>CM065781.1:49566863-50766863 GCA_033296515.1 Macrochelys suwanniensis
CCATAAATCTTGGCTAAGAAATATCTCCTTCATGTGATGGCAATCATAGAGGATTAAACTGTGCCATTCAGACACTGACTTGAGCAAAGGTAGTTCTGCTCTACAACAGCCCAGCAAAGGTAAAAAAAAAATAAAAAAATGGCCAGATTCCCTGGGGGTATAACACAAAACTGTTCAAAGGTGAAATATTTAGCCACAGGAGATCTACCTAGTGTGAAACAATCTTCTAGTAGTGTGAGACCAGCAGAGTCTTCCACCAGCACAGAAGGCCAAGTTGGGGGGTAAGAGGTATCACCAACCTGTGCAATCCATGCTGTATCAGCCTGTTGGTGCTGTTGGCAACTATCACAACTTAGAATTCCTTTCTGGCTGCTCTAGGTTGTGCCAGGGGACCTACCTAGCACAGACTGAGGATCCACAAATGCAAGATGAGTTAAATGTTCTTCAGATGCAACTCGGTATCTGGACCTGCATTGATTCTTCAATATTGCTATGGACATGTAATGATTCCATAATTGTACAGACTTCGTGATCATCTGCAAAGAAACCTCTAGGACTTTCTTATCTAAAATTAAACGCCACCTATCACTTGAACTATAGGAGATTCTTCATGAGAAGAAACAAATACTAGGGCTTATTTTTTTTGTAAGGGTTCTACTAGAGAGGAATATAATCAGTAACCCCTGAGCAGCTGTGACATTCATCCAGCCACATACATACACACTTCATTAAATCACAATATTCTATAAATGATTATTCTCTGGGATCTAAAGGCATTAGTATGCACTGTTCCTGTCCCAAATGTGTACAGGATGGTAAAGGGGTTTTTACCTTCTTACATCATCACTCAATATATTAGACTGGTTTGAACAGAATTTTGCAACTTCCACTCATATTTTATAAAAATTGGTGCTTTTGCTCCACTTTTCTATCCACCTTTACCACTGGACAGGCACCCATTGTCAAAAGCAGCAATCGTTGTTTGGGGATATGTACATTAAGAATGGAAAACATTGCTTTGCTTGAATACCCACATTGTTTCCCACCACATCACACTTCCATGAGTGTGGGAAAGGCCCAAATCACAGCTGAATTATCATGTTTCTGCTCTGCAGGGTGGGAGGCAATCCTAATGACCTCCAATGAATTCTTCCTTGCCAAAGCTCAGAACCAGTACTCCATCCTCAGATTTCCTGACTTGTCAGCCACCTTGAGCATGGTAGACCATGCTCTTTTTGAAATATTGCTCTCCCTCAGCTTCCGTGATTCTGTTCTCTTCTGGTTTGCCTCCAACCTTTCTAATCACTCTTTGGCGAGTGTTTTCAGAGGATCCTTTCCATTATCTCTTTCTCTGGAGATTCCATGGGGCTCTGCCCTTGGTCACCTTCTCTCCTCTTTTTACATCTTACTCTGGGTAATCTCATATGCAAACATACATTCAACTACCAGCTCTATGCGGACAACTCAGATCTACCTCGCTACTTCAGATCTCTCTAAACTAAAATCTTGGCCTGTCTGTCTGACATCTCCTCATGTATGTCTAGTCATCAGCTCAAGCTCAATATGGCTAGAACAGAGCTAATGTTCCCCTCCCAACCACTCACCACTCTCTTTCTTGATCATAGTGGATAATACCGCCACCATGCCTGCCACTCAGGCCCATAATCAATTCAGACCTAGGTCTAGGTCCTGTCTTAATCTTGCAGATTCTGATTGCATATAATCTCTAAGACTATTTTTATCCAGCCACGCAGCTAAAACTCTTGTCCAGGATCTCATTTCTCACCTCGATTTGTGCAGCATCCTTTTCTCTGGCCTCAAGAAATGCAACCTTGCCTCTCTCAGATCTATTCATAATGCTGATGTAATGCTCATTCTCCAAGTCCATCACTTCAGCCATGTCACTCCTCTCTTTGCAGCCTTTCATTGGTTCCCCCTTCTCTATCACATCAAATATCAGCTGCTTCACTTCACTTCACTTTTGAGGCCTTTCACAACCTATTCCCCACCATTCCCCTATCATCTTTCAGTTGCTAATAGAATATTGACTCCTGCTAATAGAATATCAACCTACTATGCCAGCCTTCATTGCCCAGTTGTTAAATATTCAAACAAGAATCTTCATGCTTTCTCCTATGCTGCCCCTCCCGGTTGGGAGGTGCTCCCTGTAAACATCTGCAAAGTTAGCTCATAATCCTTCTTCAAATCTGTCCGTAAAACTTCTTTGCCATGATGCCTATCAAAAACTTGACAATAGTTAGGCTTCTGGTGTGCTGAGACTACAGCCTAGCTTGCTGACTAATTGTCAGCATTGTTTTCTTGTACTTGCCCATTTGCCTGTATCCATCTGTTTTCTCTAGCCTTATAGATTGTAAGCTCTATGTGGCAGGGATCATCTTTTTGTTCTGTTTGTACAGCACCTAGCACAATGAGAACATGGTCCTTGACTCGGGCCTCTAGGTGCTATGGTAATACCAATACAGATAACAACAACATATAGTGAGATTGTGGAACCTCTTTCATGTTATATAGTTTGGCTCATGAGGTCTCAATTGGAAGAGGAGTCTGGAGAAGGGCTTGTTGCCAGATTGGTAGGGAATGGCAGGGACACGACCAATGATCTTGTGATCTATGCATTCTCATTGGTCACAAGTTATATGCAAAGGTGAGGATGTGGGGTTCAGTGGGCTATGGCCACTACTGCAGTCCATAGACTCTTTAGAGCTATAGCCTGGCTTCACAAGTACTCCACATCTGCCCAATAGAGTAAAAACAATCTTCTAATCCCCCATTCAAAGCCTTTTCACTGAGGCCTGGTCTACACTAGAAAATTAGGTCAGTTTAACTACATTAGTCAGGGGTGTGGAAAAATCCAAATCCTTGAGTGGTGTTGTTAAGCTGACCTAAGTCCCTGTGTTGTAGACAGTGCTTGGTTGGTAGAAGAATGCTTCCATATACCTACCTACTATCTTTCAGGAAGGTGGATTATCTGTGCTGGTATAGGTAGTGCCTACATTGAAGCACTATTGTGGCATAGCTGAAGCAGCGCAGCTGTGCTGCTGTAGCATTTTAAGTGTAGACGAGCCCTGACACACTGGATTGAGCACCAGCATCACACACTTAGGGCTTGTCATTGCTAGGGAAAAAGGTATGTTTTAATGTGTCTAGCATATTAATTAATTAATTAGCTAATACGTGTTATTTTAATAAGTGTAAAAATACCAGTATAGATGAGGCAAGATGTAGTTTTAACATGCTGTGCGGTCCAGGTAAACTCTGGTCTCCCCACTAGGGATTACCTTTACCAGTTTACACCTTGTAAAACTATACTTGCCTTATCTACACTAGGATTTTAACCCATGTTAAAATAACATGTTAGTTAACACACGTTACAAATCACACTGTTTTCCCTAGATTAGACATGACCTATATCAGGAAAATAAAAATTAATATGATGCCACAACATATAATGACAAAAAAGGGCCACTGATTTCTAAACATTGGTTGCAGATAGCATGATGTTAGGTTGCATGTCAAGACCTCTGCATCATTAAAGAAGGTACATCGTTAAAAAAAGCAAACCAAAGAAACCCCAAGTAAAGAGTGCTGTACCAAATGAAAATATTTTTGATTGCTTGAACATATTTCTAAATTGATTTTGTACTTGGAGCAGGGAATGCCTTCAATTCACTTCTCTCATGGTATGTCTCATTGCTATTTTACTTAATTATATTCCATTGCTAACTGTTAATGCATTAGTCACTATCCACAGTTTATATTTTAATATCCAAGGCTTTTTTGCATGATATTTTAGGTAGACTATTATCAGAGCAAATGTACTTTTCTTTGTGTGAGGGTATGGCTTAGCAGAGCCATACTAGCAGAGAATACTAGCCCATTGCATTCTGAGAGGTGTTTTTGGTGAATGAATTGGTTCAGAAAATGTAAATGCTTGCTTGAACTTTTAACTATATTTGACCTCAACCCAGTTTTATGTTGGGTTCATATAAAGATCTTTGCTTATCTTCATCTGCTTTTTCTCTCTTCCCAGTTCTTAACAAGGTCATCACTTAGTCTGTGACCATCCAATAGGTTGTTGGCCGTACCTTCCTGTTACATAAACTTCAAGAAGGCCTTCAACTTCACCTATCAGAATTCATTTCAGGTGACCCTCTGATAAATTCACAACTTCTCTTGGTTAGATTCCCCTTTGTATAACTTTCCAATGGCCTTTCTTCTCAGTAAACCTTCAAGGGGCTCAGATTTTTGCCTTCTCCATGTGACCTTTCAAGAAGGCTGCAGCTTCCTTTCCTTCCACATGACCATCTATCAGTCTCAAACTCCCTTCACTTTATGTACCCTTTCAAAAGGAGCACAGTGCTCTCCTTCTCAGTGATATCTTTGGTTTTCTCCTTCACCACTATGATTTACAGACCACATAATCTCAATCAGGCTCCTATTGTGGGACCTAAAAGTCCTGGAAGTCTCTCTACTAATTATCCCACCTAGTACTTGCTCATTTTTTTAAATGATGCACAAATGCAGAGTCCAAATTAGCAACCTAGGAACTGTATGAGAATCAAGTCCATAATCTGTATAACCTAGAAACAATACAAAGGCAGGGAATGAAGTAGCAGCCTGTGGGCTAGAAATAGAAGAAAGGAGTTCTCTTAAGTATGTGCTAAAATAGAAAAGAAAAAGCTAGCAGCCACATTGAAAATATTAGGCTTTCTTCATTAATGATCAGTGGAGGAAACTAATCTACAACTTTTCCCTAACATACCATTTCTGAAACTTCATAGTCCTCTCCCCCATTAAGAATCCATCAGTCAGCAAGACTGGGAAGTGAGAATCCCAGCGAATCAGGACTGAACCAAAGTAGTGAGACATAACAAATAAGGAGTTATAACATTCTCAGTAAATTCTGGTTCTTAGGGTAGAATTGGGATTATTTAAGAAAAATGTTAATATTTTATTTGCATTGCATTCTCTCTCTCCCTTCAACGATCCCACCATGTCTGCAAGAAAACCTGCCAACAAGAGGACAGCTGCTCCCCTTTCTAAAAGCTCATGTAAGTATAAAATTAAGGAAGAAAATTCTCATTTTAACAATTATTTTAATCATACATTTTACTTATTATTCACCTGTTTCTCTCTACCATAGAAGGTGAACTGGTCAGCAAGCCTGGAGGCAAGACACCCTGCCAGCAATCCGACCAAGACATAACTAAACTAGTGAGCCATAATGAGACTTGTACCACAGAATGTTCTCTGGTTACTGCCACCTGTACTCCACTGAAACTGCTGTCACTGAGATCCCAAATGACTTTTTCCTGGCCAAATGCCAGGACCTCTACTCCATTTTCATCCTCAGACTCAGTCTTAAAATCTTGTCTGCCATTGGCTCTTGAGACTTCATCCTGCCATGGGTCTTCTCCTACATCTCTGATTGTTCTTTCAGAGTGCTTCCCTGTAAAGGAGCACTCACCTCTTTAGTGCCTCCTTGTGGCTGGGTGTGGTATTTCTGGCCTTTTCTGGTCCCTGACATGGACTGCAGGCTGACGGGGAGGAGTCTTCAGTAACCTGGCCCTCCAGCCAACTCATAAAGTCCAAATGAACCTCTTCCAGGGTATTAAAGAACCCAATAAATTAACAGTCTATTTTTCCTCACTAGGGTCTTCAGCACTGGCTCTAGGTGTTTTAAATTCAGCTCTTTTATGGACTTCCAAATAAACCCTGTCAGAATTCAAACTCCCAGCATGTTATCCTCCTAAATTCCTCCTCAAAACCTACTTTAATCATACATTTTGCTTATTATTCACCCTGTTTCTACCATAGAAGATCAACTAGTCAGCAAGACTGGAGGCAAAACACCCAGCCAGCAATCCAACCAAAACATAACTAAACTAGTGAGCCATAACAATCAAACCATGTCCATATGGCATTGGATAGGCATGTGGTGAGCTGAGATCTCAATTTCAGTAAATTTTGTTAACAAGTCCTTCCACCTTTTGCCATCCTATGGTTTTTCTTGTCAACTTATTTTGTCCTGTCTGAAACCTAGACTGTAAGTTATCAGGGGAAGGGAATATCTTACAATTTGCCCTTACAGCACCCACTAGAATGGTACAATGATTGAAGTTTCAAGTACAACTATAATACAAATAATAAAAGAAAGTCAGCTAGCTTCATTTTCTAGTTTTAGAATGCAGCTAACACCTTTTATTCCATATTTCTAGAAAGGTACTGAAGCTACTACGGCAGATCCTCAGTCCTACTAAGGTTCCTTGATTCTACGAAAGTAGCACATGAGAACCTAAAACCTGCCTTATGGGCAGCCAAGAATTCCCAGCTTTATGTCACACACCTTTTTCTCCCTCCCCTACAGTAGGGAGCATTTTGGGAGGAGGCATTATAGGTATGTCAGTCAAAGGTGATCCTGGTCTGGCAAATTGGTCCCTGGAGTATAGTTCCAGCTGATGAAAATTAAATCATCCCTGTGACTACTGTAACTTGTACCAAGGAACAATTCAGCCACTGGCTGGCCCCCAGGACAGGGGCGGTGGAAAGGCAGCATAGAGGCACCTTTGCATCCGCCTGTGAAGAGGGCCAAAACAAGCCCTATACATCAGTTAGATCCCACTTAAACCCTATTTTGAATAAGTAGGTGATGCAGACTTTGTGATGACTCTCTACAGAAGGGTATATTTCATCTTCTATATTCTTATGCAATATTTTATGGTTACCTACTCAAACCTCTCAAGGTGCCGCCCAAGAAACTCAGGAGATGCTAGCATTTTTCCTGCTTTCTGTGTGACACTGACATTTCCTGTTAATTTTATCTGCTCTCTGAGGTCTCAGAGCCAAAAAATTCTGTGGGAGGCAGAATGATGTCATTTAGTCATAGCATAATTTTTCAGCTGCTAGAACAAGACATATTGTGGCATATTCTTCACTACTTTTTAAAAGTGGTGAAATATAAACTTAAGGTGATATCAGTTTTATTTTTACACATGAGGGGGTTATACGCTGCCTTTTGCAGTGCTTGGAGATAAATAGCAGGTTTAAAGTGACATCATTCCTCCTCCAGCAAATATTTTTGCTCTGAGATCTAAGGATAGGAAATTACCCCAACCCAGCAATGATACTCACTGTTTGCAATTATCATAACAGCTAAACTCAAAGGTGAAATTAAAATATGATTTTATGTTGCTATTGATATTGGAAACTTTGTACAAGCTAAATATCATCTTGGAGAGACTGTCCCTAGGAAAAAAATGAGCTGTTTTAAGTACAGGGTATCAATGTTAGTGATTTAAAAATAAAATGTAAGCAGAATGACTAAAATCACTCCCCTTGAGAGTAAACAGATTTAGAACTAGTAATCATCACAGAGGTCACAATAAACAGAACAAACTGCTGCATCGCTAGCTCTGCATGTTAGAGCTTGAGAGAGAACAAAACCCGTGTATCTTTCTAGTCAGGTCTCCCAAAGAAAACATACATATTAAAAAATATGGAGCAGCAGTTGGCACTTTCTCTAAATAAAGTCTTTTGTTTTATTTTGTTGCATGTAGCCCAGACTCTAATGAACTTAGGTCTTGTTACTGTAGACAACATTAAAGAAAAGCCTAGGAAGTTAGTTGCAAGTGTGTATACAATAGGGCAGGGATCATTATAGATTTTTCTTTTAAAACTCTGAGGAACTTATACTGTGGGGCAAACTTTGGGGAAAAAAACAGTTAATAAATATCTATTTATGCTGCTCATAGCTTTTCGCATGCTAATCCTGAAGATATTTATGTTTGAGTGAATTTCTCTCTGTAATGGAAAATACTGGCCCTTTAAGTCTAGAGGAAGCCAGAAGACCCCATTCCAGGAACATTGGAATGAACAAAGGTGCAGGAAAAGGCCAAAGATGGAAGAGAGGAAGCAGTTCCAGAGAATTAATAGTTGGATGGGAAAAACACAGGACACTGTCCCTTTTAAGAGCCCAGGATCAGAAGCCGTAGGGAGGGGCAGGTCTGCCATCTCTTTCAGCCCATCGTGAGGAGCTCTCCAAAGGAAGGCAGTACATATACTGCCTTCTCCCTCAGAACGGGAGAAGGAAGCCAGAAGACCAAGCTCGAGATAGAAAGGGGTAGGAGTGATGGTTCCATGAGGAATAGATTGAGATAACAGAATTGCTCCATATCTGGTAGAAGAGCCAGAGCTGAGTATGAATCTTTGGACTTTATTTGTGGGACTTTAAAAAGAACTGTTTCAATTATTAAACTGGCTCAATGGGAGAGGAGGGAGCAGCCACAAGAGAGACTTGGGGAAGGGGTCCTAAAGGGTCCTGAAAAAGGAAAACAAAGGCAGGGCACAGTGGGACCATGTCTGGCTATGGGGAGGTGCTCAGGAGGTGACTTCCTTGATAGCTATCCTCTCTCTGAACTCAGCTTCCTTTTTTTGGCTTGAAACAGAAGTGATTTAAACCCTTTTGTTTACAATATTGCAGTACAGTTTCTATGGGAATGATTGTGATGTCTCAGATTTAACTCTGTTATTTCCTGCCCTAATCAGGAGGATTGACTTTGCTGAGGATGACAGAGACTAACCCAGGTGAATTGATCAGTCAGACCACTTGGATAGATGAGATGGGTGATCACACAACTAGGTCACCTTGGGAATAGGTTAGATGTAATATGATGAACTATGCAGGCTGGCCACTCTTTTGTCTGTCTGTGTAAGGTTGACTTGTATTCTTGGATCACTGTAGGATCAAACCAGAGGAGAGAATGGGCAGGGAGAAAAAAAGTCCTTTTCCCCTAGCCAACGCAGATTTTGTTTTTCATCTGAATTCTTTTGGGTTAAAGTCAACTTGTGTTTCATAATGCTTCCAGGTGCACTGGCAATGGGACAAGGGAGTTATCACTTGTCGTCCTTGCTGCCCTTTTAGAAAAGGTGTGTTGAAGCAAGTTCTCCATCTGGCAAAGCATTCCTGCTGCAAACTACTGGGCCACACCCCACCTCACGTAGAGATGCCATTTGTGGGGCATTGTATGCTGCTGGCAGTATTAGTATTCCCTTGCAGACAGCCACACCTCTCTTGACTACTACAACAGAAGCAACCAAGTGGGGGGATGTTTCCTGTGCTTTCTCCCCACTTCAAGGCACCTGCACTGCAGCACCTACATTTTGGAACTTAATTTCTTTATGACATAGAATCATAGAAGTGTAGGACTGGAAATCATGGCATTAGACCCTTATGAGAGCCCTGGTTTGTAAATAGAGCTCTGCTAATACGTTTTCAATAACTATACAAATTTCATTTTGTTCTGTTTGTATTAGTAGAATAATTCCAAAAGCAAACAGCCGTGCTCTTTGGCCGTTAGAGCTGAGGTATTTTCCACTCAGAAATTGCATCATAAAAATAACTCACCTGCAACTGTCATTTAGTTATCAACAAATGAGTTAAAAATTTGGTGTAAATGACTGGCAAATGTCCCTATAACTATCAAGCATGGTAAAAAAGGAGGGAAGACCAACTGGCTTCACATTATCCTGACCTGTTAGCCCTTTTTTAACATTAAGGACTCAAACTCAACATCTGCATATAGAAGTATAATATATTTGTTATGGCATATTCCCTAGCCATTAGCTAAGTGATAGTGCTACTGGTATAGTCTCAAGGTTTCATATATTTGAACTAATGATGGTTCCAAACTAAACCCTAATCCTGAACTTGGGTGTTTTAGAAATCAGAATTTGGATGCAAATAGCTCCTATCCTTATGATGCACTGAATACTTCTGAACTCCCAGGTTTTCAAAATATGGATCTAGGGGATAGATTCTCAAAAGTACAAATGACAGCTAGATTCCTAACTCCCATGCACCTAACTGCTATTTGTGCCTTTGAAAATCCACCCCTAGATCTCATTTTGTGGCATTAGCTTATTTCTAGATAGAATCATGCTTCAAATACAAACATCCTTTTTTTAAATTTAAACACAACATTAACATTTTGATATTTCTTGAAGTTGTTGGTGTTCTTCAGAGTTCTTGAATTATTACCTGTGGATTACATTTTTCCCTTCAATAAATAGCAGCACACAGACTATATTCTATGTGGGCAAACTGTACCCACTAACCTTTTAATACTTTACCCTTTTGTACAAAGACTGAACATTATTAGGTAATGAAAGAGTGTATGAGAAAGTAGTAGATTATTTATGATAGAAACAAAATGAAACTAATGGGACAAGATTTGAAAGCTGTGATGCATGAAAGGTGCTATAGAGGCAGCTTTGGCACCATGACAAAGAAAGATAAAGACTCAGTGGGAAGCAACAGTGTGAACATGACTATGAAGAAGAAAGAATAGATTTACTGAATGAATCCTTGCCATCTGGTGTTTATTTAATACACAATGAAGGTCAAATGGCTACTGATCCTTTCTTCTATAGTCCAGTGACTACAAGAATGGGAGAATCAATGGATTTATCAATATGTCTGGAAATGTTTCATCATATGATCTGATTGAGTCGATATTATTGGAGCAACATGCTCATTACGATTTCAGATGTGGTTAGGGTGTATGGGTTAGAACTATGAACATTCTTTCTAAGCTATGGGACTGTAACTTTGTGAATCAAACAAAATGATCACTGATTCAATCAAAATTCACTTTAGCAACTAAAGGCACTTGTCATTACAGCAATATATCTTATTGCTAACATTTAACTGCTTGCAAAAGGGTTGCATATTTTACGCATTAGAAACCAAGTTGGCTTGTGCTAAGCCATGTGATTTTTTTCTCCCCTTTCTGTTGTTCCCTTCTTTCCTCTACAGTAGATCGATTACACACCTATTTAATGTAATTATACTATTGGGACATATTAACTTTTGATGAAATATGTTTATTAGGAATTATATGTAAACAGCATAAGCTATGAATAAATCTTACATATATTTAACAGTATTATTTTACATAACATTCCGTCTCCTTGCAGGTTCTCTCAGTTGTATACTTTCATGTAAGCACTAATTTCTAATACACCTGATGCTATAATATTTGCCCATGCACTATACTACAGTTGTACTTGCAGATTGGAGGCGTTTGCTTAGCTCTTCTATTAATACTTAAATAAAAGTCATAGCTTTCATCAGTTTTATTGTCATTGTTCTTTTCAGCTTGCAAAGTACCGGGAGAAGAAAGGACATAAACAAGAGCCAGGGAAAGGGACACAGAAATACTCATATTAACCTCCAAATAGAAAACCCAACTAAGAATTAAGGCCATATATAATACATCATTTCATTCTCTCATGCATATGATATCTAGTGGTTGGTGCAGAAGTCTGGAAGTCAAAACTCCTGGGTTCTTGTCTCAGCTCTGTCACTCATTGGCTGTGTGATCTTGGACAAATCATGTAACCTCTCCATTTACCCACCCTTAAAATGGGCATAATGCTAATTACCTACTTCAGGGAAGGAGGCAAGGTTTAATTAAAGTTTATATTGCACTTTGAGATTCCTAGATAAAATATGTTACTATATTACCCTACCAGTGGTCTCATTTCTAGTGACCTACAAGACCAAGGGTCATAAAAATCAAAGTTTGAATTAGAGGAAAAAATTATTTTGGATTTACACAACAAAAGTGTATCCTATTTGAATTTTTTTTGTTTGCTAATGTGAACATGTCCTTTTGGAACCAATCGATCTTCTTCAGAACTAACTGGAGGCACATAATATGTGCTCTTCTGCTCTTCAGACTTCAGGGATCAAATTCTGCTCTCACTTTTACTTGTGCAGCTAAATGAATGGCCATAACTGAGGGCAGAATTTGGCCCAAGAAATATAAGGCTGAAAACTAGTGCAGCAGAAGGATATTGTATGTATAACGATTATATAGAAAGGCTAGAAATTTTGAACATAGTCCTGCTTTTTCATAATGAAACTCCCATTGAAATCAATGGGATGAAATTACCTGGCTTTCTGGCAACAGAAAGCATGTTGGATTGGGACCATAGTCATGGGACTTCTTTATTAATATGACCATGTCTGGCATAACATAAATCTGTCTTGGTGGAATTTACATTTACAATATTCCATGGGCCCCAGAACAAGGCAAACAAGAGTGAGGCTGCAGTACAGATTTAAATGGGGGCCATCTGTCAGCCAATTGTGAAATATCATGTGCAAATTCATGCATTTTAGAAGATTTTAGGCAAACAAACCCTAACAACAAATAACAATTCCATCTTTCTCTTGTGCTTTTTCTCATTCCCTCCTAGCTATCAGCTCGCCCCATCTATCCTTGGTTTCCAGTTGATTGTCTGCTGCCCCTAGTCGCATCAATCCATCCAGCTCTTGTTCCTCATTTCTCCTCTTCCCTTACTATGCACACAAGCCTTGCCAAGAAATTCTTTACCCTAATGAGTCCTTTGTTCCCTCAGAAAATGATTCCCCTCCCCTGTTTACTGCCCAGCCAATCCATTTTCTGCCCTCCTGTGTTGTGCTTGACTGCATCTGTCCATCTTTACCTACATTAGTCTATCTTCTGACTTCTCAGCACTATCAATGTGCTCTCTTAACCTAACTCATCAATACACTGATGGCCCCAAGCAAAAGATCTTCTGTACATACCCCCCCACAGCCTGACTCAAATCACTGCTACCACCCTTCATTTTCCTCCCAGCCTCTCCAGTGACTTGTCGTATCTTCAAGGCCTCCTCTGCCAAATCAAGACTACTAGCCAATATTCCACCCCACAGACCAAACCAAACTCTGAGACACCCACCCAGACAATTGATCTTCCTCTAAGCACGCCCCCATCCACACATTGGACAGATAATCTGACTCTTCCTGGACTCAACTAGCCCACTGATCCTTTTTTTCCTCCCCCCAACTCCTGCAAATTAATCCTCTTTCCCCTCTAATCCCGCAGTTAAAATCCCGTGTTCCCTTGTCCAGCAGCACAACGGTCCTGTGTCCACCCATTACATTCCTCTGAGCAAAACTGATCCCATGTCTGCTCCCGCTTACCCTGGGCCACAGGAAGGTCTCAGGCTAGGACCTGGCAATGGAGTTACCTAGTCTGCTTCCCATTCAGAGTGCCTAGGGTGTTGGCTATCCAGCAACGAGAGTAGTTGTTTCTCCTTCTCCTCCTGCCCTTGTGGTGAGATGGCAAGAGGACGGGGGTAAACACTGAGCAATTGCAGCTCACCATGCCCCCCACCCCCCACAGAAGGTGGCGAGGAAGGAGTTGCACTGCCTCCCCTACCAATGGACCAATTCATAACATGAGAATAATTAATTAGACACAAAGCAAGATGACAAAGTATCAGTCTGTAAGACCAGGCTGAACACTGCAGTGCCAAGTGCAAATGACTCAGAGCCCATGAGACTAGCATGAATGTTCTATAGTATTATGAAGATGAAGTATTCATCTGCAGCTCTGATTAAGAAAGTTGCATGAATACTCCAGGGCTGAGTTTATGTTGCTTTCACAAACAAGGGTTATGTGAGGGCTTGGTCCATGTGGAGGTTCCAGACCTATGAATTCAAACCTATATGAAATTCACACACAATCACTTCATCGCCTCTAAACACAGGCCCCCTATTAAACATTTTAAAGTGCCTGAACCTCTTTCAGTATCCTGAGATCATTGGCCCTCTTCAAGAAGTGCAGGCTGGTTGCTCCACCATCTCCATCTCCTGCGGGGTGATTAAGGACACCATATTTCCCTGATGACATCAGTAGTCAGCACAGCATCCTTCAGACCTAGAGGTGCTGAGACACACAGAGGATTCAATGAGGAAGGAATGGGAAGTCTCGATTACATTATCAGCCTCTTATGCTACAACAGCCCAGGTAGGTGGAACTTTCATGAACCTGGGCTAATGTTATGATTCCCCTGGGAACCTGAATAAAACCTAATTTGTTTGCAGTTCTAGACATATTTTTTTCACAGCCTTACAGCTAGGTATCGTGAGGATAGGTGCTGTGCTCCCCACAGAGGAGCAGATTTTCAAAACAGCTTAGCCCCTGAGAACAGAGCTAGATTTTCAAAAGAGTTCAAAGTATATTGGGGCTGAACTCTTGGAACTCTGGCCATGAGCATCGTAATATGCACTCTTAACCTAACTGATCAATACACTGATGGCCCCAAGCAAATGATCCTCTGTATATGAGTCCCACTGAATTCTTTGCTGCCACCCTTCATTTTCCTCCCAGCCTCTTCAATGACTTGTCTTGTCTCCAAGACATCTTCTCCCAAGTCAAGACTACTAACCAGTACTCCACCCACAGACCAAAGGTTTTACACGGAAAATGTCATCCAGCTCTACTCCTAATACATCTCATTCATGACCTGGCCACTCCTCTTATTCTAATTACAAGCGGCTCTGGGACAGAAATGTCCAGTCATGCCAAATTGTACAAAATGTGGTAGTTTTGTGATATAGGCCAGTATCCATTGGCAATTAAGAGGATGAACCCCTCAAATTGATTTTTATGTGTGGCTTCATAGCTGTCATTAATGTCTGTTTTAGTTATATTTTTTTGCATGAAAAGGGAAGACGCTGAATGTCCAACTCCCAGAGTCAATTAACAATAGCAAGTTAGCTTGTATTTAAATGATGGCAAGGATTATAGCATTTATTGGGCAATAAGTAAATAATACCAACATATGAGTAGCTTTTACAGTTTTAAACTCTGAAAAAAACATATTGGGTAGTTGGGTGTTCCTTCCTTTTCATGAGCCAAATGGATGGGGGTTGGGAGGACTAGGAAAATAGGGCTGGTTGTCTGTAACAAGTCCTTTCCTAACTTTCCTCCTCACTGACAAAATCCCTCACTGATTATGCACACTCCTCACGCAGCCTGGCTTTCCACTGCCATTTCCTGACTCAGCCAGTGGGCTGACAAAGAGCTGGGATTGCTGCTGGAACTGAGGTAGACTGATGGTGAGTAATGCAATTCAGTGATGTATTATAAGGGTTAAGAAACTTCACTAATTATGTAAAAGTGCAGAATGGAGTTCTCTTTCTGTCATGAGATCAAAAGCTTGGCAGTGTGTTTTTCCTTAATTACCACTCTTATACGTCCGATAAGGTGTCAACACCTTGTTATTATTATACAAAGTCCTAGATCAATTTAAAACAGTTCCATTTATTTTTAAAAGTTACATAACTTCATCTTGCCCAAATCAACACTTCACATTTTTATCCATTTATATGCATATTGTTTAGCCATAATAATTTTTGTATAGTGGGATATAAAGTCATTTGAAGATGGGCTACGTCTCCCTTCCAGTAAGGGGTTACCATATGTTTCTCCTTTTACTTTGGCATACATGTTCTTTAAGGCTATTATCAATTAAAGCTGCAACCAGCTCCATTAGTTTCCCAAATGACGTTTGGGGTTTTATTTGCGGGCGTTGGCAGCGGATCAGCCCTTGCAAGCGTGCTGTCCTACATGGGCCCAAATTCCAGGAAGAGCCCTACCAGGGCCATAGGAACCCACCACTTCACATATTTTCAACACAGTCTCAGTGGATACATCTTTTTACAGTCTCATGTGTATGGGTATACTATACTCCAGGGTCTCCCGGGAACATTATGTGATTGCCTCCTCTCCCAGTACATATTTCAAGGGGTAACCTAACAGGGACTGCTGTTCAAAAGCTTCAGAAAGTGCCAGCCCTCCCTATAGGGCAGTGGAATAAAAGAAACACTTCTATTCCTGCTGCCAGCCTGTGGCTCTATAGAAGCCCTCTGTAGCCCTCTATATAATACCTAGCATGGAAGGCTCAGAGTAAGTGAATTCCACACAGATTCAGAGTAGAGCGAATCTCAATACCACGCAAGGGATTATGGACTGCCTATGCCACACAATGCCCAGAACTTCTGAAGGTACTGGAAGAGAAGCATATGGTCAGAGAATGGGGACTGATGAGGACAGGTGACCCAAACCTACAGGACAGCTTTTCAAAACAAGCCCAGGTTAACCCTACCAGTCTACCTTTATCGAAATACCCCCACAACCATCTCACTACCTCCCAACTAAAAGCTCACAACTCCCTACCACCCCAAACACCAGCCATTAACCTCCAGTCAGTAATAATATATGGCATTTCTTTAGCACTTTCCATCTGAGGATCTCAAGCATTTTGCAATCATTAATAAATTTAGCCTTGTAACATACCTATAAGAGAGGTAAGTATTAAGATCCTATTTTACAGAAGTGGAATTAAGACACAGAGAAAGGAAATGACTTTCAGTCAGACAGGAAATTTATGGCAGAAAAGCACTCAGGCTGCTTGAATCTCAGTCCTGTACCTCAGCCTTGAGATCTTCCATCCTCCACTTGCTACAAGGATCTTCACTCTCCTCCACATGAATCCAGGCAGAAGTAATGATTGGATCTTTTCTTCCCTAAGGCAAAGTCATCAGAGACAAGAGCAGCAGACACTCAACAGCAGTTGTTTTTTTTTCTTCTTTTTTTCTATTTAGGTTCTTATACCAGGCCCATCACCATAGTATGTAAATGGCTCCATGGTAATTTAAGTTTAAATGGGTGGATTCCTCTTGTGCTGCTGGGTTGAAGAATAATGAGTGCAGCTCTCTTGCAGGTGGCTTAATTGCAACAGCTGTTTTCACACAACTTGACAGCATTAATTTTGCAACTGAGTCAAATGCCACTCACCTGACCTAACAAAATACTTGGTCCACTCATGTGGTCAAGTGGAGTTTTTTTAAGATTGAGCTGCAATGCATTAGTGATGTGCCAGGAAAGTTATTCTGATTGGAGAGGTGCCTTCTATGTGAACATTTCATATAGCTCAAGGATGGGGTTTTTGAAAGTGCATAAGTGCCTTAGGAATAAAGGGTCTGTTGAAAGTCAACAAGATTTGTGTTCCTAAGTCACTTAAACACATTTGAAAATTGCATCCCTGAACAACAAAATATCTGTCCCATAGAATGGAGCAATCTAAGGGTCAGATTTTCAAAGATATTTAGGTGCCTAAAGATTCAGATAGGCGAACAGTGGGATTTTCAAAAGTACAGGTTAGGTGCAATGTGAATTAAGTGCCTAACCTGCTTAAGTGCTTTTGAAAATCCCACAAGACCCTTGTGTGCATGTTTAGGTGCCAAAATCCCTTTGAAAATCTGACCCTAAGTAACGGTAACAATAGTTTATTCTAAATCATTTTTCTTTCAAATTTTTAATTTTTTTAATTAATTAAGCCTCAAAGGTGAGACAGCAAGTCAGTGACAGATGCATGAAGAGAGCTCAGGAATCCTGACATCTGACACCTCCACTGCAGTCATTAAACCAACACTCCCTCATTAGCTTTGTGCTGGCATGAGCCTTTTTATTTAAGTTTCTTAAATCTAGTCTGATTTCTTTTTTTCAAACGTGAACACCAAGTGCTAGTGAGTCTCTTCCACTGAAAATGGAATATATTTGGGATTATGGGAGAAAGAACTCTTTACTTTTTGTTATAAGAGATCTACAGGTTACATGAATACCTCGAGGGGGTGAAGTGTGTCAGGCTACAGGCAGCTGGTATGTCATTTTGGGATGATGACTAACATCTTAAAAATACAAAACTGAATGCTTGTTAATGGGTTATTAGTATTTAAAATTAACTAGTATTAAATAACATTTATTTAAACAGTTGCAATATTCCTATTTACAATTCATGTTTATACATTAACATTAAAATATTGCTTTCAGGATACAAAACCCCTACATTCTCTCAACTAGGAGTGATGGTCTCATGGTTAAGACATAGGACTGGGATGCCAAAAATATGTGCTTTGCTTCCAGCTCTTCTGCTGACTTCACAGGTGAATTTTATTTAACCCCCATAAAGCCCAGGTAACCAACGTTTATTGTGGGGGGAGGTTAAAATCAATCCCTCAGTCTGGACTCTGGATCACATCAGCAGCTACTGCACTGCCGTAGAGGTCTGTGCTCAATAGCTCCAGAGGGCTAATGCTCTTGTCATGTGGCGTCCTTAAGCTGTACAGGAAAGGAGCTCCTGTTTAGCTGAGGAAGACCGGAGAAGGGAGAGAAGCGGGACTGCAGCTCATTTTAGATAGCTGTTTGATCATCCAAACTTCACTAAACTTCACCCCCTTTCAGAAAATAGAGGGATTCAGATTAAGGTTTCCCTGTTGACAAAGATCACACTTGCTTCTTTATAGCAGTGCCTGTGCCCCTCCCCACCCACCCACCTCATATAGCAGCTACTGAGTTTCTATCTTTGTTTATGCAACAAAGGGTCCTGTGGCACCTTATAGACTAACAGAGATATTGGAGCATAAGCTTTCGTGGGTGAATACCCACTTCTTCGGATGTAAGCAGTGGAAATGTCCACTGCTTGCATCCGAAGAAGTGGGTATTCACCCACGAAAGCTTATGCTCCAATACCTCTGTTAGTCTATAAGGTGCCACAGGACCCTTTGTCGCTTCTACAGATCCAGACTAACACGGCTACCCCTCTGATATCTTTGTTTATGATGATGCAAAAATGATTTTAAGCAAATGTCTAAAGAGTTTATTTTCTTCCGTTTCCCCCCCCCCCAATTTATGCATGTGTATTTTAAAGTCACAGACGTATTGTGCTCACATCAAAGCGTATGAATGAAAGTTCAGGTTTCCCTGCAAATTAACCCAGTATAATAAAATCAGTGTAAGAATGACAAACTGAGCCAGCCCAGAAGTCAAATGAGTATGCAATAGGCTACCACATGGCAGAACTGAGTTTGAGAATTTCTATAAAGGTAGCATGTGCTCAGCCTCTGGTACAGGGAGGAGAGCTCTCTATCGATCTATAATAATTCCTCTAGCCAAGATTTAGGAGTTGTGCTGATGGAGGCCAGAAGAAATCAGGCCATCTTCAGCTGCAAGGATAGGTAACACAGTGAGAGGCTTTTGAAAATGGCGTGGAAGAAGGTGATTTTTCAGAGCTCCCAATTGGGTTAACCCCTCCCCACTCATGAAAACTAACAAACTATCTTCAAAAAGAGATTGTCTAAATTTTTAAAAATATTCTCACTTTTGTTCTATAAATGTGCAATTTTTGAGCAAGATTGTTATGGCCAATTTTTTCCAGTAGGACAACCTGCAAAAATACATATAGGCACATTGCAGTTGTAAAAGCCATCACTGGCATGTATAGCTAAGTATTGAAAGGAGAAATTGCATGCATAATCACCAGATTTGGACATGGAAATACAGGGGTTTTGTAGGCACAAATGATTTTTTGTGTGTGCACTCACTCTGCTTTAAAAGTGTGTTGCCTGATGTTTCTCCTGATCATTTTCTTTTCCAGTAGTGTAATGATAATTTTAAAATGGAAACTGCAAAGGATGTTATATTAGAACCAAACTTGTTCCCACATTAAAAATGGCAGAATAAGTGTGGTAAATCACTTGGACTCAAACTACCCTTTTCTTTTATAACAATAATCCACATTTTAGAAAAATAGTAATATAAATTCTTTTTGTAGGATATACTAAAACAATGTTTTGTGCTCCATCTGTTGACTAGATGCTGATCAGAGCATAGTGCTTTGTTTGACTGAAATCATACTTCTGTTAAGATATCATGTGGGAATACTAGGTAGAGGGAAGCCCAGACATCAGCTCATACTAACACTTACATTCATCCCCTTCCTTTTTAATTGAATCCTAAAAGGACTTTACCCCTTCCTTACTGTGGTATCTAAGGATCAGTCTTGCAAGCTTCTGAGCACCCTGGCCAAATCCAGCAAAGTGCTCACATTAATCAATGGAAATACTGCATATGCAGGGAGAGCAGAATATTGAAGATAAATGCTAATGTGAGGATCCAATAAGATAATTTTCCTACTAAGGATGGTTTGGGATGAAGGCCACTATGGACATGTAAACATTATTATTGGGTACAAAAACCAAAGCCCAGATAAATAGGCTTTGTGCACTGGAGCTCTGTGAAGTTCAGGGGGAATAGAATCCTTCCTTCAAGTTGGTAGACCAACAATACAACTTCTCTGCAGTTGCTACCACACCCCATGGACTGTAATAGTAACTGCTGCTCTTGTGTGCCAACAACATGGGGGTTTTGGCCTGTGGAGCTGAATAACCACCATGAATCACCGGCCCCTAACCTTCCCTAACACTACAACAAACTCCTGCAGAGGGAGCCACTGTAAGTGTTCAAAGGTCTTTCCACAGCTTACTCCCCTATGCAGTAGGATCTCAATGGTGCTGTTAAGAGCTTCTGTGCTCCAGGACATTAGTGGGCTAGGACAGGGTTTGTCTCATTGTTATCCTGAAATGTCACAAGAAAAGGTGAAGATTTCACTTAACTAAGCCTTCCATAGTTAAATATCCATTATAATACAGCTAAAGGAATAATTTTGTGTCACTTGTTTGTTTTTAATTTTTATTTGTATTACGTCTTGTTTCAAATACAACTAGTGAGTGTGGAATTACTGACATGGTTTTGCTGGGATATGAGTTGTAATTTCTAAATTATTAAGAAATATTAATGCATAGTAGCATGAACTCCATTTTTCTCCCTTTTGAGGCACTCTTTAGAAACATTCATTTCTGAAAAAGCTTTATGTAAATAAAAACCTCGTTACTTGTAAATGAAACGAGTGCATCTGAAAGCATTGTGTTGTTTTTATATAAAAATCCAAGCATACAAATGGATATTCACTGGGTTACTTCAAAGATATTAAAATATTAATAGACAGACCCTGCAGTCTTTACTCAATCAAGACACTTATTTACTGCAGGATCAGACCCTAAATTTATTATCCAGAAAGCTTACGTAAATCATGATTTCCCTAATAAAAAAGTAATCGTCCAACCCACTTACAAAAGCACTGTTACATTGTCTTGAGTTATTATTGAAGGCTACTGTAGTATTCTTTTTTAAGGGCTATCAGCAAATGGTATTTACCTCAATGACATTATATTTCCAGACAATAAAA
Organism: Macrochelys suwanniensis; assembly: GCA_033296515.1. Taxonomy (NCBI): domain Eukaryota; kingdom Metazoa; phylum Chordata; order Testudines; family Chelydridae; genus Macrochelys; species Macrochelys suwanniensis. Next base: position 49,587,849 of record CM065781.1, read on the forward strand.
TTAATGCATATTGAAGTTAAAATATTGACTTTTATTATTCTCATGCTTAAAACCAGAAAATATTTTCTTTTTAGAATTTCTGAACTGACACAAATGCCTTTAAAAAAGGGTAATTAGTGACAAGTGACTAAGAAGGACCCTGTGTTGAGAAGTTGAGCCTAAGCCTCTTGAAGATTCTCCATGTAAACAAGTCAGACCACATCACTCATTATCCCTCTTTTGTTTACTGGGAGAAAAGTTCTAACTATTTAATGAGAGGATTACCCATACTTCAACTCTATTGAAAAAGATTAATTGATATTTTCCTGTTAGGGGTTTAACCACTTGGATTTGGCCTCATATCCCCCATTGTTATTGATGCTGTGATCACCAGAGCAAAGTTGCTTAAAGGTTAGACAAACTTTGCAGCATGAATTTCATGAACTAATTTATGTTAACGTTTGGGGGACTTCTAGTCTGGAGGAATGCTATTAACTGCTCTGAGTCTGTAGTTCAAACAGTTCTTCAGAAAGATGCTACAGTAAATAGGGTCTGCTGGAAGAGTTCATTTATATTATAGAATTTTATGACATATTCATTACTAAGTATTAGGATTAAAATATAGCCTCTTTGTTAATATAAAAATGCATAAAGTAGGCACTAAAATGACTGAAATTCCACGTCTGGGTCTATCTTTTGCAAGCATAATAAAAATAAGACCAGTATCTTTAAATATACTTCTCTGTTGCAAAGCTTTACAAATTTTCAAAAAAAAAGTGTATTGTGGACATATGGCTGCATGTTTGGATTACACAATTTGCATTTTTCAAACTTGCAATATTTTTAACCACTCATTTGGTTTTTGCTTTTGCAGACAGCTAGTGTATTAATTTGAAACAGTTAGTTTACTTAACTCTTTGAAAAGGACAAGAAGTAGATGGTATTTGTATTCAGAAATCATTTTAGCTTATATGTTTATGTGTTTATGTTTGAATATGTAAGCTGCTAGCATGATTTAGATATATTAAGAATAAAAACAAAGAGCTTGCAAATCTTAGCAAACTTTGTAATTATTATAAGGGAACAACCCTGGAGACTATGGAATTTGCTAAAGATAATTTGAAAAAAAAATGATAACCCCCCTCCTCCCCAAAGTGACTGTGTTTTAGACTTGGTCACATAGATCATGTTCTTGAAAAGAATATATGTATGAAATAATACAGTGTGAGGGAAAAAATGAAACTGCATTTCTCATCCGTTCAACATGTAAGGCATGTATACTATTTATGATAATTTACTAAATTTACTTCAAAAGCAGCCTTTCACCCTAAATCCTGCTCAGATAGCTAGGACACTGTACTGCTTAGTACTAAAAAAACAAGATAGATAATAAGAAATTTCCCCCCAAAAGCCCAAAATATATGCATAAAGAAATAGGGTGTGTGTGTGGGGGGGAATACTCCCAATTCATAAAAATAATTTGAAAGACAGGTGAATGCATTTTAAGTATATGTTACCACTCAAATAATACTATAAAATTAAGAATTTTGAGACAATGATAGGGTATATAAAATCAAAACGGAAGAATTTAGAATTTAGAACATTTTAGATTATCTTAATACCTACAGATTATGCACAGTATTATTATACATGACATGTGTGTGTTACAAATCCATGATATATTGTTTGGATATTCCATACATAAAATAAAATATACAACTGATTATATTTTCAATACACAGTGCAGATTATTTCAACTATTTCAGAATAATCATCCTAAATGTACATATTCTACGTACTATATATGCTAAAATATGCAATATTCTGAATTTTATAATATTGTGCATACATTTGGACATATTGCAGACATATTTGGACATATTGTGGACATATTTGGAACATTTCAGTTTTTCTCTTAATTGACGTACTATATGGATACTTATATTCCCAAGAAACTGCAATCTGCTTCATTTTGAATTATGTTTTTTTAATGTGTGTATCTAATTATTATTTATTAATTTCAGCAGAAGTTTTTAATTAATTAGCAGCTGATGCAAAATAAGACAAAAGTAAATACAAGCACTTACGTTATTTTGGATATTGAACAAGTACAAATTTTATTGACCCTAATCCTGGCAAATGTAGTTAACCTTATTGATTTACTCGAGCACATTGAAATAGAGTGAAAAATGTTTTACCACAAGACACTATAGTATGACCACTCTGTCAGCTATTTCAGCCTTCAAAACTTAAATGCACAGCCAAACACTGAACATATTGATTCTCCTAAATAGTCTTTCTATAATAAATACTACATTATCACTGCAAGTCTCTGCAGTCATGTTAGATGATCAGAGAATGGAGCTGTAATCAGAGGAAGTTCTGTGAAAGATAATCTTTCTTTATTCTCCTCCTCTGAGACACAGATAGAGAGGAACCAGGGGACAGCAGTAATTGCTATAGTTGCTCCTACAAAATCTGTTCTTAAATTATGAAGTATCAAAGCTTAACAATTTAGCATTTATCCTTTCAAAAGTAGAAGTTTTCAGAAACATGTATAAATGCAATTATCATCAATGCATTGCTTTTTACAACTATTCTAAGACCAAACTATTGTTAAAAACACCTACGATGCAACACAAAATCACTTAAAAAAAACAAAACCGCTCTTAGAAACTAGCTGTAATGCAACTTCATTTCATTTGGAATCAATAAAATCAATACATTAAATCTGAAAAAAATAATCTTCACTTGTTTGTTTGTGATCATATTGAAGCTAATCTTTCTGTTCTCTTACATTTCTCTAAGTATTTTTTCATGCAGTCATAATATTCTTTTTGTTTGTTTGTTTTTTTATTTGAGAGTTAGGCATCTATAAGGGAGGTGAAAATCCCTAGGTCATAGAATTTCCAAGTTGCAAAATATTAGCATATTATCGTGGTTTTTTTAACCAACAAATACACCTAATCTTGCTATTAAAAGACAAGACTTAAACAGAAGGAATACAAGACTTAAACAAAGCAGAAGACAGATGTCCAGAAATTATCAATTGCTAAAGCACACAGATTGTGATTAAATTTTAATGTGGCTTTTAACTTAAGTAAAGATTTTGCTTATCAGAGAGAAAGAATCCCAGAGAAAATATTGTTATTGATTTCATCATTTTAGATGTAACTGATCCTTTAAGTAATTTTTCTTGGTTTCAGTGTCACTTTTTAAGTGTCTGCTTAGACTGAGGAAATCATTAGAGGGCATGTTCATTTAAAATTCTGAGTCTAATGCATAAATTGTTCTCCAGTGCACTCAAAGTCACATCTGTTGAAAACAAAACAGCATTCAATCCACGGAGTAAAAACAAAACATAACTGTGGAATGGTTGAAGAGAGTTGAAATATGTAAATTAAATGACATAAAAACGTTTCTTGATTGATTTAGGGGAGTATTGTGTGGGTTTTTTAAAAAAAAATATTGATGATCTTGAAAGTGATGATGAATAAAAGTGTAACATGTTCTATGAAGATATGTGCCAATTTCATGCACAGCAGCCAAATGCATACCTAGCTTAACTACATTAACTTTCAGGGAGATTCACAAGTAGCTTAGTTATAGCTAACACACTCCAGCAGAATCCAAGATTTTTTTTTTTAACAAATGGAAAATGAACGATGCTGTTGCCATTCTGATAGAGAAGCATTCCTTATTGATCTGTCAATAAAATTAATTGCTAAAACTGAGGCGCCATAATAGTCACTATCATCTTCTGATGTTTCATAAATATTTAACTATGTGTAAGACTGCTGAGGTCAAAAGGGCTAATTCAGTTTAGCTTCCTCAGTGCTTATGCAATATTGACTACAAATAAAGTTAAGTGAATATTAATGACAGGTCTTCCTATTCACATTGTTTTTAGATAGACATACTGTCCCCATTTACTTAACAGGGTTAACTTTACTGATTTTACAAACAGGCTATTTCTAAGCATATGTGAAGTAAGTAAAGAGCTATGACTTGTCAATGTGTCTCTAAGAGTCTGTTATAATAACTTGCCCTAACACTTACATTTACACATTTCAACACAGAAGAGAAATCATGAAGCTGAAATATGCATAATTATTACCAGTAATACTTAATACACCTATAGTAATTATCTAAATGCCTTACAATAGATTTTGTTTGAGGATCAGATGTGGGGGCATGGAATTCACCCTTCCAACCCACTGGCGTTGTTATTCCAAGTCTCTTAGTTTGATTAACAGACCCTGCTCATCTACATTTCTTTCACAGGCTTATGGGCACTGGATCTAAATAGGCATGGATCCAGTGGTCCCTCCCAAAAGCCCACCCCACATCAGGCTATTCTAAGCCAGAACAGATTCCCCATTTCATAGGTCACCTTTTATGGCTGATTTACTAAAAACCCTCATCCCACACAGGAGATCACAGAGGTGAAGTGATGCAGGAGGCTTTGTGATGACTCTGCACATAGGAATTAATTTCACTGAAAATTTAACCCTGTTAAATGTATTGTTTTAAGGCAAGACATGATAGCATTTATTTATTTTTGGTTAACTTTATTCCTTGGCCATACTCCTTTCATGTAAGAGGTTCTAACGTATGGGAGATTAAATATGTGTGGGCTAAAATATTGTTAAAGGCACAGTTGCTACTGCTTTTCCCTGCATAGTTGATGGATTATCATGGTCAAAACCATGCTTTGTAAAGTACTTTGTGATAACTGATATAGGAAAGGTGTAATATAAACCCATGTGAGCAGTTATACTATACTGGAACCAGAGGGAAACTCTCACCACACCAGTCAAGTGGGAGGGGAGCTATCGGGAGTGGCCATGGAGGAGGAGCAGCCAAACCAGAGATTAGGGGAGCAACCCTGTATTTTTAGCAAATTGTCAATCCCCCTTACTTTAACCACTGCATCAAATTCTCATTCTCTAAGATTTTCCATTACTCTGGTATGTACCGTGAGCGGTGAGTATACTAGGCAAGGGAAGGCTCTGCCTTCCCTGGCTGGAACCGCTGCCATGGGACGCTGGGCTGGGGCTGCTCTGACCAGCCAGTGCAGCTGGGACTGCTCTGGCTGGCGGGCCCGGGGTTCAAGTCAGTCAGCTGGCTGGGCCTGGCTCGGGGCTCCTCTGGCAGCGGGGGAGTGGTGTGGAGGTGAGGGGGCTCAGGGCTCCTGCCGCAGAGGGGGGTGTGGGGTGTGGAAGGGGCGGGGCCATGGGGATAGCCTCCCCGAAGGGGGCTTCCACCCACTAACCCTGATAGCAACTCAGAGAACACATAATTCCTTAACGTAGTCTATTTGCCATCTTCATGAACACACAGAAACACCAGAGAACTGCCCTAGTATAGTGCTAAACTCAGCAACAAGAAGAAAGGAAAAAGCAATGAGAGTCTGATAGTCCTATAAAATCCAGTCACACAACAGATTTCCTCATGGTGGAGAGATTTGTATATACCATAAGCAAATCATCATAAAAACATTAATATTTACTGAACAGTTACCACACCACAGTATCTGGACACTGCAGCTACTTTCCTATATACCAGAAAATACTGTGGAATCACAAATCTCAGGGCTGTCTACAAGAACACTTGTCTGTGGTAAGCTGCGGTGTAGATCTTAGTTTGTGACTAAGTGCGTCTGAATATACCTCGCAGAGCCTGCCATACACTAAATGTCTGTGTGGACCCTACAGCTCCCTAGTGTGCCTTAGGCTACCCCATTCTGAAACTGGAGTAGATCAAAGTGCACTAGGGAACTGTTAGTGTATGACAGCAGTATCCACAAGGGTGCTCAGTGTGCGGCAGGCTAGTGAAGGGTATATTGAGACCCAGCTTGCCACAAAGTAAGTGTTTCATAGAATCATAGGATTGGAAGGAACCTCTAGAGGTCATCTAGTCCAGTTCCCTGCACACACAGCAGGACTAAGTATTATCTAGACCACCGCTGACAGGTGTTTGTCTAACCTGCTCTTAAAAATCTCCAATGATGGAGATTCCATAACCTCCCTAAGGCAATGTATTCCAGTGCTTAATCACCTTGACAATAAAGAAGTTTTTCCCAACCTGAACTGCCCTTGCTGCAATTTAAGCTCATTGCTTCTTGCCCTATCCTCAGAGGTTAAGGAGAATAATTTTTCTCCCTCCTCCTTGTAACAACCTTTATGTACTTGAAAATGGTTATCATGTCCCGTCTCAGTCTTCTCTTCTCCAGACTAAACAAACCCATTTTTTTCTATCTTTCCTCATAGGACATATTTTCTAGACCTTTATTCGTTTTTGTTGCTTTTCTTTGGACTTTCTCCAGTTTGTCCACATCTTTCCAGAAATGTGGTGCCCAGAACTGGACACAATGCCCCAGTTGTGGGCTAATCGGTGAGGAGTAGAGCAGAAGAATTACCTATCATGTCTTGCTTACAACATTGCTGCTAATATATCCCAGAATGATGTTTGATTATTTTTTTTTCCAACAGTGTTACTCCATTGACTTATATTTAGCTTGTGATCCACTATGACCCCCAGATCCCTTTCTGCAGAACTCCTTTCTAGGCAGTGATACCAGTCAGCTCTGTGTTATTGGGGAACCAGGGCGCAATATCTAGCCTGTCTGACTCATGAACACCCCCCACCCCCCGCAACCAATCTCTGCTTGAACCAAAACCAATCAGAGAAAAGATTTGCAGAGAGCAGTGAAGGGTGTTGGGAGACACACCTAGACCCCTCCTGACAAGGGTGACAAGATTAAGGCATCTCGATTAGCATACAGAATGGAAAACAGAGAACCGCACTGAACTCTTGGACCAGAAAAGCAGGGAAGCCCTGCATCATGGGGGATCTCTGCTCCAGATGTTAATGAACCTACTCCTGCACACACCCAGCTCAGGAGTCATCAGACCAATTCTAGTAATGAATCCTTGACTGATATCCAAAATACTGAAGCAGCCTAATTGCATTGTGAGCTCCCTGGAAGAAAACACCACCCATAGCCAAGAGTGATCAGCTCCTATGGTCTAGCCTAAGGAAAACCCTTGAGTCATCAGTTTACCCATAAACAAATCTAGTGTTCTCCTTGAACCATTGTTGTTTCTCTCCAAAAACCCCTACCCATGCTCAAGTAAGTGTTCTGATGCTTGGATTCAAACTATGCATCAGTTCCACTGGGACTCCACCTCCTGACTGATTGTGCTGGGGGCTCTGCCTGTCTTGAGCACTCAGGACCCTGAGCTACCACCATCACCTGGGAACCCCAACCAGTTCAAGCCTCATGGAGTGGGTGAGATCCTTCCCTCTCTCTCTCTCTGTTTTCTTTTCTACCTCAGATATTAACCTTTAACAATGTAATTGTTGTGTTGGTTTAGGCTCTCCTTGTGTAATTATCATTATTATTCAATAAATAACTTTTATGGTTAAGCTGGTTGTTTTTTTCTCTAGCTCTGAACTTTACTCTTCTGTGTTTTTAGCTTCCCCATTCACTCTGCAGTAACACATCTTTTACCTAAGCTAAAGATCCCTGTAGCACCCAAAATACTGTGGGGTTTGCTCATCAAGTGGTTTGCTACCTGTATAATTGTAACATGAAAGTGGGGATAGGGACATGTGGCATATAAGGGTGGCAGCTTGAAAGTGCTGCTTGACCCAGCCCATTGAGTCCAGGGACATATGAGGGGGTCAGCTTGAGAGTGCTGACTGACCCGGTCCACTCAGACTGTGTGTGTGTGTGTGTGTGTGTGTGTGTGTGTGTGTGTGTGTGTGTGTGTGTGTGTGTGTGTGTGTGTGTGTGTGTGTGTGTGTGTGTGTGTGTGTGTGTGTGTGTGTGTGTGTGTTCATTTGATCCTGGGGAACCTAGGTCCTGCAGGATAGCTCCATTGGGAGGGGACTTGCAGAAGGGAGAAGTAGAGCTCCATATAAACACACAAGCAATACATTGATAGAATTACAGAACACCCCCTCCCCCAGAAGAGTAACCCTAATAAATGAGCATACCCCAAAGTAACGGGCACATCTGGTAACAGCAGTCATTTCTCATTTTGTATGTGTGCAGCTGATTGTTCCTTCCTAAGTGGAGTACTTTGCATTTGTCCTTATTGAATTTCATCCTATTTACTTCAGACCATTTCTCCAGTTTCTCCAGATCATTTTGAATTTTAATCCTATCCTCCAAAGCACTTGCAACCCTTCCCAGCTTAGTATCATCTGCCAACTTTTTAAAGTGCACTCTCTATGCCATTATCTATATCATTGATGATGATATTGAACAGAACCGGACCAAGAACTGATCCTTGAGGGACCCCACTCAGTATGCCTTTCCAGCTTGACTGTGAACCATTGATAACTACTCTCTGGGAATGGTTTTCAACCAGTTATGCCCCACCTTATAGAAGCTCCATCTAGGCTGTATTTCCCTAGTTTGTTTATGAGAAGGTCATCTGAGACAGTATCAAAAACCTTACTAAAGTCAAGATATACCATATCTACTGCTTCCCCTCTATCCACAAGTCTTGTTACCCTGTCAAAGAAAGCTATCAGGTTGACATCCATGCTGACTATTACCTCGCACCTTATTATCTTCTAGGCATTTGCAAATTGATTGCTTGATTATTTGCTCTATTAGGTACTGAAGTTAAGCTGACTGGTCTGTAATTCCCTGGGTTGTCCTTATTTTCCTTTATATAGATTGGCATCTCTCCCATCTTCCATGACTTGTTCAAAGATAATTGCTAATGGCTCAGATATCTCCTTAGTTAGCTCCTTGCGTATTCTAGGATGTATTTCATCAGGCCCTGGTGACTTGAAGACATCTAACTTGTCTAATTAATTTTTTACTTGCTCTTTCCCTATTTTAGCCTCTGATCCTACCTCATTTTCACTGGTATTCACTATGTTAGACGTCCAACTGCTACTAACCTTTTTGGTGAAAACTGAAACAAAATAATCATTTAGCACGTCTGCCTTTTTCACATTTTCTGTTATTGCCTGTCTGTCCCTGTCTACTCCCCCCCTCCATTGAGTAATGGCCTACCTTGTCCTTGGTCTTCCTCTTGCTTCAAATGTAATTGTAGAATATTTTCTTGTTACTCTTTATATCGCTAGCTATTTTAATCTGATTTTGTGCCTTGGCCTTTCTTATTTTGTCCTTATATACTTGTGTTATTTGTTTATATGCATCCTTTGTAATTTGACCTATTTTCCACTTTTTTAAGGGCTCTCTTGAACTGTTTTTCCCCTTAGATTTGTTTCCCATGGGATCTTCCCTACCAACTCCCTGATTTTGCTAAAGTCAGCCTTCTTGAAATACATTATCTTTATTGTGCTGTTTTCCAACCCATTCCTAAGAATCAGGAACTCTACCTTCCACTTTCAAATTCTCAACCAGTTCCTTCCTATTTGTCAATATCAAATCTAGAACAGTCTCTCTTCTGGAAGCTTTCTCAATCTTCTGAAATAAAAAAATTGTCTCCAATACATTTCAAGAACTTGTTGGATAATCTGTGGAGACATGTCCTCAATGGAGCAGATGCTGCTTAACACTGGCTTTCTAACAGTGACTGCAGTTATAAAACACATTGGTGTACACTGCCTTTGTATGGTGGCCATGCTACAGCACATACACCATCCTTCTGGCAGAACACAGGGCCTGAGTGGCAGTTGAGAATGGTAACAGGAAGCCTAGATTAACAAAGAAGCAGAAGGTTCTAAAACATCAAAACAAAACCCTCTCTGATGTTTATGGTATACTGTATAACACAAACTAGCAAAGTTTCTGGTTCCATTCTCTTCATGCAGAGCAATCTATAAATCCAAACAAATAATATATTACCAAACAAAACAACAATAACAAGAGTAGCTCTTATGTCTCTAGAGTGCCTTCTCCTGTTTTCTGTTCCACAACCCCTTTCTCCCTCCTGTCAGAGTAGCCTAGACAGAGTAGCCAGACCTTTTTTATAGGTCTGAACCTAGTTTGGGCATAGTTGCACCTGATTTCTACTGCTTAGGGAGACACGCCCAAATGGGGCTCTGAAAACCCCTAAAAACATATGCCCTTGTCTGGTTTAGTAGGGGCTTCTTCTAGTGCTAGTACTGAGGTGAGGGCATTGAATGGCATTCACAACCCACCATAGACCTACACTGAAAAAATTGAGAAACAATCTTGAAATCTCTGAGGAGATCTGACTGTGCTATGAGGCCACTCAGGATTAGGCAGACTAGGCGGTCTGTGACTAAACCTTATTCTCAGTCCAGTGTCTTAACCACAAGACCAGCTTTTCTGCTAGTACACTAGTTCTATTTTCTTATTCCAAAATTATTTACTACAAAATACTATGCAAAATCTCTTGGGTGTTGTCTTGTTATAGGCAGTGCTGGTATCTTCACTTCTTATTAAGGGTGCCTAACACTTCCCATTGTAAGACCCTGTTTTCAGTTGCTTATAACTTATCAAATCGTAACCATTTGGGCTGAAATTTTCTATGCTATGTGTCTTCCTCAGGCTCAATACTTATGGAAAATTTCAGCCAAAATGCTTCAGCCATTTCCAAGAACGGGGCTAGGATGTAATATGTTAGTTTTGCCCATGTTAAAAATATCCAGCAACCTTTTCTCTGAAACACTCTATTGCCCCCATGCTTTGGAGTTAGGACTTGACATTTTGCCTTTGGGCCAGGATCTACCATTTGCTTTGCCCATGAAAATACACCCAAATTTGGCCAAGTTATAAGCCTTTGAAAAATTACAACTTGCACATGCTCAATAGAGCCTTCTTTAGATTTTTTTAACAGCTAAATTCACCAATGAATCTGTCTGCACTGAGCACGCTCCCTCCCAGAGTGGAGCAAGCTTTCTCTGCATTTTCAGCTCTGGGTTGCTGTGGTCTGTGCTGGGTCTGGGCCAGTGGTGGGCAACCTGCGGCCCACGGGCAGCACATGGCCCATCAGGGTAACCCACTGGCAGACCGCAAGACAGTTTGTTTACATTGACTGTTTATATTTGCAGCTCCCAGTGGCTGCGGTTCACTGTTCATGGCCAATGGGAGCTGTGGGAAGCAGCGCGGGCCACAGGGCCATGCTGATCACCATTTCCCACTGCTCCCATTGGCTGGGAACGGCAAACCCTGGCCACTGGGAGCTGCGGGCGGCCATGCCTGCAGATGGTCAAAGTAAAGAAACTGTCTCGCGGCCCGCCAGCAGATTACCCTGATGGGCCGCGTGCAGACCACGGGCCGCAGGTTGCCCACCACTGCTCTAGAGGATTCCTGTAGGAGTGTTACTCAGAGGAGCAAGTGACATCAGTGTTGCTTTTGTTCTTTGATAAGTATCACATATGTGATAATATTCACCTCACCACTTTCTGCATCTTCCTAATATGCTCATTGTAGTGTGACTCCAGTATCTTTAATGCTTCGGTTGCCCATTGTCCGCATCATGGAGAATTGGTCCACAAGAAAGAAGGCTATAAAGGATTATAGTGGTAATGCTAGGTGGGTGCCCTGGGGTTTGAGACTAGCCTCTGTGTAATATTCTATTTATAATCTTTACTCTGGTCATAGATGAACTTATCTGATTAAGGGAAATGATCTCATCTGTAGAATGGCATTCTTTCCCATGTTTAAGAGCCTGAATGACTTTATGAAGTTTGTTCTTCTTTGTGAGTGATTTCTGGCTCCAGCACAATCACTGCTGTACTGTCTTCGTGCTCATGGTTAACTAGCCATCTGGATAGTGTGTCAGCATTAATGTTTTCACACCCTCTGTTTCCTGTGCTTGGTGAAGTCAAATTCTTGAATAGCTACATCCCACCTGCATATCATTTCCTCATATTCTGTGATTGCAGTCTTTTCTCTCAGTGGAATACTATGACTTCGGGTTCAATAATTTTGAAACTTGTAGAGTTTTTAGGTCCAAGACAGTTACAGTCCCTGAACAGGGGAGGCAGACTGTGAAGGCACCATAGACTCCACCTGTGATCTGACACTAATCAAGAAGGGTCTGATGACCATGGAGTCCTTCGAGACTGACTATCATGTCCATATTTCATGTATTCAGAAGGTCATTTGGACTTAGCCTACTTCCAGGGTAGTTTGTTGGGTCAGGTAAAGAATAAGCTGACTTCAGGTAGATGTTGTGGGAAGCCATAATGGGTAATAATTACTGGCCAACTCCTCCAAGCTCTTCTCTGATACTATCTTTTAGACACAACAAATCCTGCATCTTGGCAGGGGATTAGACTAATGACCTTTGCAGTCTCTTCTAACTCTATGATTGTATGATTCTATAAAAGGAGCAAATGGGACCAGAGGGAAAAAGTACTCCAGGGATGCCTGAGAACTCTTCCAATCTGACCTCTTCAGTATTTCCTCTATGCTTTGTAAGTCCAAAGTCAGAGGCAAGAAGCAGGGATAGTTTGGGCAAAGCTAGGGGAGAACAAAACAGAAGCTAAATCAGATGAGGAGTAAAAGTAAAGTTGGTATCAGCCCTGGGTCCAAATAAATTAGCCAGATGGTCCAGCTCTTTGCTTTGGAACCAGACTGGCATCCTGAAGGATTTGTACAATGTGGTTTCAGAACAGTGGGAAGCTGAGCTGGCAGAAGCAAGTGGGCTGTAACTCGGGAATGCCACTTAGCTTCTCCATTTTAGGTTATGAAATTAGTTCTTATATTGAGTTGACCAGCTCAACAATATAGGTAAGTTCCTGGAGTTGGTGCCTAAACTGCGCAGAAGCTGGTTCTAGACTTGCCTAAACAATAGCTTCGCAGGACACCTGGGAAAAGAGCAGACCCTTGAAAAATTGCTTGCAGGCCTGGCATTTACAAGAAACCATCCTATCTACCTGTTCCACAGTGAGAAAAGTTCCCCACGGCTTCACTGACTTCTCCCTATTCAAATTATTACACAGAAGGCAGCCTCAAGGAGCCTGGGAGAAGGATGCTGCCAAGTTGTGCCAATACTTGCCACTAGTGTGCTACAATATGTGCTGAGAATGTGAGGCTGGAGGTTTTGGGGCACTTTCCTGTCATACCTTGATTCAGGCCCACAAAAGCACATTACAATAATGGGCCACATTTGAGGGAGTTTCAGCCCAGGGAAAGAGTACTACTTCTCTGGCCCAGGTCAGAGAACAAACTCCTGGCACAGTGACAAGGCCCTTACCTAGTCTAATGAGAATGGGTCCATTTGATTGTGAAATGCAGAGCTCAAACAAGTAAAACAAAGATATAATTTAGGAACAGGCACCATCTTCTTGCAGCACACCCAGTGGTGAGCTGGAGATGGTTGTTAAATTTAGAAGCCATTTTAGAACCAGTTGTTCCGCCTGGGAGAACCGGTTCTAAAAGGGCTTCTAAATTTAACTGGTCCCAGGCAAGCCTGGGCGGGAGGGGGGAAAAGTGGAGCGGTGGAGCCTCGGGGGAGGGGGAGGAGGCGGGGCTGCCCAGCTCGCCTCCGCCCCCTTCCACGAGGCGCCTCCGCTCCACTTTCCCTCCCTCCCAGGCTTGCTGCGTGCCAAACAGCTGGCGCTCGGGGCAAGCCTGGGACTCGGGAGGAAAAGCGGAGCAGCGGAGCCTCGGGGGAGGAGGCGGAGGCAGGGCCACCCAGCTCGCCTCTGCCCCCTCTCCCGACGTGCCTCCGCTCTGCTTTCCCCCCTCAGTCCCAGCCTTGCCCCACGCGCCAGCTCTTTGGAGCCGGGCAAGCCTGGGAGGGAGGAAAAGCAGAGCGGCGGAGCCTCTGAGGAGGCGGAGGTGGGGCCGCCCAGCTCAAATGGCACGCGGCAAGCCTGGGAGGGAGGAAAAGTGGAGCAGCGGCACCTCGGGAGGCAGAGTGGAGATGAGATGGGCAGGCGGGGCCGGCAGGGAGCTACTGGTGGGTGCTCTGCTTCTCCCCCCTCCCTCCCAGGCTTGCAAGCCTGGGGGTGGGTGGGTGGAGGGGAAACGCAGCACGCCCAGGGAGGAGGCGGGGATTTGAGGAAGGGGTAGAATGGGGGTGGGGCCAGGGGTGGAGTTGGGGCGAGGAGGGAACCCCTAGTTAAAATTTTGGTAGCTCATCATTGCAGCACACCAGCACTTCTTGTTTCCCCAGCAGCCCCAAAAGCTAAAGGGCTTTCTTAGGCATAATACTTCTACCCAAAAGTGCTGTGGCCCACTTTATTTGCGTTTCCACAGCTCTCTAAACTATAATTTAGCCTTAACTAGCCACATAAATATGAATGCTGATGATACCTATCAACTGTTCCTTATTGCACGAAGGTCCAGCATATTACATTCAAATGCACCTCTTATCAACTCGAACTAGTTATCTATCTTGGTTTACTGTAAGTTATTTACATCAGAAATCTGTAAGTGGATATGATCTCATTTATTTTTTTAAGGTAAAGGGGAAAAAAAGAGAACAATGGAAGGAATAAAAGTATATATCCTAGGAAGGGTATGATTATACAAAATAGGGACTGGTCCAATGCCCTTTGAAGCATAGATGAGTCTTTCCATTAACTTCAATGGGTGTTGAACCCCATTCTGTTAGGACCTCAGCTTCAGTGCCTTAAATTAGAACACAGAGGGAAAAGTAACGCATGTCCTCTGTGAAATCTACAATAAGATTTTGGGGAGTTAGGTTTCAGATTACATTGTGATGAAATATGGTATCATTTGCACATTCATGTCATCATGCAGCTTCATTGCATGTCAGCACAATCTCAAGACTTTAAGAGGATGCAATGTCACTACAGACCTAAATCCAGGGCCAGCGCACCCACTAGGCGACCCTAGGCGGTCGCCTAGGGCACCAACATTTGGGGGGCGGCTGGCCACGGCTGCTGCCCGCCTCCTGGCTCCACGGCTGAGCTTGGAGGGAGGCTGGCCGCGGCTGCCGCCTGCCTCCCAGCTCAGCCGCGGAGCCGGGGGGTGGCTTACCACGGCTGCCGCCTGCCTCCCGGCTCTGCAGCTAAGCTGGGAGCCAGGGGGGGTGGCTGGCTGCAGCTGCCTCCTGCTTCCCGGCTCCGTGGCTGAGCCGGGAGCTGGGGAGGCACCGTGGGCGGGGGGAGGCTGCCGCGGGTGGGGGGGCTGAGCTGCCAGCCCGAGAAGGGTGGAGCCGGCCAGGGGGCGGGGGGGGGGGGGACTGTCTGCAGCAGGGGGGGAGGGCGCAGGGCCTGCCTAAATCAGGTCTCATGATCCCCTCCCCCTACATAAAGCCAGGCTCTAAATGTTGTCTCCCCTCTAGTCAGGCACACCAGCCTCTGCCAGTCTTTTCCAATTAACCTCCCTCTCCCCAGAGTACAGTGAATTCCTCAACCTCAACATGAATAATGCTTGTCCCCTATTTCAGCATAAAGATTATAGCAGAAAATATGGATGAAACGACAACAAACATTTATTTACCACAAAGTCATGTGTGTGTTTTCTTCCTTGTTCTTTCCCATTTCCAGTTCCTTATCTCCCACTTTCATTGTTTTCTTTTCTCTCCCATCTACCCCTTCCTTTCCATCTATTTTCTTCCTTTGTCTCTCCCTAACCTTTCTTTGCCACCACATCTCACTTTCCCTCCCTTTCTCTTCCCAATTTTTGTCAGATGCTTAAGCATCCCTGATTTACTAAGACTGTTACACCATTTTCTGTAGTGTGTGTGTTTTTCGTGGAGATCTGCCATTAAAGTGCTAAGCTGGCCCAGCCTTGCTTTGATTATGATCACACCTTGCAGTGTTTTAGCTGAGCAAATGGCACATTCCATGTTTCTTCCTTGTTCTACAGCCCTTTTTTTCCACAGTGGAGTATGCACCATATACTATTATTATGAATGGTTATTATTATTATTATTAGTGAAGCATCAACAATATAGATATTCACTAAGATTGTGGGCATGCATAAATATAATAAATATTTATTAGTATCTTTTCTATTTACATCTGTGTGGATAGCTATTAGCATGGATTTAACCTAGTGTGAATCTGCAAAATAGTACTGCAAAAGTTTTCACTTGTGTCTCTGACTTCACACTTGAAGGAGTGATGACATACAGGCTTATTGCATGGGATTGTCCCTGCCTACAACAAGCCAGAGCTAATTTATGAGGACATTTAGAATACCTTTAAACATGTAGGTGTGAAATTAAAGAATTATAGTGATATGCACAACACTGATATTTGCAATCCATCTTAACCACTGTTTTATCCTAACACGTTACGCACTTGTAAATCTTTTCAGTTGTAGGGGATTAACTACCAGGAGATATGAAACTGATAGTGGAAAAGGAGTGGCCCAGGGCAAACTTGGCATATCATTGGATGTGTTGTAGTTTTTACAGTTGTAATTATGCTATACTAATATTATAATTGTACTATTTTAACTTGGTACATCCTCAAATAGCAAACAGAGTTCATGTTTTGTAATGGGACCACTCAGTGCAACAAAAAACAGTCTACTCATAGGACTGTGGGAACTTCTCGCTTTATTTAACAGCATCATAACAAAGTGGACAGAAAACCTATCCCTAGCTAAACAGGAAATAAGGGATGGATGGCCACGGCTCCAATTCACAATACTCTGGTTAACTCAGTTGATGACCGCTTTACTACATCATGACCCTTTTACACAACATAAATGCTGCTTGTGAAAACAAACTATAGGTTTATATTATTCTTGCAAGAGAGCAAGGTCCTTGTCACACTCCAGAAAACCGATTAATTTTAGTTTAGGCCTTAAAATGTATGAGGGAGAATGTTCACATTTGTACAGTATCTAGCAACCTGTGGCTGCCAAAAACAAGTAAATAAATAATAAAACAACAATAATAATCCATATTTTCTGTGCCATTGTTTGCAGCTATGTTGCAGCTACAGACCCACCATCAACCTCTCTGAAGTGCAGCATGCAGAAGATCAAAAGGAGATTTTTCCACCAGAACAACCTCCAAAACAGCAGAGGGAAGCAGGTGGGATCAACTCTGTATTGTCCCTCCCTTTCCCCAAGCTGGTAGAAGCCTCTCTGTACAAATATTCCCTGGGATGGATTCTGTTTGGTTCTGGGGCAACATGTCTGAGGGAGGTGGAGCCCGGAAGGAAGAGCTACTACAGGCAGCATTACCTCCTGCGGAATCTGTTACTGCTGCTGAGTGTAGTGCTAATTTCTCTATAGGCAGCTTACCAACAGCAGCATGGCTTGTGAAAAAAGATGCATCCAGGAGGAAGTTGCCAGGTAGCAGTACAGAGGTGTTGGCTCTCCATGCTTAGCATGGAAATCCAAGTTTAGCATTGAAATCTAAGGATCTCAGGATATCCATGGAGTTTAAAGGCTGTCCACCTCTTCCTGGCCACAAACTCCTTTGCCTCCTAAAGGATACAATGCCTCATGTGTTGCATGGTTCACCACATGCTGTTTTCAAAGTAATTTTCCCTGCCACTGTTTTTTTTTTTCCTTGTCAGGTTCTGATAAGACTATATTTTGATGAATTAGTAATAACATCTTTTGATGGCCTTTCAGGAAGAACTTGAATAGGCATAAATTCACTTGCGTGTGTGAGAATAGGATGCTCAGATTTTTTTTCTATTTCTCTTGATTATTGGAAAAACAGCAGGCTCAAGATATAAATATGATTTGACTCTGTTTTTGAAAGCTAGCATTTTATATCATGTTAAATGGTAGTGCTGCTCAAAATTAGGTGCTTTCTGTTGCAAATAAAGTTAAAATGACAAAGAAGCAGGATGTTGTAGGAATCCTAGGGTCTTGTTACATTCCTTTTAGGTCAGATCCTGTCTGATGTGAAAGAGTAATGGTTTATGGTGCAATTGTCAACTTACATTGAATTACAACTTTTGAGATACTAACTTGCAAACTTTAAGCATATGATATTATGCATTACATCTTCTGCCCATTAAGGAATCCTAAAGTAAGGTAACCAAAGCCAGAAAATACTGGTTCAGATTTCAAGCCACAATAAGTGTGAATATACCCTCAATTTAATAAAATGTATAATGCAACTTCCTGAGGCTTAAATTTCTTACAATTGCTCTTGGAATGGGCACTTGTTTTCCCATTATTGGTCACTTTAATCTACTTATGCGCTAGTTGTCTCATTTAAAGATCACTTTATAGTATTGGGTGATCTGCATCTGAGGTCTGTGTTCCACTACTGCCTGATGCAACAACACAACAGTTTACATATTTCTGAACTTGATCTGAAAACTGATTTAAAAATCTATACAGACAATCAAATTTCCTTGAAAATATATACACACAAGTCTGCTCTGAGGTGGCTAAAATGAAGTAAATTTAGTTTTAGGAGACAGGAAGAAAGCCAAGACTGGAAAGTAGAGATCCAGAAGTAAATGGGCACTAGCAGTGACCAAGTTCGAAACCCATCCCTCCCCAGAGAAAATTAGAAGAG
Organism: Macrochelys suwanniensis; assembly: GCA_033296515.1. Classification (NCBI taxonomy): domain Eukaryota; kingdom Metazoa; phylum Chordata; order Testudines; family Chelydridae; genus Macrochelys; species Macrochelys suwanniensis. Next base: position 49,606,211 of record CM065781.1, read on the forward strand.
GGCAAGGAAGACAAGCATTGGAAAAGTAGAATGTTTGTGCTTTTCTTTGCAGCAGACTGCATGAAATATTCAGCAAAAGGGGGGATCAGCTTACATTACTCTTCTTGTTTCTCATGTATCGGCTGACAGGTGCTGTAAACATACATAGACAAACATGGTCCTGTGCTTGCAATGCTCCAGTAACTGAGGGCATAAATACTTTTATTTCCTATGGCAATGACATTTGGATCTTTGCAGGCAGAATACATTCAGATATAGCATACACTCACTGATACAAAATAAAATTCTACTTTTATCTTACTGTACTTTAAAAACACTAATTATTAAAGATTTGCATTGCAGTGGGAGGTGTATTTTATTGTTAATTTCAAAAGCTTAGTTGGGGTTTTTTTTGGGAACTGACTGGAAGTGGATTTAAATTCTTCAGCAGCTCCCACATAAGCATTTTAATCAGGTTTATGATACAAAATAATAAAGTTGTTATGTATAGATCCCAAACTCATCTTCTATGTTTCACAGGATGAAGAAATGCACATACCAGTGTGAAACAGTTGACCTTGGCTAAGAGATGGGAACTCGTATTTAAAACATTCACTCATTCATGTTTAAGAGATGTCATGGTAAATAAATTATGACTGTTTACACTTAGTCCTAAGTGTCTTCTTTTTCCACACTATAGGCAGCTATTTGGCTGAGATGGTATCATTCAGTGATCTAATCACACTCTACCTTTTTTCTCACTTGAATTGTACTTTTGGCTGTCGCTTGCTCTTTTGAACAAAGGTTTACGTTATTAGAAGACATCATGATAGCCTATCGCCTTTTCCTAAATTGATATTCAAATCAATAAAGATAAGGGCAATCATGCCTTTGTTCCTAGAAAAATGTACCAACTGTATTTGGCTTATGATATTCATTTGCAAACAAAATTCAAGCATAAGGAAGTCTTTAATACTACCCTTAAGTTAAACTACAATTCTTAGTATTTTATAAGCTTTGTAGCAGTCAAAGCCAGTAAAATCGACCCTGTATATTTTTATTTCATCTCTGTTGGATGATATGATATTTAATAATTGGTTCTGGCACCTCGTTGCAAATTATTATAACTTTGAGATTCAACAGTTTTAATGAACATATGGGCAGCACAGCCTCAGAACATATATATGATACAGCCTATCAAGGGGACCTTCTGTCTTGTTTTGCTGAGCTTTAAGGGGTCAGGTAAATTTTGTTGTGTAGACTTGTGCTAAAATTCTTCAGTCTTTGTTTTTATATTTGTGGAATAAAAAAAAAGTGAATTAGATTTCTTCTCTGTTCAAATTCGATTTGTATGCAAGGTTCCTACTGATGAACAATTGTATTTACTGTTACTGACATGTGTGCTATTCTGTCAGGATTCAAAACAGTATTAAAAAACAGCAGCTGGAATGAGCAGGAAAGACATTCTTCAATCCTTAATGCATGACTTTCTCTATCACATGGTACCATATTGTATCAGTGTTTGTTTCAGTTAACACTACATGAAAGTTGCTAAAAGCAGAAGACCTCATCAAATTAATGAAAATGAGCACACTTAAAACAGCTCATTATTAATACCATACATGGCAGAAAATTGATCATAAAATGCACATGACTGCCCAAGGAGTATACTATGTTGCATAGCAGTCATGTACCCATAAGAACAATATATACTCTTCAGCACCACAATCTCATATGGTTATTTTGTGCTTTTCATTCACAGCCATCCCATAATCCCTGATTTCCATCTGTATTAGGCCATATCAATTGCTATCTTATCTATTTCTAGACTGATATAAACAATAACGGGTCAAATCAGGCATTCCCCCTGCACCCAAATCTCTCATTGATTTCACTGGGAGATATAGGTATGCTAGGAATTTAGGATTAAGCCATTTATGTAGATTAAAAGTATATGCAAATAATAGACTAGTAAACTGTATGAAAATATAAAGGGAAAGAGCTTCTTGATGTGTGTTTGGGTATTTGAGATGGGAGGCGTAGTTCAGTTTGTCCTGATTTTGTTACATTACCAACCATTGCACCACACCCTTCTCTCCCCCTCTACCAAGGATCTTGAAAATGATAACTTCAGAGCTGAAGGAATGGTTGCACAAGTTTTTCAAGGGCTGCTCTTTACTATGAAAGTAAAAAGAAAATACCCCTCCCGTCCTACCAAACCCCATCCCTTATTATTGTGTATGAAGTGTTTATTAGAATTTGAAAATGCTTCAGGTTTCTTTGTCTGTCTTGCCTTTTATTGACCCCGCTTCATCTCACGTTCAGAGCTAAGGTTGGGAAACTTTACTGTTAGGATGGTACTTTGTGAAAATAAATGCAAGAAATCCTTCTAATGACTGTGAACAGCAATGTAAAGTCATACGAACAGCCTGATTTGGGAGCATAAAAGGTCTATAAACATTTAATATTTTGGGGCCCATAGTGTTTGTATATTATACAGTAAAGCTCTTATTAGAATGTCTTTGAGACATTTTTCAATCACTTGCCTGGCATAATTTGAACCAGTAGGTGGAGTGCTTGTTAATAATAATTGAATGTACAGAACTTGCTCTTAATATAAGTGCAAGCTACTTTTCTTATTTTAAACTGATAAAATCAAATTTGCACTCAGCTCCTTCTGTTGGTATAATTAGTTGGCAATAATATTACAAGGGCAGAGTTGAAATGTATGCAACCCTGTAGCTACATTTTAGAAAACAGAGGCAAGCAAGGCCCTGGAAGGCCAACAGAGCATAGTAAAAACCTCAGTCAAAGGGGAATTTTGAAAAATATTGATTAGAATTTGGAAGATGTAAACATCAGTCACCTCCTCCCCCTCCCTAAATTGTGCTTATGTTAGTAGGTGAATGTCAACCTGTGCAAGGGATTCAGTTAAGGATCTATGAAGCACTTGGGTCCCTCTTCAGTTCTACCGGTCAAATTCTTTGCTGGTATAACTCCATTGAACTCTAGGGAGTTACACCATCAGAGACCCTGGCCCTATATTAAGACCATAGGACCCAATCCTGCAAACACGTATTATTGAATGTAGCATGTACTACATAGTCCCACTAAAGTCAGCATGACTAAGCATGATAGGAAGCACTATGCGTGGTAGTGGATCCTTTTGAAGGATTGGGCCATTTAATTTGACATATGAACTTATGTGGCTTCTGAAGGGAGTTTCAGCCCTAGTGCATCCATCAGAGTTCACTACTTGCACATTGGTGGTTTCCAAACATAACATTGCAAGTAAAGCTATAAAAATAGAGTGTAACTTTATCATGAGTGCTATTTTTTTCAGCAAGCATTTTCAATTTTATTTCAAAGCTACAACAGTACACTCGCTAATGACATTTTCAAATTTATTTCAAAGTTACAACAATATACTCACTAACTACATCAACCTAGATGTATCCACATCACACCTAATGATGCTAATGTAAAAGTTAAACCTGAAAGGGGGAGGGGGGACACCAAAAACAGGACAAGCAATAGTATTTAGAAAGCAAGAATAAATATGAAAATGAACAATTAATTGTATATGTTTGTTTAAATATGTGATGCACATTTTGACGTGAAATTGGAATGGAGAAGCAGCATCTCTCTCTGCAAACTGTAAGATGCAGACTGATGCTGGTGGTCCACTTAGTCGACTTCCCTTCAGTTTATTCCTGTTTTAGGAATGCAGAAGTAATCCCATTTATACCAATGGGAATTCTGGATAAAGACAGAGAGCAGTGTATAGTTCTAAATGCTAAAGGCTACATTATCCCTCCTGTGCCAAGTAGGGATTTCCACAGTGGCTGGGACAAGGAAATCTTCTGAGACTGCATTAGCACATGCCATGCCTCAATTCCTGACCATGCTTCAATTCCTCTCCACACCAACCCTACTGCACTGGCTCCTCTAATCCTTCTTGCTTACATAGTGGAATCTCACTGTGGCTATGGAGCTGGGGGCAGGACTTACCCCTCAAATCCCAATTCTGCAACGATAATGCTGCAGGCACTTCTGAAGAGCCCCACTGCCTTCATCGGGGCTCTCTGTGGGCAAAGTGGTCAGCCCACATGATTCGCTTTGCAAGATTGGGGGCTACATGGTTAAAGATGAGAGATGTGATTGAGACAGATTTATTTTATTATGGCAACATGAAAGTTCATTAATAGTTCACTAACATTTATATTTTAGATCATCATGTAACCATATGAATTTCTTTTTCACATTTCTCACAGCACAGAACTGTTTTTTTAGAACAGTCCCATATATACTACTACAATAATAAAGAACTTTGAATGTATATACTGTCATTCCTTTAATCCATGGATTTCTAAGCAAAGACTGGATATCTACATGTAAATTTGCATATTTATTTTAATGTTTGTTATGGAGACAGAAGGTGATGTGATAAACTCAACATTCAAGTTTTAAAATGTAATACTTGGTGATACTTTGAGTACAGTTTGGTGTGACATCTGACGTTTCTAAGATACTTGTTATCTTGATGTCCTGAAGCATAGTATCTGATGTACCCTGCCTTTTAGTTAAGACAAAATCTCATTTAGAAAAAGTCATATGCAATAAGGAATAAACAATACAAAACAATGTCTTCTCATTAAAATATGTCAAGGTTGTGCTTTGGGGTTATGATGTGAGGAACCAGGTATTTTTATGTTAACTGGCCAAAGTACATATCACATAATATCATAATGGAACTCTGAACTCAAATTGGATCACACTGACTTATAGAGATAAATGGTGTTCATACATCAATAGGGGACCTCTGCATCCTTCTATCACATAAAAGTCCAGTGGAAATTTGTCTGGGTAAGAGATGCGGAATCAGATCCACAGCTCCAAATCCTGACCCCATCCCCAATCTGAGTAACTCTTATCTGAGTGCTAGGAACCACATGAGAACAAAGATGTTTGGAATCCTAGCCTGCTATGCCACTAAGAAAGCTACAGGAGAGAAGGACTGGATGATCCACATAGCCATGAATTATCTGACCCATGTCTGCCCATGCCCCAGTTAGCACTGTATGTGGCTGCATCATGAGGTCCCACAGTGCTGGGCTCCATGGCCCATGAGGAGGTGAAGGAAATACTACATCAGATTCTGGTCTCCTGGACAGCAGAATCATGTGCCATAAACCCTTCTTACCGGTGATGGAATGGGTACGAATTGGGCCTTAAAGAAGAAGAATTTTCTGAAATGGTTTATTTTTTCAGAGAGCATAAGTGAAGGGGGGTGTCACAATTTCAAACTGGCTCATGAATAAGTAAGTACCCAAATCACATTTACAATTAAAGTAAGGGGCTATTGAGCAACTCTGGGAACACGGCTGAACCCCACAATTTGTTAAATACTAAAAATAACCTCCTAGAAGTAATAAATCCCTATGTATAATATTTAGTTTTGCTTTAGCTCTCCAGTGTCATGCCAGCCTTTGATTTTACCCTGATCCAAAAGCAATGAAGAGATATCTCTTGGAAGTCTCTGTGGCTTTCCCTTTCTCCCCACCCTCCTACCCCCACCCCCACTTATTTATCTCTTCTGTGAGTGTCTCTGCTTATGTATACACTTAGCATATTTTTATTCCTCTCATTTGAAAAAAAATATTTTGAGTTCACTTGCTTTTTTGTCAGTTGTCATTCATTTTACCTTGTTTTGCTTGCTTCAGTATGTTACTTCCCCTTATATTTTGAACTATGTCATCTGTGCCAATGTGCATCCTTTGATAGTAAGTATACAGTAGACTTTACTGAGAAATAGAAAGGAGAAGTGTTAGCCACTGCTCTCACCAAGATGATATTCTCTCTTAATAGAAGCTGTTGATAGATCCTGTGAGGCTACAACACTTGGGGTGTTGACTTGTAGAATGAAATCCTCTACACACAAGCACAGCAAAATATTTTGGTGAAAAGTAATTATCAGAAATAGTGACACTAGTAAATTAGTTAACTACATTTCAGCATGAAGCTTGAGTTACCCCTGCCCGTTCTTGTTCCACTCCCATCTAAAATCAGCAGTTCAGCTTAATGATGTCACAACATTTGCCAGGCTGTGGGCACTGAAGAGAAGACGTGAAAATGCTCCCACTGAATCAGATCCCCTCCTCTCACTAAGCACAGTTAAACAGCCCATCTGTCTCACTCGCATTGAAACTGTTATCTTTGAAACATCATTCTATTATTAATTACCACAGTGGTTCTAAAGAACTGTCTTCGGTTTTAGACCATGCTTTTGCAATCAAATTTTTGAATTCTCTGTACATTGTTAATGCAAATCTTAAACACTGACCCTGAAATAGTACTAGTCAGCTATTCCCAATAGGATAAAGCTCAACTACTGCACATCACCATTCATTTACCCAATGGTAACCTTTTGTGAAATACAGATATCCTACATTAAAAAAAAAATCACAACAAAAGAATCCAACCCCTCCCCAATCTCTAATATTTTTCAAAGTGTGAATTGAAGAGGACTGAGAGACAGATGGGTCTGGATGATCAGGTTACCTGTTATAGCAGCACATCTGCCAGGGCAGTCAATCACTGTGATGTCTCTGACAGGTCGATGGAGCCTGAGTTGGGAAGGCTAATGCAGAGAGAAGAACGGCTGAGGAAGGGCTACCCTCCTGCCTATCTCTTGGGTTTGACTGGTCTGAAAGCTGTACTTGAATTTGTCCTGGTTAAAAATCTGTCTGTCTGTAGCACACAGACATGAAGAAGAAGACTTCAGTCACAATAAAAAAGGACTAGTATATTCATCAAATTTCATCGTGAAATGGCTCCAGTCTTGATTTTGTTTTATTTTGGTTTAGGAGCCAAATAAAGAAAGATAAGAAACAAATGATTAAAAATGTATTTTGGCAAAATCTCGCAACAAAAAGGGAAATAAATATGAATCATTGGAATAAAGCGAAAGGTTAAGAATATCAAGTAACAAAACTAAATAAACTGTGGCAGTGGAATAGTTTATTTTTCTGGATTCATGATTACATTAATTTGCATTAACCATGTTGCCTTTCTTCTACTTTTTCCAGCATATTTATTTTCAGAGCTGCTGCTCTGTAAGCTAAGGTTAATTGTCCTGTAAATAGTTTATACTAGGAAGTACTGAGCACTAGGAAGTACCGAGCAATAGGAAGGTTTTTCACAGTTACAGTCAACTTCCAGATCTTACTAACATTTTGCACAAATGTGTTACCATAAGTACAGTGCTAATTGCACTGCTATTTTAATACATTTTGCACCAATGTGGATTTACTTGTGGGGCAACAGTGTCTCAAAAATAGCTTGACTCCTCCCCAACTACTAATTAATCAGATGCTAAAATTACCCAAATGTGGGACTAAGAAAAGTGCCCTAGCACACAGCAAAAAAGCCTACCAGACAGAAAAGTCTTTTGGTTTTTAAAGAAATTTCATTTCCTTATTTTTTAATGAAATACATTATCAGAAGCTTTTAGACCAAGAAGAAAATTTGGAGTAATATTACATTCAAGGACATGATATAACATATCTTTCTGGATTAAAAACTAAAAGCAAGAACAAAAAATATGCATTATTATTCCACTATACATCTATAATGAGGAACTACTGCTGGAAAAAAGGCCAAATGTTAATAACAGGGAAATACTGTTAGGGGAGACATTTTTCCAAAATGCAAAACTGATGAATATTTGTGAAATAGCTATTAAATAGATGCTTTTCTTCTCATTATATGCGAGTATTTCTGCTTTGGCATCCACATTTTTAATAAGCAATACTGACTGTTTTCAAAGTATTATTACGTTGTCCATTTATTTGCATTCCCCCCTCCTCAAGTGCTTTTATATTTAGCAGCAGATGGTTTGAGATATCAGAACAGAAAATGAGTTAATTATTTGGGTTCAGAATACCAACAGAATCAAATACATACACCAGTCTATGGTATGGTAGAGACTAGAGAGCTATTTGCCTTTTTGTAAGCAATATATTTGGCAACTGACAATTATCCAAATAAGAACTACATCTCCTACAACAACAAAAGAGTATAAACCAGTAAATAGCATGATACATATTGAAGCAGAAGGGAAGGATGATTTTTTGCTTATGGCACTGGAATAGGACAGACAAGATGTACACTATTCTTAGCTCTTTGACCTTCGTCAGTCTGCTAAGGGCCTGATTTAAATCCCAATGAAGTCAATGGGAATCTTTCAGCTGACTTCCTTAGGCTTTGAAACGGGCCCTGATTCTGCAGATACTTACACATGTGCATAACTCACTGGCATTTTGTACTTGAATTAAATAGGTTCAATGTTACTACTGCTCTGAATAAAGTTACTCATTCATATTAGTTGAATTGAGCCTTTAGTTCCCCCACCTATAAAACAATAACACTTCACAAAGGTGTTGTCAGAATAAATTAATTGAGGACTGAGAGGTGCTCAGATATTATGCTGTTAGCACCATAGAAAACCCTATAAACAAAAATAAAGGCCGATATTTCAAATGAAGCAGGATTCTAATACTCTATTAGCATGAGTTTAAGAGAGATACTGAGAAGCTTTGTTCAATGAAGGAGGATTAGGTAAGAAACCACAGATGACAGACGAGCTTACACAGAGCTCATCTTCAACCTGAAGAGCTCTGTGTAAGCTCAAATGCTTGTCTCTCTCACCAACCGAAGCTGATCCAATAAAATATATTATCTCACCCACCTTGTCTCTCTAATATCTGGGACCAACTACCTGATTACAACAACACTGCATATCACAGATGAGAGTTATTTTGTTTTCAAATACTGGGGAAGTGCTGGCAAGGAGAACAATATGTTCCATCTATACTCAGATTTTGTTATCAAGTTAGACATATTACCTCCAATTATTTATAATGCTTAATGCATTTGTCTTTATACATGAGGGACTGAAACCCAGCTACAGTAGTCACCGTTAACATATATTACCTGAGCTTTTACCTATGTTTGGAACATCTGTGGTAACAATTGGCAAATGTTGACTTTGACTCATTCACTTGTTTACCTATTTGGAGAGCTTTGGTTGTATCCTCCACTGGAGTAGCATGAGTGCTCAGCACTGTCAGAATGGAAACCAAAATGAATTTCTGAGCAGACTTCAGACTGCAAACCCAGGTTTCTGCATTGATTTTACAGTCCCTCCTACTGGTTGATTTGTGAATTAGCAACACTATTGATTCTAGACCAGCCTGCCTCCTCCTCTAACTCTCAGTTTTAGATGGCCAGTAGTGAAAATTCAAAATGGCAAAAAGAGCATTTTAAAAATCCAAATAGCTGGAGCTGCTACAGTATCTTCAGCTGCTGAAAATAAAATATAATAGTACTCAGAAATGCTTTCACAGCAGGCTGAAGTCTAAGGCAAAGTCTAATTCATTTGTTGTTCGGTGTCATCTGTATGGTGCATATATAGCCTTAATAGACAAATGAATGTATCCTGGGCTCAGTGTTAAAGACAAGAAAGCCTGCATATTGCCGTCTCACTTCTCAGAGATCTGTAGCAATATATATATGTATTCACAAATACTGTTTATATTTCTATTCTTTGTCAAAGCCATGGGGAAAGGGAAAGTGGAACAGCAGATCTGAATACACTTGTGTGTAATAAAAGAAAAGAAATTCTGTTTATATTACTAGAACATATATTTACAGATAGGGTAACATCCATCACCCTATAACCCGTAGCTATGGATGCTAGAATATTTTGTCAGCAATCATAAGATATGATGGTAATACTGGTGCATATGTTAATATGAGATCTTGTCTATCTTGATTTGGCATGTTTCTGGAACTTGATTATAGCAAAAAAGAAATAATTCCCAATAGTGATAAAAAATTGCATCCTTTTAAAGAAACTGGGAAGACTACTGTAACTATTAATAGTTTCCTCTTATAAATATTCTAGACCAAAGCATTTATCAGCCATCATGAAGGTTTTTTTAAATGATATTTTCCAGCAAATACCATTTGAGAGGAAATAGAGTAAGTCTAGACATTTGCTTAGGTTCCTTTTCCTTCCAGGAATTGACTTCTCATGAAGTAAAAAAATGTTCTAAACAAATAACAATTAGTATTTATTTTTATTGGGAAAATGGTTAAATATTTCTGCATGCTTGATTAACTGTCTACTTTAAATTTTGTGATTTGGCTTATCAAAAAACAGCGCATTGTTTCAAAGCCAGCACAAATGACATTGCTTTCTATTTAATCACTGCCTTTGCTGCCATTAGTACAATAGTTACATGGGAAGAACTGATCATGTTCTCTGTGATGTTAAATGTAGACAGCAAAAAGCCCCAACTTGATACTGTGCTGGTATGCTGCAACTGAGCTATTTTTAATATTTCCTTGTAACTGATTTGTAAGTGAATTGTGCTTAGGCAGTGTCAGAACTTTCCTGTCAGCTACTTTAACAGCAAAGAGATAGCTCAATGAATAATTCATTGAAAGCAATTTTCTCCTAGTCACTGAGTCATCAATCATAGTTGCCTAAAGAGCCTTGAATTGGCCAGCAGAGCTCTATTCACAGGTAGCGTGATTTAGGGAATAGAGAGCCACATTCATACTGACAGGTCAGGTAGCAATAAGTAAGGGAAGGTGTCTCCTTTACAACCTGCTAATGAGTCCCAAAACTATATACTATTTTCAATTTCCCCCTTTTTGTTTTTTTGTTGCTTTTTCCCCCCTTTTTCAAAATATCACTCAGAATTGTAGCCATAGGGTGGTTTTGCCAAACAAAGGTGCAGTTGGATGAAAAACCAGTGTAAATATTTGCACATTTTTTCTGGCAGAAATCCTACTCTGAAAAGAACCTCTTCAAAAGGGAAAAGTGATTTGATACATGATTGCATGCATTTACCCATGTAATTGAAATAATGAGAGATGATTGCTTTGAGCTAATAGTCATAAGTTACTGGTCTTTTTGTTTAATCCAACCATCAGCTGTCAAGAGCCTCACAGGAGCATTGGGAAGATGCACCAAGGATATCATTTGCATCACCTCAGACTGTAATTTTGTTGTTTTTTTCAGAGCTGATACAAGCGTCAGATTCTATACAAATCTCCCTGGAGCATAAGCGCTCCAGTGTTGTTTTGATAGGAGCAAAGAGAAAAGGAGCACGTATATGCCTGCTCCTCGTAGCTTAAATGCTCTCAGGATCACAAATAAAATAAAAGCAGTTTTTTTGGCAGACTTCTTACAATTGTTAAAAACTAATTTTGCATCACAGTCAAGGTAGGTCTTTGTGCTTGAGAAAGTCTCATTTGAGCACAATTTTCAAATATATACATCTTATATCATGGTGCTTATTGTTCCAGATGACAGATACCTTTGTGGTGTATTATACATCACCCATTAATTCCCTAAGCACTACCTATTGTATTAATACCAGCTGTCTATGACTATTCAACCAGCACAAGAAAACAGGCAAAAACAATGGTGCAGTGATGAGTCATAATTTTCATAGTCTTGCTTAATAAGGAGGTGTGAAAAATGTTTTCTAAATATTGTAGCTCTGCTGTTGTCTATATGTGATTATAATGTTTATGCAAGCAACACAAAACAATGTGTACACAATCAACATCTGGCTACTGAGATTCCTCTATAGAAAGATTTAGAGAAGATTTATTGAATATTTCTTACAATGGGACAGATTCTGATACCCTTACTCAGGTTGAGTAGCTACCTTACTCCATAAGTGGTCTCATTGATTTCATATTTCTACTTAACATGACTAAGGGTATCAGAATCTGGCCCAAAATAATGAAGTTTAAAGAATATTTTAATACATTTGGAACAAGTTAAAATTTGAAAAACTTTTCAGGTAGATCAAGTGATTTATGGCAACTGAGAAGAAGATTTTAATTTACCAGTATAGTAATTGTGTGTTTTGCCACTTTTTTCATCTTCTTTTTCAATATTACCTGCCCTCGGTATGTGGTTGAGATGTTAAGTTACCCCACAGGAGTGCACTGCCAATCAATGATAGCAATACTCTCTTATATAAGTAAATTGTCCAGTGCTTATTGCATGGTGCATCTCTCACCAACTGTACCAGACACTACAATCTCTAAAACAGTCAATTGCTAATAAAATGATATACTATGGGCTGGATCCTGCAAATAGCTACACCTAGATGCAACACTTACTGCCAATAGCTAGTCCTTGGACTACAAATGGGACTGCTTGCAGTCAATGGGCTATTTGCAATAATAAGTACAATGCTGATTAATGCTTTCGAAAATGTAAGTTTGTACTACGTGGTTTTTTTTTTTTAAAAAAAGCTGATCATAGCAACAGCTGAGGTGCTACTATAGGGTCCCAATCCTGCAAAGCATTTAAGCATCTGGTTAACTTAAAGAATGTGATTAATCCTGTTGAAATTACTTGCTCATGCACATGGTTAAAATTTAACACTTTTGAGTGCTTTGTTGGCTTCTGGTCTAGATGCTTAGGATGAGATCCTGGCCCTATTGAAATCAATGGCAAAATTCCCATTGACTTCAATGGGACCAGAATTTCAACATTGAATATTGAAGTGAAGTGGCTGGAAGAAAAAATTAGGTATTTCTTTATATTACATGTGCATCCTGTTGATTCCTTTCTTTCTCATTTCTTGAATATGTTGAGAACACAATGTTGTGTTTATTGTAAACAGTGCAGAACAGTAATTGAAATACAGAAGTGCATTATTATATATTTTATGATTTATATATTCATGTTATATATTATATAGGGCTGTCAAGAGATTTTTAAAAATCGTGATTAATTTGTAGGATTAAAAAATTAATCATGATTAATCGCGCTGTTAAACAATAATAGAATACCATTTATATAAATATTTTTGGATGTTTTCCATATTTTCAAATATATTTCTTTCAGTTACAACACAGAATACAAAGTGTACAGTGCTCACTTTATATTTATTTTTATTATAAATATTTGCACTATAAAAATAAAATAAATAGTATTTTTCAGTTCACTTAATACAAGTACTGTAGTGCAATCTCTTGATCGTGAAAGTTGAAATTACAAATGTAGAGTTATGTACAAAAATAACTGCATTCGAAAATAAAACAATGTAAAACTTTAAAGCCTACAAGTCCCCTCAGTCCTACTTCTTGTTCAGTCAATCGCTCAGACAAATAAGTTTGTTTACATTTGCAGGCAATAATGCTGCCCACTTCTTGTTTAAAATGTCACCTGAAAGTGAGAACAGGCGTTCACATGCCACTGTTGTAGCTGGCGTTGCAACCTATTTACGTGCCAGATGTGCCAAAGATTCATATGTTCCTTTATACTTCAACCACCATTCCAGAGGACATGCGTCCATGCTGATGATGGATTCTGCTTGATGATGATCCAAAAGCAGTGCAGACCAACACATGTTCATTTTCATCATCTGAATCAGATGTCACCAGCAGAAGGTTGATTTTCTTTTTTGGTGGTTTGGGTTCTGTAGTTTCCGCATCAGAGTGTTGCTCTTTTAAGACTTCTGATAGCATGCTCCATACCCCGTTCCCCTCAGATTTTGGAAGGCACTTCAGATTCTTAAATCTTGGGTCGAGTGCTGTAGCTATCTTTAGAAATCTCACATTGGTACCTTCTTTACGTTGTGTCAGATCTGCAGTGAAAGTGTTCTTAAAATGAACAACATGTGCTGAGTCTTCATCTGAGACTACTATAACATGAAATATATGGCAGAATGCAGGTAAAACACAGGAGACATACAATTATCCCCCAAAGAGTTTAGTCACAAATTTAATTAACACATAATATTTTTAATGAGCATGATCAGCATGGAAGCTTGTCCTCTGGCCAAAGCGTGAAGGGCCATATGAATGTTTAGCATATCTGGCACGTAAATACCTTGCAATACTGGCTACAAAAGTGCCATACAAACACCTGTTTTCACTTTCACGTAACATTGTACATAAGAATCAGGCAGCATTATCTCGTAAATGTAAACAAACTTGTTTCTCTTAGCAATTGGCTGTTCAAGAAGTAGGATTGAGTGGACTTGTAGGCTCTAAAGTTTTACCTGTTTTGTTTTTGAGTGCAGTTATGTAACAAAAAAATCTACATTGGTAAGTTGTGCTTTCATGATAAAAAGATTGCACTATGGTACTTGTATGAGGTGAATATTTGTAATAAAAATATAAAGTGAGCACTGTACACTCTGTATTCTGTGCTTTATCTGAAATCTATATATCTGAAAATGTAGAAAAACATCCACAATATTTAATAAATTTCAATTGGTATTCTATTGTTTAACAGTGCGATTAAAACTGCGATTAATCACGATTAATTTTTTTGAGTTGACTGCGATTAATCAACAGCCCTAATATTATATATTTAATCACTTGTTGCCCTTGTGTAACTATTTCATCATCATATAAAGTTCAGCCAGAATTTGAGTTTTACACATGATCAACCGATATGAAAAAGGGAGACAGTGATGAAGCCAGAAGATATTTTTGTGGTTCTTTAAATATTCGGTAGTTAGTATTTTGTGTATTATTTAATTGTGCGTATGTCCCAAATCAAGACTGCGAAACTTGAATCTGAATGTATAGCTCAACCTGGAGGACTCTAATTATACATCTAGGAAGACTTTTGAATAGCGTGAATTTTTCAAGGATGATTTGGCTCAATGCAGGCTTAAAGGAAAAGAAACCATATTTTTATCTTTTAAATGTTAAAGTGGCAAATGTCATTCTGTAGTAAAATCTATGCTTAGTAATACTCCTCTGGGAGTACTCAGAGTTGAAAGTCAATGATAACCTGTTAAAACCATTCTTTTGACGGAAAGACAAGATTAGAAAGCAATGTTGAAACTGTCAGTCAGTAAAGCAGTAGACTTTACATTTCATGATAGCATCTCTCCCAAAAGTGAAGAGTCTCATTTTTGTGCTGAGCTCAGACCGAGCCAAGAGAAGCTTCAGAGCTACACAAATCAAGAGGAGACACTATAATAACCAAAGCTCCCAAAACAAAACAGAGACAAATTACCATCCAGGTCCAATGAAAGAGAAGAATTCTAGAACGAAATATATGAATAGCCCCACTAAAACAGACCCATTGCCTATCTAGTCTGTTATCATGGTTTCCAAAAGTAGTTATTGCCAGATGCTTCAGAGGAAAGCAAAACTCCTCCATGATATCCCATAATACACCTCATTGTATAATCTACCATAGGGTAATATTTCTTTTTGACTTCATGGCAAAAAATATCCATAGGGTAACTCAACCAGAGGGACAAATCTGACTCCAGATGTTGATCATGTTGATCCATTAACATGAGGCTTGGTAGCCCTTATAATTTTTATTCTAGCTAGTGTAACTGTCATTGTACTTTATTATTGTCAACAATAATGCAGAAATGGCAGAAATGTTTGAAAAACATTCCATTCTGCATTTGGAAAAAGTCCAGATGATGTAGTCGTATTGTAAGATGATGAAAAAATGTTATCATTACAAGAGTAACCACGGAGATGTTAATCAGCACCTACTAAAGTTAGGCATTTTAAAATCAGAATTTCCAGATAATTTGCATCCAAGAGTCTTAAAAGAGCTGGCTGAGGAACTCTCTGGGCCATTAAAGTTGATTTTATATGAATCTTGGAAAACTGGGGACGTTCCAGACAACTGGAAGTAAGCTAATGTTGTGCTAATATTTAAAAAGTAAATGGGATGACCAAAGTAATTATATGCCTGTCAGCCTGACATCAATCCCAGGCAAAATAATAGCATAGCTGATATGAGACTTGATTAAAAAAGAATTAAAGGAAGGTAATGTAATGTCAATCCACAAGGGTTTATGGAAAATAGAGCTTGTCAAATTAACTAGATGTCTTTTTGTGATGAGATTACAAGTTTGGCTGATAAAGATTATAGCACTGATGTAATATACTTAGACTTCTGTAAGGCATTTCACTTAATTCCACATGACATTTTGATTAAGAAACTCGAATGATACAAAATCACCATGGCACACATTAAATGTTTAAAAACTGTCTAACTGATATGTCTCAAAATGTAATTTTAAACAGAAAATCATAATCAAAGAAGTGTTTTTATAGTGGAATCCTGCATGGGCCAGTTCTTGGCCTTACACTATTTAATTTTTTTTATCAATGACCCAAAAGGAAATATATAAATCATTAATGCTGAAGTTTGCAGATAATATAAAGATTGGGGAAGTGGTAAACAACGAAAAGGATAAGTCACCAATACAGGGTGAGCTGGATCACTAGGGAAGTTGGGTGTTTCAATTCAGTGAAATGTAAGGTCATACATGTAGAAACAAAGAACACAGGATGGGGGTACTCCATCCTGAAAAGAAGTGATGCAGAGATAAGGCTTGGAGATTGTCACAGTCCATTCACTGCATGTGGCTCTTCCTGCTGGTGGCTCTGGGGATTAAATTTTGCCAGACGTTTCACCCTCCTATGGCAGTGTCTCTACTCTTTGTCTCTTTCACCCTGTGGCCCCTCTCATCCCCAGAGCTGCAGCTTCCTATTCGTGGCTTGTCCCTTTGGTCAGGTCACTAAAGTCCTTCCCTTTCAGGGAAATCAAAGTCCTTATAGACCAGCTGTCCAGGGGCATTTCCAATGCCCTGAACCATTTCTCAGTGGCTGGTAGGGAAACCGAGGCTTACCCTCTACACCGGGTTCCAGCCCGGGGACCCTATAACAAGCAGCCAAGAGCTATATGGTCTATCCCTTGCTACTGTTTCCCTGGGCTTCTTTCTACTTATCTGGCTTCCCCCTCTTTCTAGGTTTGCCAGCCCAAGTTCCCTCCTCGCAGGGAGTGACTGTGGACTACTTCCTTGCAGCCCCTTGCTGCTCACAGCTCTTGAGCTCTACTCAGGCCCCTCCTGTTTCTGCCTAGCTGAGCCCATTGCCAATTAGTGGTGCACTCCCTGTTTCCTTCTTCAGGTGCAGCCTGAGTAGTTAATGGGCTTGCCTAGCCACTTTAACCCCTTCAGGTCTTGTGTGTGTGTGAGAGGGGCACCCCATCACAGAAATCTTGGTGGATAATCACCTAAACATGAGCTTCCAGTATGATACTGTGGCTAAAAGGGCTAATGTGATCTGTGGATGTATAAACGGGGAATATCAAGGAGGAGGAGAAAAAATATTCACAACTGGAGTAACTGTGAGGGCTAAAATGGGGGTAATTAACCATTGGAATAACTTGCCAGTGTGGTAGATTCACCAAGGTTGAAAGTTTTAAAATCAAGATTGAATGTTTTTCTAGATGCTCTAGTTCAATCCCAGCTATTATACTTGAAGCAGGAATTAATTCAAGGAAATCCGATGGCCTCTATTCTACAGGAGGGTTTACCAGATTATCAAAATGACTCCTTCTGGCCTTAAAATCTACGAATCTGTTCAGATAAATATTTAATCCTATTGGAAACATTGCCAAATTTCTTTATATTATTTAATATTCCGCATGAATGATTTTCACAGGTTAAATAAATGGCATATATAATGTTTACATTTTTAAGAACTAAACTTTCCTTTCTGATTAACCCAGCAGATCTCACAAAAATTATCCTTCTCCCTCTGCATGAACAGAGCCTCCAATTACATTAATGGGGGTTCTGCATACGTAAAACAAAACAGTCATCAAGAGATCACAAATTGGAGAGAAAAGTTGGCCCTAAATTTGAAGAATTAATTTATATCAAAAGGGTTACATGGTTATAACTGGAGCCTGTATTTGGTCCATTGTCTTTTAATTTTATTAATCGAAAGTCTTTATTTGTTGAAGTTCTGAGCCTGAGTGGGAAACTGATTCTCGCGCCAAATTCCATTAGCTAAGCTAAGCTGTCAAGAAAAAGCAGCTAAGTAACTGATGCAGCAAGTCACAAAGTATTATCATTGATAGCCTACTTTTTAAAAACAAGTATCTCTAATTTACTGATAAGATCTAATGGTGGAAGTCAGCATACTAGAAACAAGATGATTAACCATTGGAACAACTTACCAAAGGATGTAGTAAATTCTCCATCACTTGGAGGGTGAAATCCTGGCTTCAGTAGGACAGACTTCTCAAATCAGGATTGGATGACTTTCTAAAATATATGCTCTTGTTTAATCACAATTTATTGGGTTAGATGCAGGAATCCCTGGCTGAAAGCTTATGCCCTGGGAAAGGATACCACTTTACCAAATATTGTTTTGGCATGGTATTAGGTACTAGGAGGAGAAGCAAACAGGCCAGCTGGGAGATATAATTTCTTTAGTCATATGGAAAAACAAACCTGACTTTAAGCTTTTGAATAGTGTTTGCTGGATGTCCACAAATGTAATACAGATTGTACAGTTTGTGAACCAACACAAAACCAGTCTAGGAACCCTGAGATAATAGTAGCTACAACATAGCTGGCAATGTCTCTCAGCTTGTAACTGAGTCAAAGGCCTGGTCTACACTTAAAACTTAGGTCGACATAACTACAGCACTGAGAGGTGTGGAAAAACCCTGAATGGCGTAGCTATGTTGACTTATTCCCTGATGTAGATACAGCTAGGTCAATGGAAGAATGCCTTCATTGATCTAGCTACCATTGCATGGGGAGTTGGAGTTCCTACAGTGATGGAAAAACCCCTTCTGTTGCTGTAGTCTGCATCTACTCAATGGGATTGTGCTGGCATAGCTATGGTGCTATAGCTATGCCATTATAGTCCCCTTAGAGTAGACATGGCCTAAGGTAAACATCACCATCATTCACTCAGTAGGCTAATTTGGAGGGCCTAGTACCTTACTGTGCATCCAATCAATACTTTCTCTGAAAAGTTGGTTTCTTGCAATAGCAGATGAGTTGATTACAAGATAATGAAATGCACTCTTTGTGGCTGGACCTGCTCATTTAGTAAGCATTCACCACTGCATTGGCTAACCTGCAGAAGCATCTAAAAATATAGGTCAGTCTTCACTTTATCTTATGATGATACATGAGCAGTCTCATTAGTACAGATGTTTTGAGAAGATGAATACGAACATTTGAAATAGGAACAGTAATGTTCTCTTTGGTAATTTTAACCAGAATCACCTAAAATTCCACAAATCTCCATCACAGGATGAAAAGGTCACATAGTATTCAAGCTGATCAGCATAATTTGATTATTCACACTAGAATCTCTCTGTAACTTGAAATCTTAAAACCATGATTTGAGGAGTTCAGTAACTCAGCCAGAGGTTAGGGATGTATTACAGGCGTGGGCATGTGAGGGTCTGTTGCCTGCAATGTGCAGGAGGTCAGACTAGATGATCCCTTCTCACCTATAGTCTATGAGTCTATCTGGAATTTAAGATTACTTTTAAGTGGGCCAACAGATCTTCATACTCTCCTAGAGCCAAGGCTGATAGTGGCTCTTTCCCACCTCTACTGTAGCCTTTTGGAAGACTCATTTCTCTCTTCAGTAGTTAGACATCCTCTTTGCAGGGTTATAGAATATGATCCTTACACAACTGGGGTTTTGTTTCCTATAAAGAGAACGAATTGGCCAATCAGAATGCAACACTGAATTATCAGTATTCCATTCAGTTTATATAGTGTCTATTTACTGACAGCCTGATCCAACTTGCATTTACTCCATAGAACTGGATTAGGCCCTGAACTAATGGAGGTATTGTACTGCATTACAAATCCAATCATTGCAGGAATTTGTCTGTCAAAGTGTAAAAGTTCCAGCAAATTAAGAGTTAAATTGCATTTTGTATTTAGGTGAACTAGGAGTATGTCGATTTAAAAAAAAATTAAAATATATAAAAAGATAAAAGCCCAATTTCACAGTGTTTTTGTTAATTCGTTCTTTTTTTTTCAGTGTTACTTTCTGACCCTGTTGGACCAGTCAAACATGTATTTGTTTTCTTTTAGGTTAATCCTTTTAAAGAATGCAACACTTGAGATCCACAAAAATGTGCCGAGGACTTTTGCAGTACTTGAGGTTTTAAAAATCTTTCAGTGACTATTTCCTTGATCCTTAATTTTAGTGTATCTGACCTAATGACTAATATTTCTCATTCTGAATAATAAAAGACACAAAAAATAAGCAGAAATTATTATGTTTTCATAAAAAAGGTACAAACAATAATCTTTTTTCAAAGCAGGCTTCATTTTTTTTTATTCTGAATTTGAATGTTTTAAAGTGGACTACTTTGCAAAAAGAGAAAATGTGATTTTTTTTCAGAGGAAAGGATTGTTGTTTTAAAATTACATATCTGAAGATCAAAATAAAGTGACTGTTCATTGTACTATCCAAATAGCCTATCTTTGTACAAAAAAACCTTTCATTTTCACAACTAAATTGACTAAAAGGCACTGTTACCTAGCAACATTCATTGTGTTTATGACCTTTTATCCAATCTGAGCTCACAGATGTGCTTCCGAAGCTAATAAACGTACATCATACAGCCCCGCCTGCTTTGATGAGATATATGAGCCTTTAAGCATACTGAGAAAGGTCTCTTATAAAAACAAAGTAAAAAAAAGATAAATCTGAAAATACTTTTTAAAAGTCTACAGTATGTTACAGAAACATTTTAAAAGAAATCTAACCTCAGTCAATTTAGTTTTCTATGCAGGAAATTTACATACAATGGATGCACAACCAACTGTGGGCCAAACATAGACAGTCGTTATGATATGATTGATTGATTGACTTTTACTAATCAATAGTACAATCATGCCCCAGCTGAAGTCAGCAGGAATTTTTAAAGTGATTCAAAGGAAGCACAACTGTGTCCAGGAAGTCCATACACAATTACATTTCAGATAACATTTTAAAAAATAGCTTTCTATGTAAACATTAACATTCATAGGATTTGCATCATGGATCCTAAGGTAAAATTCTGCCTTAATTATACAAAACAAACCAAAAGTACGTAGTTCCTTTGTGTTATATAATGGTCTGAGACTAAGCTTCCAAAGAAAACAGTAGGTTCTCTAAGTGGTTAATGTTCATAAAGCAATTTGAAGGTGAAAAGTGTTACATAAGTATTGCTATTATTATCTTTGTCATTTTTAGATAGCTTGCACACTCTTTAATATTAAAATGCAATTATAGTCCAAAAAGTTACATTATAAAAATGACATTGTGGGGTTCCATATTTATTCTCCTTCAGTGATTCTAGCTATAAAGCATCTCTATTTATAACAGTAAACGATGGGTTTTCTAACTCTTCGGCCTCAACTTAAAATACGAAAATCAGGCTGTGTCCTTTTTCACTCTTGCACTGGGGCCAGTTTTAAAGATTCTGCGGTCAGAATTTAGCTAAGAATTTTATTGGTGCATCTGAGACACAATGAAATCCAGTTTAGTCTTCTATAGCTGTACTAGCTCTGCAAGTGATACCTGGAGTAAAAACTTGTTTCTGTCAGTAAAGCAGTTAGAGGTGACAGAAAAACATGGAGCAGATGATGAGTAAATACTAAATTTAAGGTCACTTTTCTGACCATAACTGCACTTCTAACAAGTTGATGGGTCAAATTCTCCTGTCAGTTACAATGAAATGAAAGGAGTTACTTCAGATTAATGCAGGTGTAACTGAGGGCAGAATTTGTGCCTTTATTTCTCAATCAACCAAAGCCCAGATTCGGGATGCAATGTGTTTCAAAGACCCAAAATGAAATACACCAAAAAAAAATCCTTCATGCAGGAAACTTAAAATGTTGTGTGATTCCTTCCTTTAGAGCAGTGGTGCCCAAACTTTTCTTTTTCCAGTAATGGAATCTGTCTGTGCCCCCTCCTCACACCCCCATTACTACACAGGTGGCTCAGCAGAAGATCTTGGGCTGAAGGCGGAGCTAAGGGCACAACTGAGGACGGGGCAGGAGCTGGGGCTAGAGATAGAGCTGGCGTGGGGGCAGAGCGGGAATGAAGGCAGAGCTGGGCTGGGGGCAGAACTAGGGGAGGAATGGAGCTGCAGCTACGGCCAGAGTGGAGCTAGGCTGGGGAAGGAGCAGGGCTGGGTGGTGCTCCCTCCCTGCCCCCTCTTGGGGCTGACTAATGCTCCACCAGGAACCTCCCCCCCGCCCCCAACGTTCCACCACAGCCCCTTGGGGGGCACGCCCCACAGTTTGGGGATCACAGCTTTTGAATAAGTAATCATTCTGTAACCTCGGTTCCATGATTCTTTATTTCTGATTTAAACAATTTTCAATGGGAGAGAAAACTTGATCTGCATATTACTTTGATAACAGAAACTAGAGTGACGGCATTGTTTGATTTATTTATTTTAATTTCATGTGGATAATTTATCTGTTAATTAAGACTACTTGGGATTGTGGATGCTCAACACCTTTGAAAATCAGGCCAGTTTAATTTAAATGTCTAAATATGGATTTCAGAGCCTGACTGCAATGTCAACCAAGTTTGAACCTTTTGGTCACAACACGTAATCAGCAACATCTGTTCTTCTAGATTTTATTTGTGACCAGTCATCCCTCATCCCAGTTAAGGTTTCGTAATTCTCAGTGTAACCCTATTCCACTAGCTGATGAGCATAAGGGGCATGGGTTTGGGATGTGGGATTGTTGTTTACCTGACGTTATCTGTTTAATGGCCACTAGATCTACTGTAATCATTAACAGTATCAAAGTGGTGACTCCAGCTCTCATAAGGACTTACATACAGTAGATGTGACCGCTGCTTCTGAGAACAATTTCAGTAGTTCTCTTAGGAGTCAAGGAACAGTCCCTCCTCCCATTTCCCTGGCTACTCATTAACCAGGGGCCTGAGGCCTCAGAAAGTCACCCCACATATGCACAACTGATAGCTTTGTGGGTTCTCTTAAAGCCTAATGCTGCCATATGAGTGGCTGGAAAATGAAGTTAATATATAAGGAACAGTCAAACAATTGCAGGAATCTTGCATTTATTATAAACACACAGTCCAACAAAGGGATCTTATGTTGAACTTGAGGGCATTTGAGTCCTATACAAAACAAAGCCCAGACCGCAGACTCTTTTTCCCCTGAGAATTCTCTGAACCAAATTTACCACTAGACGATGGCTGCAAGGGCAGGTATCCCCTGAGGTACTCCCCAAAGTACTATGTGAGTCAGTCTACTGGGTATCTAAAGAACAGATGCACACTGGTAGGAATTCACCACAGGATTTAGAATAGTGATTATAATCTGAGCTGTCAATCCTTTTCTCTCAGCAAGCAGGAAAAAGCTTCCATGGACAGGAATAGTGGATGAGATTCAAGGCACAGCAGGCAGTTTGTGCCAAGGGATCCTTCAAAGGCTTTGCCTTCTCTCTCCTGCCAGGGGAGAGAGCACTGGCTGGAGAGTTCCCTCTGAGCTCTACTGCTGTGTTCCCTCCAAAAAAGAGTTCTGCTGTGTCCTTCCTTTTGTCTGCTGTCTCATTTGCCCCTCTCCCATCTCACCAGTATCTAATAGGTAGGAGCAACAGGTTTCAAAAGCAACTGTTTTTACTCTCAGAGAACACTTTGTACTGGCGCAGAGGACTTCATTCCTTATGTAAGCGGGGGAATAGTCCCGCTCTTGTGGGGAACTTTCCTCGTCTCTGCACTACCCCGGTGAAATGGGCTAGCGGAAGGATCTGAGTCCTCGCTCCCACCTCCTTTACCCAGAGGCCTCCCTGCCCTCGAGGACTCCCCTTGCACTCTCCTGTCTGGCAGAGTCCTCGTAACCCCCAACAAGGCTGGGCCCAGGATTCCTGGGGGGCTCGACCCCCAACCTTGCTGTGGTCACCTAGGTCAGGGGGTAGGGTGTCCCCACTCCGGGGTACTCTCTCTAAACAGGATGCTTCCCTGACCCACTGATCACTGCATACAATTCAAAGCAAATGCAAATTATTTAATTAACAATTAATTTGTAACAGGAATAAGGAAAAATGGGAAAGGCTAATGAAAACACATCGCCCCGCTCTGTGGCAGGGAACATCTCAACAGTGTCTCTGCAATGTCAGGGCAGTTCAGTCTGTTCCTGTGTAAGTCCCAGGCTCCTTCTCAGGCCCTGGCTGTGCTGCAGGGACGCTGTGGCTTGGACACTTGTTCTGGCGGTGGCCACACGCTCGCAGGCTCTGGGTGGCAGGACCCTTCTTCCCAGCGTTGCCCCCGCCCTGTCAAGGGGTTTAGATCCCCCTGCAAGTCTGGCCTGCAGGGCCCCTTGGCTGAGGCCTCTCCCTGCGCTGGGCCCACTGCCCAGGGTTCCCCTCGCTCTCCCCAGCTGCTCACCGCACCTGGCTCCGGACTGCTCCAGCCCCAGCTCCACCGCTCTGCCTCAGCTCCAGCTCCTCTGCCTCAGCACGGCTGCTGCTGCTGCTCTGCCTCCAGCTGCCTGGGCTGCTGCCCTGGCCCCTCTGGCTCTGGCTGCTGCAGCTTCTCCCCCCCAGGGCAGGTCTGTCTCCCTGGACTGCAGCTCTGCTCCCAGGGCAGGTCTGTCTCTGGGCTGCACCTCTGCTCCCAGGGCAGGTCTGTGTCTCTGGGCTGCTTTTCTGGCCCCTCCAGATCTGGCCCAGCTCAGCTCTGCCCTCTCCTCAGCTCGGCCCCACTCACTCAGACTCAGGCACCTTCAGCTCACACGGAGGACGGGATTCACCCTGACCTCCTGACCCCCTGATTCGCCTGCCCGCCCTGTCAATCAGGCTGACCTGGAGCATTGGCCTCTCCCCATTGCCCCTGGGGACTGTCAGTCCCATCGACCCTTCCCCTTTTGGTACTGGGAGCTCTGAATGTTAGTAAGGGGATAACAGTCCCCTTACATTCCCCCTTGCTAAAATTCTGCCACAACCACAATGTTTACACTAATACCTCCGGACCCATTATTAACAACATATACCCACATCATATCAAACCCATTAACATCAAAAGAACATTTAACATATTAAACATTTCACATCTACTTCTTCATACTATACATAACAATATTAATTAAAACACTACATAGAACCAATCACATAATCATCTCTAAATTTAACAGGCAGTACACCCTTATTAACCCTCTGGGACCTTCTTAAAAATGGTGGTTCATTACTCATATCTTCTATTTCCCTATTCTCGGGTAATAGTGGGTCAGCTTGAGGAATCTGGCCATTCTCATTAGGGTTTGTGTTTGCCCCACTCTGTTCCCCCGTGTATTCAGTTTGTGGGACTAGAACCATTCGCCAATTGGTTTCTGTCTCCTCAGGGTGTGCTGATCTATGCCTCCTATGGTCCCTGACTGGACTAAGAGTGCAATGTTTTAGTTGGTCCCTATGTACTACTCTCTCAGGACCTCCTCGCTCAGGCCGGATGATGTAAACTGGTAGCTCGGGATTGTTGTGAGCGACTACAATGTGGGGATTTGACTCCCACTTGTCCTGTATTTTATTACGCCCCCGGTGTCTATGGTTACGAATTAGTACACGGTCACCAGGCCTGATAAGAGCCCCACTGGACTTGCGATCATAAGTCCTTTTCCTGCTTTGGGCTGTGTCTTTAGTTGTATTGAGAGCAACTTCACAGGCTATCTTCAGCCTGTCATGGTGACCTTTAACCCAGTCATCCAAATTGGTCACCTCAGCCTCTTCAGGGCCCTCTCTGTCCAGAATATCCAATGGCAACCTGGGATCCCTCCCGAACATAAGATAAAAAGGAGCATAACCTGTCGACGAATGGACATGGCTGTTATAGGCCAACACCAGCTCAGGGAGATGCTCCTGCCAGGCTCGCTTTCTTTCAGGCGGGAGTGTTCTTAGCATGTCGTGCATTGTCCGGTTAAACCTCTCGCACTGAGCGTTTCCTTGTGGATGATAGGGTGTTGTTCGGCTTTTGGCAATGCAATACAGCTCACACAATTCAGATATCACCTCTGATTCAAAATTCCTCCCCTGATCCGAGTGTAACCGTGATGGACAACCATAGTACACAAACCAGTGTTTTATGAGGACTTCAGCCGTTGTCCGTGCCGTCTGGTTTCTAGTCGGAACTGCAACAGTGAATCGGGTGAACATGTCTGTGAGAACCAATACATTCTCATACCCCTCTGAAGATCTCTCTAGCCGTGTGTAATCCATTGCTAGGACCTCCATTGGGGCTGTCACGTTAGTACAGGTCAAAGGGGCTCGGTTGGGAGGAAACACATCCTTGGCTAGGGCACACCGTTTGCACTGACGGACCCATGCTTGCACATCACTACCCATCGTGGGCCAGTAATAGTTTCTCCTTATCACCTCAAGAGTGCTCCTGTCTCCAAAATGCCCCCCATGATCATGCCTGGCTTCATAAACCTGACGACGTAGTGACACAGGCACCACTAATTGCCACACTTCTTCGCCATCTCGGGGATGATATGTTACCCGGAATAGCACTCCACGGTGTAATTTAAGTCGTTCCCACTGTCTAGCTAGCTTCTTAGACTGGGGATATCTGGCCCCAAATCTCCGGTCTGGCCTCCTTCGGCTCATGACTGCCACTAAGACAGGTCCAACGTCACCTTCTCGTTGCAGAGTCTGAATCTCCTCCCATGAGTATCCCGAGATTATTGCACTCTCTCCTTTCACCAGGTTTTGTACTGTATCCTTTACCATCACTTTGTCCTCGGGCTTTGGATTCTCTAGCCACAAACACGTCCGCACAACATCTGCAGGAATGACTAGGAAGTCTTTCTCCACATCCTTGCCCTCTTCCGATTCCTCCTCCAGAGGCAGTCTGGACAGGGTGTCAGCATTGATGTTCTGCCTTCCAGGTTTATACTGTACTTCAAAAGTGAACTCAGCAAGTTGGGCCACCCACCGGTGTTCCATTGCACCTAAATTAGCTGTTGCCAGGTATCGGAGTGGATTGTGGTCTGAGATCACTGTGAATTTAGAGTACACTAAGTAATCCTTAAATTTTTCAGTGATAGCCCACTTCAAGGCCAGCAGTTCTAGTTTAAAAGCACTGTAGTTTTTATCATTTCTTTCTGACCTCCTCAGCCCTCGGCTCGCATATGCAATCACACGCTCAGTCCCCTCTTGCTTCTGGCTGAGCACTGCACCTAGGCCGTGGAGGCTTCCATCAGTTGTCACTATAAATGGCAGGCTAAAGTCGGGATATGCAAGCACAGGTGGTGACATCAGCCGATGTCTTAATTCGTCAAAAGCTGTCTGACAGGCATCATCCCACACAAAGCAGTGGTCCTTTCCCTTCCTTTGGGCCGGTTGTCCCACTAGTCCATATAGGGGTGCAGCCATCTGCGCAAACTTTGGGACAAATCGTCTATAATAGCTCATAAAACCTAGAGCCTGCCGCACTTGCTTGGCATTCTTGGGGATCGGCCAATTTTCCAGCGCCCTGGTCTTCTCCTCATCTACCTGGATTCCATCCTTCGAAATCACATGGCCCAAGAATTTGACTTTTTCACATAGTAGGCAGCACTTGCTTGGCTTCAGCTTCAATCCGTGTTCCTTCAGTCGTGTGAAAACCAAGTCCAATTTTTCCATATGACTCTCAAAATCCTTGGAAAACACAATAACATCGTCCAGGTATATCAGCAAAGTCTCTAGGATATAGTCTCCCAACACCCCCTCCATTAGTCTCTGGAATGTAGCAGGTGCATTACAGAAGCCAAATGGCATACGTGTCCATTCAAACAGCCCAAATGGAGTCGTCACTGCTGTCTTTTCCTGGTCTTGTTCTTCCACTGCAACCTGGAAATAACCAGAAGTTAAATCGAGGGTTGAAAACACTCTTGCACTTCCTAATGCATCCAGTGACTCTTCCACCCGGGGTAGCGGGTAGGCATCCTTGTGTGTTACCTCATTCAGTTTCCTGTAGTCACAGCAAAATCGCACCCCACCATCCTTTTTTATTACAATCACAGCAGGTGATGCCCAGGGGCTGTGGCTTTCCTTAAGGACACCTTGAGTCACTAAGTCCAGAATGTGTTTTTTTACCTCCTGGAACACTTGTGGTGAAATCCGCCGGTGTCTCTGTTTTATCGGAACAGCATCTCCAGTGGCTATTTGGTGTGTCACTGTGGTGGTGTAACCAAAATCTCGCTCATCCCTGGAAAAGACCTCTTGATGTTTCTCCAGTAGCGCCCTCAAATGGCTGGCCTGTGTAGGGGTTAACTGTTGGAGGTCCACTTGGACTGGAATGGGTAGCTCTCCATCGGGTGCCACTTGCGATGTGATAGCCTGTGTTCCTTTTTCCACTTTTGTCACCCGCAGCTCTTCCCCATTTTCTTCCAGGGCCACCCTCACTGGGGGCACCACTCCTTCAGGTCGGTGTACCTCTGCCACCCTGGTTCGGGGACACAACTTTATGGCCTTTTCACTTGAGTTTAACAGCCTGACTGGCACTTTTCCCTTACTGGCATTAGCAAGTACATTTGCAACCAGAAGCCCATTAGGGAGACTAGCCCCAGGTGTTGACTCGACAAGCACTCTGTATCCATCAAGGTCACTTGGCATCCGGCAGCGCCCATCAATAATCTTCTCACTCCAGGGGGGTATAACCACCTTCTGTCTTCCTGCCACCTTAACAAAGCCAATTTGTCCCATGGGACCCGGGAAACGCCCATGTCTCTCCACTCGGGCTAGTACCCGCTTCAGTATAGCATCCTTCTTTGGCTGCCCATGACGGTTCATCTCCTGGGTTCCTTCTCCTACCAACAGTAATTCTTTCAGCTCTCTTATAATATTCATTCCAAGAATTCCCGGTACTCTGTCCTCCATTAAAGTCTTTTCTGAAGCTGTATCCTCTAGGATAAAGATGCATTTCCCGGGGATTGTTTGACCCATGTACCCTACATCGGCTTCAAGGCACCCCACGACAGGGATCGCAAGTCCATTAGCTGCCGTTAGCTGTACAAATCGGGTATTATGCATGGTCAGATCTCTCTCTTTTAAGTAGTTTCGGAAATATGATTCAGAAATAGTGGTGACTTCTGAGCCAGTGTCTATCAAACAGCGGGTTCTCACCCCTGCTATGGTTATTTCCACTGTCAAGCAGTCCCCAAAAGCTCGGCCACAGAAGTCGTCAAACACACTATCATCATCAGGGCTCTCTTCCTCACTGCTGACATGAGGCCCTTTTCCTAGGGACAGCCGTAGAAACCCTTCTGTCCCCACTCGGCCTTTCCCTGATGGTGGGCTACTCGCTCCTGGTGTCTTTTGGATTCCAGGTGCCCAGGACTCCGGTCTCCTTCTCAGTGTACAATCTCGGCTAGTATGTCCTGGCCTTTCACAGGTGTAACAAATGTACCTCCCTAGCTCATCCTTCAGTGGAGATCTTCGGGATCCTGGAGCTCTTGGATATTTTGGCACATTAGTGGAGGTATTTCCTTTCATCACCTCAGTCATCACTTTCAGCATCTCCCCCTGTTGGACAGCCAGTTTTTGGACAGCTTCACTTAGGCTTTCCAATGTTAGCTGTGTTTGGGGCAGGGCCTTTTCACTAGCAGCTGCATTCACTAGGCCCCCACTTCGTGTATGGGGATTAGGCTTGGCTGTCTCTGCCACAGGAACTTCCTCTTCTTCTGACCACATAATGGCAGCCTGCATGAGTTCATGGAACTTCTTACTGGGCTCCTCCTTAAACCTCCTTTTCATTTCACGGCGGAGGGAGTCGTCCCGGAGCCCCAGCACTAACTGCTCTTTCAAAACTGTATCTGGGTCTGGAACTCGTCGAGGGTCTCGCCGCTCCACTTTACTCATTCTCTCCTGGAGATCATATGCGTATGCCCGGACAGTTTCACTGGGATCCTGCTTTCTCTCAAAGAACTCCTTTAGTCGAGTTCCAATAGGTACCTTGTCTCCATACACTTCTAGAAGGAGTTCAAACACCTTTTCCACATCTTTCTTGTCCGCCACTGCCATGAACTTTACTGTGGTTTTGGCCTGGCCCTTGAGGTGTTCCTCTATGAAGTCCACATGATCTTCCTCAGGTACTCTTAGCACACGCAGTGCCGTCTTCACGGACTTGACCCACTCCTCTACTGTAATGTCTCCTGGTCTTGTCGGGAAGCCACCAAACTCTGTGACCTTCTGCTCCCGTGGGACATAAATAGTTGGGGGTTTCTTAGCTTCTGCTGCCTGTTGGTCTATTACAGCCTTAGCCAGTGATAAGGCTTCTCTTTGTTCTGTTCTAGCTTGTTGTAATGCCTCAGCTTGGTCTGACAATCTGCGCTGAAGTTCAGCAAACTGGGCCCGTAGTTCTTCAATTCCAGCCATGGTAGGTTTCTTGACCAGGCCTGGACAGTGCTACCAGAATGCAACCAGTAAACCAATGGGGTGGACCCTGTGAATAGGATCCTGTTCGTGACGCCAATTATGTAAGCGGGGGAATAGTCCCGCTCTTGTGGGGAACTTTCCTCGTCTCTGCACTACCCCGGTGAAATGGGCTAGCGGAAGGATCTGAGTCCTCGCTCCCACCTCCTTTACCCAGAGGCCTCCCTGCCCTCGAGGACTCCCCTTGCACTCTCCTGTCTGGCAGAGTCCTCGTAACCCCCAACAAGGCTGGGCCCAGGATTCCTGGGGGGCTCGACCCCCAACCTTGCTGTGGTCACCTAGGTCAGGGGGTAGGGTGTCCCCACTCCGGGGTACTCTCTCTAAACAGGATGCTTCCCTGACCCACTGATCACTGCATACAATTCAAAGCAAATGCAAATTATTTAATTAACAATTAATTTGTAACAGGAATAAGGAAAAATGGGAAAGGCTAATGAAAACACATCGCCCCGCTCTGTGGCAGGGAACATCTCAACAGTGTCTCTGCAATGTCAGGGCAGTTCAGTCTGTTCCTGTGTAAGTCCCAGGCTCCTTCTCAGGCCCTGGCTGTGCTGCAGGGATGCTGTGGCTTGGACACTTGTTCTGGCGGTGGCCACACGCTCGCAGGCTCTGGGTGGCAGGACCCTTCTTCCCAGCGTTGCCCCCGCCCTGTCAAGGGGTTTAGATCCCCCTGCAAGTCTGGCCTGCAGGGCCCCTTGGCTGAGGCCTCTCCCTGCGCTGGGCCCACTGCCCAGGGTTCCCCTCGCTCTCCCCAGCTGCTCACCGCACCCGGCTCCGGACTGCTCCAGCCCCAGCTCCACCGCTCTGCCTCAGCTCCAGCTCCTCTGCCTCAGCACGGCTGCTGCTGCTGCTCTGCCTCCAGCTGCCTGGGCTGCTGCCCTGGCCCCTCTGGCTCTGGCTGCTGCAGCTTCTCCCCCCCAGGGCAGGTCTGTCTCCCTGGACTGCAGCTCTGCTCCCAGGGCAGGTCTGTCTCTGGGCTGCACCTCTGCTCCCAGGGCAGGTCTGTGTCTCTGGGCTGCTTTTCTGGCCCCTCCAGATCTGGCCCAGCTCAGCTCTGCCCTCTCCTCAGCTCGGCCCCACTCACTCAGACTCAGGCACCTTCAGCTCACACGGAGGACGGGATTCACCCTGACCTCCTGACCCCCTGATTCGCCTGCCCGCCCTGTCAATCAGGCTGACCTGGAGCATTGGCCTCTCCCCATTGCCCCTGGGGACTGTCAGTCCCATCGACCCTTCCCCTTTTGGTACTGGGAGCTCTGAATGTTAGTAAGGGGATAACAGTCCCCTTACACTTAGTCAAACACAGCTCACAGAATACCTTTCCCAGAAATATGTTGTACCCACCCAGGGGGTATTTCAAGCGTTGCTCCCTAGGTCACAGAAAGCTCCCAGAACTTTCTAGCTCATTGCCAGCAATTTCATGCTTTCTTTTGTGCAAGTTAAGGCTGTAAAACATTTGGGGAGTTCTTTAACATACTTCCCCTATTATTCATGCAATTATTCTGACAGCTTTCCTTAATGTTAGTGGGAAAGTCTGACAAAAGATTACATTTATTCTCTTCTGTGGAAAGAGGAATATCTGAAAAATTTGGAGATTGCTCTGTGGTCAATCGCAAACAACTATGTCAGGGCTCAATGTTACTATTAGAACATATATATAAAAAAATCGTGCATTGGCAGTATCTATCATATTTTTATCTTCAGATGTCCTCATTATTTTAACATCTCTACTGTGAAACCAATTTTCCATATTTTCCTGTCTTCCACTCCTTACAAAATCCTTGCATAAGACATTTTTTGGGATCTCTCAATAACCTGTTAATATACCTGGGAAACCAGCTTGTCCAGCTGTTGGGTTTTAATGCCAATGGAGTCTGCATAACATAACAAAACTGCATAACCCATTTAATCAAAACTACTGATCTTGGTTAAAATCTCTACAAACTATTCCTCCAAGGATGTTAAAATCAACACAGTTACCTTAAGCATTTCTCTGACTACTTAAGGAGAAGAGGTCTAGAAGGCTTGCGGTCACAAAACAGCAAGCATGTGAGTAGTTTAGAATCTAATGTCTGGGTCTTTTAAATCATATCTGTCTTTTCAGCTTATTCTTTTCTTATGTAGTACAAAATATTTATTATGTATCTCCTAAGGCCTACAAACACTTAGTATGGATTACATTTTCTCTGTTCAGAATACATATAGTGAAGGCTGATTTCCATTATAAGTCTGATTTTGGCTCCTCTTGCCACAAATAGACTGCCAAAATTAAACCAAGCTTTTTGATATTTCCAGACATGATCATATGCCAGGCTAGAATACGCTGGAAAATCTGAGTTAAAAAAATTTAACAAGGCAACTAGGAGACAGAAAGCAAAGGGGGAAAAAGTAATTTTTTTTAATTGAATGGATCTACTTAACCTGGGATATTTTTCCATCTGTCAGGGAGGCATTTAGTTATTACCACATAGTTAAATGGTGTTTAACCAGGCATTAACCTGGTGTGAAAATCAAAACTCTTGTCCTTAATAGAGGAACTTCCAAATGAGTCATTTTTGATGAGATTACAAGGTTGGTTGATAAAGGTAATAGTGTTAACCTGATAGACTTCTGTAAAGTGTTGGTCTTGGTACTGCACGAGATTTTGATTAAAAAACTAGAATGATATAAAATTAATGACACACATTAAATATTGCCTAAATAATAGATCTCAAAATGAAACTTGAAACAGGGAAAACTTGAAACAGGGAATCATCATTGAGTGAGTCTGTTTCCTGTGGGGTCCTGAAGAGATCGATTCTGGGCCCTATGCTATTTAACATTTTTATCAATGACCTAGAAAAAAACATAAAATCATTGAGTTTGCAGATGACACAAAAACTGGGGGAGTGGTAAATAATGAAGAGGACAGGTCACTGATTCCGAGCAAACTAAATTATTTGGTAAACTGGGAGCAAGAAAACAATGTGTTTTAACAAAGCTAAATGGAAATGTATACATCTTGGGAAAAGAATGAAGCCCATAGTTACTGGTGAGGGACTCTATCATAGGAAGCAATAACTCTGAAAAAGATTTTGGTGTCATGGTGGATAATCAGGTGAACATGAGCTCCTAGTGTCACTCTGTGGTCAAAAGAGCTAATGTGATCCTGGGATGCATAAACATGGGAATCTCGAGCGGGAGTAAAGAGGTTATTTTATCTCTATTTGGCATTGGTGCAACCACTGCTAGAATACTCTGTTCAGTATTGGTGCTTACAATTCAGGAAGGATGCTGCTAAATTGGAGAAGGTTCAGAGAAGAGCCACGAGAATGAAAGAAGGATTAGAAAACATGCCTTATAGTGATAGATTCAAGGAGTTCATTCTATTTACTTAACAAAGTGAAAGTTAAGGGGTGATTGATTAAATCTATAAGTTTCTCCATGGGGAACAAATATTAAATAATGGGATCTTCAATCTATCAGAGAAAGGTATAACACAATCCAATGGTTGGAATTTGAAGCTAGACAAATTCAGACTGGAAATAAAGTGTAAATTTTTAATGGTAAGAGTAATTAAACACTGGAACCGTTTACCAAAGGTTGTGGTGGATTCTTCATCAATGACAATTTTTAAATCAGGATTGGATGTTTTTCTAAAAGATATGTTCTAGGAATTATTGTGTGGAAGTTCTATGGCCTGTGTTATATAGGAGGTCAGATTATGTGATCACAGTGGTCCCTTCTGTCCTTAAAATCTATGAGTCTATATAAGAAAAGTTAAAAATATATTTTCCTGAGTGATCTCACTGAGTACCTCCCCAACACTCATCCCTGTAGTGGGAAGCTTCTGTGTACGTCAAGAAATAGGACACGGGATCCACAGGCAATATTCATACCTCAGTGCAGATGAGTAAACAAGAATCCCTTGCACAGGAAAAAAGACTTGGAATTAAAATGGGCAGTCCTAGTCCAAATCATCTACCATATGCATACTACTGACCTTATTGATCTTCATTGCAAATTAACTGGTTCTTTCCTATTTGCTTTCCCCCATTCTATCCATTTGGTTGAAGTAGCCATTGAGAGCAGATTTATGGCCTCAGTACAAAAGTCCTTCCCCAGCCGCAGACAGATATTCCCAGCATTCATCTCACTACTAGGGTAGGGTATTGGGTCTCTGTATTTGATGCTTAATAAATAGTGTTTTGTATAGTTTTAGCTGCTGGGGTATATAGGGTCTGAGCTGATTCTTTCCCATATCTAAATGTAACATATGGAGCTTCTTCCTTCAATATCCAGTGAGATTATCATTATTATGAAAGAAAGGAAATGTGGTCGTTTTATTACCGTCTTAATAGCTTTCTTACAGTGTAATATTTTCTTACTGTGTGCCAGCAGTCAGAGTATATTCTAGTAGGGAATTCTACTGAGAGGCATAACAATTGCTGTTATATATCTCACTAATCTTCTAATAAATAATATAAGAGTGTTGTTTGCATTTATCACAGTGATCCTAAAGCAAATACCCATGTGGGGAGAAAGCTTGCATATTTATAACAGTAAATTTACATATAACTGCACATAAAATATGCCATTCCTTTGTAAAATACTTCTTTACAATTTCCATTAAAAATCATCGTGTAATTATGCTAAAGATACAAACCTAAAAAAAATTATGCCAAGCATTATCAGAAAAAATGCACTGCGATTGCAAGGGCATATGCTCTGCGAGAATCTTTTGCTTACTATTTCTGTTTATTTTCTGATAAAAAAAGGGGAAATTTGTATCTTGAAAAGGACTCTGTGTTAAAAAGCCCCAACCCAGGGAAGCATTTAAGCACGTGCATAACTTTATGAATACAAATAATTCCATTGACTTCAATTTAAGCACTTTGCTGAACCAAGGCCTAAGAGAAGACCAAATTAAAAAGTATTTTAATCATGGACGTAACTGATTTTACTACCATATTAATTTTGCCTTCTCAAAAGTAGTCCAGCTTCAGTCAGCAACAGCTGGTTCAACATTATCGCTTACCGTTTGATTATATGGATATCTTTCTAGGAATCATGTGGACCCTGCAATGTATTAATAATCTACGATACTGAAAGTGTGAGTTAACATGGTATAATAAAGAGAAAGTATGCAGAAATCAATTAAGAGAGACACTAAACTAACTTATTTTAACAAATGGTTGCAGTTGTGTAGGCAAATGCAGATGGCTACTTGGCTACTGCTGGGCGGTCAGATTCAACCAGGTATTCGGTACAATCCTTAGATTTCAAATTTTAGAAATAAAAGGTGTTTTTTAAGTAAAAAATTTTAAGTAAAAAATTCACTTAATTTAGAAGTTGATTTCACTTCCACCATTACCTCTAGCTGTTTTCCTCAACCCACTATCGCCTTGATTTTGTCTGGGTAGAGCTTCAGTCCACTTGCTTTCACTTGCTTGGCCAGACACTGGAAAGGTTGATCAAATCCATAATATATGTCTAAGGACATGGAGATATCGTCAGCAGTAGCCTGTCCCTTGACTTCAGTGGTTGCTGCAGTGTAGTGTCACCAGTATGTTGGGCACTTACTTCCCCTACTGTCCTTATATGAACAGGACAGAAGACAGAATCAGTGAGCAGGACAGATGATAGAAAAGAATGTTTCTGTATCTTATAACCAGTGAACCATAGAGGGGTTAGAGATGGAAAGACCTATTATAACCTAGCTAACCTTCTGCTCCGTACAGAACAGTAGCGTAGCTAGCGGGGGAGCAGGGGGAGCGGCCGCTCCCCCGAGCACATTTTCCAAAAGTGGCGCCTTTTTAATTTTTGAAAGGGTGGAGTGACAAAATAACACGGGTCCCGCCGCTGGCCCCACCAAGAGCCCGCTGCTGGCCTGGGTGAAAGAACCCAGACTGGCAGCGGGCTGAGACCCCAGCGGGCAGGAGCCTGCGGGGGGAATCCTAGAGCGGCGGCTGGCTGAGCCGCTCAGCGCGCCCCGCTCTGAGATTCCCCCCGTGGACTCCTGCCAGCAGGGGTCCCGCCACTGGTCCTACGAAGAGCCCGCTGCTGGCCTGGGTTCTTTCACCCAGTCTGGGAGCGGGCTGAGAGACCCGGGCTGGCAGGAGCCCGCGGGGGGGATCCCAGAGCGGGGCGGGCTGAGTGGCTCAGCCCGCCGCCACTCTGGGATTCCCCCCCCCCCCCCCCCGCGGGCTCCTGCCAGCGGGGGGTCCTGCTGCTGGCCTGGGTTCTTTCACCCAGGTCGGGTTGGGTGCTGCCTTTTTTTATGTGTTTGCTCCCCCTGGTGTTAGAACCTGGCTACGCCACTGATACAGAATTGTTTTACTATACTGAGAATAAGTGTCTTTCATTTGTTACTAGAGTCCACAGTCTGGCAATGCTGTTGAAACCTCAGTTGCTGTTAATCACATACAGCCATGTCTGGAAAGGCTTCATTTTTTTCACCTTTGTCTAGTAGCAGATGTGAACCATACTACTGATCAGTGCTTTCATCCCCTCAGGATAAGGGTACAGCAATGCACTCTTCAAAGGGCTCCTCCTAAAGTCAACCCAGAAACTGAAGCTGGTGCAGAATGTAGCAACTCACTTGCTACACCTCAAGGGGAGCCCATACTATGGCTTTTGCACTGGCTGCTTCTTGGTTTCCAAGTGATGTTGTTTTTGACGGTTAAAGCCTCAACCTAAACTACACAGGTCCAGAGCTTCTTATGGTTGATTTAGTTAAGGAGAAAGAATGTATAAGATCTATAAAATTGGATGAGTATTTAATCATAGAACATCCAGAGCTTTTGGACGGTTACTTTTTTTATTGTTTTATAAATCCAATTAAATAAATACAAATTTTCAGGAGGTGGCCTCTGGCACTGTTCCATGCTGATGCAACTGCAGTGAATGAAGATGCACAAGCTGCAGCCCTCTTGGTATAAAAGAGAGGTTGCTGCTAGTGGCTGGGCATTTTCCATGAGAGTCCATTAACTTTGTAATCTTTGGAAACTTTGTGCTCACATGACCCTAGGCTGCACTGGGGGGTCGGGGAGGTCCTCAGCATAATTTAGACAGCACTGTGAGCCTGTCCAAGTCATGGCAATCTCCCTAGGCAGCCCTATGGACTACAGTATTGCCACAAACTTCTGTGACACTGAGGACTGTGGTCCTGCCCCCAACATACCACTCAAGCAGAGATGACACATACCTGTCGATGGCGTGGCGGGGGGGCACGCACAGTGAGGGCAGTGGCTTCAGCAGATGTTACTGAGCATGCTCGGTACAAGCCAAGCAGCAAATCTGGGGAGACATGTGATCCCACATCTCCCCCCCACCACCACACACACAGATCGCCTCTGCTTCAAGCCCCAGACCCGTACAAATGGGGTTCTCCTAAAATAGCCTTGTGCTCTTCTGCAGTGCCTGCCCTGGCTAGAAAAAGATCTTTTAGGGCTTTGTTTATGCCATTCCTGCCCTTTTACCTTACATTATATGGCTGGAAGTAGGATGAAAATCTTACCCTAGATTTCTTAATTCCACCATATCAGCTTCTCTGCAGTGTAACACCCTTCCACCTCTGTATTCTGTCAACCTATTCTTTATAAATTGGCCACTGAAACAAACTTAATCTACCAAAGGAATTTGTCACAGGATATTCTCCTGTCATTACATCTGAAGGGTGAAGTAAAAAAGAGGCAACCTTGAGAAATATGTTGCACTAACCAAGATTAAAATCATTTGGGGGATTAAATCCCTGTGTGATATAATAATACACTTATATAGAGACTAAAGACAAGCACAAAGAAAAAGCACTGTTGTATCTTAAGACAGTTTTAAAAACATGGATGACACTGAGGAAAAGGAAACAAGACCAGCTTCAACTTTAAAATTATCATCAACAGTTTATACACATTGTCTGACAAATACACTTTCCTTTTGCTATACAGTCTACTCCATTTAATGACATTTGACAGTAAGAATGTAAACAAAAACATCTAACTTTCATGTTTTCTAAACATAACAAAAGTAGAAATCCCTCCTGCAGCTTATCTAGCTGAGTTTATACATTTTAACACAATGTTTTCTTTATTTTCAGTGTGTTTATTTTTCTTTCCAGACACTGGTTTCAGTTTGACAAAATTCATTAAATTAATTAAGCTTAAAAATTTGATTTACAGGTATGCTTCAATTTTTCAAGTCTAAATTAATTCAACAGAGACTTCACTACAATTCTCAGAACAGCATTGCATCACGATCAGTGGAACTGGAACTAGAGGCCCCAACTCCTCTTGATGGAATGTTATTGAATGAACACCAGGAAACAGGGAACCCAGGAAAACTGGGAATGAGGGAATTTAGTCTGGAAGCAACTCAGCCTGTGGACAAAGCAGTCCACGGAATTTAATGAAGTTCCACCTTTTCAACTTAACCTGCATTCAGCTTCACTCTTTACAAATGGAACATGAAGACAGCATCTGAGCTGTCAGTTCTCTAAAGCACAGCAGCTGTCAGCGTGGGCCATGGAACTCAGTTTGAAGTGCTCCGGAGCCCTGGATTTTGCGGACACAAACCTAGTCCAGCAATGGACCCAGTGGAAGGAGGAGTTTGAGCTGTCCACACACTTGGCCATACAAGAGGACAACAACAGCAGGAAAGTAAAATTGTTTCTTTTCCTTTTATTGTGGAACATTGCAGAGAGGTCTGCACCACTCTGCAGCTCACCACTGTCTTGAGACTCACAGAAGGCCTAGGAGCTCTGGGGACCTATTGCTCCCCAGGCAGAAAAAAACTGTGGAACGAGACCAAAGACTAATATGAAGGAGAGGAAATAGACCCCTATGTTACAGCCTTATGCACACTGGCCGCTACATACAATTTTGGGGACTTGACCGACTCCCTGATTCAGGCCAGGATAGTCTGTGGCATTTGGGATCCCCACCTGTAGGTGCACCTGCTCCAGGAAGGGGAATCTCATATTAGACAGAAGCTTAGACAGGGAGCATACAGAGGGAGCCTCAAGAGAAAGGATTAAATCATTTAGTAATATGCTCAAGAGCAGTGGAAGGTCTCAGAAAGATTCAGTCAGACTTACTACAAGAGGGGTATGGCACATCAGACAGCGGTGATGACATTAGGACTCTCTCCTTGAGTCCAAGACTTGGTCTACGCTACAGACTTACGTCAGTATAACTATGTCACTCAGTTATACCAACCTAACCTCCAGTGTAGACAGAGCTATGTTGATGGGAGTCCTTCTGCTTCCTCTCAGGGAGGTGGAGTACCTATGCTAATTGGAAAAGCTCTCCCATTATTGTAGGTAGCATCTTCACTAAGTGCTGTAGCTGTTCAACCATGCCGGTGCAGCTGCATCACTGCAGCATTGTATGCGTAGACAAGACCCAAGAGCATATCAGGTTCAGGTTGTTGGGACAGAAAAGCAACCAGGCACAGTACCAACCATTGTCCATTTAACAATGTTAATAGGGAAACACCCTGTGCGTGTTCAGGTGGATAGCGAAGCCTCCTGAAATGTGTTTCCTTGGGATGAATTGGACTCAAACACGCCCATTACAAAAAGCAGGCACAATCTAATAATGTACGATGATAGCACAATGAAGACCATAGGAAAATGTGATCTCATGGTAACTAACCCAAAAAATAACAGAGGGTACCAACTTCAGTTTGTGATGGTGGATGGTAAGCACCACAGACCTTTCGTGAGGAATACAGCCATCCGTGCCAGGGACCTGATCATGATGGTGAGTCAGAATTTTATAGTTGCACCTATTGAGCATCTGGGGATGTGCAGGGACCCACATCTAAGGGTGTGGGGATGGTTCAGGTGCCAGTGGCCCCCCTACTTCTAGAGAGTTTCCGATTCTCCAGCAGCCCTGTGGCTTCTGCTGGGGCTTGGGGCCCCCTGCTCACGGCTTCCACCCCATTACTTCTGCAGAGGATCTGGGAACCCATTTTTCCAGGGCCCCCCAAATTGGCTGGGGCCTTTGGGCACAGTCCTCTTCAGCATTAATCCACCACTGGTGATTGGCAAACTGAAGGCCCATTTTGTGAGATAGGGCATTCTGGATATCATATTCACCAAGAACAAACTCCAGTTTGCCTCAGAAGAATTCAAGGAATATGCATGCAAATGGGAGTTTGACCACCAATCCCCCTCCCCGTCCCCAGCATATCCACAGAGGAATGGTAAGGTGAAATCAGCTGTGAAAACACCTAAGAAGCTGTCCTCAAGGCTTTTTCTTCTGGTCCAGATCCCCTGGTAACATTTTTGGCACACAGGGAATACTCCATCATGGGATGCCAAAACAGTCCAGCGCAGGGACTAAAACCCTGCAACCAATGAGGAGAGAACGGTTGCAGACGGAAGAATGGAGACCCCACCAAGAGGAGATGGCTAACAATTGGAGAAAGCAGGCACAGGAATAAAACAGTTCAGTCAAGGACCTATTGGCCCCTTGAGACAGGCACTCCTGTGAGAATCCAGCCATTAGAGAGGCACCAAAAGGAGTGGACTAAAGGAGTTGTGAGAGATGCAATGGCACCTAAGTCATATGAGGTCACTACTCAAGAGGGACAAGTGTTCCAAAGGAACAGGAGACATGAGCCAGTAGACACAACATCCAGGGAAAGCCTACAGAGATAGAGAAATTATTACAGAATAGAGAGACCGAGAACCAACTGGAGGCAAACCCCAAAGGGAGGAGACTCCAGAGAAAGTTTGGTAGATTCAGAGACAAGTGACAGGGAGACAGAGTTAGATCACTGCTGGTGTGGCAACCTGTTGAGGAGACCAAACTATCTCAAAGACTATGTAACCAGCTGAGTCTGTGGTAAAAATCAGACTCTAATTCACCTATGTGCTAGCAACCTCTGTCTGAAGGGAAACAGGATAGGGGTCAGGGTGTCAATTATGTGTTTTACAATATTTATATTAAAATGTTTGTAAAAATAGGGCAGATATATCATGATTAGTGGAACTGGGGCCGGGGACATGGATTGGCGTTCGCATCACACTCCCCGTCAGTACCCAGCACGGGCCGGGGAAGCTAATGATCCAATCACCAGACCAAATTCAGTGATATATTCTGGTCACAAGCCACCTGAGGCACACACTGTGCATACTCTAAGAAGAAGAAGCGAAACTGGAGTTAGAGGGCCCATGTTCCCTTGACGGGCGGTTATTGAGGGGACACCAGTGGAACAGGGAAAGTGACTGCAGAGTTAGGCTGGAAGCAACTCAGCCGCATGGACTGTGCAGTTCACAGGGTTTGGTGAAGTTCCACTTGTTCAGCTTAACCTGCAGTCAGCTTCACTCTTTGCAAATGAAAAAAACATGAGAGAGAGAGAGCTAACCAGAGCCCACAGATCAGTCTGTCTGAATCTCTCTGGAATACAGGTAGTAAAGTGCTGAATCAATCTGCTCCTATACGCTTCTCCCTCGTGTCCAAGTAGGATACAAGGAATTGTGAGTGGGAGTCACAATTGCTATAAGAAATCTCTTTTGTTTTACCTTTTTTATACTAATGCATTCTCTTTTTAGTTCTAAAGATAAATCATCATCTAACGTGCCATGTCCAGTTGAAGTGGCAACATCAGCCTACAGGATGTGACGAACATATGAAACTGCCAGCCTCCGTATATGGTCTTGTCACCACAAAATCTGAGTGTCTATTTATGGAGGATTTCATATATCTTATCATCTAACCCCTAACCCTCCAGCCTTGACACTGTGTCTGCTGAGATAGAGCATCCAGGCTTACAGTCTACCTAATTCCTCTTGAAATGAGACAAAGATTCTGCTATGCACTGGAATCTGTGTTCCACTTAGGACTGATGCTTCTAGCTGGGGGTGGGGGATTGCAGACCCAGCCAAAAACATTTTTTTATTGAGCTGGGGATAAACTTTAAGCAGTGTTTTATCAAAGCTGCTGCTCCCAGATCATGATAGACCTCCCCTCCACCTTTTTTCAGACATTTTAAGCATGTATTGGGATGCAGTGCCCCATTTGTGTTAGTAACTCTTAAACGTTTATCAAGAGTTTCATCCTTCAATATGATTCAGTTGAAGAGATTTTAAATTATAGCATTTATTGAAAAAGGACATACAATGCACACATAAAAGAAAAGGGATGTTTAGAGAAATACTGAGATAGGATATCTCCCTAGACATCCTTGCTTGATAAGACAGATATACCACAGCTAAGGTGGGAAATGTCTTAAACAGTTCAGACTTGAATACATCATACCACAATTAGAGAGGCAGAAAAGTAGAATGAAGGGAAAGGGAATGGAGAGTGATGGGGAAGAAATAGGCAACAGAGAAGGGAAGATACAGAAACAGAAGGGGCAAAGAGCAAATAAAATACAGAATAAGAAAGGATGAGGTGGGCCACTATGCAACGTGGATATGAAGGAGATAAAAGATAATCTAGGTATCGCCCAAACAGTAATGTTCTCAAGGGGACCATAGGCACCGACTCCGTGGGTGCTCCGGGGCTGGAGCACCCACGGGGAAAAATTGGTGGGTGCAGAGCACCCACCGGCAGCTCCCCGCCATTCCCGGGGCCTGCGCCCAGCTCCCCGCCAGTCCCGGGACCCGCGGCAAGCTTACCTCAGCACCGGGAGACGTTGCGGGGCCCCGCCCCCGATGCTGGGCGATGTTGCGTTGGTGTTGGGGGCGGGGCCTCGCAACGTCACCCGGCGTTGGGGGCGGGGCCCCGCAACGTCACCCGGCGTCGGGGGCGGGGCCCAGCATCGGGGGCAGGGCCCTGCCACATCGCCCGGCGTTGGGGGTGGGGCCCGGCGTCAGCCCCCACTGGCGCCACCGGAAGTCGGCGCCTATGAAGGGGACCCAATAATTTCCATCCTAGAATACTGAAATAACTGACACATGAGATTGCTACTCTGATATCAAGGATTTTTAATAAATCTATCTATTCAGGGGTAATACCACCTGACTGGAAAATAGCTAATATCATACCTATCTTTAAAAAAAGGAAGAAAAAGAGATCTGGGCAATTATAGACCGGTTAGTTAGGATAATCGGGGGATTGGAGTGTCTATATTATGAGAGGAGGCTAAAAGAGGTTGGATTGTTTGCCTAGCAAAAAAGCAGACTGAAAGGGGTATAACTGCTAACTCTAATTACAGCAGAGGTTTAAACATGAAGGAGGGTGAAGAGCTATTTAAGGGACAGGGCAATGTTGTCACAAGAACAAATGGGTATAAACTGGCCAAGGACAAATTCAGACTGGAAATTAGAAGAAAGTTTCTAACTATCAGAGAAGTGAGGGTCCGGAACAGCTTTCCAATAGCAAAAAAATGCAATAGTTTTAAGAGCGAGTTGGACAAATTTATGAGTGCAATCATATGACAAGGTTGCTTGTGATTGTGGGATAGCGCTCAGTAGCTCGGGTGCTCGATTTTCGTTTATGTCTTATGTTCCAAAAACTCATGCTTCAGGGCTTCAGTCGGTCACCTATGGGGTCAGGAAAGGATCCCCTCCCTGAATGTATTCTGGGTTGGGGAGAAGGGTGCGGTTGGACCTCCTCTGAAGCATCAGGGATGGCCATGCCAGGAAATAGGAGATAGGACAAGAAGGGCCACCAGTGCTCTGAGGTGGCACCGAGCATTCTCTTCCTCATGTATTTGGCTGGCTGGTTCTTGCTCACAGGATAACGGTCTAGCTCAGCAGCTGTCAAATTGCCTGGGCTGATATTAGACTTGCAGCGGCCTGGGGCAAAAGCTGAAGACTGAGCCCCACTGCCTCTGATTGTCTCCCTGTGGTACACAACAGTTTAGTCTCCTTGGACAATAAAACTTAAACTGTATGACAAAAAGATAAAAGAAGGAGAAAACAGAGAAAGAAAAAAAAAGAGAAAAATTATGTCTCAGAATATATTCACTTGCACATAGAAAGATTTTCGGATTTTCCTTTTGTCCCTAGCACTCTTTCTATCAAGGTTAAAATGCATTGGTAGGGCATTGAGGTAAAACTCACACTGCCACCCTCCATGCTAAGAATAAATAGAGGGCTGCAGTTTCCAGTTTTGCCAATCTGGTACTTTTTTCAAACTCTTTCAATTCACTTTCGTCTATAAAAAGTAAAATACTGGGTCAGACCCTAAGCTCACTGTAGTTCCATTGAAGTTCATAACCTATGTTTTAAAGAAAAAGCCCCACTTTTTCTTAAAAGTATAAATTTTCTGACAAATTAATTTGCCAGCTGTGATTTGAAAATACACGTCCTGGATTGCATCTGCATACAGGCAAGTATTTTCATGTGGTGATGCAGATGGAATACTGCAATTGCTCCTTGTAGGTTCTCTGATAATAA
This sequence comes from Macrochelys suwanniensis, assembly GCA_033296515.1. Lineage (NCBI taxonomy): Eukaryota > Metazoa > Chordata > Testudines > Chelydridae > Macrochelys > Macrochelys suwanniensis. The sequence continues at coordinate 49,650,818 of CM065781.1, forward strand.
TGTTACATATTTCATTGCCAATTTGTTAAAAATATTCTTCCTGTTTTGGTCTGGATTTTAATTTATTACTACCATAAAGTGTCTTGCAAGTTTCTAAAGCTTTGTTCTGTAAATTCACAACAAATTTGTCATTTTTTGCATTTGACTGATTAACAAAAATTATAGAAGCGGAAAAAAGGGTCCAGAGAGATATTTGTGATGATGCCAGCTCATGCCAAGGCCCCTAGGCCTTACTGAACACTGACAAATGCATAGCTGGAAACCAGTCTGGCTCACCTGTGCGTTAGTATTGTTAAAATAGGTATGAGATTTATAAAAACTTGTATAGACTTTATGAAATGCTTGTAGGATGCTGCATGTATTAATCTTACTTATAACATCTGTACCCCTTGTTATAAAGTTATTTTAAGTGTTTGCATTGTAATCCTTGTTTGCACTGTAATTGTGTAAGTCGTCAAACACGAAAGGAGCATTAATTAATATAGAAATTCTGGCATCCAACAGAAGCTGTTAGGTCCTGCACACCAAGAAGGCCCACTGAAACCAAATGAACCATTGTGAAACATCAAAAAACCAAGAACAAACATCAAGACTTTATTGATTGCTCCCCCAAACACCCATGAAGAGGAGATGTGCCAGTGGACTCGTCCCATCATATTGAACTCTAGGAAAAGGAAATCAAAATTCCTGACAAGAAGGATCTGTATCTTTATGCTGCTTGAACTCTGCGAGGTGAGGATATCTATGCATAAGCAAGAGTTCCCCAGTGCTTGGCCTGGTTAGCCCCAAAAGACATAGAGCTTGTACATTGCAGCAGCTTCTATTACTGTTTGGAACCTAATACTGTAACTCATTTGTGTGTGTATGTTTAGTTGCATTACCTCTCTTATTTCTGTTCCTAGTTAATAAGTCTTTAGTTAGTTGTCTTTGGTGCAGGATCTAAGTTGCAATTGACCTGGGGTAAGCAACTGGTCCTTTAGGACTGGGAGTAACCTGAATATTGTTGTGATTTTTGGTATAAGGGACTATCACAAAGGCAAGCTTATCTGGGTGGCAAGATAGAGAGTAACCAAGGGGACTGTTTGTGATTCCATGTTTAGGTTGTTGTAGTGCTTGAGGAGCTCACACTTGATACTTGTTTGGTGAAATCTAAGTATTGATCTCAAAACCAGTTTGGGGTTTATGCCCTGCTTCTCTACAGTCTGCCCTGCTGTTGGTACTCCCAATTGTGAGCCACTCCAGACAGTTTGACAATATTAGCATTGATATTTTATGGCTTTTGTTGTGTGGCTTTTAGACATTGGTGCTGTGTATGTAATTGCAATGCAGGAAAGTAAAATATTGGTATGTCCCAGGCCTTCACATCCATGTAATTTTGAGTCTGTTTTCTATTTGTCAGTGCCAGAACATCTCTTTATAGTGTCACAAAATTCAGGGAAATAAAATACAATAAAATAAATAAATAACCTTAAGAGCATTTAGATAACTTATCTGAAAGTTGTTTTATTTAAAAGTACTGAGATTCTGAATTTTTTCTGTTATTTTTTTTTTACTTTAAAATTGGCAACAAAATTCCTGAGCACTTTACTATCTTTCCAGTTTTTGTATAAGTATCTAAGTGAGAAAAAGAACTGTGCATTACAGAACCTCTGAAAAAATCATGTTTCTGTTTATCTGCCAGACTTTTTCAGCAACTGTCTCTAAGATGCATTTTTCCTCCTCTCTGTGAATTTTTTCCCCCTAGGATTGGCCTTAAGAAGTATTTTTTTTCATTTGTTTGTGGATGTAGAAGGCCAGAAGAAACATGTTCATTGCAAATTAAAGAATATTAAAAGCAGAATTTTAAGGCAACAACATTAAAACGCCCCCATTATTTTGCCGAGATCACTTTTTCTTTTTAATTACTCATTGTGATACAAGTTCCCTTCTTTGCCTTATTGCTGTATGTGGTTGGTACTCAGAAGCCCCCTGATATGTGAAAAAATTGCTGTTTGTGTAACCACTCTAATTACAAACATGCTTCATAGTGAACTAGGCCGAACGGGGAGGGCAGGTTATACTTAACCATGGGATGGGCTGTTTGTGAGGAAATCTCCATGAGGACTTCCTTGTGGAGGTTATCTCAACCATCTTCTTGGAAAAGTCAACCCCAAACCTGGCAGATCCATGGAGGCCACTGTGTTAACCTGACACTCAGAGTAAATAGGCCAGCTACAGTTCTGGTTTCAGTAGCAGGATCTTTTCACCCCTCAGGATCTATCACTTGGGGTTAGATAGAAGTTGGTGTGCCTCCCGCCTCCCTTGTGTGGTGTAGTGGACAAAAGAGATAGAGAGAGGATTTTTCCAAAACAACAACAGATTTATTTAAGGGAAGTAACAATGGGAACAGGGAAAAATCATGAACTATAACCAAATAATAAGTGAGTTGTGGTTTAACAGAGGTGACTATAAAACTCAAGACCCAACTAACCCGAACCTTGGCAACAACTAAACAAAAGAGAACAAAAGAATACTCCAAGCTACTTTACTGTCTCTAGGTTTTCTTAACCGGCAGGAATGAGGTTAAGATGCATTTGTCTTCACAGGTGATCCACGAGCTCATGGGATCTGGAAGCTGAAGTAGTGGGACCCGAAGGTGAGAACCTTCTGGATCCTGGCGACTGGTCCCAAAGGTAAGATGTTGGAACTCAGGAACACCACAATGTTTAAGGTAAGTGACTAGATGTTAACAGTCTTTAATGTCTTTACAGCTGCTGGTGATCTTGATCCGATTGCCTGGTCTGGTGGTCTTGATCTGAAGATCTGACACCGCGCAACAAGACCGCACCTTGACTGTCTCTATAACGGACAGCCCCCAAGCAATGGGTGCTCAGCCTAATTTAATTTTTTATAAGACACATGCACCTAAATTCTGAGGTAAGTAGCTCTACAGGAGCCAGTTGGAACTAATTCCAAATGTCCGTTGGCTTCTTTCCTGCCAAAGTTCCGTAAAGAAGCTTCCCCAATATGAAGTCTGAGTTATCCTTTGCCTCAGACGCCATGATGGACACCTGAACTCCATTTTGGAAAAGGGGGTAACCTAACATGTACTAATAACAGTATATGTAATAACAAACAGCTAAAAGCGCACAGAACATTGTTCTAAACATCATAAGGACTATATTGAGCATAAAATGCACAAAAACCATACAACAATTGCAATATGTGTCCCAAAGAGATTTGAAACCATGAATGAAGCCCTGTACAGACAGAGCAGCAGCTTAATATATTTTAGTAGATTTAGTAGGTTGAGATTGTAATCATTCTAGTGCAGCTATGGTTATGATTTTTCACTCATTTTTGGATGCAAAACTCTTGCTGACTTTGAGGAATGAAATCTAAAAGTTTCACCCACCTCTAGCCACTGTAGCAGAGATTCCATTTCCATGGAGATCAGCTCAGGCAAACACAGACTTCTTGGTTTAAAAGGAAAAAAAATTAAACAGTTTTGGAATTGCTTTATACGTGATGCAGGGGAGTTGATATTTTTAAAAGATCTAATTTTCTATCTTGCTACAATATTATCCGGATTTGTTTTAATAAATCTTCACACCTGAAAGGCAGCACCTGGGCTATGAATGCAGGAAGAACGAAGCTCGGTATTTCCTTTGTGGCTTGATAATATAACAATAGAAGTAAGAACAGTAGCCAATTTCATGTGAGATACCAATGTGTTAGGTTACACAATAACTTCACTCTGTAGCTAGTTAAGTAGAATTATTTTTGGCAAAACAGAAGGGCAAAAGCATTTGAAGGCAGAAAGTGCATAGCTAAAAATAACAGATGGGAAAGCTTTTTTTGAATTAACAATTATATTTAATAGAAAGAAATAAAATAATGAGAGAGTAGTTTTAACGCAGATCAGAGTTAGATGTTAATGTCTGTAATAATTATTGTAATCTAATAAAAATGTGTCATTCGGGGTATCACTTATTTATCTATCAAGAAATAAATCCGTGATTTATTATAATAATCATTTCCAGCCAACAAATGGGACACATATGATATGTGAGATCAAAACAGTACACAATATACACAGAAACATTTATGAAGACAGTTCGTTACAGAAGATAGCAAGGTTAAGTGTAAAAGAGCAGCTTACTGTAAAATTCAGCTTCAAGTAAGTACAGAGGGTCACCAAGGAAATTAATGAAAGGCTAGTTTATAACAGGGCCATACATGCTTGTGCAATAGGGTATGAGCATGTATGCCAGGAGCCTCCCAATCTTTTGTGCAGCTTGTACAAAGGCATGTCAGGACTGTAGTCCCTCTACATGGGAGAGTCCAGCAAATGCCTCCTCCAGAGGCGGTGCTAGCCCATGGGGCTAAGCTGGAATATTTACCTCCCCCCAACACATGTTAAAAAGGTGAATAGGGAGCCCCTGTGAGCTGCTCGGGGCCCTAAGCAATTGCTTAGTCTGCTTATGCCTAGTTCCGGCTCTGGCTTCCTCGGAAAAAGGGGATGCAGAGGAAGTGAGTTGACAGGAGGAGACGTAGCCTCTCACTTCAGTGGTATGCTATACTAAACTCTGCATTCACAGTAAATCAGATAATATCTTCTTGGGTGTAATTTTTGGCTATGTCTACACTTGCAGCACCATGAGGAGTATAGACACTGCATGTTCCCCTCCCCACCTCTAGCATGGGTATAAATTGCTGTGCAAAAAGTGAGGAACTGCTTAGGTAAGTAAAATAAAGACACAAAGAACCTCAGGGTATATCCCCTACACATCTCTCTACTCACCCAAATGGTGCCTCCCATGTCTACAATGCATCCTGCTGGCTCCCTGCTGCCAGAGCCTTTCCCCACCACTAGTCACTGGGCACCACCCAGTGAGGAACTGCTGGGATACCCCTTCTCAGCTTGGAGTCAGCTGGCCCCCAAACCTGCTCCAAGTCTCAGTGGCTTCCCTCACTCCCCTTCCTATCTCTCCAACCCCCCATTCACAGCAAGCTTCTGCTCTCAGTGCATGAACTCATGCTAAAGTCACCCCTGCAGGTTCATGGCCCAGCCTAGTGCTCCATACGAGCATACAGGCCAGATACACCAAGGGAAGCAGACTGCTCCCACCACCTTCCTGTCCTCTACTGGGCTGCTAGCTGCTCTGATGTGTTGATAAGGGGGCATCTTTGGTCCACCCAGGATGCCATATATTTTGTAACAGTGAACACGGGTTTATCCCATCAAAATTAACACAACAGATCCTGATCTTTGCTTACTGCTACACTACTTTCCAGGTGCCAAACTGTCAATAGGATCGCAGAGCATAGGGTCTCAAGCAAACAGGGAGAGGATGGGGGTTAGTTTTCCCCAACAGCACGTTCGGGCCATGGCCCTCTGGCCCTGCCCAGTTCTGGTGCTCCTGTATCGTGGTTCTTTCAAAAGTTTACAACTGAACACTGACTTAATACAGCTTTGAAACTTTGTAATGCAGAAGAAAAATACTGCTTTTAACCATCTTAATTTAAATGAAACAAGCACAGAAACAGTTTCCTTACCTTGTCAAATTTGTTTTTACTTTCCTTTTTGTTGTTGTTGTTGTTATTTATATTTAACACAGTACTGTGCTGTATTTGATTTATTTATTTTTTTTGTTTCTGCTGCTGCCCTTGTGTACTTCCGGTTCCAAATGAGGTGCATGGTTGACTGGTCAGTTTGTAACTCTGGTGTTTGTAACTCTGAGGTTCTTCTGTAGCTAGCTCACAAGAGTGTATTCATGTTGGTGAGGTGCTCAAATACTATGTTGCTGGTGTTCTTATTGTTTATATTACTGTAGTCACTGGGAGCCCCAGTCAGGACTAGGACCCCGTTGTCAGGCACCGATGAGGCAATGGAAACCATATAAATACTTAGATTCTTATTAAAGCTCCTGGCATCTGGAGCACAACACATATATTTAACACTTAAAAGCTGCTGCATTTGGCTAATACACATTTAAAATGCATACTCTGCAACATAGAGTTCACAGACTTGTATATTTACAGAGATGCAACAGCAGGCAGGCTTTGGATCCAGGTCCCTCTTTCTACAAACCCTGAAAAAGGGTGCGGTGTGTCAGTGAAGTAGTTATGCATAATTTAATTATTGCTTCAACACCTTTTCCTGGTACTGGAATAAGACTTACTGGTCTGTCATTCCAAGGATTGTCCCTAGAGCAGCGGGGTCCAATCGAAATTCGATGCTAGCCACACTTGTGGTTTTGAATTTTTCTTATTTGATACATTATAAAAAAGGATTAAAAAACATACTACAAACAACATTTCAAAAATAAGTAGATATTACAAAAAAAAATTAATAGGTACTATTAACACAAAATTACTATATCCTAGCCACGTTAACAAGCTGTATATCAAAGCACGCAACCTGTCTTCCAGTATTGCTCTCTTCAATACACCAACGCATTGCTCATGCATTAGCCACAATTCAATAGCCTATTCGCCACATGTGGCTAGTGGTGAACATATTGGACACCACTGCCCTAGAGCCTTTCGAGATTTGCTAATCTCCTGTCCTCTAGTATCATGGCTGACTTTAATGGGAAATCTTTTGGTTTAACTCTTCCTCTTCTGACCCTCTCGATATCTAACAATTGTTCATGTCTATTTACTTGAAAACAGGCATCAGCCCAACAGCCTCTGTGATGAAGACATGAGGCAAAGGAATTTTTTTGCTTCTCTTCATTGTCCTTATTATCTCTTTGTTCCCTTCACACCCTGATCACCCAGCAGATGAGTCTTTTAAGGGTTTCTTTAAAATGTTTTTGTTTGATTTTATATCTTCCCATATTTCGTATTCAAGAATAGAGGTCAAAGGGAAAAGAAACCAACCACACATCAAGCTCTACCCACAACACTGCCCATAAACCCATCCCACCACTTCATGACACCTTTTCTGTCCATGTCACTCCCCATCCCAGCTCCATGTTCCCTTGTCCTCATTTCTTGGTGAAAAGGGGGAGGAAATTAAGAAAAAAAGAGAAAGGGAAGGAGGCAGAAGAGAAAAATAGAGGGAAGAAAGAGCTTAGGGAAAGAGGGAGAGAAGAAGCAGAAGAGGGGAAAGGGAAGAAGAGGAGGAGAGATCTTGAAGTCCTCCTTTGCTCCAGGATGGCCATGGAAAGAGGAGGGGAGAACCTCAGAACACCTACCTTGACCAGCAGAAAGAGTAGCAGTCATGGCAGTGCTTCAGAAGCAGTGGCAGCCTCCTGTTGGTTTGCTCCCCTTCTTTGACAGGTTGTGCTCCAGCTCCTCCTGCTGGTATATGTGCTGCAGCAGCTGCCTGAGTGTGTCACTTTCATGCCCTTGCTCAGCCTTTGCAGTTTTGAATGACACCTCACTGGCCACTCACAGCCAAGGCTGGGGGAGAGGGGCAGGCTATGATGGTGGCAGGTCTTGGGAGAAGTGCTGGTGTGACGTGTACTGACCCAATTTGAGCCTGATCCAAATCCATTTAATAGGCTTGATCCGAAGCCATTTCAAGTCAATGGAAAGACTAATTGTCCTCAATGGGGTTTGGCTCAGGCTCCAAATCTTCAGTTACGCTTCCTAATTTTCAACTTGCATTTCACCTGCTATCATTTATGCTCCTTTACACTGGATTCACATGGACTGGATTTCCAGGTTCTGAAAGATGTCTGTTTGGCTTGAATAACCTTTTGAACCCTCCATGTAATCCTACTGTTGTTTAACTTTCCTTCCTGCTTCCTTTTTTTGTTTAAGGGTATGCAGACCTTCTGTGATTCAATTCTGGTATGCCTAAGTAGCCTCCATGCTGAGCCTAAGGATTTTAATTTCCTTACTTTTTACTTTAAGGTCCTTTTGTCTAGCTTACTCATTTTTATTGAGATCCTCCCTTTCTAAGGTTTAGTGTCATAGTGCTAGACAGCTCGTTAGGGTATGGAAGACAGTTATCTTCCTTTATTGCAGTTTAAAAACTGGTTAGGCACTAAGGTACGCTCTGTATATCATAGATTCATAGAAATATAGGGCTGAAAGGAATTCAAGAAGTCATCAAGTCCAGCACACCATACTATGTCAGGACCAAATAAACCTAGACTATCCTTGACAGGTGTTTGTTCAACTTGTTTTTAAAAACCTCCAGTGATGGGGATTCCACAACCTCCCTTGGAAGTTTATTCCAGAGCTTAACTACCCTTATAGTTAGCAAGATTTTCCTAATATCTAACCTAAATCTCACTTGTGTGGATTAAGCCCATTACTTCTTGTTCTACCTTCACTGGATGTGGAGAAAAATTGATCCCCATCTTCTTTATCACAGCTTTGAACATATGTGAGGACTATCAGATTCTGCCCGCCCCTGTCCCTCCATTCTTTTCTGAAGACTAAACATACCCAGTTTTTTAAACTTTCCCCATAGGTCAGGTTTTCTAAATCCTTTATCATTTTTATTGCTCCCCTCTGGACTCTCTCCAATTTGTCCACATCTTTCCAGATGGCACACAGAATTGGACACAATACTCAAGCTGAAGCCTCACCAGTGCCCAGTAGAGCAAGACAATTACCTCCCATGTCTTTCATATGACACTCCTGTTATTACACTGCAGACTGATATCACTGGTCTACAATTTTTAAGAAGTCGTCTGCTTCAGAGATAAAATGTGCTATTTAGTATGTATTTTGATGTGCTGAATTCAAATATGACAATTAAAACAACTGATTGGCTACTGTTTCTAAGATATTTAAGTTTTTACATTTTATGTCTATGTATATTGTGTAGATAGTAGAGTTTTAATCATAAATTGTAAATCTAGGTCTTTTCATGTGTTTATGGTTGCTTTACATGATACTATTTACCCTGTCCTGCTTATGTAACACTTTAAAAATCAGCAAAGGGGTTATATAAATAAAATGTATTATGAAACAAAAGGCAAAAAACTATTATGTACATAGTTTAGTCCTATTCAGTGTCTACTTGGCACTTCTTGGCTTGTCTCTTGTATTCATTAAATGGAGCATCTCTTGTCACAGTCCAGCAATAGTCTGCAAGCATTGATGGGCTCCATTTGCCCTGATAGCATTTCTCCATTGTTGCAATGTCCTGGTGAAATCGCTCACCGTGCTCGTCGCTCACTGCTCCGCAGTTCGGTGGGAAAAAAATCTAGATGAGAGTGCAAAAAATGTATCTTTAGTGACATGTTGCAACCAAGGCTTTTGTATGCCTTGAGGAGGTTTTCCACCAACAACCTGTAGTTGTCTGCCTTGTTGTTTCCGAGAAAATTTATTGCCACTAACTGGAAGGCTTTCCATGCCTTTTTTTCCTTGCCACGCAGTGCATGGTCAAATGCATCATCTCAAAGAAGTTCACGAATCTGAGGACCAACAAAGACACCTTCCTTTATCTTAGCTTCACTTAAGCTTGGAAATTTTCCACGGAGGGACTTGAAAGCTGCTTGTGTTTTGTCAATGGCCTTGACAAAGTTCTTCATCAGACCCAGCTTGATGTGTAAGGGTGATAACAAAATCTTCCTTGATTCAACAAGTGGTGGACGCTGAACACTTTTCCTCCCAGGCTCCAATGACTGTCGGAGTGGCCAATCTTTCTTGATGTAGTGGGAATCTCTTGCACGACTATCCCATTCGCAGAGAAAACAGCAGTACTTTGTGTATCCAGTCTGCAGACCAAGCAAGAGAGCAACAACCTTCAAATCGCCACAAAGCTGCCACTGATCTTGGTCATAGTTTATGCACCTCAAAAGTTGTTTCATGTTGTCATAGGTTTCCTTCATATGGACTGCATGACCAACTGGAATTGATGGCAAAACATTGCCATTCTGCAGTAAAACAGCTTTCAGACTCATCTTCGATGAATCAATGAACAGTCTCCACTCATCTGGATCGTGAACGATGTTGAGGGCTGCCATCACACCATCGATGTTGTTGCAGGCTACAAGATCACCTTCCATGAAGAAGAATGGGACAAGATCCTTTGGACGGTCACGGAACATGGAAACCCTAACATCACCTGCCAGGAGATTCCACTGCTGTAGTCTGGAGCCCAAAAGCTCTGCCTTACTCTTGGGTAGTTCCAAATCCCTGACAAGGTCATTCAGTTCACCTTGTGTTATGAGGTGTGGTTCAGAGGAGGAGGATGGGAGAAAATGTGGGTCCTGTGACATTGATGGTTCAGGACCAGAAGTTTCATCCTCTTCCTCTTCCTCGTCTGACTCAAGTGAGAATGCATCAGGAACCGGCCGTCCTTCTCCGTGGGGTACTGGGCGTATAGCTGATGGAATGTTTGGATAATGCACAGTCCACTTTTTCTTCTTTGACACACCTTTCCCAACTGGAGGCACCATGCAGAAGTAACAATTGCTGGTATGATCTGTTGGCTCTCTCCAAATCATTGGCACTGCAAAAGGCATAGATTTCCTTTTCCTGTTCAACCACTGGCGAAGATTTCTTGCACAAGTGTTGCAGCATATGTGTGGGGCCCACCTCTTGTCCTGATCTCCAATTTTGCAGCCAAAAGAAAGGTGATAGGCTTTCTTAACCATAGTGGTTCTACTGCGCTTTTGTGATGCAAAAGTCACTTCACCACAAACATAGCAGAAATTATCTGCACTGTTCACACAAGTACGAGGCATCTCTGCTCACTTTGGCTAAACAGAGATGTGTCCCTTTGCAAAATCAAACACTGACAAATAAGAGAGCATGACACTGTATGATTTCTAGAGCTGATATAGGGAAATTTGTTCAGCAGAGTGATGTAAGCTTCGTTATGACTGCATCATCCATGACTTCTAGGAATAACATGATGCAATTCATATCATGTATGACGCAATACCAGCTTCAGATTGCATCATTCATTGTTTTGCCTAAAAAGCAAGTACTGTCCAAACCCAGTCATAGATTTATTCATAGATCCAGTCAAAAATGTATTTTAGTCATTTCTGATTTAAATTGAGATCCCTTCCCTTTATAACTCACTTATCCTCCGCCATTCCCAAGTCAAGTGTCGTATATACTGACCCAATAGCATCTCTTGAAAACTAGAGCCAATCAACAATTTTAAGCATCATTTTCATTCTCACTGACCCAGAATTAGTAAAGTTTGACTACATTTATTTCAGAAGCATTTTGGCTGTAGAGCAGTGAATTAGCCTTTTTTGCAGCTGCATCATTATTGTTGATTCATATTCAATTTGTGATCCTCTATAACACCCAGAGTCCTTTCAACAGTACCACCTAGCCAGTTAGTCCCCATTTTATAGTTGTACATTTGATTTTTCCTTCTTAAGTGAAATACTTTGCACTTGTCTTTATTGATTTTCATCGTGCTGAATTCAAACCAACTTTCCAATTTGTCAAGGTTGTCTTGATTTCTAATCCTATCCTCCAAAGTGCTTGCAACCCCTTCCACCTTAGTGTCATTTGCAAATTTTATAAGCATACTCTTCACTCCATTATCCAACTATTAATGAAAATATTAAATAGGACCAGAGGCTGGGATTCCTTCTGAGACCTTTTCCACTCACCTTATCCAGACCACTGTGTCCCGTTCTGGAAGAACATTTTATCCAGTTTTTGGAATCCAAGAAATCAGTTCAACTCTGGTGTCATCACTAAGGTTTCTTTATTGGCATGCAATCAAACGACATTTGAGTTGATCAGCCTCAAGTCTAAGGGGTGGGTACAGGGTATATCACACATCCAACATATAAAATCATGAATCAGTTTATAGACACACTTACCCTTAGTACTATTGGTTAATACATCATATCACACACTTTATGATTGGTCTACTAGTTTAGCAACCAATCCCTGTACATATCATGTACTGTCCACAAACTGCAAAGTATGCTAGTAAGCAAAGCTGCAGCTGCAAGCTTACTATACATTACTCTTCTTGCTTATTTACTTACTTACTAAATATTTCTTTATCTACTAACTACATGTTATTTACAAGATCTTTTGTGAGTTTATGCTTTGTCCATTGTTAACCTCTGTTTCCTTACTTCTTCTTCTTGAATTATTCATGCAAGGCCTATATGTCCACACATATTTTTTTCCTTTTTCTTCATATTTTTTTCTCTTTTTGCCTCTTTTTTTTAAGGCTTATTACCAGCAACACATTCCCAGACTACAGTGATGATTGATGAAAGATTCAAATGGATTTTTAGTGGAATCTTTTAAAAGCCTATTTAGATTACAAATACATTTTACATTCTCTTTTTAAACAGGTGTTTTCTTAAGTTTCGCGGTCCCTTGCTGTGCTGTAAACAGTTTATTATGACTGCCCAAATAAATATTTTAAACTTGCTCGGCTTAGCCTTGCCAGCTGACACTTTGAACCTTCTTCTTTCCTAAAATGGTTTTGCACTCCTGAAGTTTTCTCTATGTAAATTGAAAGTTACAAGCAGATAGCACATTTAAGTTACTCACATTTCTAAACTGCAATTTTATTTTTATATTTAAACTTAAAATAAGTTTTTCACAGGCCAACCTTGTTTGGCCTGAGGTCTGATAATTGCTGTATTCTAGCAACAATTTGTTTTACTGCCATCCCCCTATTTTCCATCTGCATCTCAGCAGTCTGTGACTTTAATAAGCTGGTTGTTACACTTACATGTTTCTTTTTCTGACTTTCTTTTTCAAATTAGTAGGTGTTCCCCCCCCCGTTTTTTGTGTGTGTGCTTATAATCTGTTGTTTGAGCTGATCAAGCCTCTTGCATTGCTCTTAGTTATTTTTCTACACAAATGTATCCTGGTTATATCCCCCATAATACATTGGGAAGCAGTCAAGCCATAATAGAAATCTCTATTTTCTTTTTTAGTGATTTTGACTAAATCATCCATAGTCCAATAATTCAAGTCAAATTGTCACTCTGTGCACGCAGCATCATTTACAATTGATTATTTACGGACACATTCAACGGGAAGGGCCCATTTCCTTCATAATGTCTGTAAAGGCTTGGGGGAGGGGGTGGTAGTTGTTACCACCTGTCCTCCCCTTTGTATCATTTGTTTGATTACTAAGGATTTGAGCAGGCATGACTGCACCAAGGTATACTGACATAACTAGGTTTTATTATCCACCAAGTGTTCTTTCTTTTAAGCACTTTAACTCCCTCTTTAACATTTTATCACTTCCACTTCCCCCATCTATCTAGTCCCCTCTGAGCTCTGTAGTGTTAATTTGTGCAAAAGCGCCTTTTAATTGCACATACCTTTTTCTTAAATCACCCACTTCAGTTTTTCACTGTTTAATAAGACACTTCCCAAGACCTCTGTAGCTACTAAATTCTGGGACTGTAATTCTTCTATATTATCTCCCAGAGTAACACATTTCTCCGCTGAATTTTTTGAAGCGGCTCTAAGATAATCTTCTATGATTTTGCACTTATTTCTTAATTTAGTACACTTTGCCTGCAAAGCTGTACTCACTAAATATAGTCCTTGAAGGACGGCTCCTTTTTATTTTGGATTTATGCAAATAGGTAACAAACATTGTTTCCCCCCCTGACCTTTAAGGAATCTTTTCCATTTAGCTTGTTTCTTCCTCTACAGCTTTGATTTGCTATTTATTCTTTTTGCTTTCATCCCTCAATGTTGCACATTTCATTTGTAAAGTGTTAGCCACCAGAAATATTCCTTGTGAAACTGCTGCCCTGATTTGGGCTTTCTTTGCCTTAGGACTAAAAAAACACCACCAACAAAACCTAGATACTATATTTTCCATGACTGCCAATGCATCCTATTTTTTTGAAAATTTCAGTGGCATTCATCAGACCTTCGCTATGCTCTGCCAATAATTTATTTATTTATGGCATTCAATGGACATTTGCCATGCTCTGCCAAGCATTTTTTCCCCCATCTAATACCACTCTCTGGAGTTCCTTTTTCACTCAGTCTTAGTCTTCCCCTAAATACTTCTCTGGAAAATCCATAGGGTCCACTCTTAAATGTAACCCACTTCTCCAACATGGTACCAACTTCCCCATATTTAAATCCTTAAATCTGACCAATGACATTTCCCTTACTGTTAGGTAGTGACCCTCACACTAAGGGGTGTATACTTAACCTACTCCAGATGAGCTCCTGGCTTTCAGAACCTTGTCCAATTCTGGGTGTACACTTTATCCAGTTCTCTGGAATCCAAGAAACCAGTTCAACTCTATACTTGTCACTAAGGTTTCTTTATTGGCATACAATAAAACTACATTTGAATTGATCAGGCTTAAGTGTAGGGGCTGGATACAAGATATACCACACATCCAATGTATATAATCATGAATCAGTTTATATACACACTTACACTTAATACTATTGGTTAACATATCATATCATGACTTTTTGATTCATCTACTAATTTCTTACTATTTCTTTATCTACTAACTACATGTTATTTACAAGGTCTTTTGTGAGTTTATGCTTTGTTCATTGTTAACCTCTGTTTCCTTACTTCTTCCTTACTTTTTGCATTGTTCGTGCAAGGCCTACACTGGACCCAGGACTGACCACAGCAGGACCCTACTAGATATGCCTCCCATTTTGACAGAAAAATGTTGATAACTACTCTCTGAATTCAAGCTTTCAACCAGTTGTGCACCCAACTTATACTAATTTCATCTACACCACATTTCCCTAGTTTGCTTATGAGAATGTGATGTGGGACAGTGCCAAAAGCCATACTAAAAATCCAGATATATCACATCTACTGCTTCCCCCACCATTTACTAGGCCATTAACCCCACCAAAGAAGGAAATAATGAGCTTACAAATGCAGTGTTTAATAGCGTGTTACAGTAGCTTTCCGGGTATTGACGTTAGGCTGATTGGTCTATAATTCCCTGAGCCTTCTTTGTTCCCCTTTTTAAAGATAGGCACTATGCTTACCCTTTTCCACTCTTCTGGGACCTCCATCCTCCAGAAGTTCTCAAAGATAATTGCTAACAGTGCTGAGATTGCTTCAGCTAGTTCCTTAAGGATGAGTTCACTCTAGGATGAATTTCATAAGATCTTGCTGACCTGAATACATCTAACTTATCTAAATATTCTTTAGCCTGTTCTTTCCTTATTTTGGCTTCCATTCCTTTCCCCTTGCTGATAATTTTAATTATGTTGGGAATCTGGTCACCATTAACCTTTTTAGTGAAGAATGAAGCAAAATAGCATTAAACAGCTCAGCTTTTTTTATGTCGATTATTAGCTATCCCTCCCTGCTAAGTAGAGGATCTGCACTTTCTTTTGTCTTTCTCTTGATCCTAACGTATTTATAGAACTTCTTATTGCCTTTTATGTTCCTTGCTAGTTGTAATTCATTTTGTGCCTTAGCCTTTCTGATTTTGTTCCTAAATGCTTGTGCTATTCTTTTGTATTCCTCCTTAGCAATTTGTCTCTGTTTCCACTTTTTGTAGGATTCCTTTTTGATTTTCAGGTCATTAAATGGGACCTCATGGAGCCATATTGTCCTCTTACTATTCTTCCTTTCTTTCCTTAGCATCAGTATAGTTCACAGTTTTACCTTTAATATTGTCTCCTTGAGAAACTGCTAGCTCTCATGAAGTCCTTTTTCTCTTAGATTTTCTTCCAATGGGACCTAACCTACCAGTTCTCTGAGATTTTTAAAGTCTGCTTTTTTGAAGTCCATTGTCCTTACTCTGCTGCTTTCATTCCTTCTGTTCCTTAGAATCATGAAATCTGTCATTTCATGATCACTTTCACCCAAATTGCCTTCCACCTTCAGATTCACTACCAATTCCTCCCTGTTGGTCAAAATGGCTGTCCCCCTGGTTACCTTCCTCCACTTTCTGGAACAAAAGGTAGACTAGGGGAAAGTGAACTATGTGGCATAAAGCTCTTAGAGCCCTCACCTGACACCTATTTAAAAAGAAACAGGTGATTACCCACTGGTTGAAAAAATAATGTCTCATAATTATCCTCTTCAAATAAATAGAATGTCCTGTTCCTAAAACCAAAGGTAATGTATTGTTACTGGAGTAAAAAAAGTCCTTTAAAAATCTAAGGCTCTGCAGCTCAGATGACATAATGCTAAGTATCTGTAAAAAAAGGTCTGTATCTCTGAAGTAGCATACAAAACATGTGATTTGGTAGTTACCATGGTAACTATATTCTTTATTGAACAGCAGAGTAAATAACTGTACACAATCCTTTAAATTTATTAGCTCACAATTCATTGCTGCTTTGGTGATATAGTATCTTCTCTGAAATCTGTTTTTAATTTAGAATATGGAGATTTTTATAACTTGTACCAAGCAATGTCCAGTTTTTGGAGTGTTCAGTACCCCCAGGGGTACTATGGTGAAAGAGACATTGGCATGTTCGAAAGAAAAAGGGGAAGTGGTAAGAAAATCCAGTAGTCTGTGACAGAATATATCCCTGTATTCACACTCAAGAGTCATATTGTGTAAAATGTATGTAAAGGCAATGGAGTACTGCTTCTGCAATAGCATGGTAGATAGGGGCTATATGTATAGTCATAGTAGTGACTTCATATCTGCTGTCTCTGTTACATAAGTAATGTGATTTAAATACCCGTGTGGATTCATCATACAGAAATAATTATTTTGTGACACAGGCATCAAGGATGAGCCCAATAATGATCTTTCTGAGGTATTTTTAAATAGAGCTGTGCAAATAACTTATTTTTTAGTTCAGTGGCTAAACTGAAAAATTAAAAAAAAACAAACAAACCCCAAAACTGTTAGTTTAAAATTGACTTTATACAAAATGTTTCTGAACTTTTTGGCAAACAGAAAAAGAAAATCAGATCAAAGAAAACATTGTGTTGTTTTCATTTTTGTTTGTTTATGGGTTTTTAAACCTGTATACATATAAATATGTATGTATCAATAACCTCAGCAATTGCATGATCTTATTACTTTAACCTTTGACCTCCCATCTTTCTTAGTGACACTGTTCCTCATACAACACCATCCCTCATATCTCATGAAATATATAGCCTGATCCCTTTGCTCCTTATTCATACAAAAGTCCAATTGAGTTTTGCCTCTAATAGCAGTTCAGCCAGAGAAGGGAGTGAGTCTTTAGATTATAAACTCTTCAGGGGTAGGGAAACCACTTTATATCTGAAAAGCAGTATGCACATCTATAGTGCCATAAAAATAATAATGAATAAAAGTAACTATGAAGAACTGTTGTGTTTCAGAGAATGTGCTGCAATACTCATGGCCTGATCCTAATAAATTATGAGTATCTGCAGACAACATCCACTGAAAACAATGGGAGTTGTATGTGCTCAGCATCTCTCTGGATTCGGTGTAGGCACAGCTGTTTGACGTGGTGTGTCAGACTGGAATGAAAACTTTAATTCTGAATATTCCTGCCTTTCCTGGCCAGATTTTTTTAAAATGTATCTATCACTTTGGGAAATTGTTTCTTTGCATTCAAAATAGACAGAATGAGAATCAACTAGTTGCATGTGTGCTCCTTGATTTTGGCTTTTGAAGTTGCAACTGACCAAGCACTCAAAGTTTTGTTGAGATTGAGGCACCTTGAAATTTTCCCCTATGGGTACAATGCAGACATATAAAATGTTATTTCAATGTAGATTTTTGTGGTTTAATTTTTTACAGTGCATTTGGCTTGAAATATGCTAACAAAATTGGAAACAGCTGTGCAAGAAACTACTTTCTCTTCCATTTATAGTGTTGTAGCCCAATATAAACTTCATCATTTTCGTATAAAGCAACTTCCCCCTCACTCCATCCAGATGTTTATGGATTTCTCAAATAATCTTCAGTGAAATTGCCAAAACCAACAAAAAGTCTTAACATATAAATTCAACATATTGTTTCATACTCATCACGGTCTTTTCTGCATCAACGCCAATCCTCATCAGATTTCAGATGTACTTCAGTTGACACAGCTACAGTAGAGGACTCTGAGTCATCATCTCATTGTGGGCTGGGTTCTTTTTTATTTTATTTTGTTTGTCTGATTCATGAACTGCTTTTTGAAATTCTAAAAATGGTTCATGAATTGCCTGGGAGATGGCAAAAATTAATAATAATGATCCAATTTACAGTACATTGAAGTGAACTGATTATCAGGCAACAAGATGATAATTTGAGTCCTTAATGACAAACAGGGCTCTAGAGAGACAAGTTCTTTCTGCCCTCATGCTGGGCACATGTCATTATATTATAAAATAATCATTAAACACTCAGGCCCAGATCCAGCAAAGCACTTAAGCACTTGCTTAATTATAAGTTTGTATAAACTATAACTATAAAGTTAAACAATAAAGGAATCAAAATGACTGTAACTTAAGCCTTATAGTTAAGCATGTACTTAAGTGCTTTGCTGGATCCGGGCCTTACATAATATGGTAAATGACACTATACAGAACCTTAAAATAGATAGATTTTAGCAACATTTTATTGCTATTGTGATATTTTTCATTATCAAACTGTCTGCAACATAGGCCTTTCCATATTGGAACAACCATTGGTTCATATATTGTCTCATCTAACTTCAGTTGAAGTCAATGGAAAGATTCCCAATTACTTTAGTGAGAGTTGGAAAGGGCCATTACTTCAGTATACTGCCTCTGGAAGTAGCCTATGCCGAATGCTCGATAGAAAGTATACTCTACCTAGCCATTTATTGGAGACAAGAACTTTCTGTCTTCAACTGGTGGTCAACTTATCCACTGACACTGACTTTCAGAAGGAATCGGGCATATAGCTGTTATGTTACAGCATATAGCTTTGTGACATTGAAAATCTCCCCTTATTTTTATTTACTAGATAGATAGATACATAGATAGATAGATAGATCTTAGCTAGTGTAACAGGACGTGCAGATGTTGTTCTTATTCTTATATATATATACATAATCTTACCTAGATATTTCCCTCAATCACACCATTTATCAGTAAGTTTCAGGGGGTTTCTATATAATGTTTTTCAAAAGCACAGTTTTAGATGTGTAGTCTTCTTGGGTCATTAAGTATACCTAGTTCTTGTGAAGGAACAGTAAATAAGATCTCTGTTTCACCTTTATAGTACTAAACAGACACTAGTTGGTTATAACATATTAGCCAGAGACTTTTTACCTTTTTTCTTACATATTTCACCATCCAGTTCAGTAAAAATGATTTGCTCATGCTTTAATGACCTCACTGGGAACCGAGAGTACTCAGAACAGGCCACATTTATATAGAAATCAAATCACTTTTAGATGCCTAAATACAAATTTAGATTACTTAAAATTAGGAACCAAGTTTGAAACTTTTGTCCTTGACTTTTAAATCTTTGAGAAATGAGGTGAGACAGAATTATTTGGAAATCAGCAAATTTGATCTTACTGTATGGCTTAACTGTAAACTGAGTTAGAGTTCCCATACTACTGCTGAATACTGAAACCATGGGACAAATCCTCAGCTGGTGTTAATTGACTTCTCTGGAGCTATAACTATTTACACCAGCTGAGGATCTGCCTTACACGTAGGCGAATTATATGTGTTTTTAAATATGCCAAGCACGATAAGAAATTTAAGAAAGCTTCCATCCAAACTATACTTCACAAGGATAACTTTGTAAAACAGTGGGGCTTGGCTACACTTGCAGCTGTAGAGCACTTTGGGTTAAACCAGCCTTCAGAGAGCACACTAGGGAAAGTGCTGCAGTCTGTCCACACTGACAGCTGCAAGCACACTGGCATGACCACATTTGCAGCACTTGGCAGCGGCATTGGGAGCGGTGCATTATGGGCAGCTATCCCAGCATTCAGGTGGCTGCAATGTGTTTTTCAAATGCAGGGGGTGGGGTGGAGTGTAACAGGGAGTGTGTTGTGTGTATGTGGGGGGAGAGAGAGTGGGTTTTTGGGGTGCTGAGAGTGTGTCAACATTCTATCTTGTAAGTTCAGACCCTCCTCTCCCCTGCCTCTCTCTCATTCACTCAAAGCAAACATTTACTGTTTGCTTTGTCTCAGATCAGATAAGCAGATAAGCATCCAGCTGTCAGAAACGGAGCTTTGAAAAGGAACTTCTGCATTCCTACAGCCAATTTCACAACAATGAGAAGAGAGACCACTTGACTTAAGGGGATTATGGGATGTTTCCGGAGGTCAGTCAGAGCACAGTAACATAACTCCTCGTTCACACTGACACTGCGGCGCTCCAGTGGGGGCGCATGAGATGTTAATCCTCTTGCCAAGGTGGAGTGCCAGGAGTGCTCCAGCTAGGGAGTCAGAGTGCTCTACGTGCCTTGCCAGTATGGACGGGGAGTAAGGTAGAGCTCTCTGGGAGGCTTTATTGCAGTATAACCTGCAAGTGTAGCCAAGCCCTCACTGTAAAACAGTACTGTTGTAAAACAGTATTGGAAGTCTTCCATTGAATGATGCATTCAGAACACTGCTTCCTTCCGGAGTAGCACAAATATTCTCTGAGATGTATTGTTCTCTCTTCGGTTCTGTTTAACTGATTTCTTTTCATGGCAACAAATTAAGCACATTATTGCTCCAAAAGCTTTCAAAGTTGTAAATGAACACCTGACCTGATATACGATAGCTATGTAAAATCATTTAATCAGTGCTTCATTTTATATTTTTATAAATAGGATGTGGCATGTAAAATCTCAGTTCCCTTAGTAATAAAAAAAAGGACAAAATAGATAAACAATGAAACTACATTGTATGCACTACAATGAAGTATTTTGAATAGGGCTGGCAACATTATTTGAGAAAGAAGACAGAAGAAATACAGCACAGAGGTAGAACTTCATTGTTGGCAAAAGCATCTGTCTGCCGAACATTATTTGCCTAACATATGGGTATTTAAATTCATAATTCTGCTAGACACTAAAAATCATGTTCTCAACAGATTCACTGGTTTTATGGCTCATTACAACAATTTGTAACCTACTTATCCTCCTTTGTCCTATGATTGCAGAGGTGTTCATTGCCCACTTCATTTTAAGTGGTTTCTTGCAACATGTGTTAACTCCTTATGCTTATCACCTTGTATTTAGCTGTGACACTCTTGTTATCTTTTCCTGACCTGAAGAAGAGGGATGCAAAACTCAAAAGCTTGTTTCTTCTACCAGCAGAAATTGGTCCAATAAAATATATTACTTTACTTACCTTGTCTGTAACATTATTTAAACATTCCACTGTGTCTCTCTTAAGTTGTGAGTTAAATAAAAACTCAAAGACATTAATGTTTAAAGCAAAATAGTGTCAACCCTGTTTCAGTAAGGTGGCAGGTCTCAGTATATCTCACTCCTGCTATCCTTTTCACCTGTAGAACTCTGGTTAAAGTCAACCGGAATTTGAGTGTGAAACAGAAATATGATAAAGAAATGGTCTGATCCTTCAAATACAGCATGCATGGCATGCCCACTGAAATCAATTGGAGTTCCATGTATGCACACTTACTATTTTATTATTGCTTTCTATTTATATTACAGGAGCACTTGGAAGCACCAGTTTTGAACCAGGATCCTATTGTGCTATGCACTGTATGAACAGAACAACAAAAAGATGGACCCTACTCCAAAGAGCCTACAATTTACATGATAAAGCTTGCATCTAGTTTATAAGATCAAGTGCTTTTTCAGAGACCCTGGGCAAGGATGCAAGGGTAAAGCCTTCTTGAGCCTTCTCCACTCTTTTGTGCGTCCACACAGAAATATATATAATACTTTTCTGAAATAGTATACATCATCGTAAATAAATAAAAGCCTGGTTAAAGCAGAGAAAGTGTTTAACCAGTCAACTGGGATATTTTTTGCTGTATTGGTTAAACCTGGTCAACAAAACAAGGTTGATATCTTTCTCCCTTATATGTTTTGGTGATGGCATTCAGTTTCTGAGAGAAAAATACATGAGATGGATGTGATTCTGAAGTTTTTACTTACACAAAACCTACATAAACAAAACCACCTTTGAAGTGTTTGTTTTGGGTTTTTTTTTCCTGAGTGAGGGTCCAAGATCAGCAAACACAGACCAGTCATGTCAACTTTTCTGATGATGTGGAACTGAGAAAAATCTTAGACCTTAGTATGATAACAATTTTTATATAGTCTTCAATTCAGTCTGACCCGAAAAAAATATATACTAAAGGCAAGAGCACTATCAGAGTAAAACTAAGAGAACACCACAAATTAGAATTGTTTGAAATAATCTCAGTATTCAAGGGTTTTCTGTTTTTTATTTTAACAGAGCTGAAAATGGACCCATTTTTGTGGAAAATTTTGCTAAGTTGCATGCATTTTCTAGCAAAAGGAACCATTTTCCAGGGGAAGTGGGTCAAGTTAAGCAAAAGATGGCATTTGTATCAAAAGCATGGGGGGGAAAATGGCATGTTATCTTTTTAATGCATTTCAGCAAAATGACAAAGTCCCACCTAAAATTAGGGAAGGTTTCAGGGGCAGAAAATGAAACTGTTAAGGTAAGACATGGTAAATCTTTGTGCATTTAATTCTGCAAAACAAACTTGTGAATTTCACACAACTACTCTGTTAATATGTTATTCTACCAAAATACAATCTTAATTTTACACCCCTTCATCCACAATGCTCACAGGTTGACAATAAAAATATACTTTACCATGTACTTTTTATACATAGGATAAGAGATTTGGGGCTAATTTTTTTACAAAATGGAAAGCTACATGCATATGAAGGTTAATGGTAATTGGCCGTCTAATATAGTGAATGCCAGTGAAAATGAGGTAGGATCAGAGGCTAAAATAGGGGTGGGGGGGACAAGTTAAAATTACTTGGACAAGTTAGATGTCTTCAAGTCACCAGGAGCTGGTGAAAAATACATTCTAAAATACTCAAATTGCTAACTGAAGAGGTATCTGAGCTAATAGCGATTATCTTCGAAAAATCATGGAAGACAGGAGAGATTCCAGAGAACCAGAAAGGGGCAAATATAGTACCCATCTATAAAACAAGAAATAAGGACAACCTGGGGAATTATAGACAGTCATCTTAACTTCAATACCTGGAAAGATAATGAAGCAAATAATTAAGCAATCAATTTGGAAACACTTATAATACAATAAGGGGATAAGTCAGCATGGATTTGTCAAGAACAA
Organism: Macrochelys suwanniensis; assembly: GCA_033296515.1. Classification (NCBI taxonomy): domain Eukaryota; kingdom Metazoa; phylum Chordata; order Testudines; family Chelydridae; genus Macrochelys; species Macrochelys suwanniensis. The sequence goes on from CM065781.1 coordinate 49,673,904, forward strand.
ATCATGTCAAACCAACCTAATAGCTTTCTTTGACAGGGTAACTAACCTTGTGGATAGAGGGAAGTGGTAGAAGTGGTATATCTTGACTTCAATAAGGCTTTTTTGATACTGTCTCGTATGACCTTCTCATAAACAATCTAGGAAAATACAACCTAGTCCTAGATGGAGCTACTATAAGGTGGGTGCATAACTGGCTGGAAAACTGTTCCTAGAAACTAGTTATCAATGGTTCACAGTCAAGCTGGAAGGGCATATTGAGTGGTGTCCCTCAGGGATAAGTTATGAGTCCGGTTCTGGTCAATATTTTCACCAATGATTTCGATAATGGCATACAGAGTACACTTATAAAGGTTGCGGATGATACCAAGTTGGGAGAAGTTACAATTTATTTGGAGGGTAGGATTAAAATTTAAAATCAACTGGACAAACTGGAGAAATGGTCTGAAATAAATAGGATGAAATTCAATAAGGACAAATTCAAAGTGCTCCACTTAGGAAGGAACAATCATTGCACAAACACAAAATGGGAAATCATTGCCTAGAAAGGAGTTCTGCAGAAAGGGACCTGGCAGTCATAGTGGATCACAAGCTAAATATGAGTCAACAGTGTAACACTATTGCAAAAAAAGCAAACCATTCTGGGATGTATTATCAGGAGTGTTGTAAGCAAGTCACGAGAAGTAATTCTTCCTCTCTTCTCTGAGCTGATTAGGCCTCAACTGGAGTATTGTGTCGAGTTCTGGGCACCAGATTTTAGGAAAGATGTGGACAAATTGGAGAAAATCCATAGAAGAGCAACAAAAATGATTAAAGCTCTAGAAAACATGACCTATGAGGGAAAATTGAGAAAACTGGGTTTGTTTAGTCTGGAGAAGAGAAGACTGAGAGGGGACATAACAGTTTTCAAGTACATAAAAGATTGTTGCAAGGAGGAGGAAGAAAAAATGTTCTCCTTCACCTCTGAGGATAGGATAAGAAGCATTGGGCTTAAATTGCAGCAAATAGCAATGTCTAATTAGGTTAGACATTAGGAAAAATGTCGTATCTCTCAGGGATGTTAAGCACTGGAATAACTTACCTACAGAGATTATGGAATCTCTGTCATTGGAGATTTTTAAGAGCAGGTTAGACAAACACTTTTCAGGGATAGTCTAGATAATACTTGTCCTGCTACGTGTGCAGGGACTGGACTAGATAACCTCTTGAGGTCCCTTCCAGTACTACGATTCTATGATTCTACGAAATGTATGTGTACATTCCGTTCCCAATTATTTCAACTGTGTATGCAAATTAAGTAATTGTAAATTCAACCCATAGCCATGTGTAATTACCCAGTCTATGAATGGAATTGCAGTCACTGCACGAGCAAGTATGGGTTCACATGTATTTTTTGCACATACAAATGGGTGTCTACCTTTCCAAATGTGCTTCTTTCAGTTTTTCCAAAAACTTTGATCAAGAATTAAAGTCCAAAGTAAAGAGTTTTTACTAAAACTCTTAAGGCAATTATTGAAAGAGAAAGATTAACTGAAGAAAAAGCTCAATTTTTCAACAAAAATAGCTCAATTTTTCAGAAAGAACAGCTTAGGTTTCAGAGGCACTATAGCAGTTTTCCATTAAGACTAGTTCCACAACCACTCAATTTCCCAAAGGAATTATCCTAATTTACAGAATTTGTTTATGCTGTCATCCTTTGTCCATGTTATTATGTCTCTTATGTTTCTGGCCACAACTTTTCATACTGGATTTGTCATCCTCTTCCCAAACAAAACTTTACCATTTTTCTACTGTTTTAATCATCATTATTCATAATCATTATGCCACTACATGTGAAAACTCTTCAGTTGTTCAATAACCTTTAGACAGGTAACAATCTGTGAATGTTGTTTTGCTATCTTCCCCCCCCCTCCCAACTATTGTAGAAATGTAAGCTAACTGCCATTGAAGCGAAGCAATCTCCTTATTTTAACTGAAATAATGTGCTATTTAACCTCTGAAGCAGCGGTTCTCAAACTATGGGGTGGGCCTCCTAAGGGAGTCACGAGAATGTGTCAAGGGAGTTTTGTTTTGTTTACGAGCTCTGGCTGTCAGCCCAGGGTGGCTGGGGCTAGTGCAGAAGGGCCATGCACACCTGAGAGGCAGGGATAAACGAGACAGCCACCTGGGCTTAGGATCTCTTCCTCACCCCCAATCCCTCACCAGGAGGCAGCCCAGGCTCAGGCTCTCCTCCACCTCCCCCAATTCCTCATCTGGAGGTGTCGGGACTCCATCTGTTAGCCCTGGGATGTCAGCAGCAGTGCAGAAGTAAAGGTGGCAATGAGGCGCTAAGTTTTCTGTGAAAAGTGATATTGATGAATACTGTATTACTTTTCACATTGCCTCCCTTATTTCTGTGCCGCTGCTGGCATGGCTCTGCCTTCAGAGCTGGGCACCCAGCCAGCAGCCGCTACTCTCCACTCTGCCTTCAGAGTTGGGTGGCTGCATATGTTCTTGGGTGGGTGGAGGATGTAACAACTACAGACACAAAGAAGGGGGACCCGAGCAAATAAGATTGAGAACCACTGCTCTCAAGTGAAATGAAACTGCTGAATCTCCTCATTGGTTATGTCTAATTTTACTACATCCATACCACGTCAGCCCTCACAAGCTAACTAGGGCTCTAAGTGGATGGGAGACAAATCTACAAAATCTACACACTCGCCCTTGGGCACATCCATTATTCTGCAAGAACATCAGTGATTAAATAGTTAACATTCTTCTCTCTAAATTTGCACTGAACCAAAGCCACGTTGCTCAGGTTGAAATAGAACTGTAATCCCTATAATAGCAGGACCAAGTCTGAGTCCTGGTCTACATTACAGAATTACTTCGGTATAACTACGTCGCTCAGGGGCGTGAAAAATCCACCCCCCTGAGCAACGCAGTTATACCAACCTAATCCCCAGTGTAGACAGTGCTGTCAAAGCTCTCCTGTCGGCATAGTAGCATCTTCACTGAAGCACTACAGCAACACAGCTGCACTGCAGCACTGTTTTAAGTGTAGACCTGCCCATAGCATCTTCTCTGCTTGTATTTTAACCAATTCCACTTACTGTAGCTCTTCAATGAAGACATTATCTATGCCAAAGGGAGGGCTCCTCCCATCAGCATAGTTCATCCACCTCCCTGAAAGGCAGTAGCTAGGTCGATGGGACAGTTCTCCCAACGACCTAGCGCTGTCTACAGCAGGGGTTAGGTTGATTTAACTGTCATTCAGAGGTGTGGATTTTTCACACCCCTGAGCAATGTAGTTATAGTGACCTAATTTCCTAGTGTAGACTAGACCTGAGATTCAAGATTACTGGTGCAGTTTGAATCTTTGTCCTGTGAGTTGGATTTAAGTCTTTGTGATTGGTACAGCAAGAATACATTGGGACGATTATTGGAAGGGAAAGGCAATGCCGCCCTTCAAGAGAGTAAGGGTCTAGATTCACAAAAAAATTTAGGGGTCACTGCTAAAAATTGCAGTGCAGATGTTCAGGCTCAGGTGGGAGCCTGGACACAGATTCTGTGAGGGGAGCCAGGGTTTTGTAAATACCATTGGTGCTTGGTGCTAGGGTTTAGGTTCTTAAAGGAGCAGTTAGGTGCCCCAGTCCCTTTAAGAGCACAAGGTCTCTTAAAAAATAATAATTATGCTCTTATTCAAGCGGCTATCCCTTGACAATTAGAATCTCACCTTTTTAGGGAAGATTATTGACAGGGTCTGGAAAGATAACTGTCACTACTGAAAGTCCTTATATGACAGTCAATGGGATTTTCACTCTTAAGTGCCTGAATCCTTTTAAAAATGAGATTTAGGCTCCTAAATCAGTTAAGTGTTGCGATGCTGTGTGCCGCAACACCTAAATACCTTTACAAATCTGGTCCTTACCCCCTAAAAACTGCGATAGATGTAATTCTGTATGTGGTAGGGAAACATTCTTAATTGTTGCAGTGTCAGCAGGCACCACAAGCTTAGCTGTGAAGGAAATAGGTTAACACTCTTTCGTCATTATCTTTAAAAAAGTATACTGTACACATGGAGCCAGAACCAAACATAAACATTGGATGATGGATCAATTAGGCTAATTTTAAGCATCGCTGCCTATGCTGTATATCCCAGCAACAATGGCAACACTTGGGTTAGAGAAAATGATTGTATGTACTAAATTTCTAGATTTAAATCGTGCTGGAGAGAATAAGGGTCTCAAATGTTGTTACACAAGTTAGCTGTGTATAGTAATTACTTATTGGGTCTTGACATTTCAAGACCTAATCGAAGCAAATGCAACAGCTATTATACAACAATAATAACATTTTACAAGTATATCTGGCTATGGTATATTGGAATTACAGTGTAATTAGTTCACAATTTCAGTATACTCAGCGTCAATGCAACATAAAGTACTGTATACTCAGAAGTTCTTGAGTAACCTGATGAAAGTTTGTGACCTGCATTAAGTGCATCTTCTATGACACCCTGAAAGACTGAGATGCTCATTAAATGCAATTCACTCCACCCACATTATAGCAGCACCCTTGGAATTCAAGAAAAAGGTGTTAACAAGGATAATTAGGAGTGGGCTTGATGTAGTTGGAAGCTAGTATAGTGTAGTAAGTAGCTTTGTACTAGAGCTAGTGGTAGAACAGACAGCCTTATAATCAAGCTGAGTGTATGTCTGAAATTTTTAGAAGTGTGAAAACTGAAAGGGCATTTTTGCAATGGTATAAGTGACAAAATAGGCATCAGCAGAATTATACTACAATTAAACCATTTTCTTTTCCCTATATATAGACACACAAAAATGCCCCCAAAGGACCAAACTTTTAAGAAACCTTCTAAAAGGCAAAAGAGAGTAGAGTACTTTCAAGATGATTACTTTGGTAGGTAACAGCAACCTTGTGATTGGGCCTCCACAGTGTCTTTTAAATTACTGAAAGTTAATGATATCTGTATTGTGTACATAATGTTTAAAATGTTACACCAAATGAACATAAAGCCTTCAAGATATAAAGTATATAGCTAATTAATCACTCTACAAATGTGTAGACTTAAACAGCAATATACTTCACATTTATTTCTTGAAATGCAGATTATTAATCTAAGGTTTATTTTAAATTAAACATAAAGTGGTTCTATTTTAAGGATTTGACATTAGCTTGGAAAGATTATGGATAATTACAATTTTATCCAATGTAGGGATAATTTATTCTGAAGATGAAACATTAAAATAGGTATAAACCTGAAAAAAAATTCAGTTGAAATCTCAGGCCAGATTTGCAAAGGCTTATGCTCTCATGAGAATTGTTACTGAACATAATGATGGGCTAATCATCACTAGAGTGCAAGTTGGTTAGGGACGATTTGCATACTTGTTTTGTAAATGTTACATGGCTGAAATTATTAATTAGCATCTAATTAATATTTGTATTGCTGGAAAAAGTATGCTTTAAAGCTTGGAATCAAGTAGGAAATATGGACTAGTTAATTATCCATCTGTAATCATTGCAATCCCTTTATGTTAAAATAGTTTAATATAAGTGCTTATCATAGACACATAGGAGTGACTCCAGAGTTAAAGCTGTAAGACAATTTCTATAATGAGCCTGATTTTGACAACCCCTCTGATAATTCTCAGAATAAAACTCCTTGCTGCCCGATGTTTCTCATATGCACTCTCTAGCCAGATGACTTTACTTTTTAAATAATAGGTTAGTGGGACAAAGTATTTCTGAGGCCTTGTCTACACACCGAATTTGCAGTGATTTAAGTTAAACTGGTGATAGGCTAGGTCAACACTTAAAATATTAGTGGCACAGCTTCAGCACTGCAACTGTGCCACTGTAGCCCTTCAGAGTAGACAGTCACTAGACTGATGGGAAGGGTCCTCCTGAAGCTGTAATTAATCCACTTCACCAAAAGGTGGTAGCTAGGTCAACAGAATAATTCTTACATCGACCTACCACTGTCTACACAAGGGGTTAGGTTGGTTTTAACTACATCTGTCAGGGGGGTGGATTTTTCACACCCCGAGAGACTCAGGCCATGTTTACACTACAGAGTTAAATTGCCTTAAATTAAGCCCACAATCATAAACAGCTGCAATTATATCGCTTGTGCATGTTCACACAATGCTCCTGGTGTCCGAGAAGTGAATCCACAGCTGGTGCTCTAGCATCGACAGAGAGAGCAGTGCACTCTGTGTTGTATCCCACTGTGTAAATTGCCATCTTTTCTTGCTAGGAGTTCTGGGAATGGATCGCAGTGGATCCTGAGGACAGGATCACTGCCCCATGATGCAGTGTTCCCTGTTCCATAATTCCAAGGGCTTGTTACTACGTTTCATGCCGTTTTTCATCTGCTCCTGTAAACTTTGAGCCTGCCATCTCTGACTGAAAGCATGGAGCCTGAACTGCTCACCGGTTGGGTGATGAGCATTATGAACACAACGCGGCTGATCCTGCAGTATTGCATGAGCTGCAAGTCAGAACAGGAATCTGTGGTGCCTGCCCTGCTGTGTGCCATGGAAAGAAACAATTCCAGATTGATGGTATTCATGGAACAGCTGCACACATTGGACCATCACTATTGGGCTCAAAAAACAAACACTGACTGGTGGGATCAGATAGTGATGCAGGTATGAGATGATGAGCAGTGGCTGCAGAACTTTCGTATGAGCAAAGCCACCTTCCTGGAACTGTGTGCAGAGCTCACCCCTGCCCTATGGTGCCAGGACACCAAAATGAGAGCTGCTTTAACAGTGGAGAAGCAAGTGGCGATCTCTGTGTGGAAGGTGGCAACTCTTGACAGCTACCAATCAGTCGCAAATCTGTTTGGAGTGGGGAAGTCCCCGTGGGGATTGCAGTGATGCAAGTGTGCAGGGCCATTAATCGTGTCCTGCTACGAAGGACTGTGACTCTGGGCAATGTGCGGGAAATAGAGGATGACTTTGCGGCAATGGGATTCTCTAACTGTGGTTGGCTGGTAGTGACACATCCCCATTTTGCCCCCAGACCATCTTGAAACAGAGTACATCAACAGAAACGGTTATTTCCTCATGGTATTGCAGGCACTGATGGATCACCGGGGTCGTTTCACTGACATTAATGAGAGATGGTCAGGGAAGGTATATGCATCTTCAGGAATGCTGGCCTGTATAGAAATCTGCAAACAGGGACTATTTTCCAGACCTGAAGATTCCAATAGGGGATGTGGAAATGCCCATAGTGATCCTGGGAGACCCAGCTTACCTTACTCCCATGGCTCATGAAGCCGTACACCAGAAAGTTTGACAGCAGCAAGGAGCACTTCAACAACAGGCTTAGCAAGTGCAGAATGACTGTAGAATGTGTGTATGGCAGGTTAAAGGGTCACTGACGCTGCCTTTTTGACAGGTTAAACCTCAATAAGGAAAATATTTCCATGGTCATAGGAGCCTGCTGTGCTCTGCATAGCATTTGTGAAGCCAAGAGGGAAGAGTTTCTCCCAGGGTGGAGTGTTGAAGTGAATTACCTGGCAACTATTTTCAAGCAGCTGGATCCAGGGCTATTAGAGGGGCTTAACGGGTGGCTATTTGAATCAGGGAGGCTTTGAAGCAGCATTTTGACAATGAGCCCCAGTAATGTGTCTTTTGGTAAGGCAGTCAGCCATGTATTGATTACTCACCACCTTGAATGCCCCCTGTAACTATTCCTGCCTGAGGGTCAATTGTAGTCTGCTAATGTGCCAATTGCCATTGTATATGAATTTCTGCTGCAACCACCTTGTGTAAGTCACAAATAAAGAATCACTGTCTTGTAAGACAGAATTTTTATTAAACAGTGTGACGGGGCAAGGCCAGAGGGCTATAGGAAAGTGGTAAGGAACCAGTATGTTAGCCCCAGGCTAAACAAATCCCTGATATCTTATGGCAGTTGCTCCAGGTTAATCAAGACACCTGGGGCCAATTAAGAACTTTCCAGAATGCAGGGAGGTTGATTGGGACACCTGAAGCCAATCAAGGACAGGCTGGAACTAGTTAAAAGCCTCCCAGTTAGTCAGTGAGAGGGGAGGAGCTGTGGAAGGAGGTTGCGTGTGAGAAGCTGGGAGCAAGAGGCACTAGGAGCTGAGAGTAAGAGGACGTACTGCTGGAAGATCCTGTGATGAGGATAAAGAAGGTGTTGGGAGGAGTCCATGGGGAAGTAGCCCAGGTTGTAGCTGTCGTGCAGTTGTTCCAGGAGGCACTCTAAACAGCTGCAATCCACAGGGCCCTGTGCTGGAACCCAGCGTAGAGGGCGGGCCCAGGTTCCCCCCAAAACTCCCAACTTCTTATCAGACACAGGAGGAGTTGATCTGGACTATGGGTTCTACCAGAGGGGAAGATCTCTGAGGCAAACAAAAATCCGCCAATAAGCGCAGGACCCACCAAGGTAGAGGAGGAACTTTGTCACAACAGCAATACACAGATTAACATTTCTTACAAGGGACATGACAGTGAGCAGCACTCTCTGAAGTGAGGATCTCACAGCTGTGTGTACATCCAGCTGTTGTTATGGAAAATGTCCCTATGGGTGGAGTGCCGAGGTACTGTGACAGGCCGGGAACTTGAAAGGAATGTATGTGGGGAGTTTGGGGAGGTCAAGGAAGATAGTTCTGTATTGGCTGCAGGGGAAGTCGAGCATGCATGTGTTCTCCCTGCAGCAGAATCTGGGACCTGAGCATCTCTGATTGATCCTCCATGAGCTTTGTCATCTGCTCCTGACCCTCTATTATCCACTCATGACCCTGTCTCCTTTCCTGGCTATCCATTTCTAGTTTTTCCTTTATTGTCTTTGTCCTCGCTCTATACTCGCTATCAGCCTGGTCTGACAATTGCAGCACTTTGTGAAACATGTCCTCCTTACTCCTCCTTGTTCACCTCCTTATCAGATGGAGGCACTCTGCCGGTGTATAGGAGCTGGCCTTCAAGGACACATCTACTGAAGCAAAAGAAACAATACACAGAGTCAGCATTGTGTGTGCACTTACAGTCGTGAATCATAAAAGTTACATACACCTTTTTCTCACTTTCCTTTGGCAAGCACGCAGCACAGCCAGAGCACTAAACATGGTGAGTTTGGCCCCGGGGCAGAGGGGGAGCAAAATGGGACAATGGGTCTGGGTGGTTTCAGAAGGGGATCAGTACAAGCGCCTAGGGACACCATTCTGAATACTGGCACCATTGTCTACAGGCAGAGGTGATCAAAACTGAAATCACACTACTGAGGGTAACTGAAGATGCAAGGGTACATCTGCATGTGTGCAGCTTAAGACTGGGTCCGTACGCTGCTTGCCTGTGTGCTGCTTTGGTTCCTGTAGAAATAATTGCCGATTGGTGCAGCAATGTTTCCCACAGCAGGGGAAGAAACAAAGCAGCTCTGCCAAGGAACCTTCAGCAGAGGATTGCAGAGTATCTGCAGGAAAGTTTCCTAGAGATCTCTATGGAGGATTACTGGGATATCTTGGTGTGCATTAACAAACTTTTCAACAGGGCCCACACTGCATAGCTGCACAGGGGAATGGGAAGCAGATGCAATTAGTACCTAGTGTTAATATCAACCCCTTCTCCCATGTGCACCATGTAACAAAATAAAGGACACCTCTGCCTCATGTAACCATGCAGTATGAAAACAAAATGAGTACTTACCAGAGCTTCCCTCTCCTGCTTCAGACATGCCAGAGCCAGACTGCTGGGACTAGCTAGACCCCTCTGGAGTCAAAAAGAGATCCTGGCTCACCATGCCACTGGATAAGCATGTCATCTGTCTCACATCCTCCTCCAACTTGACCTCCTCGTCCACCACTTTGTCCTTGAGGTGGACTCCAATGGCCACTGCCTTCAGTCCCCCCCAAGTATCCATGGGGCTCTTGGCGCCAGTGAAGGTAGGGTCACCTCCGAGGATGGCATGCAGCTCCTTGTAGAAGTTGCATGTTTTTGGCACTGCATCAGAGAGACTGTTGGCCCCCCTTGCCTTCTGTTATGTCTGCCTCGGCTCCTTGATCTTAGCATGTCACGGTGGCATGTCCCTTTCGTGCTCCTTCTCATCCATGCCATGAGCAATCTGCTCATAGGTAAAAGTTCCTACAGATGGATTGGAGCTGCGACTGCACAGCCTCCCCTCCCCAGAGACCCAACAGATTCAGCAACTCCAGTGTATGCCAGGCGGGACCACGTTAGCTGCAGAAAGCTGACATGGTCAGCTGGGAAGATGCAATATGAGCTGTCCATGCTGAGCAAACGGGAAGTGAAATTTCCAAAATTCCTGAGGTTTTAAAGGGGGGAGGGGTGCATGCCTGTGTACCTGGCTGCAGGACAGCGGAGTAGAAACTGCTTACCAGAGCGTTCATAATGGGCATTGTGGAACACCTCCTAGAGGCCACTTAGGGCAACATAAGCAAGTGCAGTGGCTACACTGACACTACGTTACTCTTACTTTGTTGCAAAAAGCTCTATGCTTCTCGTCAAGGTGGTTTTATTATGTTGGCATAGCAGGAGAGTTAAATCGGTGGGAGGAGCATTGTTGTGTGTGCACCTCCACTGTTTTGTTGATGAACCTGACTTTTGTTGACAAAATTGTATAGTAGACAAGGCCTTAGCTATGCCAATGTAATTTTTCGGTGTAGACCAGCCCTTAAGCAGATTTAGTTAAACTGGTGCAAAAGACACTCTTATTTCAGTTTTAAAGTGGCTCATTCAGGCCTGGTCTGACCTAAGCCTTGGAGTAGACAGCGCTACGTCAGTGGGAGAACTTCTCCTGTCGACGTAGCTACCGCCTCTCGGGAAGGTGAATTAACTACACCAACTGGAAAGCTCTCTCCCGTCAGTGTAGAATGTCTTCATTAAAGCAATACAGAGACACAGCTGCACCGGTGCTGCTGTGCCGATGCAGACTTCTAAGTGCCAAACTGCCCTAAGAGTGTCTACACAGCCTTTTATTCCAGTTTAATTAAACCAGTTTAAAATCACATTTTAAATTAAACTGGTGCAGACATGCCCTGAGATTGAAGCAAAAAAAATGTTTACTTTTGGAGAGCTCTCAAGCAATCTTTTTTAACATATCTCAAGAACAGCTTGGTCTAGAAAAGTCAAATTTCTTTTGTTTACTAGTCATCATGGGGAACTAGTACACAGGACTATTTTTATAATGTTTGAATTTGCTACAAAAACTTCAACTTCATGAGTTATTAGATATTATAAACAACATCACAGGTCTTGTAGAACTTCTAAGGGCTGGTCTACGCTGAAAACTTATATTGGAATAGCTACATGTCTCAGAGCGGTGAAAAATCCACATCCTCAGAGATATAGCTATGCCAGCGGTTCTCAAATTGTGAGTTGGGACCCCAAAGTGGGTCACAACCCCATTTTAATGGGGTCACCAGGGCTGGTATTAGACTTGCTGGGCCTCAGAGCTAAAGCCAAAGCCTGAGGGCTTCAGCCCTGGGTGGTGGGGCTCAGGTTACAGGCCTCCTGCCTGGGGCTGAAGCCCTTGAGCTTTGGCTTTGCCCTGCTCTCCCCCCCACCTAGAGTAGAAGGGCTTAGGCTTTGGCCCCTATGCAGGGCAGTGAGCCTTGGGCAGGCTCAGGCGGCTTCGATCCCCCATCCTGGGACTGTGTAATTTTTGTTGTCAGAAAGGAGTCACGGTGCAATGAAGTTTGAGAACCCCAAGCTATGCCAACCTAAACACTGGTGTAAACAGTGCTAGGTCAATGGATGAATTCTTCTGTCAACCTAGCTACTGCCTCTCAGGGAGGTGGATTAACTATGCCAACAGGAGAACCCCTCCCATCACTGTAGTGAGTGTCTATACTGAAGCACTACAGAGACTTGGCTGCTGTGCTGCTGTAGTGTTTTCAGTGTAAAAATACCCTAAAATAAGCTATTGATGCTTCTTAGCTGCACGGCTGAAGATGGCAGGAATTGTAAGTTATAGGATAAAAAGCTCTTGTTCAGGAGTTTTAGAAGCTCTGCAGATGTATTTGATGGAGCTTGATGAACACTTAAAAAGTCAAATCGCTGACAGAACTTGGAATCTCCACAGACACTCCAGTGGAGCTTGAAAATACCATAAATCAAATAGTTCCTGATCAAAATATACCAGTTTTTTTTTTATCAAATAAATTCTTGGTTTGCAGGTTGTTCATGTAAGTCACATTATATACTATAGAAACCTCAACTCTAAATTTCCCGTCTGTATGGATAAAGGATACTCAACCAGCTCTGCAACAATATTTCTCCTTCCCTTGAACCCTGCAAGGACAGAGATCTGTACAAATGGTGTGACAGACAGTGGGTAGACTGGGAAAGGAGTAGGCAAACCAGAGTGACATATATAGCCCCATGCCAGAGCCTTGCGGAGCTTGGAATGGGAAAACAATAGTTAATGGTTTTGTTATTGTTCTATGCCCCTCCCTTCAAGCCTCCCTTGCACACTGGAGTCCCTTTTAAGAGGAATCGCCAGCATAGCCATAGCTAAGAAGTTTGTGGCAGTTAGCTCCAATAAAACCATGTTTTCAAGGCATGGGACCAGAGCTACAAGGGAGGCACACAACCCCTGCAAGGAAGGCCAAGGCTTGCTGCAGATACCTGAGATTGACACATCCCAGCAGTTCCACAGGACTTGTGGGCAGGCCCTGGAACCAGTTGTGTGCAAACCATGTCCCTCAGTTAGAATAATTGGGAACAAATCTCCATAAGGGGAATCTTGCACTGATTTCCACCACTTAGACTCCACCTGTGGGTTTCTTCCTGGGACGGTGCAACTGCACCGTAAATTAATATTTACATAGCAAAGTAAGTGTGCATAGTGCTTTAATACTAGTGAAGCATGCTAAATATAAAACAAAAAACATGTCCCAAAGAGCAAATGTCAGTTACAGTGTAGCTGCATTCCTTCCTATACTATAACAGAATAGTTTACAGAATAAGTTTGGACTGACATGTGAAAACCATTATCTACCAAACATCAAGTCAATGATGAACAGAAGGACTTGACTGATGGTTAGGAACGCGTATCTTCTTATCTCCTTATCAGTATCTCATATTATCTCCTGGCCTAATACAAAGAAAATAAACAGAAATCTACAAGCTTTTGCAAAGATCAAATACATTTCAAGTAGTGACAGGCTTGCACTGTATTACATATCAGGAAAGAGTTGTCACCTATTGAACCTGTTCAATGCAAACACAGACAGGCAGACTTCTAATGTTACTTCTGTTTCAAGCAAGTCTATTCTTTCTTAACCCCAAGGCAGTCTATTTTCATGTGAAATGTGACCTCTTGGAGAAAACACTTTTTCCCTTCAATGTTTACAATGTAAAGTAATTATAACACTTGCCAAATCTCCTGTTATGAGTATCTTAACAATTGGTCAGTTCCTTAGCTTTATCATGGAGATGATGTTTTGAAAGTATTGTGGTTTGAAATCAAAACCCTGGATCCAAACACTCCATAATTAGAAAAATTCAGATCCAAACTCCTGAAGACAAGCACATCTTTATTTAAAAGGTACTCAAGATTTTATGCAGATTTTGCTTCACTTTGTGTCATCACAGTGCTAGTTACTATAAAACATGAATATCCTCCTTGTGACAAGAGACAAGAAAATTATGTACAAAACTCACCCAAACTACATTGTCAATTTCCTAAACATGTTTTTAACCCAAATCCACAATACCGGAGGAGAAGTTACTTGCAACACACACAGAATAAAAGCATTCTTTATTTTTAAAATAACAATTTTTACTTAAACTATGTCACCTTTATTACAAGACAAACTACTGTACTCATTTTGGTAGCTTACTACTTAATAAAGCATATGAGTATCAATAAAAGGCTTATTAAACAGAAACTTGTAGCAAACTATATGATTATTTTGTTATTCAAAAATTTAAGAAACTTTATTATCCAAACAATGCAATATCTCCTTAATTTATAACTTTTCCACTAAACCTCTGCAATCATAGATACAAGTGATTTTTTTTGCATTTGAAAAATGTTCATTTTGGTGATAAGCCTTTTTTTAAAAAATGCCTGAAGCCTTTTCTGTGTTCACCTGTCTTGTAAAGTTTTACTGTATTATGTTTTGAGGCATGTTGGTTAGTGCCCTGTCTGCCTTAGAAAAGCTAAGTGTGTACGTGTAAGCATATTAACAGTTTAAGGCCCAGATGGTCTTGCTGGGATCTACATTCCAAGGGGAAACACTGTATGTCTCTCCTTGGAGAAGGTGGTTCAGTTGCCTCCACTTATTGTCCTGGAGAGCCATCCTTGGAGTTGGACCTACACATATGAAACAGGAGGAAGTGGTGGGTGGGAAGAGAGCAAGGTGCACAGTATGCATTATCCCACCCAACAACCTTCTCCCAGGCTATAATAACTTTTTAGTGAGCCCCTCTGACTATGGAAAATCCCCTCTTCCAACCACAGATGGAAAAATCCTAGCATTTGCTCTCTAACTTTCTGCAGAGGCACAAGGCATCTTAGTGAATGGCTGTGGTTGCTACTGTGATCCACAGGGTCTAAACCTAACTCCCCCTTCTTCTGTGAGGGGTTGCAAACCCACTCAATGGACTGATTTGGGGCAATCTGTACAAGGGAAAATCTTTAAATCGTTGGTGCCCTTTAATGGGAGGGGGCAATCAGTCCCATAACCACAACAATAGTTATTCTGATTATCCTCATTATTTATTACAAGTATTTGCTAGGGGTGATTATTTATTTTACTGCTTTTGAACAACGAGTCACACAGATAACGACAGACATACAGAAAAGGTATTTTTTCCAAAATTCCTTCCTAGAGAAATCCTTCCAGTCTTATTCAGAGCAACTGAAACTCCAATGTTATGGTCTTTGGGGTGGGGACTGTGCCTTCCTCTGTGTTTGGAAAGCACCCTACCACATTTTGGGCACTACCCCAATATGAATAATAAACAGAGAAGAGAACCTATCCACCAAAGAAGTTGAGAACTAAATATTATTTAAAGATACTGTTGATTTTCTAGTTATGAAGCTATCACTAAAAATGGGCCTGAATACCTCAAAACATTGGGAAGTTCTGATCTGATGCCAAATATAATTCTTTAAGGTTTTCCAGCTATCATTCCATTTTTAATATGGCTCCACTTTACTTTCTAGATCATACTGGTGTGATGATCTTGGCCAAAACACTGGGGATTGAATCAGGAACCTCCAGAACTAAAAGCATGAGCTACCAAAGAGGCAATGTTCTGTAACTGGGGGCTAGAACAATTCAGAACCTCTGCAGATCTGCCTATAGGAGGACCTGTAACACACATGCATTGGTGAGTTACATTGGAATGTATTTATCAGACAAACAGCTTAAGGTGAAGTGCAATGCACTTTTTTCCAATATATATTATGATTGTTTTTATTCAAGGGTTCAGCTATTTGGATTAATGATATTTGAAAATACTCCAGCTAGTATCTTTATATAAATATCTTAGGTACTTAGATCTTAGACACTAACTCGAATCTTTATGTAAGTATTTTAGATATTTACATAAAAATACTAGCTGGAGTATGTTCAAATATTATTAATCCAATAGCTGGAATGAAAACACACTCATTGGGGCCCAATTAATGTATGGTTTCTTGTGCACAGAATAGATACACATATAACCCACCAATACAATCAAATAATAGTTAATTTGATTTTAACCTATACACAAAGGTTATTAGCATATCTATCAATCAGAGCCGATATATAATTTATATAAGTAATAACAAACCATTAACTAAAGTTAAATGAATCTGAGAGTTTGATTTCAGTACTACTGTTCATAGAATAGAAGGATATACTACTTGTTAAGATACCATATGCTTAAAATAGACAAAGCCATACATTCAAACAAAATGCATTTTAATCCAGCCAAATGCAAGGACATAGATCCAAGAGCGAAGAATGCAGGCCATACTTACAGAACAGAGTACTGTATCTTGGAAAGCACTGACTTTAAAAAAGATTTAGAGGTTATAGTGGACAAACAACTGAACATGAGCTCCAGGTGTGATGCTGTGGCAAAAAGGACTAATGCAATCCTTGACTGTACAAACGGGAGTAGTGAGGAGGAATAGGGGGGTGATTTTACCCTTGTATACAGCATGAGTGAGACCGATGCTGAAAAACTGCATCCTGTTCCAATGACCGCATTTTAAAAGGATATTGAATAACAGGAGAGGCTGCAGAGAGGAGCCACAAAAATAATTACAGGGCTGGAAAAAATGTCTTCCAGTGAGAGACTTACAGAGCTAAATCTGTTTAGTTTATCAAAAAGAAGACTGAGAGGTGTATAATGTATAAGTACTTCCATGGAGAGATACTACCAAGTATTAGAGGGCTGTTTAACTTAGAAGAGAAAGACATACCAAGAACCAATGGCTGGAAGTTAAAGCCAGATAAATTAAAGCAATAAACAAGGTACAAACTTTTAATAGTGATAGTGAATAACCATTGGAACATAAACACCAATGGAAGTGATGGGTTCGCCACTTCTTGATGTCTTCAAATTAAGACTGGATGCCTTTCTGGAAGAGATGTTTTGTTAATCACCACTTATTGGTCTGAATACAGGAGTAACTGGGGTGAAATTCTCTGCATTGTGTTGTACAGGAGGTCAGACTAGATGATCTAAGGCTCCCCCTGGCCTTAAAATCTACAAACCTATGCATGAGTAACATCATGATTCAAGTCATTTTTAATATGAACTAAAACATTATCCAAACTATATTTTACTCTATTTCATTGTTATTTTATAAATTAATCTTTAAAAAGGTAAAATGTCATATAAATCATAATATTGCTAAATTGCCGGTGTATAACTGGAATACCATTTAAATTAAAAAGAAAACTTCTGGGCAAGATAGGGTTGTAGTCAGCCACTTTTAAATTGTCATTGTAATGGATGATATTAAAGAATAGTCAAGCACAAGGACTAGCTATATATCTGGCGGCAAATCAACATTTTGACCTGGTCAAAATGATTTTGAGCTCTGATTGTAATACAGGAGGCAGCAGCCCTTAGTGTGATCATTCTTCCAACACTTATTTTCTTTTCAGTCCCATCAGACTTCAATAGTTTTCAATTTGATTATTGACAAGATTCAGATATTCTGCTTTAACTCAGGTTTCCATATTTATGATAAGAACCAAGCTATATTTGGTCTATTACATTAACAAATATACTTGTCACAATACCTAGGTAGTCCTTGTTACGGGGAGGTAGGGGTGGAATTATAGCTAGATACTGTAACTATCTACGTACCTTTGAAACCTGCGCATATTTTAGGTGGACAGGGGAGACAGTAGCTTCCATGAGCTACAGCTTGATCACTTGCATAGGTGGAGAACACACTTGAGTGATGGCCCATTTTTGGCATGAGACTGGGTGTGCCAAGGACCAAAGAATTATTTTATAGGATGATAGTTCTACCTGATGAGGTACTTTTCAGAGGGAATAAGGTCCAGTGCACCTGGACAGTTTACCTGCTGCCCAATTGGGCTTAAGGGAAGACACCTGGGCCTTACAAAAGAGGGAGACAGCAGGGAGTAAGAAGGCTTCTTCAAGGCCTTGAGTCAGTAGGGGGAAGGCACCAGCAGAGAAGGCCTGTGGAAAAGGCCAAACTCCAGGCAAGAGTTGCCCGCAGAGCAGAGAGACAGACCTTCAAGGTCAGGGATGAAATTGGGTGAAGACTTTGTAAATTTGAGTTCTATTTTGAAAGACTTTGTGAAGGACTTAATAAACTGGAAACCAGATGGGGAATGTTTTGAATATCTGGCTTGTGTGGACTTTGTAAGAGGTCTTGAGTGAAGGGGAAACAGAGTCAGGCCTTAGTAGAGCCACACTTGACTAGCAGGGGGTGCTACAGAGCAGTCCGAACTTTTGACGAGGGCCTTAATTGATGTTTCCTCCTCTAGGATCAGCAGTAGCACCTTTGCATAGATGGTTGGCCTTGTGGTGAGGTCTTGTGGGTTCAGGTGCCTCAGCCCAGGGCTACACTAGGGGAGGGGGTCGATCTACGATACGCAACTTCAGCTACGGGAATAGCGTAGCTGAAGTCGGTGTATCGTAATCGACTTACCTGGCGATGAGGACGGCGGCGAGTCGATCGCTGCCGCTCCCCCGTCGACTCCGCTTCCGCCTCTCGATGAGGTGGATTGCCGGCGCCGACGGGGAGCGCGATCGGGGATCGATTAATCGTGTCTTAACGAGACGTGAAAAATCGATCCCTGATAGATCGATTGCTACCCGCCGATCCGGCGGGTAGTGAAGACCTGACCTCAGAGAGCTTGCAACAGCTAGCAATGGTTCAGCAGGAACTACCTACCAGTAATTGTTCAGGGTTTGTAAACCAAGTTGCATACTTATTTTTCAAAAAGCATATATGTCTGTCTCTCATTAGTAACCTGCCTTCAGCAAAACATAATTACTGGTTCTGCATCTATTAAAGTTTGAAGGATGATTAATAGACACATCCGCAAACAGGCTTGCTGTTCAAAATCTTATTTGAAATGATACAAAAAATGATTGTACTGAAACCTGAATTCATTACCTGTCACCACTAGCAAGGCACATCCACGCCTTTCCCCCATCACCAAATTGCCATAATGCTATATTTATGCCACAAGTAATATAACACAGGAGAATACTTTAAAACATTTCTCTAATCTTAGAAATGGTTAGGAAACCCACTTTACAGTCTTCTGGGGAATTTGTCTTTATACCTGTAATTTTTCACACTTTACATCTTTTCTGAAGCCTGCCAAAATCTTCTAGTTTGTTTTATTTGTTGAAAGGATGTTGATGTTGGTTGTGGTTTGGCTGATGCATGAACGGAAATACTGCAAAACCTTCCTCTTCAAAAAGGCCTTTCCATCATAAGGATTACACTCACAACGGTGATAGCCTTTTCTGTCCCCAAAACCCTACCAACCAAAAAACAAAAAAGCTACCGCAAGTAGAGATTTTTTATCCCCAAAAAGGAGAAGTGTCAGAGATTCCAAAAGTCCACTAGGGACTTTATTGCTTTCCAATTTACAAGGAAGTAACTCAGATCCTACAGGGTTGGGCATAGTATAAAAACCTATGATGGATTAGATATATACGACATAGCACAGTGTTCTCCAGAAATGTCTTTCTGCAAATGTAATAATATCCTCCATTTTTAAAGGAAGGCCTTCATTGTCAAAACAAAAGAATAGAAATCATGGCTGTACAAAACCCACATTAGAATACATGCTGCAGCTTGATAAAAGGCATTGTAAGTATATAAGCAACTATATTGTACCAAACCCTGGTTTTCATAACCTGCAGTGATCGGTGATGAGAGATCATATGAAAGTCATGCCTGGGCATTTTGCTCATTATTTGTATATACAGAAAATGACAAACTTAACCGATGTGGTAGGAAACCTAAAGATCAGTTATATATGCAAGGCCCAGGAAAACATTGATAGTTATTTACAGACCAAGCCTAGGGATCTTACATAAATAGTATGAAGAAATTGTGGAAGTAAGAAATGTTGGTTAGGTAAGATTCTGCCATCCTTTAAACAGGATGTAAAAGGACATGTTTTGTGACCTGATAAATGCAGACTGCCCAAAGAGGTGTTCATTTCCAAAAAGGGTGTTTCCATATCATGTCATTGTGAAAATGAATTTATGGAGGCACCTTTGTAAATGTAAGTTCATGCCAACCTAGAAGTGGAGTAAATATTGCATGAAATTCCATATAACTTGCTAATGTAGACAATGGAGGCCTATCTAGCAACATGGCCCCAGCAATCTGCCTCGAGAGGTCCTCTGCATTTCATGGCATGAATGGCTGTACTTCACATAGGTTTATAGTAAACATCTATGATACATGGACTGGTCTATTGCTTCAGTTCACCTCTTAGTTAAAAGTTACAGCTCAACCTCCTCAGCTACTGTTCATCAAATTTGTACAATTAAGCACTCAAAAGTCAGCAAATAAAGATTGCTTGTGCAAGCTTCACTTTGCTCTTTGTATGAATGACTGCATCATAATACATTAAATTACATAACCATATACCATTCACAGATAATACTACCATATTATTCTATAATCTTAGTGTACATGTATACTCTTTAAGCATTATTATTTGTTTTACTGTAGCATGTAGGAGCTCTATATGGACCAGGATCCCGCTGTACAAACACAGAACATAAAGTTAGTGTACCAGGCAAACAGGGAGCATGAATGTTATTTATATGGAAGGTACAGAGTAAAGTAAACTGCATGAGTAAACTGTACTTATATTACATAATGTAGATTAAATGTACAATGAAGAGCAATACTGAAAACTTACTGATATATATAGACGACTTAAGTTTGCAGCTAAGTTAGCTTCAATCGGGTAGCAATCGATCTATCGGGGATCGATTTTTCGCGTCTCGTTAAGACGCGATTAATCGATCCCCGATCGCGCTCCCCGTCGGCGCCGGCAATCCACCGCATCGAAAGGCGGAAGCGGAGTCGACAGGGGAGCTGCAGCGATCGACTCGCCGCCGTCCTCATCGCCAGGTAAGCCGATTACGATACGCCGACTTCAGCTACGCTATTCCCGTAGCTGAAGTTGCGTATCGTAGATCGACCCCCTCCCCTAGTGTAGCCCTGGGCTTACTGTCTCATCGCTCAAATTTAAGGAAGTACGGTATGTGCTGCTGATGGAAAATAAAATGTTGAGTCATGGGGTAAAATATATATCAGAGAAAAGGAAAGTTATATAAAAAGTTAAGTCAATAAAGATATGCAGAAGCATCACCACAGTGCAATTAGAGTAAGTGGGAAAGAATGAAAGAATATTACAAGATATTTCACTTGTGTATATGACTGTAGAAAAAAAAGGGGGTGATGTATTTTCTTATTAAAGAAATAGTATGCAACCATGTAAATAAAGACTACATTGTAATAAATATCCACAGAGGGGCAGAAATAAAGTCCAAACTTAACTTTGGTATTTCTGGAATTGATTTTATTTTATTTCATGGAATAAACTCTTTATTCCAACAAACTGACTTGGTAACTTATTGAATATGCTATTTCAGGAAAATATTTCTGCTCAGTGCCTTATTCCCTACTACTGCATTCAGATCACTAAGGAGTTGCCTATGTGCAACTCCTAAAAATCAGTGTTTGTGGTAGATAAACAAATGAACAACATACCGGATGAGAAGAGAAGAACAACAGGCAAGTAGGATTTGAGGTGATTCATTCAATTTAAAAAGGAAAAATAAAATCCAGAGATATCTTTCAGAAATTAGGGAAGCTGCATTGCTAGAATTCTTATTATGTTCTGAATTCCCAAAGGTATTAGTTGAACGAAACAAAGTGACAGGTTGAGTTCTATCATTTGTAACCATTAAAAAAAATTCTAATGCGCTAGAAAAAGAAGGGTTGTTATGGTTGTATTAATGTTCCACTCAACATTCAATTGCCCAAATTTTCCATTGTAAAATTATTACTAGATCCAGATAAGGGTTCAAGAACGAATGAACACTTTTGCAGACATATATTTGTTAAGACAATGTTATAAAAATTCACTAACAGTTCCATGTTTGCAGAAATAGGCAGTTCATAATCAACCATGATATCAATTAGGAAAACTTTGTTTCATGAGAAAAGTGGGGATGTTTATAATTAGGCCACATATTCTCCATCCACTGTTTTTTGTCTGCAACTGTGAACAATATCAATATGTGGGGGACAAAAATCTCAGTTGGTGCAAATCAGTGTAAATCCAAAATTTTAAAACTTGTAAGACTTGCAAGGCCTTAGTGGAAATGATCCTTTTTAACACTAAAATAAATGTCTAAACTCCTTTTTGAATCTTTAAGATCTGGACTTTAATATACTCATGTTTGATCAGAGGGCTCTTGTTGCTGTTTGAACAAATTGGGGTTCATTTTTACTCCCTTACCCTTGAAGCAGCACTAGGGTTTTGCCTGTTTTTTAAAGGAAAAACTTAGTGGAAAAGTCTATTGTGTTCTTATTTACACTCGTGTAAAGTAAAAGTAATTTTGCTGAACTCAGTGAAGTTTCAGAAGTGTAAAATCTTTGCACGATGAAGCTGTTTGGTCTCTGGGGACAGTTTTAGAAGCAGCCAATTTGGAGGGAGCAAATATACATCAACCAGGTCCACAGTGAGCTGGGCCAGATAAGCTCTGAAGAAAGCTAGAACACAAATCAAGGGAAATGGACGATTAGCCAGGTATGGGATTAACTGAGAGATTGACTTGTAATATTTCAGAACCTTGAACAATGTCCATGTGAGACCACCTAATCTGACTAGAGGTGAGCTGTATGTCATTTACTGGGAGTTCAAAGGCCCAGTTCCCCAGGACAAGCAATCAAGGTCACAATAAACTGAGGTGTGGCTGTACATAAAATAGAGAGCAGCCTCATGTGATTTTTTTACTAGGGTAGAGTAAATTCTGACTCTAGGCAGAATCCAGCAGTCACATTGGAGCTGGCATGGAAATGAAAGCATTACAAAGCACAAGTTATCTTTTGCCTAATACAAAGCTTGAGAATGCAGCCAGTCTCTCTCCCTGTTAAATGCTCTAATTGTTGTTTTCTCAGTGTGTTGCTTAGCTTGTTTGTTTGTATAGATTCTGTTGTTGGGTATTTTATGTTGCATTTTGCGCCTATTGTAGTTTGGTTTCATTGCTCATTTTAATGAGAATGTGTTTATAAGAAATGATTTTGTACAACCCTGAGATATTTTCCCCAAACAACTTTGTCTCAAATCCACACTGCTGCCAGAGGGACTCCTGTGTCCCACTTGGCAATGTGACAAGATTGCATTGGTTGATGGGTGTGTGCTTCACTACATTCAAAGAATCCAGATAAATCTGTAAATGTCAGTCAGAACATGTCACAAGATATCAAAATCAATTCAGGTGGGTAACATGCTCATCAAATAACAGATTCAGCACCAGAGCTAGAAATACAATCTTGGAGTAACATGACCCTGGTATGTTCTCAGTTACACAGGTACATCTCCCCCCATTATATCTAGGGCTCCTCCAAATTCACGGTGCATTTTGATCAATTTCACGGTCATACGATTTTTTAAATAATAAATTTCATTATTCCAGATATTGAAATCTGAAATTTCACAGTGTTGTAACTGTAGGAGTCCTGATCCAAAAGAGGGTAGTAGCAGGGGTTACAAGGTTTTTTTTGTAGGGGGGTCATGGTATTTCCAACTTTACTTCTGTGCTGCTGGTGGCCCTGCCTTCAGAGCTGGGCGGTTGGAAAGCGACAGTTGCCTTCCGGGAGCCCAGCTCAGAAGGCAGCACCACCGCCAGCAGCAGCACAGAAGTAAGCATGGCATGGTATGGTATTGCTACACTTACTTCTGTGCTGCTGCCTTCAGAGCTTGGTCCTCGGATAGCAGCCGCCACTCGCTGGCCATCCAGATCTGAAGGCAGTACAGAAGGAAGGGTGGCAATAACATGACCCCCCTACAATAACCATGCAGCCCCCCCTTCAACCATTTTTGGGTCGGGACCCCCAGTTTGAGAAACGCTGGTTTCCCCTGTGCAATCTGTATAGTACAGGGTAAAAGTACACAAAAGATCAGATTTCATGGTGGAGACCAGATTTCACAGTCCATGACGTGTTTTTCATAGCTGTGAATTTGGTAGTGCCCTAATTATATCAAAGGGAATTAAACTGATAAAATCAATAAAATGTGGCCCCCAGTATTGACATTTATTCCATGCAGGTGAAAACTTGCACCTATGCAGAGTTCCACAAACTTCATCTCTTTGCAGGATTGGGGGCTTTAGAATTTAGCCTGAACTTTACCTATAGCCCTCTTGATATCACCCAAGGCAACACCCGCAGAAAGGACAGTTGAGCAGGCTTCCATCAAGGGTGAAATCTACTTTTGGTATAAATAGAAGTTAATATTTTTCTTTTTTAAAGAGAGAATAATCATGCTTTCTTCTTGATCTCAAGAAGTCTCAATAGACATGTTTGTAGAGAGGAAAGAACTCTTTCCTACCATCTCTATTCCAAAAGTCCAGAAAGCTAAGCTTAAATACTCAAGTTTCCTAAGTTTTCAAGAAAAGGTAAATTTTGGGTGTTCTGCCATTTTGTTCCCACAGTATCTCCCTTTTAAATGATAGGCTGAATGTTAAGTGGTATTAGAAGGCTTCATGAAATGCCACATGCTATCCTGTGGAATCTAGAAAATATTTTGATTAAAAAAATCCTAATATACATGTTCACGCACAGATGGTAGCCAGAAATGAACAGTTCTCTCATTAGGGTTCAAGTACATGTGACTGAGGGAATCCTTTCATGATAGACCCTTAAATGTTCTGTGAATCCCTAGGATTTTTTAAAAAAAGATAATAATTTTAAGAATTTAATTCCATTTGGAGCATGTTTCAGAAAAAATATGCTACTTGGACAACTATATTCCTTTTGTAAATTATTATCTACAGGATGGCCTCTATAAAAGAAAAGGTCATGTGTTAATGAGAGAAAAATCAGGGGTTATATTTTTCTTTCTTCCAGATTCTCTAGAAATATTTAGCCAGAACCTTAGTTCGGGTAAAATGGTTCAGCTCCACATCAGCTGAGGATCTGGCCATTGTGTTTGTTTCTTTTTTAAAAGGTCCTGAAAATATCAGGTTTGGCCATAAACTGGTTCCCTCTGGGGAATCATATTTTAGGGTGAAAGAGTGTAGTTTGGTCACCAAGCTCATCCAAAGCTTCGCCTCACTGCTTACACTGCAAAGTTGGGTTTTACCACCAGTGTAGCTTTAGGCTGCAAACACTTTTCTGCTAGGGATTGGATAGAGATCACTGACTCATCTCATACAGGCCACTGAAGTGTCACTGGATGGTCATAAATAATACGGTCTAGATTTGAACTGGCAGCCTCCAGGAGGAATACTGTATGCCAGATTCACTGCTGACATATTTGGGTGCAACACTACTGGAAACAATGGAATTGTGTCCACTTACATCAGTGATGAATTTGGCCCGGTAACTCATAACCATTCTGCTTTGTGCATTTTCTTAAGTAATCTTGTTTGACAAGGCAAACCTCAGAATATTGATTCATTTAATAATTTTTGCACCAATATTTGCTATCCTTTTGGAAGCACTTGGGAGCGTTGAATGTACCTAACGTACAGACACAACTGCTTAAAGTATTTAATTCTGGTTCTGTACCACTTTTGTCTTAGTAAGTTTCCTACTGCAGCCAGTCTGTCTCTTCCCCATGTCTCTGACTCAATATCTGTGAAAGAAGTGTCTCCTATCAATCAATGATGGAAAGTGCTGACTCTGAAGGTGCTGACTCAGCACCATGGAGTGCAGTCAGAGACTGTTGGTAGCCGCCAAAGGAGGTTAAAAACCTGTTGCTAATTTGTTAAAACTCTTCAGAAACAGGGAAGCTAACAAGCAGGAGATGATTCTGGAGGGAAAAGACAAAAGAAAGGAGAGGGGCAGGGTTCTGTTCAGCTTTTGAATGTTGGGGTACATTCAACTTGAGTTTGAATCTATTAAATCTGGTGAAGGATATTGAAAAGAATGAAGGAAGGCCACCCTCAAGCACTGAGTGGCTTAGTGTCTGGTGGCAATGACCCTGAAGGAAAGAGGAAAAAGAGACATATTTATGATTGCTCTGGGTTTATTACATAAATATTATTCTCTAAACCAGGGGTTCTCAAACTGTGGTATGCATACCCACAAACATCTCTGGGGGGTACAGAGGAGAAATTGTGTAATGTGGATTTTATGTATTAATTACTTTATTTATTGCATTTTCATAATAGACTATTCAGACGAAGCTTTAAAACTCTGTGCGAATTTGTTATGTAAAATACAGTAATTAATTTACTTCAAGATGTACCAATGAGAACACAGATACGCCGAGACACTGACATACAGAGCTCTTGCTTCCAATCATCGTGCAGCGCAGGTTCAGTTTCCCAGCAACTGTCCAGTCTAACTGAGCTCAAGACTTAGTCCGGGTTTTTTTCAGTTGTATACATCGCACTATAACTATATCTGTATATAACAGTGAAATATGGAGAGATGGCTAAAGACAGGTAGTGTTAAGAAGAATACACAAAGTATCAGTGATGACAAGGGTAGGGGGTATGCAGGCAGTTGGTAGATCTGGAAGAGGGTATGCTATAAGAAAAGTTTAGGAACCTCTGCTCTAAACAAAAAAAGAAATTATTTTAATAACCCATAGTGAACTAGATGGAGACAGATCAGGGAACATTATTACAGCAGTATATTAACTCTTATTAAACAAGGACAACAATTTTGTACAATATTAATTTAGTAAATGTGTGTCTATGTGAGTTTGCAATAAATGCTCTCCCTGAAAAATAGTACCAATATTCCACTATGACTATAATAGTATGGCTGTCATTTACATTAAGGGTTTCCTTGTCCATTGCCTCTCTAAATATTTTACATATAAAGTAGTTGCAGAGTATCATTTAAAATAAATATTTCACTGGACACAGATAGTAACACATTTAAATTAACTATAGCAACGTACATTCTCTGTCATAAAATTTCCACATTGCCATTCTGAAAATCACATCTGATAATTGGCCTGCTGAGCAGGATGAATCAATGTCTGTTCAATCTCATTTGCAAGCCCATTAATTAGGTTTTAACATGTCGGTACAAAAAGAAACAATGCAAAATAATAATTGATGCTGGGGACAGTCTATCTGAATATTTATCTGAGTCTCTCTCATTTCATAATATTGTTTCCATATTTTGAAATTCCTATCCTAGCCTATCCAGTCTTATCTTATCTTATCGATTCCAGCTTTGAAGCTACATTTCTGAAAATATTCGCTTGTTAATAAAATCTAGGGCATTTCCCAGTCACAATAGACTTGGGCAAGCCCAAAATTGTACTGGTAATGCCAAGCCAGAATAACAATATGAAAGAATATGATTTGATTTGCTATAAAGCCAATTGATTTGGTAATTGTAGCTTGTACTGGAAACCAAATTCAAGATGCCATTTTGCAGTGCAGTCAAGGTTAATTAATATGCTTCTTTTGGCTAGCAAGAATACCACCACGACAGATTAAAATTAGCTTCTTGCAGTCATGTGTTATTTACATTACACAGCAATGCATAGTTTCATACATATAAACTACCTATTTTGTGTTCTGCTCAGTTAAAGGAAATGAGCAATTGTAAAATTGTAAAACACAAGCATTTAGGGAATGGGAGATGAGAGATGGCATCTGCAATGCCAATAGTCACCTTCCTTTGCCCTATTAGTTGGAGGATCTTTGGCCCAATGGCATCTCCCATTCAAGTGCTCTGAAACTAAGCTGTCAGCCGGTACACTGAGTCGTTCTCTGGTTGTTAGTCAGACAGGGAGAATCCTCCTCAGCACAATCACGAACTCCATTGGGACCATGCAGTTCTGTCTGAGCTCTGCACCCTGGCCAAGATTTAGTCCCCTGTGAATTTCTACTCTCAACTAAGAGACAGATCATTAACTTGAGACCTTGATTAATGTTGTTGATTTATTAATTGTGTCCCACCCACAAGCCATCCTAGTGGAGTAACCAAGTTGGTCTAGAAGACCACATTCTGTTATTTTGTCCATCTGGGAGCAGATCTATTTCTTAAAATCTTGAAGAGAAAAACTTCTTTCATATGTGCATGAATGAATCCCTAGAGCCACATCCTCTTCAATAACAGTCTTATCCTATCAATTTTTTTACTTGTCTGGAGTGAGGAACCATTGGCATAAGAACTTAGAATGGGTTTCATGGGTAAACAAGAACCATTGTAACAACTCTCACTGCCCCCATATAATCTGTTTATGTGCCATTCTTTCCCATGTGGATATGATTTTGCATGCTTTATACAGAAGCCTTTTATTAGAGAATTATTAGAGATTTGAAGAATTATGTTCAGTTACTTACGTCTCATAGGATGACTGATTCTCACAAATCACTAAGGGCCAAATTCTGCTCTCATATTGTTGGATTCTCTCTGAGACCTCTTGTCAAACACTCAGTTTGACTTCAAATTTTGTCACTCGGGTATCTTTATTTGGCACATAGCAAAGCTACGCTGAGTTGATCAGACCCAAATTCTGGGGATGGATGCAGGGATATCAGAGATCCAAAGTTACACAGAAAACCTCTTCCTTTGTACATTGCATTTACTACACATTGCAATATGTGTATTGGAATTGGCTTGGTCACTTTGTAGGAACAAGTACCTTTATAACTTGCTCTGACCATGCACGGCTTACTCTTTACCTCATCTTACATTCCAGGCTTATCTTGTCCATTATAAATGGTTCCCTGGGTGTTCCTCCTTATATTTGCTAGTACGGACTGTTGTTCCATTTAGCTCTCTAATCTTGTCTCTCAAGAAATGAGGTCTCATCCATTTCCAATTACTGATGTCAAGCCAGGCCTACATTCCACTGCCTTTGTTTTTCTTTCTATATTAGCATTTATTTCATTTGTATCATATTTTTTTTGTTTGTGCTTTTTTGAGTTTACTCCCTAGCAACACATTCCCACCAATGGTGGTTATTCTGCTTTTGGGGTTCCCTCTTAAATCAGTGAAGGCCATGTGTAGGAATCAGAAAGAAATATTTGCCCTCTTTCTTTTCTTGCTGAGTGATTCCTAGATTTTTGCCCCATGCTCACAATGGTTTGAAATAATACATTTAAGATTAGAAATAAATTATTTTTTGTGACTTACAAACCAGATCCAGCCTTCAGAATAATGATACAATACTATCAGACTCATTTCTCACCTCATTCATGACCATATAGTCTCAGTGCTGCACCATACAATACAGCTTGAGGCTCTAAGGAGCACCTGAAATTGGCACCCCACAGTTATAAGTGTTCCCAGCTTTATAACCATGGGAGATGGAAGGAGAAGGGGAATTCAGAGTCACAGATAACACCAAAGTTATGGACAGTGGGTGCAAATGGAAGGAGAGAAGACAAAATTATGTTTGAGGCTGTTTATGCTGGGCAAAAGGACATTTCACTGAACAAAACTGAGATGAAGACACAGGTTTATGGTATTTCATCAAATAAAGCATAGAAGATGGACAGAGAACTAGTGCATATCATGATAGGAAGTCAGACTAAGTGAGAATCTCTCATCCCAGAACTACTTCTGACAGCTGAATTCCAACTTAAACTATTCTCTCCTCATTAAAATGTCAGTCTGTTTTTTAAAAAAAATTCTATGCCAGAAGCTCAGACCTCTGTGTACTAGTCCCAATATTATCATCAACAGCAGCTTTATTATAAAATTTCAAAAATAAAAACAAACAAACATATATAAAAAAGAAACATATGCATCAGAACCTAGTAATTCACGTTGACTGGAAGTCACATTGCAAATTACTGTATTTTGTGATTTAATGTAGCAAGTAAGTGAACAAACACAATTAAAACCAAAGAATAATGCATCAGAAAATGCACTTTATTCATTTGTTTGACAAGTATAATTTTGTTATGATAGTACTTCAAAGTATACTAGTAAATGTTCTGTAGTGTATTTAGTTAAAGTAATGAAGTTTAAGTAATGTGAGCCCTCACTATAGCTCTTTGCTATTGCACCTTCATTGGAGAAGTGCGGGGAGGTTTGTATGAAAATTATGGGGTTTGCAGTCTCACAATGGGTGAATTACCAAGGGTCCATTGTAATTAAAAATATGAAACATTAAGGATGAAATTCCTCCCTTGAATAAGTGTGAATGGACTACATTGCAGTCAATGGAACCATTCATTCACCTCCAAGAGCAGAATTTGTTTAATTAGGAATACTCTCCTTCTTCCAGAATAATGAATGAATGAAGAATGAAATGCCATTACATTTTCCTTACTTCCTACCCAAGAAAATCTCCTTTTAAACAAATACCAACACCTCGCAACAGCCATGGTCTTTATTTAATCAAATAACAAATTACCAGACTTTGACCAATCTTCTCACTGCAACAGTCCAAAGAATCTTCTTTGTAGAGCTAGCCAGAAAATTGTTTTTTTGTTAGTTGGTTTGTTGTTGTTGTTGTTTTGAGGGGGGAAGTAGGGAATCCCTTTTTGAAATTTTCTCATTTGAATATTTTGGTTTTCCCATGGGAAGTTTTGTAAATGTAGTAAAGTGTCTTCTTTCACCAGCCCCCACATTTGCCCAAAATTTGTTACTCTTTTCCAACAGGACAAAGTTTGGAAAAAGTAAGAAAGTTTTGGAATGTGGGAACCCTCCTCCCCACATTTTTCACTTTTAAAAGTAACTTAAGAGTATTAAGTGTTGAAAGTGTTATTTTAAAAAAATAGTAGTGTTACTGTCTATCTGAAAGTAACACTTTCATTACTTTGTAACTGATTTCAGGTGGTAAATGTTGAAAAACAGTCAGAAAGTGGAAGGGGAAATAACTCAATTTTAAAACAAAAAAATTAACAACTAAACAAATTTTAATTTTTCCCATTGATTTTTTTAAAATTGAAAATAATTTTTTCCCTTTTCCAAAAATTAAATAATTTTGACAACACTGTATTTTCTGATAAAAAACATTTCTTCAGAGAAAATTTGACCAGCTCTACTTCTCTGGTGTTACTGGCTGCAGTCTGTAGAACAAAACAGATTCTGATATCAATTAGACCAGCACAAGTCTGGAAAACTCCATTCAAATAACTGAATTTGTACTGGTATAATACACATCATAGGCTGTCCAAATATCTTTAGCAGCCTGATCGCTCACTGGATTCACCTAGCCAGTGAAAGATTAAGGCAGGAATCTCAACAGGGTTACAAAAATAAAATAAACATAAACCTTCCACTTCCAGCAACACAAAACAGCCCCAAAAGTGTTTTTACTACCAATATAGTGACATGTTTTGGGGTTCAATCCAGACCAGTCAAAAGTTGTGTCACCATCTGCCCTGTAATCCAGAATGCCTTAAATGCTCTGCTGCTGTGGCTCACAGCCCAGACACCAACAGCCAGCAGACAAGCATGTAGCACCCTTTGTGGTGCGAAGGTTGCGGATCTATCGAGACATCTACTCAGATTTATGTCTAGTGCTGGGGAGGAGTCAGGGTACATGTAGGTACCAATGACATAGGGGAGGATAGAAGGGAGGTCCTGAAGGCCAAATTTAGGCTGCTAGGTAAGAGATTGAAGTCCAGGACCTTCATGGTAGCATTCTCTGAAATGCTTCCAGTTTCATGCACAGGGCCAGTTAGACAGACAGAACTGCAGGGTCTCGATGCGTGGAGGAGATGATGGTGTAGGGAGGAGGGATTTAGATTTATTAGAACCTGGGCAAACTTTTGAGAAAGAGGGAGCCTGTAAAGGAAGGATGGGCTTCACCTAAACCAAAATGGAACCAGATTACTGGCACCTAAAATTAAAAAGGTCGTAGAGCATTTTTTAAACTAAGGGCAGGGGGAAAGCTGACAGGTGCAGAGGAGCATGTCATTCACACAGAGACATCCCTTAGGGGAGGATCTATTAATGGAGATTCTCTATGTCCAATAAGGAGGAGAGGATGGAAGATGATAAAATACAGGTAGGATCTGATGAGAAACAGTCAAATGAAAAAGAGTCCCATTCAATTACATCATGTAATGGCAGGCAGCTAAAAAGTGACAAGTTTTTAAAATGCTTATATACAAATTCTAGAATAAGATGGGTGAATATAATAGTAGGGATATATTATCGACCACCTGACCAGAATGGTGATAGTGACTGTGAAATGCTCAGGGAGATTAGAGAGGCTACAAAAATAAAACACTTAATAATGGGGGATTTCAACTACCCCAGATTGACTGGGTACATGTCAACTCAGGATGGGATGCACAGATAATGTTTCTTGACATCTTAAATTACTACTTCTTGGAGAAGGAGAGGAAAGGAGAGATTAATAAGAATGGGACTTTTCATCTTGGAAAAGAGATGACTAAGGGGGGATATGATAGAGGTCCATAAAATCATGACTGGCGTGGAGAAAGTAAATAAGGAAGTGTTGTTTACTCCTTCTCATAACACAAGAATTATGGGGTCATCAACTGAAATTATTAGGCAGCAGGTTTAAAACAAACAAAAGGAAGTATTTTTTCACACAACGCAGTCAACCTGTGGAACTCCTTGCCAGAGGATGTTGTGAAGGCCAAGACTATAACAGGGTTCAAAAAAGAATTAGATAAGTTCATGGAGGATAGGTCCATCAATGGCTATTAACCAGCATGGCAGAGATGGTGTCCCTAGCCTCTGTCTGACACAAGCTGGGAATGGGTGACAGGAGATGGATCACTTGATGATTACCCGTACCGTTCATTCCCTCTGGAGCACCTGGCATTGACCATTGTCGGAAGACAGGATTCCGGGCTAGATGGACCTTTGGTCTGACCTAGTATGGCCATTCTTATGTCTTGATGTTCTTATGTGTGTCTGTGTGCTGTGCAGCCCTGGTTTAGCACTCTTATCCCAGCAGCCTGTCTACAACACAACAGCCCTCCCTGGTCTTCACCAGCCTTGGTTACTACTTTCAGGGTGACTCCAACACACCCACATTCCATAATCACCCAGAACTGTCTGCCCTGAAGTTTCCAGGCTAGTAATAAGATTTGTTGCTCCTTTAAAGAGACAAAAATGCAGATTATCACTTTAACTGGCGCAAACAATCCTTTCAGGTCAAACACAGCACTGTGCTGTATTATAATAAAAATAAAACAAGTTTCTTTCCAAAAGGACATAGGTTAAGTGATACCAAGTAGAAGGG
This sequence comes from Macrochelys suwanniensis, assembly GCA_033296515.1. Taxonomy (NCBI): domain Eukaryota; kingdom Metazoa; phylum Chordata; order Testudines; family Chelydridae; genus Macrochelys; species Macrochelys suwanniensis. The sequence continues at coordinate 49,706,758 of CM065781.1, forward strand.
GTTGAAGGTAGAATGGGTTACAAGCAATCAAAAGTAAAAATACACTTTCTAATGGCTAAGACCTAATTTAACAAGCAACAGATTTTGTTCAAGGTAGTTTTCTTACCAATCGTTCTTTGTCTAGCATGGCTGATCAGACCCTCTGGCCAGGACCCAACTAATAGAGCACATAGTAGTTGGTTCCTTTGTCTGCTCAGGTGTAGGATAAAGATGGAATCTCTCATTGTCCCTTATATTCCCAAAGGATCCACTATTAGGTAGGATGATTTTTGGCTCACACCCACATTTATCTGCAGTTAATGGAGAACCCGAACATCTCTGTAGTCTAGGTGCCAGTCTGAGATTCAGTTTTAGATGGCCAGAAATAGGTTTTGCCTTAATTCAGCAATCACTAATATATTGCTGATTTGTCTGAAGCACAGCTGTAGAGAAGAGACCTTCCTTTGCTTGCAATTTGAGCTATCTTTGTCAAAGTGTGTAGCTGTTATCTTAAGCTTTGCATTTTACCACTTGAAGATTGTGGCCAGAAAAAAAGCATTCTAATTTTGATAATTTATTCAGCCATATTTTATTTTAAATTGCACTGATTTCTACCAGCTCTGCTAGCTTTCCTTCTGCTGGTATGTGCCCTCATCAATGGGCAAAAATGCACTGGCTGGACTTCCTTCAAGGGACAAATTGTTGATCATCATACTTCTGCACTGAAGTCATTGAGTCACCAGACGCACAAGTGAATGAGGACAAACACAGGGTTGGATTTTAAGTGGCAGGCTTCAACTTTATTAAATTTGCCACATACTGTCACATACCGGGCATTTAACATGGCTCCAATGTGGGGCTTGCAGGGCTCCTACCATATAACCTATCACGAGGTAGATTCTACTCAGCCTACCCCTAGGACTCAGCTCGCTCTTCTGAATTCTATCAACCTCTCTCCCCCGTGAAGGGGATAGTGGATACTAAGGGGGGCGGGGGAACCTCAGCCCATGAAGGCCACAAAAAGACTCCCGCTATCCTGTGTGCACAAGGCCCATCAGCAAAATCCTCATTATACTTCTCTACTGAAATCACTGTATTTTCTGCAGTAACTATAGCAAATAGATTTTGAAGTACTAGTGTTTACTACTTGTACCCTAGAAAGTCACTAATAATTTTTCTCATCTAAACTTACCCCATGATTCACTACAACTATGGGCCTATCCAACTTCCAATAAAGTTAATGGAAAAGATTCCTTTTGTCATCAGTGATATAGGATCAGTCTCTATGTCTGAAATCCTGACGCCCTGAAGTCAATGGAGCCTGGATTTGTCTTTAAGGTACTTTGACTCAGGTCTTCTTATTCTGTCTTAGCCCAGTTTCAATGTGTTGATCACTGGTCTTCCTCGCTCCTGTCAAGGCCATTGGTCTAGAGATGGGGTAAAGCTGGGGAGTGAAAGATTGTAATTGTATGTCATTATAGTAACCAGGAAAGATGTACACCAGCTATGTGCCCTGCCCAGAAAGGAAAAGTTTTTAATGTATGCTTGTCCGTAGGCCAGAAAAGCTAGGGGGAGGAGGGAAGGATTGACTATTAGGCTTAACTGGGAGGAATTTGAAAGCTTTTGGGGGACACTCCAATACATAGACCTAGTCAAATCAGAGTGGGTTAGGATGAAATACATTAATAACACATGGCAGTTAGGACTGGATGTAGGAAATATGGTCCAGACTTCCTATGTGACCCTGGGCAAGTCATGTTAGCCGGGTCTACACTTAAAAGTTAGGTTGACATAGCTATGCTGTTCAGGGGTATGAATTTCACACCCCTGAGCACCATAGCGATGCTGATATCACCCCTGGTGTACACACAGCTAGGTCAGTGGAAGAATTCTTCCACCAACCTAGTTGCTGCCACTTGGAGAAATGGTTTAGCTACAGTGACAGAAAAACCCTATCTCTGTAGGAAGCATCTACACTACGCTCTACAGCGACGTAGCTGCAGTGCTGTAACTATGCTGCTGCAACACCCGTACCTTAGACATGGTCTTTAGTTTCTCTGTGCCTCATCTGTAAAGGCACATAGTAGCATTTTACATCCCTACACTATGGGGGTGTTGTGGATATAAATACATTAAAGACTGAGGGTCTCAGATACTGTGGTAATGGAGGTTGTATAAAAACCTACAATAAACCGATGTATTCATAGGCAAATTTGGGGATACTTCAGTGCAGATTTTTTATGTAAACATATTGAAAACCTGGTATGCTTGCTTCCAGCAGGGTTGGGTCTGCATTCTTATACAACTCAGTATTGGGCCAGGATATTTCCATCCTAGCAAACTTGGTGGAACTAGCTAAGAGCTAAGAGCCCACCTGCTTGTGTAATTTACCCAGAGGTAATATGCAGAGCTGGTCCAAAAATGAGGAGTGTTTTGTGAAAAAAAATAGACATTTTTGTTTTCTCAATATTAAAATTTTATATTTTTCTTAGAAAAACCTCAAAAAATAAAAATGTTTTGTCTTTGAAACTGAAAAATGTTCAAGTTTTGTTTCCCCACTCTCCCTCTCTTTTTCTTCTCCTCTTTCCCATTTATTTTTCCTTGTCCCATTTTGCCAGTTAAAAGGGGAGGGGGGAAGAAAAGAGAGAGAATCGAAAAAGAATTGAAAAACCTAAACATTGTCATTTTCGACTACTCAAAAATGTGTGATTGAATTTTACCATTTTGCTGTTTGTTTTTCCATTAAAAAAATGGAAAATTTCAAAAAGATACACAAGCTAAATACGAGTCAACAGTGTAACTGTTGCGAAAAAAAGTGAACATCATTCTAGGCTGTATTAGCAGGAGTGTTGTAGGCAAGGCACAAGAAGTAATTCTTCCACTGTACTCCATGCTGATTAGGCCTCAATTGGAGTACTGTGTCCAGTTCTGGCTGCCACATTTCAGGAAAGATGTGGACAAATTGGAGAAAGTCCAGAGAAGAACAACAAAAATGATTAAAGGTCTAGAAAAAAAATGGATTTGTTTAGTCTGGAAAAGAGAAGACAGAGGGAACATAACAGTTTTCAAGTACTTAAAAGGTTGTTACAAGGAGGAGGGAGAAAAATTGTTTTTCTTAACCTCTGAGAATAGGACAAGAAGCAGTGGGCTTAAATTGCAGCAAGGGAGGTGTAGGTTGGACATTAGGAAAAACTTCTTAACTGTCAGGTGGTTAAGCAATGGAATAAATTTCCCAGAGAGGTTGCAGAAGCTCCATCACTAGAGATTTTTAAGAGCAGGTTAGACAAACACCTGTCAGGGATGATCTAGATCAGTGGTTCTGAACGTGTTTTTTTTTCGCGGACCACTTGAAAATTGCTGAGGGTCTTGGCAGACCACTTAATGATCTTTCCACATGTTGTTTGACCATTAGCTAACTATTGTAAAGTGCTTTGGATAAAAGCACTATATAAAAAAACCTTAATAATAAACATCTTTTTTTGTTCTACAAATAAAAGCAACAACTAATTTTAATATCAGTAGTCTTACCTTTCTAATGCAATGGATGTGCCCTCTCTCCGCTGCTGTGGCAGCCCCCGAGCTGGGGCTGGGAAGGAGGGGGGATCTCTCCCTGGCAGCCACCGCCCTGGAGCTGGGGAAAGTCGTCTCTTTCTCTGGTCACCGCAGCCCTACATATCCCAAATTCCCCCCACCCCCTCTTCTTCCCCCACTGCCCCCTCCCACCTATCCCCTATTCCCCCTCAAGGCCCCCCCTCAACTTACACATGCGTCTAATTCAGGGTCCAGGCACCTAATTAGCGGAGCCACGCCTGCGCAGCTCCACTAATTAGGTGGGTGGCCCTTCATTCTCTTGTGTGCGGCTGCCCTGGCACGCACCTTAGAGGTAACTATCCCTGGACCACCTGAATGGAGCTTGCAGACCACTGATAGTCCACAGGCCAGTTTAAGAACCTCTTGTCTAGATAATACTTAGTCCTGCCATGAGTGCAGGGGACTGGACTAGATGACTTCTTGAGGTCCCTTCCAGTCCTATGATTCTATGATTTTTTTAAACAAAAAGGCCATTTCTCATTAAAAAAAGTTTTAAACAACAACAAAATTGGACCAGCTCTAGTACTGTGTATAATGTTGGAATTTGTATGAGTTTAAATCTTGTCCATGTGTTTCTTGTCTTAATTTCTTTCTGACAGTGCAGTTAGCACTCAAGAGGAAGGGCTTGAGGGGGGGGCATGGCCCCTAAACTAAGAAAACCTTAGGATCTGCAGGGAAATTTGATTCCATTCCTGTGGACCTCATGACGCTCGCCCTAAAGGCTTTCTCTTGCCCAATAGCAGTCTTTTTCACCAAGGAGTGATGCTGCTGTTGATTCCACGTCACCATCCTATCATTTCAAGCTTAAACTTCTATAAGCTGTGGTGGGAGAGATCATATTGCAAAGAGAACCATTAAATCCCATATTGATTTCTCCAGGGAAACATGTTGGCTGGCTAGGGAACCATGTCACATAGAGCTGCTGTTCTTCAGCTTCGCCTCTCCTCTCTCGCCCAACAAGACCACCCAAAATGCACAAGGTCCCAAACATGCAGAGTTCACACACAAGCATTTCTGCAGGCAGAACACAGCATATTTCATGTATGCCTGCCCTCCATGGAGGGGAACATTTGCCCCTAAATATGAATAATTTTGCACAATAAGGCATTTTATTCCACAAAACCAGGTTGAATGACAATAAATATGTTTAGGCAAGTATAGTCATCTGTGGAAAAGCACAATGTATTCCAGTGATTCCTATAGTATAGATCTGATTAGGCAAGTCACTTTTGCAAACTGCTGTTGTCCTTTTAAAATTTCAGAAGTACTTTCACAAGGGGTGGTGGTGCATTATAAAATGCTCCTTTAACTAATTCTCCAAAGAGAGAGACAACCAAATATACAATAAGTCATCAACAGAAACTTCATTTTCTATTGTCTTATCAGCCATTTTAGCTGTTTAGACCAACAGTATGACGTTTCTATTCATTCAAGGTGCAGCCACATTATCAAATCCAATTACTTTTCCAGCAGTGAAGAAAATATCCTTAAAGCTGAAATCTTCAGCAGCAGTAAATTTGACACCATTTTTATATAATCCACTGAAAGCTATACCAATCAGAGGCCACAGGGAGGCCATTTTGTTAATTTATGTTACCAACCCCCTTCTCCCCACTCACAAAAGGGGGTGTGAAGAATCAGCTTGTGACAATGTTCTCACTCTTACCAGCAGAATTTCAAAGATGTTGTTCTACTTAAAGGCAACATAAACTGCATTTAAATCTCCACTGTCAAGCTTCTCATTTTCCTTTCCTAAGCTTAAATTGGAGGAGTAGGGCAAAAGAAAGAATAGTTCAGCTCCACTGGCCCTCTATAAGATAAAGGATTATTTTCATTTACAGAAACATAACACATACGTTATAACATTTTTTGTTACATTATATTTCTATGTTACTAGGTAAATCTGTTCAGACAGGGGAAATGGGTCTTTATAAGTTTTAGCAAAGGGTTAAGTGATATATGATGGTTGTAGGATGAACAATGATTTTTTTTTGTTTAAAACAAACTCTGTTTTAAAAGGTTTTTTGAATTTCACATTGCAAAGATACAAAAATTGAAATTGAAAGTAATGCTGAGATGCCTAATGACCCACAACTTTTGCATACAAAAATCTACAGTATCCTAATGAAACCCAGTAGAGTGGAGATCAATCTTTTACAGAATAGGCAGGATAGATGTAGGGGCTGAGTATGCACTGTCCAAGTCAATGGGAGTTTTCCCCCCTGATTTCAGTGAGCCTTGTGGTCCCTGGTGTTAGCTACAATTGCAGCTGTCACATAAATGCTCAAGGCTCAAATCCTAGATTAGCTCCCACTTAAATGATGACTACCTTCTTGGACAATGCTCGGGATTGAAGTGGGAATCTCTAGAGCTAAACACATGAGTTTCTAGCTTCAGATAAAGATCCAAGCTCTGAAGCCAACTATGTAACAGACCCACATTCTCTGTGGATCAAGCAAAGAGGGGAACACATAACGTGTACTTACCAGTGGGTTATCAAGCACTGTTCAGTCTTTGAAGAAATACTGATGTTGTTTCGTTCTGGGGAGCTGTTGCAAACATCTACAGAATTTTCTCTCCATCTTAATATCTTTAGAGTCCATTCTTGATGCAGAGTGACTTCCTGGGATCCTAGCATTGACATTTTGGCTGAGATTCCTGGAAGAGGGTATTCGCTGTGCATTGTCTGATCTCCTCTGTTCAAGGACTGGTGTATATAGTGTAAAATAAACAAGTTGCACTAAAAATATACCCATTGTGCACATCATTTCTCCTTCAATGGGAAGCTGACCTGCAAGTCCCCAGCATCTGGTACCACTCACCATAAAAGAGGCAATATTTAGGGACAGATCCTATCATTTTTCTTATGGTGAGTAGCACCTTATTTTGTGAGTAGTCCCAGTGAAATGAATGTAGCAATTTGTAGTGTAAGGTACTTATTCATTGTGAGGAAGGGCTGCAGAATTGAGCCCTTAATTCTTAATAAATTCTGATGAAATCATATCTTTTTACTTAAATCCAATAGCCAAAATACGAAAGCATTCTACTCTCTAATAACTAGGAGACCTGCAGAAACTTAGTTAAATTTTGTTTTTTTTAAAGTCTAAGGGATACAAATACCTATTAGTTCCCCCACACCACCCCTCCAGAAATGTAGTATTTTTTCCCTGTGAAGCTGCTATGGCAACTGAGGAATGACTATCATCAGCATGACATAACCTCATTTTTTTTTTTTTTAACATTCACAAGATAAACAAGCAAATATTTTTCATGAGGCTCCTACCTTTAACATTTTCAAACTGGCTCACAGATTTTGCACAACAAATTGCGTGATTATTTTTAGTGTTTTATGTATATTTGATGCTATGTATGGAAGAAAAGATCTTGCCAACATACTGAAATGTGGGTGTTAAAAAGCAACATGCAGAGTTTTTGTAAAATGTGTTAGCAGCAATTTGCAGGTTTCCCAATATTTGATACAAACTGAATTACTGTATGTTAGATCAAAAGTATACAGTGTACATGGGCAGAGATAGATAGATTATGCACATAGTATGGCCTAGATTGTCCCTGAACCCTGTGCATTTAGGAGAAGGTCCTTTTTCTGTTGCATGCTCCAGACATGGCCAGTGGCAATCATATCACTCCATATCACTTTGTTCCAGAAGGAGGCAGTGAGGGAGTGAGATCAGGGCCGATTCTAGGGGCAAGCGAGGAGGGCTGTTACCTTGGATCCCAACTGCCAGAGGGTACCGAACTACTGTGCCACTTGGCTGATTGTCGTCCCCCCCGCACTGCCCCCCCCCCCCCCCCCCGCCCCCAGCTGTTTGGTGGCTGGGGTGGCAACCGAAAACATTTTCTGCACTGCTGGCAAAACAGCTAGAGCCACCGGTGGGTAGGATCTTGACCCTACTACTCTCAGTCCTGTCCTGCATAGTGGCCCAATATGTAATGTTGCAAAAATCACTGCAGTAAAATTCTGCTGTATCAAGGGTGTGTGTGGGGGGGGGTGAGGGGAGATGTATTATTTTTTACTATTTGTATTACAGTAGTACATAGAGGCCCCTGTCCAGATAAGAGACTCATTTTCTAGGCTGCAGTCTAGGCTGGTTCCTGCAGTCATGATGACATCAGAATCTAGGTTTTCATTTAAAAAATAATTTTTTCTAGCCTCGTGATTGTGGAAAAAAACTTGAAAACATGACCAGCGAGTGTAATTAATGCAGTGATGCCTGCCTATATCCTCAGAATCCTGAAACAATAACTTTAAGACATGGGAACTGCCTCCTTCACCTTAATGTTCTGGGAGAAGCAGAAGGAGGGGGCCATGCAATGCCACCCAAGTAGAAGACTGCACCCACTCATTGAGACCTCTGTTTGGATGTCTATGTTTGAGACAGAGAATAGTAGTTTGGGGAGGAGGAGGCCCAAGCATGTCCAAACAGAAATAATACTGTTTCCCTTTAATAGCAGACCACTCTTTGGAGTAATGGTAGCAAGTCCACACTGCAGGGTTGGGGCCACTGTATTGGGGAGGAGGGTGCCTATGGCCATGATTGTCTTCATCTGGCTCCAGCTGTAACATGAATCAATTCACTCTTTCCATGCATCTTGTTGCTGCCGTGACTATTCAGAATGATTGTTAATCTTTACATTGTACCAGGAATACAGCGCCCCACCCCCACTCCAAAAGGGTTTCTGTTAAAGCTGTTATAATTTTTTTTTCTATTATAGTAGCACCTAGAGAATCCAAACATGATAAGGGCCTCATTGTGTTACAAAGACAGGAGGTGAACCCAGATAACCCGAGAGCCATCCCAGTCCTTGGCTACAAGACCAACCTTCCTCTCATAAAGGTGCAGAAGAGATAATCAGACATCTCTGCTTTTATGGGTAATACTGGGATGTCCTCTATATTGGAGAGCAAAGGATAAGATGACCTGAATAATTTTTTTCCTATCTCTGTCTACTAGGATCCAATCTAACTAAAGTCCCAGATTTACTACACATAGAAGAATACATGTGGGGGGGGGGGGGGGGAATCTTGCAGTTTTTACTCAGACAAATCTCTCACTGAGCCAATCAATAAAGATTGCAGTTAGTGCCAAGTTCTGCTCTCAGTTAGTCCAATGTAAATCCAGAGCAACTCCATTTTACTCAATGGGGTTATTCTGGACCCACAACTGGTGCAACAGTGAAGAAACTGACCCACTTCCTCCAGAGTAACAGAGGATAGTCAATGTTTATTACATCTACAGAGTCACACACAGGTAATATTTACATACACAGAAGGATCGTGAATAAACAAAATGGAAGTGAGTTTGCAGAATGCTGGTCAATACTTTCACTAAGCAGATTGATAAAAGAACATCAAGACACAAAGATGTTAAAGTTGTCATAATTTGACTATAAGGACCGGATTCTGCACTCTGTTAGACTGCCATAATTCCATTGACTTCAGTGATACGGACTGGAGAAACAGGCTCTAAAACTCAGCTGCAGAACAAAAGCATGCCCAACCTCTCCAAACATTTACTGGTATCTGCAAAATAGGGGGAAAGGAATTCTGCTTTAGTGCAAAGCAAGCCCTAGAGAAACAGATATGTCTGCACTGTAAATTAACACAACCAAATGAGAAGTTTCAGAATCATTGCTAATAATGAAACACCAGAAAATGCCAAATACATGCCCAAGTGTTTGTATTTGTGCAGCATTATCTGAATGTTGGAAGGCACCATAACCTTAGTTCTGAAGAAGGCTAATGCTGCCCAAAATATTGAATGTTTTATAACAGCTGCTTATTAACAATGTGTTTAAAGAGATTATGTGATTGAGCCTTTTAGTGTTGAAGCTGGCTTGGTGAATCAGGAGGCCATGTTCTTTGTAATCATTTGTATCAGCACAGAATGTCGTATTACTATTGTGCTGAGCAAGTGAGTATAGATTTCGAAAATCTTTAATCGCAAACGGTGCTTAATATTAACATTGATATAGACCAGCGGTTCTCAACTGGAGGTCCGTGGCCCCCTGGGGGTCCGCGAGCCCTTTCAGGGGGGCCGCAGAGCCCCACGGCTGAAACCCAGTGCCCTGAGCCACAGTGCTGAAGCCGGGAGCAGTGGAGGGCTGAAGCCAGTGCCCCCCCACCCCACCCCAGCCAGCAGAGGCGTGAGGCTGAAGATGCCCCCCACCTCCCCTGCCCTGAAGCCAGGAGCAGAGCTGAAGACAGTGCCGGCCCCAAGCCGGGAGCGGCGCCGGGCTGAAGTCAGCAGCCTTCCCCGCAAGCTGGGAGCTGATGCCAGCATCCCCACAAGCCCCCAAAGCTGGGAGTGGTGTGGAGCTGAAGCCCAAAAACCTCCCCCCACCCCGAGCCAGGAGCAGCAGGGGTGCTGAAGCCGGGATCCCCAGCATGCCCCCCCCTCCCCAAAGCTGGGAGTTGCACTGGGAGCCCCCCCATACCTGTACACAGCCCCTAGCTACCCCCTGCCTGCACCATGAGCTATCACCCTGAGCTACTCCCCTCCCTCACTTCACACAGCCCCTAGCTACCCCTCCCTGTACCCTGAGCTACTCCCCTCATTTCACACAGCCCCTAGATACCCACTGCCTGCACCCTGAGTGGTTTTCAAACTTTTTGAACTGAGTCCCCCTTTTGAGTTATATTTTTTGGCTGGGTGGCCTCCTGCGTGATCAGGGGGTGTAGGTGGCACTCTCTCCCTGGATCCCACTGTGCAGAGCTGGCTCGAGCCCTGTCAGCTCTTGCCCACTCCCCCCCATAGACATAAAACTATGCCTATGCCCAAGGGTCCCTCCTGGCCCCGAGCCCTGAGTTGCCCCTCCCAGCCCCCGCTGGGCCCTGGCATTTTTATAGCATGTTTTGGGGGGCCTCAGCAAGAAAACGTTTGAGAACCCCTGATATAGACAATTAAAGCACAAGCTTTTTCACTTTGGAAGATCCAAGCTCTAATTTGGAAAAAATGGAGAAATGATTTTGGTAGAGGCATCCCAGGTGGACATTTATTCACACCACAAAATTACTGCAAAATTAAAAGTTGTCTATGCTCAAGAAAGCCCCCAGGGCTAAATTAAGCAGGAAATGTTGCCAGACCAGACTGAAATGCATTGGCAGAGCTATGTAGAGAGGACTGGGTAGCATCTGCCTGGCATATCAGCTTTACATGGCAGAGTATAGAGGTATCCCAAAGCAATACATTGCACACTGTGTGTGTAGTGAGTGTATATGCAAGCATACCAAGACATTGGAAATTGTTTGGAATGTAGAAATTAAGATAAAGGATACTGAAGTTACTCCCTACATTTAAAAAAAACCCTGAAATTCCCCATCTCTGACATGACAATACAAAACAAGTTGACTGGAAATATGAATGTAAAATTTTAGTATGGCATGTTGGAAATTATATATTGAACTCTGCCATTCATGGGAGTTGTACACCTTACCATCGACACAACATTATCAATTTACCACATATGCAGGCTTATGTGAATGGAGAAGTGCACACTTTATCCTTTATATTGGTTTATTTCAAGCTTTCTGCAATTTAATTCTCTGTAATTTTATGTCAGGAGAGAGCAAATACCTCGAAAATGAAAACCTTGGGTTTCTATGTCAGACATGCTGCATAATGCAATCTTTGCATTATACCACACGGGTATAAAGATTACTTTTGATTTTCTTACAAATCTATGCATTAGATGCCCATGGCTCATACTTGAAAAATGGGGTGCCCATCAGGATGTGCCGCCAAAGGGTGTAGAACATGTACCAAGACATAAAATGTCAAATCCTGGGGTTCCTAATTCACTTTGAACTCAACCCTAGCTCTGGCAAGCGCCAGTTGAATTCAGTGAGAGTTTGTCAGAGTAAGGACTCAATAAAAACCAAGACGGGTCCTCAGGATTTGGCCCACAGTAAGCCGTAAGCCATCAGGTACTAAAGGCATTAACTCTCCCCACAAAATAAAGAGTGTCACATAAGTATCCCAATAATACACAAATACAAGACATTAGGCTCTGATCTTAAGCAATACCCTGTTGCTATTCTGACTTGAGCATTAAAACAGCACTCCACGGGCCCGATCCTGGGCCACAGGCAAGCTCATCCCATGGGGAGGGACACAAAGGTATTCTTTGAACTCCCCTAAGATGAGCTGTCCAAGCACTGGGCCAGCCAGCAGTGTAAAATTACACCAGCTACCAACAGCCCTAAAAGGGACACTCCCCCTACAGTTGATTTCTGGGTTGCAAAGTGACCCTGGCCATGCCTCCTTCTCCAGCAGCAAGCAGGAAGGATTATGTAGGAGCCACTACAGCAGTCCTACGTCATTCAAGGCTCCTTCCCTGCAGGGAAAGTCATCCACTAGCTGGTTAAATTGACCTTAGGGCCACTTTCTCTTGATGAGAGTAAAGTGGCTTCAGTGCAGCTGGCAAACAGGGCCTAAGGCTTTATGACAAACACACAACAAATATTATAGATAATTTTTAACAGAAACTACCCCATAGCCTCACCTGGAGAGGTTGCATATTAACATATAAAAGACAGTGAAGGTGTTGGTACAGTATAAAATTCAATATATAAAAGTAACTTTTGCTTTATTTAACCTTTAAATACCTGCGTGTGTACTTTTAAAAATTTCTAAATGATGTCTGATGTTATATTGAATATCTTCTTTCAAAATAAATCCTGCCCCTCAAGGATATCTACCTCCAAAGTAGCTATCCTGTAATGTAGACTATAATAGCCCTTCTGTACTAAGAACAGAAATAGAAATAGATACTGTATGACTAAATGCTGATTGACAGTTCCATCACATGCTTGGCTCTTCTTTAGCTAAACTGCAATAAAAAGTTTCATATCCTACTGTTCAACAGATAATAAAATAGTGTAAACAGATGTAACCTTGTGGAAGAAAAATTTTCTACTATGTTATAATGATAATACACTGAACACTTGTTTTTCAGATATATGAACCAAAGATCACATTAGTAAGTGTCTATACAGAAGGAAGTTTTCCTTCTCAATTACCTTTAAAATGCTGTTTCTAATAAAAAAATAGCATGGAAGACAGTTACTATGTAAATACTTTAAGGAAAATATTTTTTCATGGCATGCATGAAACCAAAAAAAAAAAAAAAAGGGAGAGAAAGAGAGCTATGCGGACACTGACTGATGTGTCTGCCAGGTACATATCCAAGACAGCTTAAAAGCCCTTATGAAATGAAACATGGCTTTTGAAACTGTCAGTTTGCCACCTTGATACATTATTGTAAAAGTCTGTAGAATTCCTTGACAGAAGAAGTTTTATAAGGAGTAGCTGAGATGCTAGGAAAAAGCAAAGGGCTTCACTCACAAAGTAATGGTTTATAATCACACATGATAAAGAAGTGAGTCATCTCAGTGACTGACAGAGACAATTAAGTGCACAGTGTAGCCACCACAACAACCAGCATTCAATCCAGCAAGAAACCTGACCAATCACCATTTTTGTCAGAAATAAGACCATTTACAAGTTGGTACCTTGATTCTCCCCTGTCCCTGCCCCCATGTACTTCTATTATGCCTCATCCCGTGATTCACAAGAGTCATTGGCTCTTATGTTGAAAACAAGGGATAAGAGACTAGAGGGTAATTTCTCCTCCATTTAGCAGGAACATATTATGCTAAGTAAGTATTAAAATGGCCTGATGTGCATGCACCAAAGGTGTTAGGAATTAGTTTGCTATTATTATGCTATTTCTTGATAGAAAACTCATCGTTGGTATGGCATTTAAAGAGGTTTACATGAATTGTTATTAATTATATTTTGTTTGTTTAAGATAGCACCTAAAATGACTAAGTACTTTCCAAACATCAAGAAGGTCCTTGCCTCAGAGAGTTTATGGACTAAGGGCAAGTAGATGGAAAGGGAACTTTTTATACAAGACCAACTAGATTTCTTGTAGGCAGCACAGCAGAAACAGACTTTAAGAGACATGTATACATGGACAGTGTAGGGTACTTGCATATGAACTTCAGGGAGGTTATATCAATACATAGAGGGGAGCATGGAAGAAGGCGCACAAATGACCATGGGAGAAGACAACAAATCATAGAATCATAGAAGATTAGGGTTGGAAGAGACCTCAGGATGTCATCTAGTCCAACACCCTGCTCAAAACAAATGGGCAGATGAGTCACTGACAGAGCAGAGGAGAAGAAGAAGAACAAAAAGTTCAAAAGATAAGTAAGGAGGAACAGTTAAATATACCTTTGAAGGTACATACACAAAGAGCCCAACAAGAGTTCTCCTCGTGGATCTAAAGTAGTAGATACATCAACTTAACCTCCACTTTTGTGACAGTAGGTCTTTAGAAAAGCATATGGGCTTGTGGGGAATAGGGTGACCAGTTGTCCCGATTTTATAGGGACAGTCCAGTTATTCAGGGCTTTTTCTTATATAGGCGCCTACTACCCCACACACCCATCCCGATATTTCAGACTTGCTATCTGATCACCATAGTGGGGAACAAAAACATTTTTAGCAAAAATGTAAGTAAATTGTCAGCTAATTTAGAACTTTGTCTAGCCCTGATGTGGATGCACAAGGAGATCTTTATATACCCCGTGAAAGGGAAGAGGCATAGTTGCCTATCTTCTTAACAACACAGGAACAACTCTATGCTAGTACTCCAAATGTGGTCAGAAGGAGGTTGGACCTTTGTACAGTACAGCTGGCCATGCACAGAGGATGCATACACTGCACCTGTCTAAGGGATTGTACTCTGAATGCCTGCAATTAGGAGCCCCAGAAGACATTGGAACTCCCAATTCTTGCCCTAGGGCAATGGTCCCATTATGGGTCTGTGTGCTAATGGCACAACCCAGCCCTAGTGGGTGTAAATTGCAACTGGCTTTGTGTAATTTACTCTGTAGAGCCTTCTTTCCTGTGTATAGCAAACAGGAAGCTCATGGTGAACTTCTCTGGGCTCAACTTTCAAATTTCTGCTTCACTTACCGGATCGGCGGGTAGCAATCGATCTATCGGGGATCGATTTTTCGCGTCTCGTTAAGACACGATTAATCGATCCCCGATCACGCTCCCCGTCGGCGCCGGCAATCCACCTCATCGAAAGGCGGAAGCGGAGTCGACGGGGGAGCGGCAGCGATCGACTCGCCGCCGTCCTCATCGCCAGGTAAGTCGATTACGATACGCCGACTTCAGCTACGCTATTCCCGTAGCTGAAGTTGCGTATTGTAGATCGACCCCCACCCCTAGTGTAGCCCTGGGCTTAAGATAAGACACACATTCAAAGTAAACCAACAAAAGGTATTTTACTTAAATAAAGACAAGACTTAAGAGTCCAATGTATATCAGGAGAAAGTGCCTTAATTCAGCCTTTATCTCGCCAGTCCAAAACCCCAGCTGTTTTGCTTTATTTCTGGATTCCTCTTAAGGAGAGTTGCTTAAGCAAATCACTGCTTATCTTAACCACTTAAAGGAACAATACCACCAAATGTAAAATTAAGCACTGAAGAAAATCATGTGAATTTGTGTCACCCGCCCCCCCACATGAAAAGGGGCCCAAGGTCAATGAATGGGTAATAAGACAGTAATTTTAAGTGGGAAAAAAACCTGATGGAAAATAAAATCTAAGTAAGAACTGATATAAGGTCACTTTCAAAAGTGGGGCATGGCCAACTCTATTCACTCATGCCTCAGTCTGTCACTGGTTACATGCAAAGATCTACCAAAGCCTTCAAAGTTTAGTGCACAGATCTTCCGAAGGTCGGAACTTGCCCCTTCCCAACACAATTTTCAAATATCAGGAGTGATTCATACCAAACAAAATGGGCTCAGGTGTCCTCTCAGAGCAATAAGCAGGCATGCTTATTTAGTCTTAATAAACGCTTAAGCTCTAACTTGTGTCCTGTGGGAACTGCAGGAGAACAGGACCTACAGTAGTTGGTTTGCATTCTGCAGAAGTCCCATCATCTGGAAGTCAAAAATAGCCTCAGACAAAAAAAAAAACTTAGATCATGTAAAGCGTCCTCAGGCTTTGGGGAAGCTGAGCCGTGGATCTGAGATTTATAGGACAGTCTCCTCCATAGGAAAGAGAGGTGCAGTGAGATCCCAGCCTGTTCTTCACTGTTGGTACAAAGCAGCCAGCCACAGATCACCCAGTAAAAAGCAGATTATCTGGCAGCACAGAGCAAGGACAGCCACTCTTCTGATGCCACTCTTCTGCCCCGAGGCTGGTGTAGGGAGAGTGACTGCAGTGTTCCTTCACCATGGGAATCGCCAGTTGCAGTATTGTCCCCTTGCAGTTGTTACCCTGGAGAGTGTCGTGTCAGGCAGGTGGCTGGCCCAGGACTGGGGCATCACAAGTATCCCTCTTGAGTTGCACTGCGCACTCCTTAGCCACTGTGGAGGATGGGGGCCAAACTTGGCACTTCAAGGCATAGGAGCACCCACGGAAAAAAATTTGTGAGTGCTTAGCACCCACCAGCAGCCAGTTCCCCTCCTACCCCACAGTGCCTCCCATCTGCCTATGGCCCCCCTGATCAACTCCTCCCCCTCCCTCCCAGCACCTCCTGCCCACCACGATCAGCTGTTCTGTGGCATGCAGGAGGCACTGGGGAGGGGAGGAGCAGGTATGGGGTGCATGCAGAGGAGGGTGTGGAACTGGAAGAGGTGGAGCAGGGGTGGAGCAGGAGCAGCAAGCGGCAGGGCAGGGACTTAGGAGAAGGAGGTGGGGGGGGGGGGTTGAGCACCCCTTGGCCCAGAGGAAGCCAGCGCCTGTGCTTCAAGGGACCCCATACACTACATTATTAGTGAGCCCCAAATGTCACCTCTCTTTGATTCATGTCTGTTTGCAATTTTTCATATTTGTTTAGTTTTCACAACCAGAGCCTTAATACACTGTATTAAAATAAAACAAAACCTCAAATCAAAGACAACAGCCCAACACTGATGATCAATCATGCAATAACAAGTCAGTGTGAATACACAATGAGGGAAAAACAATGCAGTAGGGAAACAGATTTCAGTGTCAAGTTTCCCAAGTGTTATTATAAATAACAGGAAATTAAAAAGTGCGCTTAAAATGTCTGAACATTATTTGGATGTCTTAATCCTTATTTTTCAAGGGGGAGACTGCCAACTGCATCAGTTCCTGCAGATGGAAGGGCTGGCACGTAGTGCCAGCTTCGGAGAAGTTGCTCTGACTACTCTATAGATTGTGGAATAGGTTGTCTTCTGCCGCTTCTCCAGAGCTGGACATTTAAGGTTACTGAATTCATCAGTTCATAGGTTCCAAGGCCAAAAGGACCATCATGATAATCTATTCTGACCTCTTGTATAACACAGGCCATATAGAGCTTCCCCAAAATAATTCCTAGAGCATATCTTTTAGAAAAACATCCAATCTTGATTTTAAATTTATCAGTGACGGAGAATCCACCACAACCCTTGGTATATTGTTCTGGTGGTAAATTACTTTCACCACTAAAAATTTAGGCTTCATTTCCAGGCATCAGACATCAGAACTGGGCAGGGTATTCCAGCAGCGGTCATATCAGTGGCAAATACAATGGTAAAATAACTTCTTTACTCCTATTTGAGACTCCCCTGTTTGTGTATCCAAGGGCCTTATTAGTCCTTTTGGCCACAGTATTGGATTGGGAGATCATGTTCAGCTGATTATCCACCAGCATCCCCAAATCTTTTTCAGAGTCCTTGCTTCCCAGGATATAGTCCCCCATCCAGTAAGTATGGCCTACATTCTTTGTTCTTAGATTATACATTTAGCCATATTAAAATTCATATGGTTTCTTGTACCCATCTTACAGAGAGATCTGGATGGCATGGTATCAGTGACCTGTCACTCCCCCAATTTTATGTCATCTGTAAACTTTATCAGAGATGATTTTGTGTTTTCTTCCAGGTCATTAAAAAAAAAAGTGTTAAATAGCTTGTGGCCAAGAATTGATCCCTCCAGGACTCCATTAGGAACACACCCACTAAATGATGATTTCCCGTTTACAATTACATTTTGAGACCTATCAGTTAGTCAGATATCAATCCATTTAATATGTGCCATGTTAATTTTATATCATTCTAGGTTTTTTTAAAATCAAACTGTTATATGGTACCAAGTCAAATGCCATACCAAAGGTTAAGGGTATTACATCAACACTATACCTTTATCAACCAAACTTGTCATCTCATCAGAAAAAGATATCAAATTAGTTTGACAGGATCTATTTTCCATAAAGCCATGTTGATTGACATTAATTATATTACACTCCTTTAATTCTTTATTAATCAAGTCCCATGTCAGCCCCTCCATTATCGTGCCTGGGATTGTTGTCAGAATGACAGGGTTTTAGTTACCTGGGTCATCCTTTTTACACTTTTTAAATATTGGCACAACATTTGTTTTTTTCCCCAGTGGGGAAGTTTCTTCTGGAACTTCCCCACTGTTCCAAAACTTATTGAAAATCAGCATTAATGGTAGTGAGCTGTTCATCAACTCTTACATCTCTTGGACCTGCCCTTGGGCTCTATCTGGAGCTGCGGATTTAAAAATGTCTAACTTTAGTAGCTGTTGTTTAACACCCTCCCAAGAGAACATTGGACTGGAAAGAGAATCATCATGATACAAACACATCACCTTGCCTTTTCTCAAAAATAGAACAGACATTTATTGAACACGTTGCCTTTTCTGCATAATCACTGATACTACCACCATTTCCCTGTAGTAATAGACTAATACAGTTATATAGTAACTGTAAATAGTTCTATATAGTTAGAATTCATTTTGTTCCTAGTATATGTAAAAAAAACCCTTTTCTCTGCTAGCCCTAGAATATTTTCTTGTCTCTTTGCTTCCCTTATCACTTTTCTATGATTCCTAGCTTCTGACTTATAGTCATTACTACCACTTCCCCTTTCTTCCATTTGTTTTATTGCTACTTTCTTCAGGTATGTGAGCAACAAGAAGAAAGTCAAGGAAAGTGTGGGCCCCTTGCTGAATGAGGGAGGGAACCTAGTGACAGAGGATGTGGAGAAAGCTAGTGTACTCAATGCTTTTTTTGCCTCTGTCTTCACAGACAAGGTCAGCTCCCAGGCGGCTGCACTCCGCAGCACGGTATGGGGAGGAGGTGACCAGCCCTCTGTGGAGAAAGAAGTAGTTCGGGACTATTTAGAAAAGCTGGACGAACACAAGTCCATGGGGCCGGATGCACTGCATCCAAGGGTGCTAAAGGAGTTGGCCGATGTGATTGCAGAGCCATTGGCCATTATCTTTGACAAATCATGGCAATCGGGGGAGGTCCCGGATGACTGGAAAAAAGCTAATGTAGTGCCCATCTTTAAAAAAGGGAAGAAGGAAGATCCGGGGAACTACAGGCCAGTCAGTCTCACCTCAGTCCCTGGAAAAATCATGGAACAGGTCCTCAAGGAATCAATTCTGAACCACTTAAAGGAGGGGAAAGTGATCAGGAACAGTCAGCATGGATTCACCAAGGGCAAGTCATGCCTGACTAACCTAATTGCCTTCTATGATGAGATAACCGGCTCTGTGGATGAGGGGAAAGCAGTGGATGTGCTATTTCTTGACTTTAGCAAAGCTTTTGATACAGTCTCCCACAGTGTTCTTGCCAGCAAGTTAAGGAAGTATGGGCTGGATGAATGCACGGTAAGGTGGATAGAAAACTGGCTGGATGGTCGTGCTCAACGGGTAGTGATCAATGGCTCCATGTCTAGTTGGCAGCCGGTATCAAGTGGACTGCCCCAAGGGTCGGTGCTGGGGCCGGTTTTGTTCAATATCTTCATCAACGATCTGGAGGATGGTGTGGACTGCACCCTTAGCAAGTTTGCAGATGACACTAAACTGGGAGGAGTGGTTGATACGCTGGAGGGTAGGGACAGGATACAGAGGGACCTAGACAAATTAGAGGATTGGGCCAAAAGAAATCTGATGAGGTTCAACAAGGACAAGTGCAGAGTCCTGCACTTAGGACGCAAGAATCCCATGCACTGCTACAGACTAGGGACCGAATGGCTGGGCAGCAGTTCTGCAGAAAAGGACCTAGGGGTTACGGTGGACGAAAAGCTGAATATGAGTCAACAGTGTGCCCTTGTTGCCAAGAAGGCTAACAGCATTTTGGGCTGTATAAGTAGGGGCATTTCCAGCAGATCGAGGGACGTGATTATTCCCCTCTATTCGGCACTGGTGAGGCCTCATTTGGAGTACTGTGTCCAGTTTTGGGCCCCACGCTACAAGAAGGATGTGGATAAATTGGAAAGAGTCCAACGGAGGGCAACAAAAATGATTAGGGGGCTCGAGCACATGACTTATGAGGAGAGGCTGAGGGAACTGGGATTGTTTAGCCTGCAGAAGAGAAGAATGAGGGTGGATTTGATAGCTGCTTTCAACTACCTGAAAGGGGGTTCCAAAGAGGATGGATCTAGACTGTTCTCAGTGGTAGAAGATGACAGAACAAGGAGTAATGGTCTCAAGTTGCAGAGGGGGAGGTTTAGGTTGGATATTAGGAAAAACTTTTTCACTAGTAGGGTGGTGAAGCACTGGAATGGGTTACCTAGGGAGGTGATGGAATCTCCTTCCTTAGATGTTTTTAAGGTCAGGCTTGACAAAGCCCTGGCTGGGATGATCTAATTGGGTTTGGTCCTGCTTTGAGCAGGGGGTTGGACTAGATGACCTCCTGAGGTCCCTTCCAACCCTGAGATTCTATGATTCTATGATTCTATGATACTTTCACTTTCTCTCTAACCAGTGTTTTGTTTTAACCAGTAAAACCTTCCTCCTCTATTGTGGCTTTGGGGACATCTAGTAAAGTATTCTTAAACAATTCACAATCATCATTCACATTTTTATGATTAAATCATTCTTCCCCCCGATCTGACTCACAATCTTTTTCTGGAGGCAGATTCCAGAAACAACTGCAAAGTAATTGAAGGGGACTCTTATTTTGTGGAAAGTGGAAAAAACTCCCCTGTGGAAGGAAGTAACTGAATGAAAACCAGGGGCCCTGATTCTTGATTGTACAGTCAGGGCTGGCCTTATGGGTGGGTGACTGCCTAGGGTGCTGTAGTCAGTGGCGCGCTGTGGTCAAGAGACAAGGAGCAGGGTGGGTCTGGGCTGTGAAGCTGTGGAATGGAGTTTGGGGCAGGGGCATGTGCAGGAATTTAAATTTGACCCCTTTTGGAGGGGCACATTCTATGCCTCCCCCACCCCGGAGGAGCTCCTATTCCCTTTCCCCCTACCCCCACTCTGTCCTCATCAGGAGCTCGCTTTTCCCTGCCTCTGCAGCCCCAAGGCCAGAGAAGTTCTGTGCCCCTGACCATTATTGGAGGGTGGGGGCTGTGCCCCTGCTTTCCCCCCCTTCTGCACACCCCTTGCTTGGGTCAGTAGAGGGGTGGGAGGCAGCAGAGCTTGGGATGATGCGGGGAATAGATGAGGAGGCAGCAGGGGCCCAGGCACCAAAATGCAAGTTCGTCCACGGTGCCATTTTCCTTAAGGCCAGCCCTGTTATAGGGCAGACATTTACATCAGCCCAATGTAGCTGTGACATACTACCCAACTAGGATGTGAAGACCTCATTCTCATTTCACTAAAGCCATTTCACACTGCTCTGACACCCACTTTTAGGCCTCTTTACCCCATCACAACAGAATAAAGCAGACTTAGCCCAAGTGAGAATCACTGTTTGACACCCCCTTTGTACAGATGTAAATGACTGCATGAGGTGCAGGGCGATGGAGTATCAAGCCCAAGGACTTTTGTACAGCAGACAAGAAGAGAAAAACATTAGCACAAATACTGAGGTACTGATTCTCATTTACACTAAGGACCCCTTTCTACCACTCTGACAATATAAAGGAGCCATAGTGTAAATAAGAATCAGGCCCTAAGAACTTTAAAATCTGGGGCCTGATCTCATTTGCACTACATCTGCTTTACACCACTGTGACAGCATAAGCGGACTTTTAAATGGCTGCAGGTTACAGTTACACCCACTGCAAGACCATTTACATAGTGGTATAAAGTGGCCTCTGTGTAAATGACCATCAGGCTCTCTCCTTCTGGGGATGAAAGATATTTTGCCTTTCCTATTCTTTTTAATTATGTGGAAAAAAACATTTGTTGTGGTTTATTTTCTCTCTTCCTCAATATTAAAAAGGAAACTAATTCCAAAAGAGAATAATATCATAGAATAGTTCCATTTAAAGCCTCTCTTTCTGTAGCTTCCTTTCTCTCTCTCCCCCTCCACTCCACACTGGAAATTTGGCTTATGCCAGCACCTTGTTAAGGTGGCTGCTGAGTCTCTTCCTTTTGAATTTAGCACCACTTCAGCAGGTTAGTAAAAGACACTGGCTGAAATATCTTGAATATCAGATCTGGAAAATTATCTGCATTGGAGCAACCCTGTGGAATAAAGCTGTTGTTTTGCTGGCAGTGAGAGCAGCAGGAACAATATAAAGTGTCTTCAAGAAAACTCCCTTACACTACCTTAGCTTAAATAACTATGGGTGATACCCTGGCACCCATGAAGTCCATGGCCAAATTCACATTGGCCCTGACCCCAGTTTAGGATTTCACCCTGATTTTGAGTTCCACTGATGAAATCCATACATACAAAGCTTTATGCATAGGGTGACCATCCATCCCATTTTTAAAGGGACGTCCCGTTTTTGGGACTTTTTCTTATATAGGCACCTATTACCCTCCACCCCCTGTCCCGTTTTTTCACAGTTGCTATCTGGTAACCCTATTTATACATGATGTAGAAGAGATTGTTGACTTTTCTTTGGGGTTCTCTCTTCCATACCTTTGCTCAGCTCTTTTGATTTGCAGACCTCACACTTGTACCTGCACAGAAATGGAAATACTATGCTAAAGTTATCCTTGATGTAACTCCATTGTGATCGAGGCAGGGGCAGGATACCTCTGCACTGAAAAGAAAGATTTGTGGTAGCAAGCAGGGACGGTGAGTTATATGGACCCGTGATGCCCGTGCTCCAGGAATATTCAGGTCCCGGCAGCCCGGCTCCACCAATGTTCTGGGGCGGGTCTCTCCCCCAGCCCTGCCTGCCACCCTGTGCACTTTCCCCCAGAGCATCTCCCGGCCCCACCTGCCGCCCCTGGCAGCAAGTCTCACAGCCCAGGTCAACTGACTCAGGCTTGCGCTATGGGGCTAAAAATAGCAGTGTAGACATTCAGGCTCGGGCTGCAGCCCAACCTCTGAGACCCACCCTCTTCACTGGATTTCAGAGCTCAGGCTCCAGCCTGAGCCCCAATGTCTACACTACTATTTTCAACCCCTGAGCATGAGCTCTGCAAGACCAAGTCAAGTGACCTGAGCTCTGAGACTCACTGCAGTGAGTCTTCCCCCACCCCATGTAGACATAGTCTCAGTCGCTTTCTGTAGATTTCTCTGGACGTGGCACTTCAGTATCATACTATATACTCTAAGGGTCAGATTTTTAAAGATATTTAGGTACCTAATTGCTATTGATTTCAGTAGGAATTAGGCACCTACATACCTGTAAAGATCTGGCCCCAAGGCTAACATAATTTATTACATATTTCATAGTGCAGTGCCATCCTTGCTTACATCAATCTATACAAAACAAAAACTGGCAGCCATTCTCCTGATTTCTGCCAAATATAAAGGTTAAAATGTACATTGGCATAATGTGGGTGTGTAAATAAGGAATTTGTGTAGTCCCTTATTTAGTAACGTAAGAAAACATATTTCAGGTCGAAGATGAATAATTTTGCTTCCCTCCAGGTGTCTATTTTCTATTTTGGAAATTGCAAGGACAGGATTAAACATGTACAAGCACTACTTAGCAACAAAACACTAGGGAGCCATACTGTGTGTACTAGAACTTCATTTCATACGACTATCATCACAAACTGCCAATATATCATCACTGCCAAGATGTCTTTCCTTGGAAACAGGGAAAGTCAAGGAAGTGGCCCTCAAGACACCCCCAATAAGCTCCCTGCCATCACCCTGGCCTCCCATATGGTAAACTGATCATCTCCAAGGATAACTGACAAACAAATGCAGCTCTAGATCAACTACCTCTTATAGGGAAGCAGATTTGCCCAGTGAAGGAGCCCCAACTAAATGTTATGTAGGTTTATTATCTGTTTAAAGTCTGGTGTTATGGATCTGGCAGCTTTAGAACATCACATACTGTTCAACAGGCAAAAGGCTGATTCAGTGTTTCTAAAAGAAATAGTTTTCCTATAGAAAAATTGGTTGTTAAATAGTTTATAAAATATTAACTAAATGTTCTTTTTTTCCCTTTATGAGACTCTGAAGAGTTTGTAAGCTCTCTTGGACAGAGACATCTCTCTTTTATATGTTTTTGCAGTGCCCAGCACAATAGGAGTCTGGCCTCTAGGGGCTACTGCACTAATGTGCTATTTACTTCTTAAACTCTCCAGTGATTTACTATATACGTTTCAGGCCAAATACTTCTCAGACCAGACTGATTCTGGTATTAATCCAAAATAACTGATTTCAGAAGAGTCACTCTGGATTTTCCACTCTGGAACTCCAGAAGTATTTGGCCAAAGATTTTGGCTTCGATAGACAATTGAATACCAGAGAGGTTAATAATTGATGTATTGCTATAGCCTAGTTTTTGAAAGGAATAATTTGAGGTAATGACAATTAAATAAAAATATTCATTTGAATTTGTAAGTCAATTTCAGTTGAACCATATTCACCACCCTTCTGTGTGCACTTGCCATGGAGTCAACTTCATGTTGAAATACTCATAATGAGGGGATTCTGCCATTAGTGGTAGAGAGAAAAACCAGTCAATTGAAATACAGAAAAACCCAGATTTTTCTTCTGAAATATTAATCCTATGGATCCCACAGAATATTAGGTGACTGTAGGGAAGGGAAGAGAATCCTTCTCCTGAAAGAGTGAAAAGTGTCTACTGCTGGAACCTGCATGGAGGTCAAGGTCATTGTATTTGCATTGCACTGCCTAAAGTTACGAATCGAACAACTGAAGAGTCAATGTGAACCACAAATAATAAAGCAGTGACTCTACACATTAGAGAGTCTTTGCAACCTCTTGCAAGAGGAATAAAAAGGGCTGTTTATGAACCAACGTTCACTTTAAAGTGTTACAAAGGCTTTTGGCAGTATGGCCTACTGTTTTGTGTCAACTAACTTTCGCCCAAGACTCATGCCTGCTATAGAAGTCAGCAAAAGGTAGTTGGATTAAAGGCACCAGAGAGACTCTTGATCTAAATCACACCCTGTTTTAGGAGAGTGAAAACAAAAAAGATAAATTACTACACTGATAGACTTTTACCCCCTTTAGTATTATTTTTGGTATCTACTCTTCCCTGGTGTTATGGCATATTATAAATTGATTGAAAACTGAAAAGTACTGTTAACGGAACAGAGATGCTGAACACAAAGGAAGGAAACTTGTATAATACAATGAACTGGATAACCATTGACTGCATGTGTCTGATAGAAGTGAAATGAGCTGGAAAAATGTCTTTACAAAATGAAATTAAAGTGTGTCATTGCTAGTTGCCTTAGATTTTGAGACTAAAATTCCTAAATGTGACTCATGTATGCAGTGTAGCTGTAGCCACATTAGGCCCAGGATATTAAAGAGAAAAGATGTGTGAGGTAATATCTTTTATTAGACCAACTTCTGTTGATGAGAGAGAAAAGCTTTTGAGCTTACACAGAGCTCACTTTCTCTCACTAACACAAGTTGGTCCAATAAAAGTTATTATCTCACCTACTCTGCCTCTCTAAATGTGTCTAAACAATTCATGAAAAATTTTGATGCCAGAAATGAAAAGGATTTGCTGTTCTTAGTGTATGCACAACATGTGACTAGGGATTCATCACCAAAGCTGGTCTGCTGGCTGGATCATTAGCTTCCCCAGCCTGATGGGGAATGTGATGTAAACATGATGCTAGATGAACGTCAGGCAGATTTTAAATGGAAAACGATCAAACAATTTATGCATGTCGCCACTGCTGTTGGGCACTCTCTTTCTCCTCGACATAGCAGTTTTATGTTTTTAGTTGCATTTGAAAAGGGTAGCACCACAATTCCTTGAGGTTACTAATAAAAACAGAGACTCAGGCTCAGCAGGAAGAACTGCAAACAGGAAGAACTGATACTTGATATGATTCTTAGAAGAACAATTTATAGCAGGATTAGAAGGCACGTAAAAGGTCCAAACCACATTAGTCAAGTATGTAGGTATTGGGTCATAGTGAGAAATAGTCTAGATTGGTGGATCCGGTGATTAGAAAATATGAGAAAATGCCACTGTCTGATCAACACTTAATTACTTTTTGTAAATATGAAGCTATTTCAGTATGTCAAAATGAATATACCGTAATTATTTTTCTTCTTCAGAGGAACATTAATTTCTTGAGGAGGAGGAATTATGCTAATCCTTACATATGTTATTGCAAAATTAATAATTGAAAAGTATGGAAGAAAGTAAGCTGGTGTGTATGAATCAGATCCTTAAAGTATTTAAGAGTGATTGATTAAATACAATTATATTTTAGTAATTGTGAATTTAATCAAAATAGGGCTGGCATTTATATTATAGGAAAGCCAATTAACTGTATGGGATTTGTAAAGATCAGCTCAGAAATTGCAAATACAGCAAATGTGCATTGCAGAATGGGACTTATCAGAATGGGGCTCTGATCTCACATGGAGCCCCTAGAAATTACTCAAATATTACTTAGTAGTACTAATATCATTGGCCTGACTGGATGTGGCAGTTCCTATGTTCCTAGTCTGGTATTCATACAGAGGCTTAAAAAATTGTCCAAGCCACTTTGAGATTGCTTTTTTAAGATTTAAGAGAAAGTAACTCCCAAGTGTTTAACCATAATCACTATTGGGGAAAAAACACTACTAACGTATACTTTAAAAACACTTATGAAAAGCTACACTCCTAATACGAGGTAAATAATATATGTTTTAGAAACACTTATGAATACCTATTCACTTATTACATTGGCATGGCCCCAAGGCAGTATTGAGTAAACAATAGTTCTTCGATCACGGTCTGGTATATGGTCAATCAAGTAAACAATATGCTTTTTTTTAAAAACAACAATGACTGAATGTGTACTTACACAGTATATCATTCAGACCCATTATGGACTTCCAAGTACATAATAAATGTTCTAAAGTCCATAACTAAATATTTAGGCAATATATAGCTGTTACCCTCTATAGAATAAATAAGCATTGTAATAATACCACAATCACCAGGGTTTACCCAATAATGTGGAACAGTCACAAAAGATTTTGCAACTTCTTATTCACTTGTGGCAGATATTTTTCCATTTTTTTGCTTTGTTTTTATAGAGAGATGTTAAATGGGAAAAAAGTGTTACCTTTCCAGAAACAATTGCTTTCTAAGAGAGTACCCTTGCAAGAAGCAACCTGGATGAAGACTTTTGGTTTGGTAAGCTCCTAGAAAATGCTCTCTATTTTAGCCCACCAATTTGACCAAATCACCTTGGTTACCAGTAGAGCTGGGCAAATTCTTCTACTTTGATGGTATTTGTGAATCTCAGTTATATTCTGGCAAACGTTCATTCACCAAGATAATGAATCAATGACAGGGTTTTCATTTGTGTTATTGTTGAGGATGATGGCATGGTGGAGGAAAGAGCTGCTTTATGGACAGTGACTTTCTATTTCATCTTTTCAGTAAGTTGTGTCTTTTTTTTGTTTTCACTAGACTTCTCTCTATATCCTTTTAAATCAATTAAGGCGGCAGGGAGGACAGGATACTAAAAAATTGAAAATTTTGCCACAGAAATAAAATACATTAAAATAATAAAGGGTCTTACTTAAATCAAGGAAGAAAATAAATTAAATTATGTCAAAGTTATCTTTTGTCAGCTCAGTTGTCAACGAGTTCTCTAAGTGTATGAAATACAAGCACACATATCTCTTAAGTGTCCCTTATTTTAAGGGATGTTACTAATTTTAATCCCAAAGATACCTACATTTCACAAAAATATGGCATCCCCTTACTTCTATACTTGATTAGTATTTGCACCATCATGGAACTGAAGTTATAGAAAGTTATTTACAAAAAAGGAAGGAAGGTCACAGCATTTTAAATTTCCTGCAGGAATAATTGTTATGATTCATTATTTGGTACCATTGTCACACATTGCAGCTCACATTTGTGCTTTACCAGATTGAGAGGTATGGCAGAACATGAGAGAGGAGATCTATGGCGCACACCTGAGGGCAGATAGTTAACCTCAGACTTAGCAAACTGGAAACATTATTTATAAATGGTGTAAAGTTGTGTTTGAGGTGGAAGTTTAATCTTTTATGCAAGATGCAGTTTTAATTCTCTACTTACTAAAAAAAAGTGAATATAGTCTTCCATCAAAGGCATATGCTTGCTTGTTGTTGTAGGAATTGTTGCAGGATGGAAATCCTAATGAACATTATAATGGGACCTTGTCGATTGACTTGAACAGCAGCAGGATCAAGCCCCATGAATGTACTGATTCTTTTTTAAATGCAGTAAAAAAAAAATTTGTTTTCATACAAACAGATAGAATGAAAAACACATGATGCCAAAATCATTCCTGCAAAACTTCAGTTGCAGCCAGTGGAAATTGTGCAAATAAAGAATAAAGACTACAAGATTTGGACCTTAAGGAATTACATATACTTTATGAGCAAACTTAATGTAGGTCAAAATTTGAGCTGAATTCTAAGGTTCCTCTAAGCAATATCACCTGCTAAATATATAGTACACCAAATGGATATCAGAGTCAAACTATGCTGTGACAGCTCTAATAGCGAACAGTCACAAAGCCACAGCAGAAGAACAAATGCTGAGACTTGAAAGTTCAAAGGATCAATAGATAAGTAGCATGTTATGTGATAGTTGAAATTAGATCCTCTGAGAAATAAATCTTACCCTGTAATAAAGAAAGTAACCTAATGTGTTTAGAGAACAGCTTAGTACAAGATTAGATCCCAGATATTCAACATGTATAATGCTGACAGTGAGCAAATTCAGTTCCATATGTTCATATAGGAAAACTCTCCTTGTCTGTGGCCATTTTCAGGCACTTCAGTCATTTTTAGGCTGTTGAGTTCAGTGAAACTTTACAAAACAAGGCCATTATTTGTAAGGTGACAAATGTTCTCATTATTGTATTTCTGCTCCTGTATCCCCTTCCAGGGAGCCATTCCTGTATATTTTGTTAGTTCTGCATGCTTGCTGTCGCCTTCTTGCCTCTTCTGGTAGGAAGTACACAATATAAATAATATTATACTTAAAAAGACAGAGGGCCTGATTTTGAAAAGTGTCTTCCATTTATATGTAGGTACAACTGCAGGTGCATTTTACAAAACTCAGACAACTATCTAATTGGAGGATTAAATTCTATAAAATGAGTCTGAAATTATCTGTGTGCCAAATTGTGACCACAACTAACAATATATGTGGGCACAAAATTGTGGGTGCAAAAGCGGAGACTAGTTGAAATATTTCTTAAGAGTCAGCGCCCTCAGTTTATTCTGAGTAGCAAAATATTCATGATAAAAACATGCAAAATTATTCCAAATTCAAGGTTTTTCATGTTCTTAATTTGAAAATGGGCCCATGATCATGGATTGCTCTGCTAAATCACAGAATTTTTTTGAGCCAACACAGACCCATAGCCAAGTGAAAATGAGCGCATTTTTGAGCAAAGGTGAATTTTTCATTTAAAATACCAGTACACACTTGCATTTTCCACACTTTTCCCCCCACACTTGCATTTGTCACTTGCATTAACCACAAAAAATAGTAATTTGTGTTAGAACAGAGTATAGCAAAATCTGAAGGTTGCAAAAATGGAAGCCATTTTAATGTTCAGTTTCACAAAAAGAGGAAATGTGAATTTTTCAGTTTTCCTCTTGATTTACCCATTTACTCTATTTGTTTCATGGTTTGAAAATATGCCACTGTACAAATGTTTTCTATTGCTCTAGTAACTGTATAAAGGCAGACATAGTTCTGTGTCCAAGAACCACTTGGCACAGTGAGGTGGGGCTGCAGAAAGAGAGGAGAGCTATCTTTGGGGCCATAGAAGGGCTTTCTGTGCTTCGCCCCAGCCCTGCCCCTAGCAGAGGTTAGCACAATATATGGGCTCAGCTGACCATATTGCATTTGGACCAGACTCCTTACGTACCCCTCCCCACTCTGACAGCCTCTGTGTGCCAGGATTACTATGGTAGCTCTATACTCAGTGGAGACTCCCACACACCTGGTTAAGTGCTGGTCTTGATTGGTGCCTTAGTGATGGGTCTTAAAGCATGAGCATTTATATCCCTTATTAAATACTTTAGCCAACTAATGCACCAGTGAGTGTCCTTGTTATACATTACTCTGTAAGTGTCTCATTGCATAATGCAAAATTATCTACATCCCAAATAATTTTTGAAACAATTACATATGTTTTAAATCTCTGCAATTTAAACATGACTAAAATGTTTGTTTTTAGATTAAATGACAAATCTCTCTTCAATGAAGCAGAAAAGTTGTAAGTACAGCAACGAGACACCCAGCACTCCGACTCCATCCTCAACCTGCATTGTTGTTTTGCTCAGACTGGCTACATTTGGTCATGCCTGTTCATATACACTTATGCCTCTTGTAGGTTTGTGTGTTCATATACAAAAATGCTTCTTGTAGGTTTCCCCTCTCTATATTTTAGATTGGGTTTTCTTTTTTTCTCTGGAGTCTCCTCTACCCTTAGTACTATAGAAAAAAAAACATAGTGGTTCATACCATGTAGACGTGACCTCATCTGGTGAGACTCCATTCACAGGAATGTAGATGTTTTCTGTATTTTCCTTTTAAATAAAACTGTTCTTAAACACTTTGGAAATAAAGATTGTCAGAACCAGTGACAAACCCTTAGCATTCACCTTCACTCCACTATCCTCCAAAAGTAGAGCTCTTCTCAATGCCACAATCTAGCCCTAAAACAACAGGGTTTTGTTTTTGATTGTTTGGGTTATTTTTAAGAGGACAAGCAGTTCCAGAACTTTCAAGGCTAAATTGAAACTTTGCCTACCATTCCCACAAAGCTAAAGCGATTGTCCTCTTGTAGGAATTTCAGGTACTCAAAAGACAAAACAATTCCACTTTGTGTGTAAATTAGTCTGGCAGGGGCTACAGCGACGCTAAATATACTGATTGCTTAAAAAACCCTGTCATTTCTATTAATTTCAGTGTGTAACTATATATTAACTGAGAATCAGATTTCAGATTTATAACTTGACAAATTAGTTTAATGCTGCTATAGAGAGAATGTAAACACAGCAGATTGATTCTATGTTGCCCCTTCAACTATAACTATATAAAACAGCATTTACTAAAAGGAAATGGAAATTCACTTTAGTCCTGAATGCTGTGCTCAAGTAAAAGTTCTGGAATTTAAGAAGCACTTAGTTGCTGCATTAGGCCATTTAGGATGTTTCATCTTCTCAATTGACTGTAATTCCAATCTGCTCAAGTGCCCTGTTAATGACCTTCCATCTCACAGCAAGCTCAGGAATTCAGTGTTTATACTTTTTTTTACTATACCACAAACAGAAAGAAGGACAGATTCTTTTCATTCTATCTTTACTGTGGCGGAAGGGTGTAAACCGTTACCACTATTTCAAGTAAAAAGTGCTAAGCTTCATGCCTCCTAATGAAAGCAATCATT
This sequence comes from Macrochelys suwanniensis, assembly GCA_033296515.1. Classification (NCBI taxonomy): domain Eukaryota; kingdom Metazoa; phylum Chordata; order Testudines; family Chelydridae; genus Macrochelys; species Macrochelys suwanniensis. Next base: position 49,738,117 of record CM065781.1, read on the forward strand.
GAGGGGAGGGGAGGGCCCAAAAACAACCCCAAAACAAAGAACCCAACAGATCCAAGTATAAGGGAACGACTTAAATGATCTACATTTCTTATTGTCCAACACCAAGTAATTATATTTGTGCTATCTAAACAAGTGGTAATGGTTATACACGCAAACTTTAGCATGGCAGCATGGAGAAATTCCTTAGTTGTGTGTTATCCTCATAATAGAAGCCTTCTAAACATGTGAGATACAAAAAAGGGATCTAGAGTACAAAATAATCCTTACGACAGTCCTTCACCAGAATTCTAAACTAGTTCATATCACAATATATTCTGGTTAACGGGACTGATTCTCGGAGGTGAAAATTGGCAGTCTCATTGAAATCAATGATGCTGCACTGATTTATATCAGATGAAGGTCTATCCCCGAATTTATAATTCACCAATAAACATGAATATTTAATCCGATACTTTGTCATAGGTTTTGCTTCATTAGTCAGACAAAGAAGGTAGCAAAAATTATTCCAACTTTGTGTAAGTAATGTAAACAAGTATCAGATTTTATGTAAAAAGGCTTTGCATTTCTGCAGCAGGTTCAGTTACTGCATTATGTAAAGTTTAATGCCCAGCTCCATGCAGCTACTCTTTCTTCACAAGATTCAAAGAAAAGCACTTTTATTTTATACCATATTTACTCTGCATACCTTTTGTTTCCACCAAGCTACACTATGATCCCACGAGATTTCATGCCTATAATACACTCTAGAGAAACTAAATTTAAAAGGGGACAAAAGCTTTCATAATAGCCTAACAAAAATATTCTAAAAGCTGAACTCTGTATTCAGGGAAAAGTATCACAGGATTTAGAAAGGTGTTTCCATAAGAAAAGCTAATTATAATTTTCTTTTGCAGTAAGAACATTTTTTCAGCTTGCTTTTTACCATTCTTGCTTACCCAAAAGTCCCCTTTGGTTAACCCTGCAAGTATTAGATTTCTTCAGGGTGTACCATTCCTTCACTGCATTGAACTTAACATGGTGTACCTGATCAGAGCCAATTACATTTGTTATTATAGTTATTATATTTGTTTATATTGTGGTAGCTTGTAGGGGCCCAAATTGAGGAATTGGAGCTCCATTGTGCTAGGCACTGTACACACGCAACAAGAAGAGATGCCCCTGCCCAATCTAGATAAAACAGAAGTGTTTAGCATAAATCACTAATTTCTTGGACTCAGTTCTACTTTCCCAGACAATATGTAAACACAAACATATGGGAGCACTGTATAATGCTGCACAGAGAAAGTCATTTGCAATGCACAGCCTCAAGTTCTATTGATCCTACAAAGGCCAGGATATATGTCGTGTATTCTTGAGCACCATTTGACACCTTACCCATTTACATATTTATAGATGGTTCACAGTTGTTACAGGAGTGCACTAAGCTGCTCCCAACTGTGAGGGTATGTCTATACCGCGGGGAGGCGGGAGAAATCAACTTGTGGCAGCAAGCCTCAGAGGCCAGGTTTACAGACTTGGGTGCATGTTGCTTGTGCTACAGTGGCGTTGTAGAAGTTCCCTCTTGGGCTGGAGCTTGGCTGGCATGGACAAGGGAAGTCTCAGACCCTGAGCTCCAGCCAGAACAGAAATGTCTACACTTCTGTTTTTAGTGCTGTAGCCTGAGCCCAAGGAGCCAGAGTCTGCAGACCTAGGCTCTGAGACCTGCTGCTGTGGGGAGGGTGGGGGTTATTTGTTTGTTTGGTTTGTGATGTAAACATACCTGGAGGGGTCCAGAAGGAGGCACCAGGCAGACCCTCAGAGATTATGCAGATTCATACTTTCTACTACTTTAACCTGCCAGAGATGTCCTGCACCTGTAGAATAGAATCAAGCCCATTTAGTTTTTATTTAAAGGAAGGTTTACCTCCCTTCTATCTATCTGAGAGGGGAATTAGTTTGCAGAGAAATGCTAGTCTACTGTGGTGCACCATAAACAGATTGCTTTCATTTTAAATAATGATTGAGACCAGAGTTCTGATGCCACATTTATTTAAGGATCTAAGATGACAACAATGAAAAATACCAGCATTCTGTAATTTTAGTCTAAGTAGAAATTCATAATTATATGTAGGCTTGGCAGAATTTGATATTTTTATATAGTGTCAGATATCAATGTTTATTTAACCATTTTTATTTAAATGTTCACAGTTGTAGATAATTATGGGGGAGGGGGTCAGACAATAATTACTTAATGACAGATGACGTTGAGATTCAAAAAGTTAAAGCTTTATAACTGTTAAACCACAAATTGTCAATATCACATGTCAAAATATACTAAGTAAATGTCTTTAAATAAAACTCTAATAAGTTCTCAAAGCAGAATTATTACTTAGTTACCTGTAAATTTATCTCATCATCAATGGAAATATTTTCTCATCAGTTTGTGTGTGTACAGGAAAATTGACGTTTACTGATAAAAATCTAACCCTTCCAAGCCAATTATAGGACAATAACTTCTTATATTTTGGTTGTTTTATTCTATGACTTTAAAAAAGCAACTCCAAATTCTTTAATATAATTTTAGATTTCAATCTTCATGTTTAAAATATAACTGCTGACACGACAACTTAAACAGTGATTTTTCTACTAAAATACCTATGTAAGTAAAGCAGGTACAAATACAGTAAATGCAGCATGCATTACGGACAAACGATACTGTTCAAATACATTCATGTTGCAGGACATCTCTTAATTAGTGCCCACATAAAATGTTGTATATACAACCACCTTAACTCTCCACCCATCATCCATCTAACAGAAATATATCCATATCATTAACTGGAAGAATGGTTCTCAAACGTTTTTTTCCCAAGGACCACTTGAAAATTGCTGAGGGTCTCAGCAGACCACTTAATGATCTTTCCAAATGTTGTTTGTACCATTAGCTAACTATTGTAAAGCACTTTGGATAAAAACGCTATATATAAAAAATAATAAACTGTTTTTTGGTTCTACAAATAAAAGCACACAACTCATATTTTAAACATAACTAGTCTTACTTTTCTAATGTGATGGATGGGCCCCCACTCCCTCTTCTCACCCCACTGCCCCCTCCTACCTACCTCCCTATTCCCCTCAAGGCCACCACCTCACCTTACATGTGCATCTTCTCCAGGGTCCAGGCACCTAATTACTGGAGCCACGCCTGTGCGACTCCACTAATTAGGTGGGTGGCCCTTCATTCTCTCATGAGTGGCCACCCAGTCACGCATCTTAGAGAGAACTATCCACAGACCACCTGAATGGAGCTCGCAAACCACTGGTGGTCCACGGACCACAGTTTGAGAACCCCTGGCATTCTACAGTTCTATTGTGTTCTCTCAACTTTCTTCTTTCCCCTGTGGTAAGTAAATAAAAAAAACCAGCCTGGTTTGATGAATAAGGTACTCACAAATCTATGGCCTAATGCATGATAAAGGTGATTGGGTGAAGATGGATAGGTTGTCTGTAAGAAGAACATATGATCTGGAGTGTCAAGAGGGAAACCATATTATGCTTTTTGCTGTGTGTAGGGATGGTGAATGGGACAGTTGAGTTTTCTTCCTAATTGTGACTTAATAGATGTATTGCTTCTGAACTATATACAGAGAAGATAAAGTATGTTTTGTTGTCTTGACCATAGAGGTAGTGAAGAGGAGAGAGAAGATTAAGTTTCTGCTATGTATATGGAGAATAAAAGATATGATGTTTCTGACTAATACTGGGTAGGTGAACTGCAAGAGGATCTGTGGCCCATAGGCAGTGGGCGAGTTGTGTTTTCTCTTATTGGAAATGCTTATGGTGTGGCGTGCATGGGTGCAGGAGAGTTTCTGGTCCATAGGTTGAAGCAGAATTAGAGCATAGTTACAGATCTTTTTGGAATATTCATTGTGATATTTTACAAAATTGTAAATTAATGTGATTTAAAGATTGTATGAACTGTGAGTATAGTTGAGAAATATTGAATTAGATGTCCATTTTCATACTTTTGGAAATGTTTTGCCAGTTAATAGTGTACAGTAGAGTATATTATAATGTAAAGACACCCAGCCATGTACATCCAGACTAACACGTTTTTGACATCTTTCCTAGTGCAGGCCCCAATTCAGCAAAATGACGAGGTGCTTAAAATCCCATTGAAATCACCCCAATTTATTCCAGTTTTGTTGAATGAAGATGGGATTACAAACATGCTTAAAGTTAAGAATTTATTTCAGTGCTTGGCTGAATTGGGGTCCTAATGCTTAAATCAAAGATCATTTAACTTATGTAACTTCTTTCAACTGCTCAGACAGTCCTTAGGCAACCACTTCAGTGTCAAAACAATTTAATCACTGTCATTCAAAGTACCTAGGCTAGCACTTTTCACTGTTTATTTTGCTTTCTATATACAAAACAATTAAAATTACATACACAAGTAGCTACTTGAGGTAAATTTGTTCAAGAGATAATAGGGATAAAAAGACCTCTCTCTCCTTCATTCTCTTTCCCAAAATAAAGGGAATTTATAAAATAAATTATTAAAAACTGAGTGGAATAAATGTACAAGTAAACAAAATCTCAAAGAAATATTACAATTTGCATTTACCTTCATGAATGAATTCTATAGAAGATTTGAACACAAGGCACTTAATTGTATCAAAGTTTCAGTTGAGAGTAATGGAAGATGCTGCACATTTTAGGACAAGAAAAATTTGTAAAGTGAGTGATATCATTTGTCTACGTTGAAGAGGGGAATTATAAATACTGAGGCTCACCTTAGTCAGGAATTCCCATGGTGTTTGGTCACTGAACACAGTATGTGAAATCAGATGCCTGAAAGACAGGCAAAGGTGTGTGCAGCCACCAACATTTACTTCTTATGCACCCTGTGATGGTTTTATTATTTACCTGTACAGCAACTATCTTTTCTGCTTTCCTCTCCATGACAGTTTTATTCATTTCCAAATTCCAGCATGTGAATTATTTGGTCTAAAATTTCCCAGTTGAATCAGATAATATGCAAACACTTTACTACTATGAAAATAGCAGTGCACCTTTAACAAAAATCAATCAGCTTTATTATATGGTAAGATCTCATGGGAGCAGCATGAAAGGTAAACCAGTGGGTCTGAAATAAATGTGACAAAATATAATACCTACCTTAGCAATATGAAATGTTTTAAGATTGCATGAGAGAAAAAATGTGTTTCTGCAGTGACAGTTATCGGATGCAAATGCTAGTTGCACACTCTAAGGTTCAGGATTACGTTTTAATCAGTGTGCCGGTTTTTGCTGAACTAGGGGATGTACAGGTTCATCACAATAGGACAGATTCTGCCTGGACATTATGGGTGCACAATCAGAGGAGGACAAGGGAATAATTGCAGTCCCAGTGTTCAGGAAAGTGCAGAGACTGCTGCATCCCTACTTCCCTGGGCTCAAATGGCCCTACAGAGCTAGCCGGCTACTCAAGATAGTAATCTGCATCCCATAAGAAGGTGTAGTAGCAGGCACTCTGTTTCTGCACAACGGACGCTTATCTGACACTCCCTCTGGGACAGTGGGAAACATTTTCAAAAGAGCTTAAGTCACTTAGGAACATACGTCCAGTTGAAAGTCAGTGGGGCTTAGGAGCTTTTCAAAGTTTTATTCATTGTGACTTCACATGTGTCCAGCAAAATGTACCAAGTCGTTAACTGTATTTTGTTTTGGCAGAGTTAAAGCGGCAATTCCTCTTTCTTGTGGGTTTGTCTGTTTTGATAATCTGACCTTGCTACACTACATAGATGAAGACTGTCAAGATGAATAGGTCACATGGACCAACAGCATATTATTTATTACAAATAGGTCCAAAAACAATTACAAATAAAAGTGTATATTCAGGAATGTTGTAAGTGTCTAAGTAGTCGTTTTATAATGGCTTATTTTAGATTGACAGCTATTCGGGACACAGACTGATTTTTTTATGCCTGTATGAAAGCCATGTTCACTTACAGTGTTATTTAATAAATATGAAATATACATACTATAAATTACTGTCTGTATTCCATCATGCAGCATTCCTTGCAAAGCACTTATGTGTGATAGACCCACTGAGCTATGTCAACGTAAACCAGGCTTCATCACAATAAAAAGTGAAGTGTATTTATAATAAAATAGTGAAGTACAATTATATTTCTTCTGTTCTATCAGTGCACTTGAGTGCAGAGGGACCCACTCTTCTTTACCAACTGTGATAAAACAAAAAAATTGTTTTCCTGTAAGACTGATTAAAGAGAAGAAGAATGTTGTCTGTGTGAAACAGTCATATGCTACCAGTAATTAGCGTGTGGAAGGAACTGATGTTGACACAACTAATGCTATCAGAGAAGTACAATCTGTGAAGTGATTGATTTTTGCTTTAAAGGGACCAGTCACAAAAAAAGAATATGGGATTATAGACTGCTCTACCACAGTATAGCCTCTTTAACAGATCCAAAATATGGCTGTGCCACATCTCCACAATTCACTAGAAATACTGTATTAAAAGTAGTGCTGAAGATTTCACATATTGAACAAAAACAGTATCCCCATGTACCATTTTAGCTGCTATTCCTACACACACTTCAGAATATTCCCTATTCCATAATTTTCTTGTGCCTTTGGCACTCCAAAGATAACCACATGTTCTTAAAATCAGTGCAAGAAAAAAAAAAGAATATATTTTTATATACACACACAGCTCAGCAAAAGCCTTCCGCCCACTCAGTCCAAAACTCCTAGGTGGTTGGCTTGTGATTAACTCATCCTGACCTTTGTTAGTGGAAGGGTGCATGATGTTTGTGACTCATGAAGTCACCAGCACCTCTCAGCATAATAATGGGGTTTAACTGCCTTGCCTTGAGGAATCTGGTACTGCTGCTGTTAGAATCAGGATACTGGACTAGAGGGACCAAAGTCTGATCCAGTATGGCAATTCCTATGTTCCTGTAAGCATGTTCCTGTGCCTCCCCAAACAGCCCGGCATGGCCCTGCCCATGCTCTGCTCCCAGCCCTCTCCTGCAGTTCCCTGTGCTCTGTCCTGGCTGGGGCTGGTTGGCCTGCTGCAGGGACTCGGGGCAGCTGGCACTCAGACTGCACTGCCCAGGGCTCTGGGGCTGGGGGTGCTGTGGCTATGCCACCTGGCACACCGGGACTGGGAGCACTGCTGCCGTGCTGCTTAGCCCACCATGCCTGGAGACATTGTGGCCATGCTGACTGGTGCACCTGGGCTGGGGGTGCTCTGGGCTCCTGCGGGGCAGAAGGGAAAGGGAGGGTCAGGGCCTCAGATACAAGTGGTGGTGATGGGGGCTAACCTCCCCCAATGGCCACTGGCCACTCATGCCTGTAAGATTATTGAATTCTAGTAGTTGCTGTACAGAAGAAGAATCTTCAATGGGATCCCAACCATACAGAAACCATAAGCATAGAACAAAATCCTGCACTGTATCAAAATCTAGGAACGGAGGCTGCTGACTTTATAAGATCACAGTGTTTGTGCGCAAATGCACAGCCCAAGAAACAGGGTTGGAAAGGAACATCAAGAGATCAAATAGTCTGTTCCCCTTCGCTGAGGCAGGATCAAATATACCTAAACCATCCCTGACAGGTGTTTGTCTAAGCTTTTCTTAAAAATTTCCAACGATGGGGATTCTTAGGTAAGCTGTATTAGTACTTTTCTATCCTTATAGCTGAAAAGTTTTTCCTAATATCTAACCTAAAACTTCCTTTCTGCTGACTAAGCCAATTATTTTAAAAAAGACATGTTTAAGTTTATCCAACTTCTATACACAAAGATATTTTCCTTCAAAATGTTTATGAATTGTTATTCTTTTTTTTTTTTAAATTCATCTCTACCCCAGCATCAAACTAATTATCTGCAACATAAATGGGAGTTTGCCCAGGCACCTACTTGTGAGCACTAGACCTTTTCATTATGGTTCAGAAAAAAAAAAAAAAGACCCTGCCAGGCCTCTCCCTCAGTATTTACAGAATGAAAGACAAGCTGCATACTAAATACCGTTTCGAGTTTGCATCAGAATTCTTCAAACAGCTGAAAATTTATATCACCACAAAAGGAACGTTAAATATAACAAAAATGAACACTGTTGATAGGTAAATGCCAAAACATTGTGTTTTCTTAAGTGTGTCAAATAAAACAGGCAAAAAAAAAATTAAAGAAAATTAATATTGTGAAAAACTCTTTCAAAATTAAAATCTTTCAGTTCCACATGAACTGTAGCAATGTATTATGGAGTTAGGCAGCAATCATATACATAATTAAAGAAGTGATTATATGTATATTTATAACATTGATGTATAATCCTCAATTTGTTTAACATAAAACAGAACATCAAGGAAACGAGAATTTAAATTCCACTTGTTTAATATGGAGCATTAAGTACACACAAAAAAATTGCTTCTAATTTAAAATCTCAACCAAAGTTTCAGGATAGAAAATATTTGAGAGGAGGTAATGAGTAAAAAAAAGGGAAATACTAATAAGTATCATAAATAAAAACTTTGTTTTAAAATTAACGTGTGACTGCTCCTCAATGCAGACACTCAAAAATAAGGTAATACCAAGTTATGGGACAGCTCTTAACCATACACCAGTGCCCAATAGCATGTTTCCACTGAGAGGGACAATTTCCACATAGGAAGCAGAAGGAAGTTTTACAGATAAGGAAATTCACAGCACATTCATCTCCCTCCACACACTGAAACCCGTATCAACAACCTCAAACAGTAGCATATTTTCACTTGATCTATGTGCATAGGCTAAGTGGGATGTGTGTTATGTGTTTGGAGGAGAATGAGGAAGTACGAAATCATGAAGTGATTGTGTATACTTTTACGGAGATAATATTCTAGGGAGGTATGGAAGGGGAGCAGAGCTCTACTTCCCAGCTTCCCACCATAGGGGAATGAGTATGTTGGAGATATGGGGCATGGGAAACAGTAGAGGGGATAGTGGGCTAACAGCAGGAGAGGGTCATGGTGGGTCTACCCCTACCCGTTGCAACTCCTGTACAATGCTGCCTATATTCCTGGGAAGTAAGAAAGCCTTGTCTATTATGGCTCCTCAGGGTAAAGAAGCCTTTGTTAAACCATACAGCTCAGAGACACACACACACACCACTCAGCACATCTAATAGCACCCCAGGACCCCAAATCACTACTCCCCAATGTCTGGGCCAAGGTTCATGGCATAGACGATTTCTTCACAGTTTCCTAATCATTGAACAAAAGGGGTAACATCTTGTGGTGTTCCACAAGGATCACTTCTCTCTCTGGTCCTTATCGATGTTTACATGGAACCATGAGGTGAACTGATCAGATTACATGGACTCAAGTTCCAGCAATATGAAGAGGAGGCACAACTCCATCTATCCTTCATCACATACGACACCACCACTACCACCAAGATTGCTTGGATGTTCAGCTTTTGGATGAAGAACAGCTGGCTGAAGATGAACCCAAGCAACACACAGGTAAAGAGAGTATTCTGAAAAGTCTGCAGCTATGAGATAGTCTCTATAGGTTAAAGATATACACTCACAACTGGTCAATTCAGTCTGTGGTCTACGAATTCTCCTGGATTTCTTGCTGACGCTGAGTTCACTTAACAGTATCCATCTCTGTTTGGATTGGAGACTCTATACCATCCTGATGGACAGAGATTTGGCCTCAGTTATTCATGCCTTTATAACCTCTCAGCTGGATTACAGCAATGCAATATACGTGGGTATGACTCCTTCAGCACTTAGGAAATTCCAACTATTACAGAATGTTGTGTTTCTTCATCAATGTAGACTACTGCACCCATATCAAACTTGTCCTCCCATCTCTATATTGGCTTCCCACAGAATTTCAAATTCGAGGTCTTTATCTTTAAAGCATGTCATGGCCATGGTCCAAGATACCTAAGTTTGTCTAAAGCTCAGAGATGAAGACCATGGTATATAGCTATGTTCCTCTGATACAATGGAATCCATCAGAAAAGAGTAAAGCTTGTTTGTGCAGGGTTGTCCAAAACCATGGAATAAACTCCAACAAGAACTAAAGACCATCACAAAGTTCACTTTCCACTCCAAGTGCGAGGCACATTTCTTTAACCTTGTGTTCTCTAGCATAAATCATATAGTAACAGATGTATTTTTATACCACCACCAGCCTTTACCAGAACAAGGTACTCTACAACACATCTCCCTTTGGGGAGAGGATGAGAGAACAAACATGTGACAGATGTTTAGTCATGTTGTTTAACAGACAACTGAAAGGAGATCAGATATCATGGTGATGTAGGTGCTATAAGAACTTATATAGAATAGAATAGTCCTTGAGGACATCTTCCTTCAATTCCATAGGAAATGGTGGCCAATTTTTATCAGGGCAGCCTCACTTCCATTTTGGCAAGCAGAACTGTCAAGGCCACATCAGGAGATGTTCTATAAATGAATTAGAAAAATGTTATTGTAAATAAATTTCTGACTACACTGAAAGTTTTAGGGGTTACTAGATACCAGCAGTAAATATTAGCCCAGTTTACCCATTTGATTGCAATAAAAGAGCTACAGATATTGTGCTAAAAGATTAAGCGCCATCAGATTCATTAAAGAAACCATTAGAGCTGGCCTCACCCTTAACTTTGTTTCCTTAGTGATGCCAGCTTTCCATCTCCCCTTTAAATCATTCTTTTGCACACAAGCCTTTACCAGACTACTTTCTCCCAACACAACCAACTACTACACTAACCAACCAATCTACTAGTGTTGGGGGGAAATAAGGGTAACGAGGTGTGTGCAAAAGGGTGAAATGGGGATAGAGTAAGTTGTGGTGGATAGCCCACAGAATACATTAGATGTGGTAATGGCAATGTGTGTGTTTATGGATGAAGCAGTAGAGAATATTAGGTGGCTTAACTTTTCATTTCCTTGCTTTTGAGGGTCTGTGTTAAGTATATTGGGTGTATCAACTCTACCTGTTTTGCAACAAAACTTTCGAGAATTTATGTGTTTAAGGTTCAGTGTATGATTAAACTGACCTTTAGAACAGTTATGTCATATTTGTTAATGTTATACTTTATATGCATTACTACGGTAGTACTTATACACATATCAGTCTAAGTTTTTCAAAATATACAACTTTTAAAGTGCCTGACAGTTCATTAATGATGATTTCATACAAATCATGTAACTCCTCCTTTTGAAAGTCATATGCAAATGACAGCAATATGTTAAGTATCCTGTATACATTCTTTAATAATGGAAAATGATGTAATTTTTATGTAACTTACTCTCAAATGTGTTAGCATTGCAGAAATATGTATGATTTTTAAGGTAACTACTGCATTGGAAAACCCTTATAAGCCAGAGTACATAAATGTTATTTATAGATGTCAAGAGGTTACAGCAAATTTTATAACAATTTATGATGAAAAAAGCAATTTCTATTAATTGCTTATTTGTGTTTCCTCAGTTTAAAAGTGTTACCCAAATTAGTCCCTCTGGTTATCATTAGATCTGTGAGAGCTTGAAAAAACCCAAGCTGGTGTGCAAGCCAAACTCATTGACAGATGCAAAAATAATGTAAGTATTTTTGCAGAAATGAAACAATTGTTATGTAAACACCTAAGCAATTAAAGCAAATTGAATGAGCAGAATAAAAAGCAAAATGCTGTTTTCAATTAAATTTATTTATCAAATCAAAGGGTCAAAAACCACATGAGGTTGGCCACTTAGTTTATCAGACATGAATTACAGGAAAAGATTGAATAGAACTGAAGACGATGTAGACAAAAATATTCAGAATAATAAACAAACTTCAGGATCATCCTAAATTTTAAAAAATGTTAAAGAGGAATAAGAAGGAAAGATGCTACAAGGATATTTGTGCTAATGTCAAATGATGGCTCTACTCTTAAAAGGAACTAAGAATGGCATTGTGATGTTCCCCCCTATTGTTTCTCAATAATTGAAGTGTATGAAGTGTACTTATTTAAAAAAAAATTTCCATGTGGAAACCTGGAATCTGAGGGTCAAGCTGTGTTTTGTTCTTCTGAAGTAATATCAGTCTATAGGTTCTGCAGGGCAAATCCTACCATAATTACACCTGTACACCATCGCCTTCTCTGAGTTTGGCGCTGATAGTGGGACTTGGTAAACAGTTCTACTGGGGGCAGTGCTTGATTTGTAATGAAAGATGCTGGGGCTCAAGCAATTTTTTTTACATTCATAGCTGATGCAGCAAACCTAGAGGTACCGGTTCTCAGCCCTGGCACTAATTAAGCATTGGAAGGGAGTATACAAGAAGGAAAAGAATCCAGCTCCCAGGGATTGGAATCTGGCCCTAAGTGGGACCTGGTCTTGATCTCATCTACACACAGAGATTAATGAGAATTTGGTTTGTGAATGTGTGGCTTTGCTTAACAATGTAATAAGCCAGCAGATGGCACCTAAGTGTGCGCAGCCATGTCCTGGAGGATCAATGGCCTAGAGAGGCAAGAAGCCAGAGGATTCCAGAGCAACTAGGAGGATCTGGAAGTTGGCAGGTGGGTGCCACCTTGACAGGAGTGGGAGGAGGAGGGGGGCGCTCAATGGAAAGAAGAAGGACTGTGTCGCTCTGGGTGTGAGTATCCATTAGCCTGGGGAATAGGACTCTGATGGACACTGATAGACCAGGACTAGGGTTGAAGACTTTGGACTCAGACTTATGTGTGTCCTGATGGCAGATGAAAGCTGAGTAGTTGGGTCAGAGGACCAGCAGAGCAGCCACTGAACAGCTATCTCACATTTATGTGCACCACCTGTGGGGTTAGAGGCCTTGGATAGAGATGAAGATTTGGGGCACATCCAGAGGTGGGGGAAGGTTTGTCTTTTTTTATTATTATTATTATTAATTAACATCACCACACAGTTTTTTGTTGCTGTTGAATCCCCTTCAGTCCCCATCCCTTTTTGGCCTGTACCTATTCCCTTGCCTAATATTCTTTTATATAAATCATCTCAGAACTCCTCTGTGTTCAGTTGGGATGTGTGTCAGGGCCAACAGATCCACACAAGCAAAGCGGGAGGGGGGTAGGAAGCTCTATGCCCACCCTGAAGAAAATAGGTGCTGGCTTGCTACATTAGGACATCTACCAGCTCCTGTGTCCAGTGAAGAGAATGAGGGTTGGCAAAGTTGTTATAGCAGTATCATATAGGCTAAACTATCATGGGTAACAATACAAACAATTGGAAAACTCTATGTTTAACAAGGAAATAAATAGTGGGAGGGAAACAAATTGTGGGGAATCAAACCACAAATTGAAATGAGAATAACTCATTTTAGGAAGCTTCCTGGCCTTCCCTCCAGCCTAGAATTTTTGCCAGACATCTCTCTTCACATGACATGCCTCCCTTGATGCCAGATTAAGGGCATTTTATAGGGCCCTTAATTTGTCCTGTCACTCTCCTAATATGCAGTAGAAATCCCCTTGTGGCCAGTAGAGGTTCGAAGGACATGCTCAGATTATACACCCATACAATTGAAGAACATGCTGTTGAGAATTAATAAATTCAACTAAGACAGACTTACACTATGTGCGACAGTTGGTGAGGGCCCCCAGATCATATGATACCTGTAATTCCAGTGGGTATATGATGGTGTTTGAATCTTAACTGTGAATTTCCTGCATTTTAAGCATATACTTTCTTTATTGAAGTATAACATTCTATTAACATTTAAAAAGGCAGTAATTTCTTAAGCCTGACTATTTTAACAAAAGTTCATGATGAAAGAATTCAGCTATAACATTCCCATTCATATAGCTATGAAAACTCATTTCAATACCAAAAAAGAATAGCCTAGAACAGTAAATCAATGTATGAGAAAATATTTTTAACGTAGCAGTTCTGTATCAATTAAATACTTCAAGGGGTTTCCATTAAATACATGCTGAACAGTTTACTGGTGATTTATGTGAGTGGAATCTCACTGTAAGAAGGCTTTTAAAGACCATTATAGCTCTCTAAACTATATACCTTCTACACAGAAATGCCACTGCAGTACCGGTCAAGCTGCAAAAGTATTGTGTTCATCTCAAAAAGCTAGTTAGCAATATTTTAGGGTATATAAGCACGCAAGAATATAAATAACTGCACAATAAAGCCTGAAACAGATAACACATTTCAAATTAAATATTGCCTACAAAATGAACTAATGTAGAAACTTTAAGTGCCCTGCTATCAGTTTGTTAAGTTGTATTAATATGATACAGATAATGAATTATTGCAGTATTCATTATTAATTGTGAACTACTTCTATACTATTATAATTTCTCATCGACAAACCTGGGACTGTCAAAGTGCACTCACTGGACCAAACGTAACCTCTGGCCATCCTCATTTCTAATACAAAGGTATGGTCCATAGAAATGGTGAGTCCCAACATGCAAAGGCTACTCAGCTCAAGATGAGACAGAAGCCACTTGGATCATGAGATATCACATGTTAGGACCTGTAGCCTCTACAGGCTGCACACCTTCAGATGGCTACAGATTGGCTTTTTTGTGCTTCCATAGAAGTTAGGGGATAAGCGTAGCCTTTGGGTGCTGATAATTTGTCTTTGTTGACATAAATTGGGAATGTCTACGTAGCCCTGATTTAACACTAAAATACATTATGCCAAACCTCTTATGTAGCTCAGAGTGACTCCCAAGTTTCTCATCATTTAAGCCAGGTGGGTGGCTCCAACTTGCTCTTTAAAGCTAATTCCCAACAATTAGAGAGTTGTAGGAGCTGTACTTTCCTGTCAACGGTTTGTAAAAATTTATTTTCACAAACAAGGAAAAGGCAGTACAGTCTTAAAAGAAAATAACGTGACGGCATGAAACAGAACTGGAGTAGAACATAACTAATTCACTAATGACTAGGGGTAAAATTTACCCTTGTACAGAACAAGGACTATGCACCACTTATGTTCTCTTTTAAGGCCTCAAGTGGAATTTAAATGCCTGTGTAGGACTTGTGCTGGTCCCTTGCTATAGGCTGAATTTCATGGTGGGTATGCATTCATTAATTTGGCATACAAGGAAGTTGCAAATAATTAGTGAATCGAGGATAATGTATTATGTTCATTTATTTTGGAGTATAGTTTGTGTTGTTTAATTATTCTTCTTAGAATACTAATAAGTATTCTGTAGTATGACTTTAAGAGAGAGAAAGAATGACTAAGAGGAGACCTAACTGCAACACTCTATTAAAGCTTTGCTGAGATATTTTATGTGCCAGTTATGGAGTGTTTAGATTAGCGAAGGATGAATTGCAGTAAAAGCCTCAGTGGTTGGTGAATATCAGTTTGAAGCTCAAAAGAAAGTAATTTTAAAGGATTATATAAAATATTTCAAACATCTAGTAAGAACAAATAATTTTAGAGTGCAAGTGTAGTCTTGTTTAAAATTAAAGATGAACCAAACTGTCCTTTCTATTGTACCTATTATAGAAATTCTATTTTTGAAAAGCTCAGCAGTGACACCTGTGTAAGTTATCTATTGCTAAAAATGTAAAAAGACAATTGATACTTTTCAGATTCTTATTTCTTTTATATGACAGAATTCTCAAAATAAATTTGAAGGAACAGAATGTGTTCAAACCACTTTAAGGTAAAGAAGCAATATTAATTGACATATATTGCAACACTTGATGGAGTATAGTGTGAAGAGTTACACTAAGCCTGTGTGAATTCATTCGTCAGTCCTGTCACTTCCGTTTTAAGATGTGTTATCTGCTATGATTTACAGGTACATGGGACTAAAAAAGAAGGCATCACCATTTCACACCAAGAAATGTTCCAATTATACTCTGTTACCTGTATTAACAATTTCAAATATATGGGTTTGGGCCCAGTGTTCATTGTTGTTAATTGACACAGTTTAAATGTGCTACTTCATGATGCAATTTTTAGGATATTGAATGAGGGATGGAACTTCAATATTAACTCTGCATGTCTTACAAGTGCTTTGAAATAAGTCAGAAAAACCTATATAGAGCAAATATAGCTAATTTTATTTATAGGCCCTATATTGTAAACAATTGTTAGCTGATAGTTATACATGTCAAATGGGAATACTCAAAATAAATGTTAATTTACAAAAATGAAGTAAATGAGCATGAAGAATGCATTTAAAACCATAATACATTTCAGCCTGAGGTATATCATAATACATTGCTTTACAGTAGGTTTCAGTCCAGATCCCCTCTAATAACTTAATAGAAAACCACATAATTTAAACTGTATGATTAAAATGTGATCCACACATTTTAGCAGTCAGTTAGAAAAGTATGAAATATGCATTTGTACAAAATATCACAAATTCATCACCAAGATGAATCTGCTTTCTTATGCTAAAGGAAGAAGGCAGTTCTATTGATCAATGCAGAGAAACTTGAAAATTGGACTTTATGAAATACTGCAAGATCCTGCAGGGAATCATGGAAACTTACGTTGTTTTCTGGGCAGAGGAACCTTGTAGAACCTCACAGAAGACAAACTATTATCTATTGTTTGTTTATGATGCTGCTTACAGTGTTCTAGGCAGTTTCCAGACTATCAAGAAGGGAAAGTCTCTGCTACAGGGAACTCAGAGTCTTTAGCTGTTCAGTCATCTTCCCTCTATATAATTTAGAAACCTTACATGTATTCACACTCCTATTGACTGAGGTGAAAGCATTTGGACCCTTTCACATCTGTGGTCCAGATTCGGGTACTCTGCCCCCACTGAGTTCAGAGACAGATGCAGCTAAATTGTTAACATGGAATCAGTAAAGTTATTGAAATAAATCTGAGATGGGAATCCACTGATTCAATCATTGGTGGGTTAATAGCTTAGTGTTTTAGAGTACTGTATTTAAACTAGATAGATAATACCCAAACCCTTCCGTCCATTGTATTCAAGTAGGGTTTTTAGTGTTGGAGAGCAGGTGGACTAAGGGGGCAAACTAGATACCTAATGTGCAAAATCAAATGCCTTATCAAAAGATAAGAACATTTTCTCTCAAGTTTTCAGTGAAAGCTTGTAGGAGAGAAGATCTGTCAGTGAACTAGAGAAATAATGGTATTGTACCAGTTTCCTGAATTTGAGCTGTTTCAGACAAAGCAGACATGCTCAACTTAACACAGTTTAAGTCCTTCTGATACAGATGTTTCAGAAGGAGCTTTTGTAAATGTATCACTATGGCTATTGGGTCCACGACGTGATATAAAGAAGTTAAGGTATATTTTCTGTTAATATTGGGGAAACTGGGATTTGCAACAACATTCCCTGAAAGTGAAAATGACTCAGGGCTTGATTCTTCACAGCCCTGCACCTTGTGTAACACCCTTTTTAATAAAAAGTTGTTTTTTGGTGCTCAGCCAAAAATCTTTTTGCTGTAATTACAGCTTCTATTTCTACTTTGCTCTGAGTTGATATGGAAACATCCCCAGACAAGGTGGCAGTTTAGAGGCTTGATTGACTGCAAACAAGTATTTCAGCACACTAAAGAGTATAGGAAGTTGTTAAATATGCTCAGCAGCTGTTTTGAAGCTGGTGAGGAAGGCTCCATTAAGGGCAGAGACTCCTGCATGTACACACAGACCCACTTAGTTAGAAAATGGAAGCTCCTTCCCAATCAGTAGTGAGTTTTATCAAGAATACAAAACTGGCAGCCATTTCAACACCAGACAGATCCAGTCCATCTCTGCAAAGAGAAGATAGAGCTGCCAGGGGTAACTCAGACTGAATCAGTGGGTTGGATCTCAAAAGAGTGTCCTGTAATTTTCAAGGAATCAGTGGGATTGAGACTGGGAAAAAACACCATAAAGTAGGAATCAGACTGGAGGCCAGATGTCTTTATGAGGTGTATCACATCACTGAACTAAAGACACTGTGAGCTCAAAAGCTACAGCAATTATCAGTTTTATTTTTTAATTTGAAATTGTGTATGTGCTCAATATCATGGATGCTGAAACAACTGGTTGTAGGGTACAACTATGTTTTATCTAGTTGTTAATGTATTACCCAGGGTGAGCCTATGTGAAAAGTAGGAGACCTCCCATTGTCAGAAGTCCCAATCCCTCTATCTGTTTTGTGAAATGTAGTTATAGACACATATATTACACACACACACACACACACACACACTTTGTAGAGCTTAAGCTTTGTGTTATATTTTACATTTTAAAGGAAATTAACAAATCTATTGGTAGAGATGTTAATCTATGGTGCCTGCCATGTTGTTATGGTTTATATGTGGGGTGTTATTCAGTAAAAAGAAATTTGAAACTGCTAATCATGTGTGTGCGCGCACACGCACGTGCGTGTAATTGTCTTATTGTAAAGACCGGTACTGGATTCCTAAGAAAAAGAAAGTGAATCCTATTATAAATTTCCAGTGTTAGTATTGAGAGGGTTCCTATAGAAAATCCAGCTGTAGTCTCTCATAAGGATATGAATCCATGGTCTGTGAAAACGCCTTAAGTCAGATAGAGGAGTTCTGTATCCCTAAGGGTGCATCTTCAAATCGGCGGGTAGTGATCAATCTTTTGGGGATCAATTTTTTGCATTTAGTGTAGACGCGATAAATCGATACCCGATCGCTCTGCCGTCGACTCCGGTAATCCACTGCAGCGAGAGGCAGAAGCGGAGTCGATGGGGGAGCGTCAGCAGTCGACCCTGCGGCGTGGCATCCTCACGGCACGGTAAGTCGATCGAGGTATGTCAACTTCAGCTACGTTATTCATGTAGCTGAAGTTGCATACCTTACATCGACCCCCCACCGATGTAAACAGATCCCTTTGAAATTTAAGAATGTACCTATTTGTGTAATAGAAGCTTCTATAGTCAGCAAGCTCTATATGTCCAGGCTAAGCAGCTGGGGATGTCTTGCTTATGCTAGAGATACTTTGTCCAGCAGAGTCCAAGCAGCATAGAGATAATCTGTTCCTTCGTGTCAGGAGTTTTATTCCCCTCCTACCATGTGCTCTGAGTTACAAGGTCAGCTGATGGGAGGAGTCCACTTGCATGACTCATCTTCATGGGAATGAGAGCAGAACATAGGTATGTAGGGAAATTCCAGCTGCAACATCCCACAATAGTCCATCTGCTATCAATGGACCTTTCCTTTTGGGCATCATACTTTCTGTTGAAGATCACCCTTTCAAACTAATTAACATCTCTGTCCTGTCTGGTGATTTACATAACAGAGATTCACAATACAACCGCTCAAATATTACCTTATAACATCTGTATCCCATATTGCAAATAAGATTACTGCATGCAGCAACTCACAAGAATTCAATAAAGTCTAAACACTAAACAAAGTCTTATCATTCTAATACCTATTTTAATAATACTAACACCAGTGAGGCAAACGGATTCCTGCTATGTATCTCTCAGTGTTCAGTTGAGACATGTGGACATTGGCATGATCTGGCACCTGGTCTGCCAGCATCACAGTCATTTACAGAGGGAGAGTCCAGAGAGAGTGAAGTAGGAGGAAAACAAAACAGTCGTATTTTACCCAGCTATGCAAAGTTTTACCCAGTTTTACCCAGCTATGTGTAAGCGGGGGAATAGTCCCGCTATTGTGGGGAACTTTCCTCGTCTCTGCACTACCCCGGTGAAATGGGCTAGCGGAAGGATCTGAGTCCTCGCTCCCACCTCCTTTACCCAGAGGCCTCCCTGCCCTCGAGGACTCCCCTTGCACTCTCCTGTCTGGCAGAGTCCTCGTAACCCCAACAAGGCTGGGCCCAGGATTCCTGGGGGGCTCAACCCCCAACCTTGCTGTGGTCACCTAGGTCAGGGGCTAGGGTGTCCCCACTCCGGGGTGTACTCTCTAAACAGGATGCTTCCCTG
Source organism: Macrochelys suwanniensis (assembly GCA_033296515.1). NCBI lineage: Eukaryota > Metazoa > Chordata > Testudines > Chelydridae > Macrochelys > Macrochelys suwanniensis. The sequence goes on from CM065781.1 coordinate 49,758,011, forward strand.
ACCCACTGATCACTGCATACAATTCAAAGCAAAGGCAAATTATTTAATTAACAATTAATTTGTAACAGGAATAAGGAAAAATGGGAAAGGCTAATGAAAACACATCACCCCGCTCTGTGGCAGGGAACATCCCAACAGTGTCTCTGCAATGTCAGGGCAGTTCAGTCTGTTCCTGTGTAAGTCCCAGGCTCCTTCTCAGGCCCTGGCTGTGCTGCAGGGACGCTGTGGCTTGGACACTTGCTCCGGCGGTGGCCACACGCTCGCAGGCTCTGGGTGGCAGGACCCTTCTTCCCAGCGTCGCCCCTGCCCCGTCGGGGTTACGATCCCCCTGCAAGTCTGGCCTGCAGGGCCCCTTGGCTGAGGCGTCTCCCTGCGCTGGGCCCACTGCCCAGGGTTCCCCGCGCTCTGCCCAGCTGCTCACCACACCCGGCTCCGGACTGCTCCAGCCCCAGCTCCACCGCTCTGCCTCAGCTCCAGCTCCTCTGCCTCAGCACGGCTGCTGCTGCTGCTCTGCCTCCAGCTGCCTGGGCTGCTGCCCTGGCCCCTCTGGCTGCTGCAGCTTCTCCCCCCAGGGCAGGTCTGTCTCTGGGCTGCAGCTTCTCCCCCCAGGGCAGGTCTGTCTCTGGGCTGCAGCTCTGCTCCCAGGGCAGGTCTGTGTCTCTGGGCTGCTTTTCTGGCCCCTCCAGATCTGGCCCAGCTCAGCTCTGGCCTCTCCTCAGCTCAGCCCCACTCACTCTGACTCAGGCCACTTCAGCTCACACGGAGGACGGGATTCACCCTGACCTCCTGACTCCCTGATTCGCCTGCCCGCCCTGTCAATCAGGCTGACCTGGAGCATTGGCCTCTCCCCATTGCCCCTGGGGACTGTCAGTCCCATCGACCCTTCCCCTTTTGGTACTGGGAGCTCTGAATGTTAGTAAGGGGATAACAGTCCCCTTACATATGCAAAGTGTAACATTCTGCCCCATTCTGACCTGAGTGGCTAGTCAAATTTCAGGGCACAGGGGATGTTCCAGTTGGAAGTAGAAATTGATGGAGCCTAGTATTTTCTTTGATTCTGTCTTGCTTATTTACAAGCAAATGTACAAAGTCCTGCTTCTCTGAATGCAGGAGGAACCAAGAACAACTGGAGCAGTTTCTTAGCTTACATTCCCAAGCCTCTTTACCTCTTTGGTGTTGACCAAACACAGACGCTCTCACTAGCTCTTCCATGTTCACAGGCAACTGCTTGGATTTTGTATCTTTTGCCTCTGCCTCTCTCTATTCTCAGTTTGTGTGTTCTGCCTTCTCTCACCCCACATGCCTCAGCAAAACTCCTCCACCCATTCAGTCCAAACTCCTGGATGGGTTCACAACCTCCTTCTGTCTTAGGAGGGAGGCTTCTGATTAACTCAAGCATGACAGTTATGTTAATTGAAGGGTGCATTCACACCCAATCTCACAGAGGTTTGTGATCAATGTAGTAACCAGTGCCAGTCAGCATAGCCAAATTTATGAATCCTTTTATCTCTAACATTTTCTCTTTCGAAAACTTGACTGTTAAGGACATTTATGAGTTATAGCAGCTTCATTTTAGAGGATTATCTTCCCCCCTTGTACCGCCTCTTTTAATAGATTCATAGATTTTAAGGCTAGAATGGACTATTATGATCATTTAAGTCTGACCTCCCGTATAACGCAAGCATAGAACTTCTACCAAATAATTCCTAGAGCATATCATTTAGAAAAAAAATCCAATCTTGATTTCAAAATTGTCTGTGATGATTTTAGGTAATCACATTACCCTTTGTAAATTGTTTGTTAATTACTCTCACCATTAAAAATTGACATCTTATTTCCAGTCTCAATTTGTCTAGCTTCAACTTCCAGCCATTGGACTGTGTTATACCTTTCTCGGTTTGACCGAAGAGTCCATTATTAAATATTTGTTCCCCATATAGGTATATTTGTCCCCCTTATACGCTTCAATCAGGTCACCCTTTAACCTTCTCTTTATCTTAAACAGATTACGCTCTTTAAGTCTATCACAATAAGGCATGTTTTCTAATCCTTTAGTTATTCTAGTGGCTTATCTCTGAACCCTCTCCAATTTATAAGTATCCTTCTTGAATTGGTGGGCACCAGAACTGGACATAGGATGACCAAATGTCCCAATTTTATAGGGACAGTCCCAATTTTTGAAGCTTTTTCCTGTATAGGCTCCTATTACCCCACACTCCCTGTCCTGATTTTTCACATTTGCTGTCTGATCACCCTAACTGGACACAGTATTCCAGCAGTGGTCACATCAGTGCCAGACACCGAAGGTAAAACCTCTCTACTGCTACTTGAGAATCCTGTTTATGTATTCCTGGATCACATTAGCTCTTATGCTGAATATAGTTCTCAATGGTCATCAAATAAAGTATGAGTCACACCTGGTCTATCTAGGCGTCATATTGGATAGAACTCTCACATATCATGACCATCTTACAAAGACAGCAACTAAGATCAAAATGTGCAACAGTCTGCTCAGAAAACTGTCCAGAATGACCTGGGGGCCACTGCCCAAATATTACACACCTCAGCCTTTGCACTCTGTTATTCAATGGCTGAGTATTGCACTCCGGTATGGGCTTGCTCATCTCAAACAAGTCCCTGCTTCCCAGGATAGAGTCCCTCATCCTAAAGGAATGTCTTCACTACCAACGGTAAAGGGCTGCCACTCTCCTAGCGCTGTAGAAAAACCCACCCCCATGAGGAGAGTAGCTACCAACGCTGGTGCACTGTCTACACTGCCACTTTACAGTGCTGAAACTTGCATCGTGTAGGGGTGTGTTTTTTCACACCCCTGAGCAAGAAAGTTTCATCTCTGTAAAGTGGTAGTGTAGACAAGGCCTTTGTATGGACTACATTCTTTGTTCCTATATACATTTAGCCATATTAAAAAAACAAACAAAAAAACAAACATTGTTTGCTTGCATGCAGTTTACCAAGCAATCCAGATTGCTCTGAATCAGTGACCTGCTGTCTTTGTTATTTACCACTCCCCCAATTTTGGGGTTATCTACAAACTTTATCAGTGATGGTTCTTTGTTTTCTTTTAGATCATTGATAAGTGTTAAATAGTGTAGAGCCAAGAACCAATCCTTGCAGGATCCCATAGGAAACAGACCCAGTCAATGACAACTTCCCATTTACTGTTACAGTTTAAGACCTATCAGCTAGCCAGTTTTTAATCCATTTAATGCATGCCATGTTAATTTGAGATCTTTGTAGCTTTTTAAAGTGTTAGGTGGCACCAAGTCAAATGCCTTATAAAAGTCTAACTATATTACATCAACACTATTACTTTTATCAGACTTTTTATCCTTTTTGTTGAGATGACAAGTTAGTTTGAGAGGATCTATTTTCCCTAAGCCCCTGTTGATTTGATTTAATTATATTACCCTTCTTTAGTTTATTAATTGAGTTTCATATCAGCTGTTCCATTATCTTGCCCAGGATTGATGTCAGGCTGACAGGTCTATAATTACTTGGGTCATCCCATTTACCCTTTTTAAAAATTGGCACAACGTTAGCTTTCTTCCAGTCTTCTGGAATTTCCTCTGTGCACCAAGACTTATTGAAAAATCAATATAACAGTTCAGTGAACTTCTTAGACAGCTCTTTTAAGCCTCTTGAATAGAAGTTATCTGGACACGATGATTTAAAAGAATCAGGAGGATGAGATATAACTAACTTCTAACTGAGCAATGGATGGAGAATGCATTCTCCAAGATGAATAGGAACGGAAGAGATTTGTAATGGGTTTCTTATAACTTTTTTGTTTGGTTGTCACTCCACCTTGTTTTGTGATCCCAAAAGATTTCACAAGCTTTGCAGTGCACATCTAAGTCAGTATTAGATAGGAGATCTATTCCATTATCTATCTACTGCAGGAGATAGTGGTGGAGATTCAGTAAGTGGCAGTCTTCTGAGACATTACTGAGCGTTGCTCTAGCATGGAGCTAGAAGGCACTATGTTCTGGGTAAGAGAGCAAACTGAAGTTTTCACTATTTCTAGTTTTTAAGCCCAGTTTTCTGCCTTTATTCCAATTCAACTAGTTACATTCTTTTAACCAGAATGTCAGTTGCAGTTTCAATTAGAAACAGTATTCATATTCAGTACTATTATTACCTAGTGTCCAAGAATATGCTGTGTTAAGAGCATGGGACCCTTTAGGATAAAAGTTACTATAAATTATTGTTATTTATCCTTATTGTTGGGAATATCTTGGCTACTTTTAGTATTGTGCACTTTAATGGCTTTTTCCATGCATTGCTCAGTTAGATGTTAGCCTCCTGGTTCTTTTAAGAATGTAATGGATAGCTATTTCTACACTGCACTTTTCTATAGTGAATTTAATAACCACTTTGATCAGCAAGCATCACATTATCCAGCTAGTAACTGTATCTCATATTATATTTGAATTAATGGAAATTAACCATTGGGACAACTTGCCTAGGGATATAGTAGATTCTCCGTCACTTGAAGTCTTTAAATAGAGACTGAATAGCTTTCTAAAAAGAGATGCTGAAGCTCAAACAGAAGTTATGGACTTAATACAGACATTACTGGGCGAGATTCTCTGTACTGTGTAATGTAGGTGGTCAGAGCAGATCATCATAATTGTCCCTTCTGGCCTTAAAAATCTATCACATTTTTAGCACTTTATTCTCCAGTATTTCATTTTGGATTCACTCACATGAATCTGTACACGTATTAACAGTCACTATTAGCATTTAATACTTAAAAGGCACTGCTCATAAAAGTTTTCCTGAGAGATTTGTGCTAATTTGGCCATAAACAAATTTAAGCCTGTGACAATTAATAAACCGGACACGTGTTAGTTGTTGAAATGAGAAAAATATTGACACAAATGTGTGACAGCTGTGACCTGGCCTGACTTTAACACAACTTTTTTTTTAAACATTATCTGCTGACATGAGTTGTATTGATTAATACAACTTCTCTTTAGACTTCATAAAGCTATGCAAATGCCATCCTCAAATCCACTGGGCAAAGCCCAGATAACTTTAGGAATTTGGTGGCTGAAATTTGTAATTGAAAGTCCACTGGTTCCTGCAACACTCCAAATAGCATTTTATTCCAGAACTCCACATTTCCTGAATTGTTCTTTCCTTTAGCTGCTTCCTATTTTAGCTTCAAAAGGAAATGGTTTTAGTACAACTCATTACTCAACTGAATTAATTCATTCGGATAATGGCTAAAATTAAGACTAGTTCAAATGAAGATTCCAGCCCCTTCAGACACAGCCCTGTTAAGGAAGTAGCTGGATACACTATACGTATCTTTACAAACTTATTAGTTACTATAACATTATATGGCTTTGGGGCATTTTCTATACAATTTTAATTCTATAAACATATTTGGCAGCTTGGGTAAGCTATTATCCACCTTGTCCACATTTATGCTGTTAAAGGGAAACTGTATGCATTTTTTCTCAGACCTATGGACTGTAACAAAAAATAAATAGCACTTCTGCAGTAATAAATTCAAAAGTAAACAAGAAATTGGCATCAGCTTTTCAATTGTAATATCCTTTTAGCTCCTTTTAAAAGGTATAACTCCTCCATTAGGTCTTACTGCTCTGGCTTTTTAAAGTTTAGATGGTTGTTCTACTGACCCGCCCTGTAAGCAGGGGCTGGAAACCCTGCAGGGAGATTAACTCTCATTCTCTCTTTATGGCAGGTATTATCAACAAAGCCAGGAAGAAATAATTCACTCTAAACTTAAGGTGTGTCGATTTTGTTCAGGGCAGGACAGGAACTATCCCTGCTTACATGCAATATTGCAATTAGGTTTTCAGACAAAAGGGGAAAATAACAGTACAATGAATGATTAAACAGTAAAAGCAACAGTTGTACCAGCAGCCCAGACACCATGTAACATAGTGACAAAGCTCTTTTAGGAGAATTCATAAAATGGATGATAGAGTGGCAGTAACAACAGACTTGGCTGCCATTTAGGATTACACTTTTAAGAGCCACTCCAGGTTCCCTGGCACAGTGTGGGTTGTGAATGATTTGCACTAACATGTCACTGCTTTAGATTCCCCACCACCACCACCACCACCACCACCACTGGACACCTAGCACCTAACCATCCATGGGCAGAGTCCAGGAACAGGTCTGGTCCAAACGCAACACCCAATATTGCATTGGTGGTTGCTGAAGACAGGGTTTTGCTGCTGTACTTAATTAAAAATTTCAGATCCATTTCCTTTGACCAAGTTTTTAATTTATTCTCTTTCAGGCAGTTTATGTTCTAGAACACACAAATTTGATGTGTGTACCTGCCTCTCTCATATACTTGGTATGGTTTTGTTAGAATTCATACTCAAAAGTGTTTACATCACCAGCTCTTATGCAATTTTTAACAGCCTGTATTTTTATGATATTTTGCAATTAATGCTTATGTATTGTGACAAAGTTCCTCCTCTACCTCGGTGGGTCCTGCGCTTATTGGCATATTTTTGTTTGCCTCAGAGATCTTCCCCTCTGGTAGAACCCACAGTCTAGATCAACTCCTCCTGTGTTTGATCAGGAGTTGGGAGGTTTGGGGGGAACCCGGGCCCGCCCTCTACTCCGGGTTCCAGCCCAGGGCCCTGTGGACTGCAGCTGTTTAGAGTGACTCCTGGAACAACTGCACGACAGCTATAACTCCCTGGGCTACTTCCCCATGGACTCCTCCCAACACCTTCTTTATCCTCACCACAGGATCTTCCAGCAGTACGCCCTCTTACTCTCAGCTCCTAGTGCCTCTTGCTCCCAGCTCCTCACACGCAACCTCCTTCCACAGCTCCTGACATGCACACCTCACTGGCTCACTGGGAGGCTTTTGACTAGTTTCAGCCAGCCCGATTGGCTGCAGGTGTCTCAATCAACCTCCCTGCCTTCTGGAAAGTTCTTAATTGGCCCCAGGTGTCTTGATTAACCTGGAGCAACTGCCATAAGGCATCAGGGATTAGTTTAGCCTGGGGCTAACATACTGGTTCCTTACCACTTTCCTATAGCCCTCTGGCCTTGCCCCGTCACAATAGTTAAACTTATCTCCGATATTTAGATTTTAAGTTCTTTGCGGAGGGGGGAAGATTGTATTCTGTTCTGTGTGTACTTTACTTACCATCCCAAACCTGAGTTGCAGTCTTTAGGTGCTATTGAGATACAGATAATAAATAAAATACAATGAAGGCAATTATTTTTTATTGTATTAGAAAAATAAAGATAATTGGCTAGCTCATTAACCTCCCATCACCTATTCACTCCCTCTTGAAGTCTGACCCAGTTCCAGACTCAGAGCTTTCCCTCACTACTCATAAACACTAATATAAAGATATTTACTTTCTTCCCTTTAAATCCTTTTTAGAAAAGAATCTGAGCTCACGTTTTTATGTGCTCATCTTTTTAAGAAGCAGGGATTTTGTTATGGTTCTGTGATATTGCACTAAAAAAAAACAAACAAAAAAACCCCATCCTGGTTCCTTACCACTTTCCTATAGCCATCTGGCCTTGCCCCGTCACAGTATGTAATTAGGACATCTATTTCACATAAAATTTTCAAGCTGAAACCTTAAAATTCCACCACTTGGGGAGGTGTTTCCTGTCTTTCAGTGTAAATTCCATGGAAAAAAGTAATACCAACATTTTCTAGTGAACAGGTGGAATGATACAGTTCAAGGCATGAAATCCTGGCCCCACTATTCCCAGGTCACTCCCCTAAGAGACATTAACTGCTTTGTCTCAGTTCCTTTAGCTCCTGTGCCCATGTACCACATTCCAGGCTTCCTACCAGAGAGTTTCAAGAGCTGCTTTTCTTTCACAAGTCTTGTAGCCACATGTCAGGTCTCTCCTGCAAGAGAACTCCCCTTAGTGTTCCACTTAGCCAAGCTTTCCTGCCTGTGAATCCAACCCTGCTCAGGGAACATCCCTCCAGGGCCAACTCCTTGCTCCAGGCTCAGACTCCTATAGCTCGCCACTAAGACCTGCTGCAAGGGTCCTTCCCACAGTGTTCCACTCACTCATGGCTCCCTGCCTGTGACTCCTACCCCTGCTCTCGGGATCCACCCTCCAGCATCAACACTCATTTTGAGCTTACCTTTTCCTAAGCTGGCTGGCTTTTCCCCTTCTCCCTAGGGCCACTGTACAAGCTCTCTCCTTTAACACAAACGGGGTTCCCCAGCCCTGGCCAGTCCTCCGCACCAACCTTTTGCTCTTCCCAATGGCTTTCTGTACCACTCAGCTCTCCTCTCCTCTGCTGCTTCACTTCCCTGGGCATCCCCTTTCCTCTTCAGGCAGCGCTTACCTGCCCTTCTCTGCCTCTACCAATCAGTGCTCTCAGGCAACTCTGACTCATCAAAACTCTGTTCCACCAGAGCCCAGGTACTTTCTTTCAAGCTCAATTGGAGTGAGCTGACTAGTCACAGATGCACTGGCCCTTTCCCTCTTAATGAGCCGGAATCATCTTGTGACACTTGGATTTCACCCCAGTATTGTAATACTTCTTTATGCTTGATGCAAAAGATATCATACAGATGAATAAGAAATAATAAAGAGACTAAAAACATATCTGCAACCCTTTAAAAAAGTTTGGCAGAGTAGATCAATTTCCTTTGTGCAGAGTCGCATATTGGCAAATAGTGTGGAGTTGCTCACGTTTTTCAGGATGTTGTGCTATGGCCTGCCAGAAAAATCAGAAGTTCTTTTGGTTGGTAGAACTAGTGTGTAGGCTTTGTAGATAAGATTCTTGGTTAGATTTAAAAGTAAACCTTTACAAGTAAAACAACAAAAAAGTAATTCTTCCAATCACCAACTCAGAGGGATCCATTTTATAAAGTAGTTTATTTTCCCAGTACTAAACTAAAAAATACCTATAACACTTCTAATATTAACAAAATAAAAATGTTTCCCCTTACATATGGAGGGAATCTGAAATATAAAATGTTAACAACAAAATTAGACAAGTGAATGTATTCAGGTGTATACTGAGATATTTCATATGCATCCATATTGCCTCCCCACCCAGCAGGGAGTGGGGAGTTGGATCAGATCATTAAGGACTAGGACATTCTCTGAGGTCCTGGTTGGGGCAGTAGGGAAGGAAGATGAGAATTTGCCCCTCCTGTCACTAGTGTATACTCCCACCACCTCCTTCATCATTCTGAATCACCATGTGTTGCAGGAAGGAACTGGGGTAGGGGTGGAGTGGGATGTTGGCATTCCTCCTCTAGTGCCTGGTAGGCCAGTTTGAGGGAGGTGGCCAACCAGTATCAGATAGCTGTGCCCACCATTCACACTTAAGTTTTCAATGGGCCTGAGAATCACCTTGGCTAATGTTTGGGCAGCCACTCTTCTTGGAAGCTATTGGTTATAAGTAGCGCTGCTCCAAAGCCAAAATTTCTGTTCTGTGGAAAAATTTGAAATAAAAAATAATCATTGTCAATGGAATGAAAAAGCCAACACTTTGCAATTTCCCATGGAGCAAAAGTTCTGAAAGCTTTCAGTTTTGATGGTGGTTTGTTATGTTTTGATAAAATAACAACATTTCATTTCAATACAGTAGAAATATTTTGTTTTGACTTATATTGCATTACAAATATTTTATATAATATCAAACAGGTTTGAAATATTTTAAACCAAACATTTTGACCCTATCAAAATGAGAGTCAAAATAATTCATTTAGCCTTTTTCCAAGTCAAAAATTTCTTCAAAATTGACACTGTCCCAGAAAATAATTAGGTTTTGGACAAAACTGCTTTTTCTGATTAAAAAACTGTTCTGTCTACATTTTTCAGCAAGCCCTAGTTATGAGGGATGGTAGAGCTGGGCCTTTCCGCATGACAAATCACCTTTCATGGTGGTTAGGAAGTAGAACTGGTCAGAAAAGGAGAGGTACATTTGTAAAAAAAATTGCATAAATAAATTCTTTTTCCACTGAAAATTCTTGATTAGTTTAATCAGGAAAAAATTTTCTCTATGCAAAATTGGCTAATGCACTGAGGGCTTTTTGACGTCCTTTCCACACCTGGGAGGCTTGTCTGATCATGGGGCATTAAAATAGCTATGACTTTGAGGCCCATGTCTGGGGTAGGGCATAGTCAGTGGGCCTACTCGTAAGGTAAACCTGAGCATGGGACTCAAGACACTTCTGGCCAGGTTTGTTATAGAGGAGTAAATAGTAAATATGGGAGGTTGATCACACTTTTCACCTCTCCCCTCATTCCTTCAGCAGTGGGAGGAAGGGGAAGAGAAATCTCAGCAGCTGATGATGCAGTGAGATCAGAGGATGCCTGTCTCTATGTCCTTCCATGCTGAATCTTTGTTTTGCAGGTAGGCTTTGAGGTACAGTTCACGCCAGTGTCAATTCAGTGTAACAAAAGTTGCAGTCTGATGCCTAAACCCAACTTCTGTGTGCTGTGCATTCCCAAGTCAAAGGCTGGGATTCACAGATATGGTATTTCATATCCCGTCTCAAGAGATTGCCAGTGAAATTAAAATGAAACAATTTTACATCGATAAAAGTAATTTTTAACACAAAAACATAATTAAACTGTGGAACTCATTGCCACAAAATACTATTGAGGCAAATAACTTAGTAGGAGACAAAACAGAGTAGACACTTATATAATAATAAAAAAAATCCGCAGTTACATTAGGCATATGCAGATAAGAGGATGTTAGGAGCTATTAGTGGTTGAGATAATAAATGATAATTTCCCACAGCATCAGTAGAAGAAACAGACAATTAGCAGGACTGTAGTACGTCAGAACCTCTAAAAGCCAACAGGTTCTATTTGTCTCTGAGGGAAGACCATCAAAACTTAGTGGTTGGTCCATTATATAAAATGGCATACAGTGTACACACATACATCCACAGTGTGTCAATCCCCTGACCTGTGGAATGACTTTTGTGGAATACAGGAGTAATGGGGATGGTATTCAGGATCAGAGTCCCCTTGCTCCCTGGGATGAAGTGGTCCATGTGCGCAGGGTCCTCCCCCTCAATACCTAAGGCCATTTCGAGTCCTTAGAAGTTATTTGCTGTACAATTTCTTTTCCACCAGCAGCCTGGCCTTCCTGGGAAGGAAAGGCAGAGAAGGGATCGCTAGTACAGCCAAGACAAAATAAAGTTTGACTTTCACAATCTGGAGATCACATATTCAGTAATCCTTTTTACTGAATCACTGTAATAATCATGATCCAAGTTCCAGGCAATATTCCAAATGGGAGACAACCATCCACCTGATCCTGCAGACTCACTGAAGCCATTGATTCAACAAGAGTACTCCCATAAGTAAGGATTAATCACTTGAGTAAGAATTTGCAGGATCAGGCCCCAAGTGTGTATATTTCTATTTTAATAAACAATTTCATTAGGCTGTTATTCTGCCATTTTTCTGAGAGTATAAGACCAGTATAGGGCAAAAGCAGTTCTTGTTTGCTATTCCTGTGCTAGCTATTGGGCTTTTTTTGTCCTTGGTCTCTAGAGAATATGCAATTTGGGGTTGGATAAAATACACTTTATGTCTCTGTTGTCATTTGTGTCAGCATGCTGTAATTTGGTAAAGCATGTGCTTTCTGATAAATCTCAGTGATTTCTCTCAGAATCCTAAACTTAAATGCCCCATTTATTTTCCTTTTCCGTGACACCAGGAACCTATATTTGGTAGCTTAAACTTCATTTTTGCGTACTCGATTATTTTCTCCAGTGTCACTAGTAACAATCTAGACTACATTACTGTACTTGTAGTTATTGTTATAACATCGGTGTTGGCTTTCCTTGGGGATGTCTTTTTCCTATCAGTATGGGACCTTTATGCTCTTGTTCAGCTGATTTCATTATCAGGTTCATTGCAGCTGAAAACACAATAACCTACAATACACAACCTGTTGTAATGCCCTTTTCCATCCTCTGCCCTTTTTTTTAGTTTAGAGGTCTATAATAAATCTCATGAAAATTGCTTTATAATAGTCTTTCACCTGCTGCTGCACTATGTCTGGTACTTTGTACCTTGCTAGGATTTCCTACACCAACTTATGTGGCCTAGTCTGGCATGTATTATCCATCCTAAGCACTTTTTCAGCTCCCCTTTGCTTCCATGATGGATTAGAAAATAATACTTGTATGTATCAAGGAAACACAGCAGCCTGAAATTAAAGCTTTATGAACTTATTCATGCAGTAAATATTTATTTTCCAGCACATACTTAAAATAGTTATCCCTCCAGCAGTGACTGACAATAATATGTTTGTTTAAACAAACTGGGAGAGAAACAAATGAATGGCAAGGGAGCACAGGGAAAGTAAACAGAATTAGAGGGGAAATGACAAAAAGGCGGGGGAGAGAAAGAAACAGCTGAAAGGGGTTTGTGGAAAGAATAGACACAGGGGAGCACCAGAGATACAAGAGAAAGCAGAGAGGCAGAGAATGAAGGCCAGAGAGGAAGGATAGTTTTGTGCCTAAAGCACAATACCGGGAATCAGGAGATCAGAGCATTGATTCTCTGCTCGACAGTGAGCCCTTTATACCAACAAGCCACACAGATGGCTAAGAGGCCTTTCCTTGATGGCCCAAATGCCAACCCCCCTGTGACATTGAGTCAGAAGGAATTAAGCAACTAGCAGGCTAAATGACCCAAATTCAACCTTTAAAGACATATTAGAAAAGTATATAAATGGTAATTAATGCCATTCCTTATAAATAGCTAGCAAAGCCATGTTAGATAGACTAGAGCTTTGAAATGTGAACCTGTATTGTTAGAGAATTAGCAGTAAGTACTAAATGTATTTGTGTGTTTACCTGTATCTTGTTAGATGTTAACCATGCAACCAGATTATCTTGTGGATGCTCATTCACTTTCATGTCTTAATTACGATATATTATGCTTGCCGATGGTTCAGTTAACCTTAAGATCAAAGGTGTAAGATATTGCAGGAAATAATATTACTTACATTGTCTTTGGTTTCAATTGTCTATGCCATAATGCAATGCCTTGATAGTTTGAATGGATAATTGCCTTATGTTAATTAATACTGCTAGTTTACCTGTGTATACATAGGAAACAGGAATTTTTACTTCAGAGCAGTGATGTGCGTTACCTATTCTTCATTCAAGGAATGCCTGTTGTGTTAGCATGCTGTCAAGAGGCTAGAGTAACCTGCCAGAGATCCATAAATGAATTGTAGGACCTGATCCTGTCATCTCAGATCTGCTTAAGCTTGGTCAGGGGAAGCTTGAGTCACAAGACTGAGGTCTCCAGCTTCAGTCTGGATTACCCTCCTACTTCTCATGGAAGAATTTGAACAAACTCTATATATAGACTGCCTGTTTGGACTATAACCTGAAGAAGAACTGATTCTGGAAAGAACTTTTTGCAACTCAGCAGCTCACCATCTCTACTATGAAATAGACCTAAGAACTTTATTCATATTTGTAAGTATAATGATCTTTAATCACAATACTCTCTCTTTTCTTTTTTAATAAATCTTAGTTTAGTTAATAAGAATTGGCTGTAAACATGTATTTGGGAAGATCTGAAATATTCATTGACCTGATGGGTAATGTGTCTGATCCCTTGGGACTGGTAGAACTTTACATATGATGAACAAGATTTTCAGCAATCCTCATCATATTGGACTTGACTATCTGGGTAGGAGCCCAAGGCTGGATTGCTTTAAGGGAGCTGTGTTTTTGGCTTCTGGGTAACCAGTAAGGTATTGTAGAAGCTGTTTTGTTGCTGGCTTGGTGAATCTAATTATTAGAATAATAACCAGGTTTGGGAATTGTCTGCTCCATTGTTTTCAGTATGCCCTGATTGAGCAATCTCAGTGTGGCCCCTCCTGCAACCAACATCACACCTCCCCCCCTTATCCCCTGACACAGGAGTTTTCTCAGGGGGCATGGCCGTGGAAAAGAGAAGGTGTTGCAGGCATCCATCACTTAGACAAAACTTATAAAGAGGGATGGAATGCTGCCTGGTCACCTCCAGAATCCAGTGGGTTACAAAGACTAAAGCCTGGACCAGAACAGCTCAAAATCAGGGGCCTGGTTTTTATTCATGGTCCTGTCTTAGATTTCCTGCGTGAATGTGGAGAAATTGCTGATGACCAATCCTGTGAGTGCCCCTGTGCTGTGATCAGCACCTTCACTTTTGTGTCAATGAATTCATTAGTCAGTGGGAGCTAATGGGGCTAGCAAAAGGCACTTGAAGAATCAGGCTTTAGCCTCTCTGTCCCTCAGTTTCCCTCTCTGTAAAATGAGGATAACAGTACTTACCTCTTAGTATAGTTGTTAGGCTTCATTCATTAATATCTGCAAAGTCTTTTGAGACATTTGGATAGAAGGTGGCAGTATAGAAGTGCAAAGTATTAGTATCACACACAACTTTGAAAGGGAAGCAAATTAGGAGCCCTGTCATTACCATGCAGGTTTTAAAATTTATAAAAATAAATGATTCTCTGCCCGCTATTCACTAGAACTAATGCTCTTCATTCTCAGATCCTCTGCACCTTGAAAAGACACATTTTGGGGTCAATGTCTTGCTGACACTCATGTTGCTGTCTCTCCTCATTTTCAGAGGAGCTGTTGAGGCATAGATTGAGAGCAGAAAATGGGGGATGATGGACTTGTGAGTGTGGCAAGCAAGGTTTGACTACAGAGTATAACCAAGCTTTTCTCTCACTTCAACCCTTGTTGTTATGATTAAAGGTTACTGTGTCTTGATAGCTAGAGTACACAAAAACCTATTCAAATCACTACTGTAAATATACTTCTATATAACCTGCTCCCTCAAAATGCTTGACTCCCAATTATGTGCTAAAATAAAAATGAGATGGAATTACAGAAATTGTATTGAAGAAAATGATACCATCTACTTCACAATAGTTCTAACCAAAGAATTCAAAATGGTTTCTCAATCATGGTCAAATGCCTACTAAGTATTTCCTTCATAAACAGTTTTTCTAAGAAGCAGCAATTCTCTCATATTTGTACTGTTTCCTTTATGTCACTTTTTTCCCTTTCACATTCTAAAAAGAAAAGATACTATAAAAGGGTTTTAATCAAAATAATGTGGCTGCTGTGTAAAACAATGTTTAGAACCTGCAGCATACTGTGATTTAAGAGTTTCTCAGATGAGTTACAAAGAATAAGTAGAAGAGTTTTATATGGTTTCTGGTCAAGATTTGGAATAGCAGTGCTTGTGTTTCTTGCCTGATATGTATTTCATTTTCTGCCTCTAGTTAATATTAATTATTAGTAAAATAGCTGTTTCATAGAACACTTTTAAATTTTACATTATTTTAAAATTGAATACAGACAAAACATGTTGCATACAGTACACACCTGCACAACGTGCACATTTTGTGAAATAGTATATCCAATTGTATGCAGGCAGCTCTTCAGAAATCAAAGCAAAATTGATTTGATTCAGCCTTATTCACAAACTTATATTAGCTCATATAGCCAAGAAAATTAAATATTTCTCATGCACTAAGCTCTCTGTATTGTCCTGTAGCTTTAAAGTCTAGCTGACCAAAATATGTCTTCTTATTTTCAGAAAAACATTTTTTTAAAAGGAAAGATTTTTTTGAAAGATTTTGCAAAAATATTTGTTTTTACAAAAAAATTCATTTTAAAAAATTTTTCAGTTCATTTTGATGAAAAAAATCTCTCTCTCTCTCTCTCTCTCCCCCCCCTTCTTATTTTCTGTGAAAAAAAATTCAACAAATAACATAGATCAGGTCTAGTTTCAAGTGAACACCATGTTCAAGCTACTGGTAGTTAGATCTTGGTGAAAGCATCATAATCAATTTATTTTCAGAAGCTGTGCATGTCATCAGTAAAAAATATATTTCTGTCTCTCTGATTGAATCATTTGCTTGGTGCAGTTTCTGCATACAGGTTATACTTATGGAAGCTAACAAAAATATTAAAGGGTGTTGAAATATGACAGTAGTATTTGGTGACAAACATTCAGAGCTCAGAAATTTCTCCCTTGGGCATGTACTGTGTAGATGAGCACTTCAGTCACCAATAAATAAAGGAAGTTTTTTGCTTATACATTAGGTCTTGCTTCTAAAAAAACCAGCCACTATTCAAAAATGGTTGCAATCATCCAGCACATGGAAACCATCACAGCTTCTTAATTTGGCAATTTTGGGGAGACATAGTTGTGTACCATCAAACTGACCCCACCCTGTTGATTGTTTTCCAGCCTCTGATTACTTACTGTTCTTCTCAGATATCCCTCCACCTTAAAATAGAGTAGTCCCATTGATATTAAAGGTGCCATTGGAACTGCAGTCAGAAAGTCATTAGACAAATTTATTTTGTCCTGTCACTGCCAGCCTTGATTAGCATATCATCTTTCCTCATTCCCTTTAAGACAGGACAGGATAGGCATTTGTTGGCAAGATCAAAATTCATTATGACCTAACTGTATATTTAGATTTTAGACTTATTTTTCATAGCAACTGCACTTAAGCATTTGTAAGCCATACCCTGGAAAGAGCTGGACATGCCATGAGTCTGCAAAATTTCAACAACTATTTTTAGCAAGGGCTGTCCAAATACAGGGATTGGAGGCAGTGGGAGTGTCTATGAATATTCATTTTCATTTTTAAATAAATTCACATTGACAATTTGAATGCATATGTCCCTTTTACATTTGCTTCCTGTGAACATTTGTGCAATTGGGGTTTACTTGCTTAATTTTGTAGAAAGAGAACTTCAAACATGCACAATTAACACACATGCAAAACTGGATTTTAAATGGTTTCTGAATACTTTCATGGAGGAAATCTGATAGAAAGCTATGTTCATTATAATGTCAAGGAACCGAAACTAAGACATGTGGCCAGTCATAAGCAATACAGCTCAAACACCAAGCTATGGAGTAAATGAAATTTGAAGGGGAAAAAAAGAGCATCAACCCAAAAATCACAGCAAATTTGTTGCACTTTGAAAAATAAATATTTTTTTAAAAAAATCATGATCCGATCTCAGACATTCTTCGAACAGCAAAACAATCCACAACTGTTAAATCAACTATTTCTTATGAATTAATCACTCAGTTCTGTTTCCAACAAGTTCACAAAAATGAACCACCATTCTCAGGACAAAGCAAAATATTTGGTGTGCAATCCGTGTGCAGAAATGTGTAGGTTCAATGGTTCTTAATAGAAATGCAAATATATATATAAATTAAAATGTTAATTCCTCAACAACATACAACACTTTTTACATACTCAGAGTTAAGCTCAAGACAATGTTTTATCAAAATCAAAAACATACCAAAACCTCATGGGTCTATGTTCCTCTCAATTCCTGTGCGTACCTTCCATTATGATTAATGGCTGTTTTGTATATGCATCTAAGGGGAATATGTATCTCACAAAAGAAACTGATACAGTAGCTGAAATTTCAATCGAAATGATGAACAATAGAGGTCATGATTGCAGTAATTGCTGAATATGAAATTGAAACAAGAGTCTGTGAAAGAAATGTCAACATGTTCTCTCCTCTAAATACAAAAATGAAAAAGGGCCAGATTCTGATACACTTAGTCACAATAGTGTAGATCTATTGAAACTGACGTTCCATTGATTTCAATGGCATCCCTTGCCGATGAAGGGCTTGTCCACACTTGAAATGCTACAGCGGTGCAGCTGCATTGCTGTAGCTACACTGCCATAGCACTTCAGCGTAGACACGACCTACACTGAGGGGTGGGGGTCTCCCATCAGAGTAGGTAATCCACCTCCCCAAGAGGCAGTAGGTAGGTCATCGACCTAGCGCTCTCTGCACTGGGGGTTAGGTTGGCTTAACTATGCTGCTCAGGGGTATGGATTTTTCACATTCCTGAGTGATGTAGTTAAGTTGACTTAATTTTCTAGTGTAGACCAGGCCTAAGACCCTGATCCTGTAACCATTACAGACATGCTTAATTTTACTAACATAAGTCATCCCATCGAAATTGGGGCTACTCATGGTAGTAAAGTTAAGCATGAGCATAACTGTTTGCAAGGGGCCTACAGAACTATTCAATATGAATAAGCATGGCAGAATCCAGCCCACTGTGTTGATTTATAATGCTGCACTGGATACTTCACAAAACAAAGCTAGTACCAATTTTTTTTTTTACATTAGACAATTTCTAAATTATAGATATAAAAATAAATTAGATCTACATAATTGTATTTTACCTATGTGTGCTTTAGATGAATATTCACCATTTTGGAATCAGCAATCATCAAGCATCACAAAACACAATCTTTGCATACTGCTACATGCCCATTAGGCATATATTCAGTTTACCTGCCTTCTGACTAAGAGCCTGATCCAAAGCCCATTAAAGTGAACAGGAATCTTTCCACTGACTTCAATAAGCATCAGATCAAGCCCTAAATAGCTTAATTAAGTTTACATATCACAACAACAAGAAGGCAAAAATATTCTAAATATTTTCATTTCATTAAGTTAGCGGAACTTTTCTTTTTTTCAGCTTCACATTTTAATCCAGAAGGCATTACTTCAGTGTGTATACATTTATGCTAATCATATACTACAGCCATGGGTTCCTCTATCAATATGAAATGTTTTGTACTTGCTGTTTTTGTGCATCTTGTATTGTTATGTGCAATATACAAAATAATGTGTCTAACTATGCCATTTGTGCTTTTGAAAGAAAAAGCAAATTACTTACTGAGGAGAATGGCATTTGCATGCATGTGTGTCAGCTTTCAAGCCATTTCCTTCTACAAAATATTGCTTTCTACACTTAGAAAATGCATCCATCCATCAGTTACAAACCATTTCAAAGCACTTTATGAATCTACAGAGCAAAATGTACTTATCTTACATTGGCAGTGTCCCAGCTGTTACAAAATTGCTATTGTCCTAATACTTACAAGGCAATTTTAGCATCAGTTAATAATTTTACAGGATAGATAACTTCTAAAGCATTATAAAATGACAGACATTAAACAATAGCAACTTAGCATTTTTTGAAACAGTTCATGACAGCTTAAAAACTAAAGTGATTTTAATGTATAGTCTAAGCAGTTTTAGTTTCGCACTGACAATTCCTTTAGAAGATGAAAATGTGAAAATCCTTTTAAATAGTGGGTGAAAGAATAAAACAAATTTATCTTTAAAAGATATTCAGTAAAAATCTCAATTAGGAATAATGTCTCAAATCTTCCTGTACAGATAGTAGGTGACAAGAATTTGAATTTATTTAGGCAGAAAAAAATGATGGTATCATTTAATGGTAGGGTACCACAAAATAAAAAGGCATATCTATTCATTAAATTTATTACAAAAAGAAAAATACAGTGAGCAGCATTTTATATAAATCAGTATACATTATTTCTTCTGAAAAACTGTTTTCTATCAATCTTAGTTTAAAAGCTTCTGTTAAAGGCAAATTCTAGCTAAATTGTTACCTTTTAATCTTGTTAAATAGCCAATATGGCCACATGTTCAATTTTTGGGTAGACATTTATAATTACCTAATATTCAATACAGTCTGTGATAGCAAAAGATTTGATGATGTGTAAACTGTTCTAAACAAATTAAATTAATTGATATTTTAGGCTTTACTTTTGTAATAACTATAAAGAACCTTTTCAGTGCAAATAATGTACATCACAGTGGACTTTTTCATCTATCTACTTATTAAGTTAAACCAGTTGTAGCACTTGCTGCCATATAGCACAGGTAATTGACCACCTCATCAAACTGTACCAAAAAGACTCCCTCAGTGCCTAATTACTGCATTCTTCTGTACCGCTGAACACATTAAAGTAACGTTAATACATTGTGCTATATACATCATTACCTATGAATATTAGAAGGTCCTTGTACTGTGGAAGAGTTCTGATTGCAGTGCAGCTATTTTCAACATTCTGTCAATTTAACTTTCAAAACATGTAGAAACTGAGGAATAGTTTAAATATTTAGCCAATGAGAAAATACCAATTAATATTTCAATTCAGATCTAAACAGGTAGTCTGACTAAAAGGATGTCATCAGCACTCTGAGCAACCTGACTTGGTGAGGTGCAGAGCTGATCCAGCTCCCATTAAAGTTACTGGTGGGTGGGGACTGTCACTGATTTCAAAGGAAGCAGGACTGGGCACTTCCTGACAGGGGAGTACTCATTTATCCATAGATGTTTCACTATCTGTGGCTCTATCTAAAAGTCCCTGTGCAGGATTACGTTACTGACCCCAAATTTTTCTTACATGGAGAAAAGTCCACTTTGAAAAATGAACAGTTCAGGCCCATACAGATGTCCTATAAAAACACCCACATTAGAAATGGTTTCAGGGCCCCAGTATGTGAGTGATCTTAGTCCCACTTGCTTACTCTCATAGTGTCTTCAGGATAGAGCTCTCTGGGCCAAACTTGAATAGTTAGTCAAGGTCCAGAATAGGGTCTTCCCACTGGGGAGCTTTGAGAGAAATTGTGCCTCTAGGAGGCAATGTCTTTCCCAGAGTAGTTTGGTGGGAAAAGAGATTGCACAAACTGCACCATCCCTTAAGATGGTGCACCCTTCCCTTCTGGTTTGGTTGAGCCATGTGATGGGGCAGCCATGTGGTGGGGTTGGAGTTCTGGTCCCCCTTCTTCCCTATCTCTCCATGCCACCTGTAGCACCCCTAAGATTGCACCAAAGAAGCAAGCTTTGCCCTCCCCCTGAGCACAGAAACTGCATTTGGGCAAAGCAAGGATGTGATTGGTTAGTGTCAATGAAGTTTCTCTTCCATTTCTAATGGAGGTTCCTGAGCCATTATGGTTACTTTTTGCACCATACCAGATTCTTAGTAACTTTTCTGGATTGGGGCACCTTATACACGTACAGATAACAGGACATTATGGAAAGTAAGGACATTGGAGCCAGGGCACAGCTACTTTCTGCCCACTTGCACTCCTGATCCAGTCAAGCTCATCTGGTCTCTGTTTGCCAGAAGCTGGAAATGAGCAACAGGGAATGGATCACTTGATGATTACCGGTTCTGTTTGTTCACTCTGGGGCACCTGGCACTGGCCACTGTCGGAAGACAGGATACTGGGCTAGATGGACCTTTGGTCTGACCCAGGAGGACCATTCTTATGATCTTATGTTCTTATATTACAATCAGGCCAGCCAACCTGTAGCTCTTTAGGAGATGGAAAGGTGACTCTTCAGCTGGATGGCTGGTGTGGAGTAAGTTCCACTCATCTGACTGTTTTAGAGTCAGAAGAAGGTGACAGTCTTAGGGGTGCTGCTGCCGTACTGGCTGTATAAACATACTGAACTGAACTCAAAGTTGGTTGCTCAGTTCATATTAAGATGCACTGAGCATGTAAAGTTTCCTGTAAATCACTTAGGGTTAGATCATGCTTTCAACATGCTGCTCCTAGTAAGAGACGCTGTATAGTCACACTGCCCCTTTGGGAAACCCAGAAAGCATCATGCTTCAGTTTTCTGGTTGTGTTGGAGATGTGCAAGTGGAGGGTGTGTGTATGTAATAATTTGCTACATCCAGCTCTGCGGGTTGGAATGTAGATGAATTCATAGCTCTGACTACTCCCCAGCACCGCTCACCTGCTCTCTTCTAAGCTGCTTCAATAACCAGTGAACATTTTGGAGAAAGTGTGGGTTTTTTTAAAGATACAACACCACTGCCCCTTCGATTAATCTGTGAGAGCTCAGAAAATACATGCTCTGAGATGCTCAAGAAATCTTCCAGCAAAACAGAGAAGACCAGACTTGACATTCTCAATATTCCTCTGGTTAAGCATAAACAGATTTTAAAAACAGAACAGCGGCTGCAATCATACAGGCCTTTTTTTCTTTTTCCATTATAATTAAACAAAAAGGAAGTAGCTGTTCCATTAATTGGAAACAGAAAAACTCTACTATGGTGTTTTTTCCTAAAAGCCACAAGTTATTCACAGTGATTTTTTAGGAAAAATCACAGTTTCATCAGATATGCTTTACCTGCTGTCATCCTCCAACCAGCAGCTACTCACGTTCTTGTTCCTATAAGCTGGCATCTTCAAACACATAACTGAGTACCAGGGGGACAGGCAATAGCACAATCATCACCACCTATGCACGCTCTTCAACACCCTGCTTTTAGTTTCTGCAAGTCCCACACCAATGCCACCAGAAGAAACTGGAAGCACCACTAGTCCCTGAATTACTTTCCCCTCTCTTGTTCAGAGCAGAGGACTCTTTCCTACACCCATCCCCCATAGCCATGACAACAAGCCTCTGAGGTATTTCTTTTCCTCCCAATAGCAGCGTTATCTGCACAGCGCCCCCTCAGTGGCAGTTTGGAATAGATGCTATTCCTCCAGACATCCTACCTGTTCTACAGAATGTGTTTCTAAAATGGTTTTGACAAGATTTTAGCCCCATCCATTCCGGCCAGGCAAAGCATGAATACTTTTTCTTCAACTGAATCCACTTTTAAAACAGGCTTAGTTGAAATGCATTTTTCCCTAGTATGAAGAATGAGAGCATTTTAAATGAGAGCATTTTAAAGTTATTTCAAAGTCTTATTCCCCACTTTCTTGCTTTGTTTCTCTCCTGTCTCAGCTATATGGCAGATTCTACTTTAGTAACTAGCATCTGAGTCATGTTTTCAGGTACCATTAAAGATAGATTACTCACCGGTAGCCAGGCAATTTATATAATGCCATCATGGAATATTTAAGATGCCCCGTATGTATACTATACTGCAACATTTAGTCTTGGCAGAAAGCATCAGCAGTTAATTGGGCCACACTTAGTATCTTGCACAGAAACAGTGACATTTTGAAGAATGTAAATTGTAAGGAAAAGGTGTTAATAAAATATATTCTAGAAATAACAAATAAAACCATGTGTGCTCTAGTCAGCCACTTCAGGCTCCTGAAAAGTGACTGCAGTATAGAATCTGAAACTCTTCAGGTCTGTGTTTGAATAATCACTTATTATAAGGGATGTATTCTCCCCACAAAACTCACTGACTATATTGCACTGCTGCTTATTTTTTTCATCCCCTGCATTTCAAGCAAGAGAGGTGTTTACACTGCCACTCTCTTATATAAATTAATATTTGTCTGAATTCTGACATGAGAAATGGTTACTTCTGTAGGCATGATGCAGGTCTAATGATTTAAGAGGACACACGGAAATCATTAAAAGATAGAGATCACAATAAAAAAGGAGTAACTTTCATAAATGCACCATTTATTAGTCCAGAATTTCCAATGTATATATACATGCACACACAGAGACATATATATATATATACATATAAATATATATACATTCTCTCTCCCTTCAAGAGTTGTTTTATAGTCATGCAAACCACTGAAGACTCCGCTAATGGGGCTAAAGTACAAGGAAGTAGTTTTAAATATGGCAAATGGAAAATGTACAGGGTTCACCAATTTTTTCCCCAAAAATAAGTTTGAAAATGAATGGCCTTTTCAATGCAGACTGTTTAATAACTGACTGTTCTCAGAATAATGACAGGTTTCAGAGTAGCAGCCGTGTTAGTCTGTGTCAGAAGAACCACATGTACTCCTGTTTTTTTTCTCAGAATAAGAATCTGAGGGAAATATGCACTGCTGCTTGTTAGTGGACTATGCAAGAAGAAAAACAGGTGTCTTCTTGGCAATCCTTGCTATTCTGATATACCATAACTGACGTTATCAGCAGCCTCAGATGCTCATATCTAAGGACCTCTCTATACACTGGACAGACCAGACAATAACCAAAAGTCAGAGTGGATGACTCCACCACAACCAGTAATGCTTCCCTAATTCCTGTACTGAAGACAGTTTGCTAGCCCTACAGCTGTATCCTGGGTATGAACAATGATGCTGCCGATGCTCTGTTTCATCTCCAAGAAGACAAGTTTTAAATCTGAGGGCCTGAGTCTTACACTGCTCTAGATGTGTAAAAGGAAACTTAAAGAGGGTATAAACATAACTTACTTCCATTGTAAGTCTCCTTTACCCTGCTAGAATAGTTTAACATGGCCTCAGTGTAAATGAGAATTAGGCATTCAGCCTCTAGAAGCCAGCTGGGATCCAACAGTGTTGCTGCCATGATGATAGAAGCTTGGCGTCTCTTTGGTCTTTATCTTTGCTCATGGCATGCTTGTGTGTTTACTCCAATGGTCTAAACACTTGCTCTTGTGAGCAGCCTTTTTGGGGGCCTTCTTGAAGGCCTTTTCTGCATTGGTCACTGGATCTTCTTGGAACATTTCCACTCAAGCCATTCAGTCCATAAATGCATTATGGATTCTCACATAACATTTTATTAAAGCTAATCAGGTTGGCATTAGCAATGTAATGAAGGAGGGTGCTGAAGCATTAGTTTTCTAACAAGACCCTGAGGTAGTCTTACCTACTCAGCTGTGCCTGGCCTCCCTTTTCCTGCATACGACTGAAAACACTGGGTTTCCAGTTTAGTGCTGTCTTATTGGACTAAGCTCCAAAGAATCCAAGACATTCATTTCTTAGTGGCTCTCCCTGACTTGGGTATCAAAGACATAATGCCACTGGGTGTTGGTAATCGGAGTGTTTCAATTCATATGAAACAAGGCTGGAGTAGTCAGCATAACCATGGTAAAGCTGGAGGTTTGGGCCTGATGCTTTGCTTTGATCTTTAGATTTCTTCCATGAACTATTAGAGTTACAACTTTGGGTTCCAAGTTGGAGTGTGTGACTGGAAGCAAGAGCACTGATCTTAGGGAAATTGGAGGGCCCCTTTCTCTTGTTCAGGAGAAGCAGCTTGGCCATCAGGGAAAAGGGAAGCCCAGAGCCACCAAACCCTGGTAGGCAGAAGGATCTGCAAGGGGGAGCGTGGCAGCATCACTATAGGCAATACCTACCACTAAAGCCTCTTTTATTATAGAGCAGAACTCTTGTTTGTCTCTCCACCACAGCTGTTTAGTAATATATTGGAATATCTGAGCACTCCTTTCTACCTTGGTATTTTTCCACCTAGTCAAGAAAAGTTGCCTGTCTAAACAAATAATAATTTTAAAAGTTATAGTACATACTTAACTCATTTATACCAGAAGCATAAGAACAGCCATACTGGGTCAGACCAGTGGACCATCTAGCCCAGTATCCTGTCTTCCTACAGTGGTCAATGCCAAGTGCTTCAGAGGGAATGAACAGAACAGGTGATCATCAAGTGATCCATCCCCTGTTGCCCATTCCCAACTTCTGGCAAACAGAAGCTAGGGACACTTCAGAACATGGTTTTGCATCCATGCCCATCCTGGCATATAGCCATTGATGGACTTATTCTCCATGAATTTATCCAGTTCTTTTTTGAACTCTTTAATAGTCTTGGCCTTCAAACATCCTCTGGCAAAGAGTTCCACAAGTTGACTATGAGTTGTGTGAAGAAATACTTCTTTTTGTTTGTTTTAAACCTGCTGCCTATTAATTTCACTTGGTGACCTCTAGTTCTTGTGTTATGAGAAGGAGTAAATAGCACCTCCTTATTTACTTTCTCTACACCAGCCATGATTTTATAAATCTCTACCATATCCCCCCCTTAATCATCTCTTTTCCAAGCTGAAAAGTCCCAGTCTTATTAATCTCTCCTCATATGGAAGCTGTTCAATACCCCAAATTTTTATTGCCCTTTTCTGAACTTTGTCAAATTCCAATATATCTTTTTTTGAGATGGGGGGCAACCAGAACTGCACACAGTATTCAAGGTGTGGGTGTATCATGGATGTGTACAGTGGCATTATGATATTGTCTGTCTTATTATCTATCCCTTTCCTAATGATTTCCAACATTCTGTTAGCTTTTTTGATTGCTGCTGCACATTGAGTGGATGCTTTCAGAGAACTATCAACAATGACTCCAAGATCTCTTTCTTGAGTGGTAACAGCTAATTTAGACCCATTATTTTATACGTATAGTTGGGATTATGTTTTCCAATGTGCATTACTTTTCATTTATCAGCATTGAATTTCATCTGCCATTTTATTGTCCAGTCACCCAGTTTTGAGAGATCCCATTGTAATTCTTCACTCTGCTTTGGACTTAACTACCTTGAGTAGTTTTGTATCATCTGCAAATTTTTCCACCTCACTATTTACCCCTTTTTCCAGATCATTTATGAATATGTTGAACAGTACCGGTCCCAGTACAGACCCCTGGAGGACACCACTATTTAGCTCTCTCCATTTTGAAAACTGACCATTTATTCCTACCCTTTGTTTCCTATCTTTTAACCAGTTACCAATCCATGAGACGACCTTCCATCTTATCCCATGACAGCTTACTGTGCTTAAAAGCCTTTGGTGAGGGACCTTGTCAAGGCTTTCTGAAAATCTAAGTAAATTATACCCACTGGATCCCCCTTGTTGACCCCCTCAAAGAATTCTAGTAGATTTGTGAGGCATGATTTTCCCCAAAACCATGTTGACTCTTCCACAACAAATCATGTTCATCTATGTGTCTGATAATTCTGTTCTTTACTATAGTTTCAACCAGTTTGCCCTGGTACTGAAGTTAGATTTACTGAACTGTAATTGCTGGGATCACCTCTGGAGCCTTTTTTAAAAATTGGCATCACATTAGCTATCCCCCAGTCATCTGGTACAGAAGCTGATTTAAATGATAAGTTACATACCACAATTAGTAGTTCTCCAATTTAACATTTGAGTTCCTTCAGAACTTTTGGCTGAATACCATAGGCACTGACTCTGTGGGTGCTTCAGGGCTGGAGAACCCACGGAAAAAAAAATAGTGGGTACTCAGCATCCATCAGCCACCCACTGATCAGCTATTTGGAGGCCCCCACCACTCAGCTGTTCGGCGGTGGGCAGGAGGTGCTGGTGGGGATGGTGTGGAGCGGGGGTAGGATGAGGAGGAGAGAGGGCAGGGAACTGGGAGATAGGCTGGAACAGGAGCAGGAAGAGGCAGAACAAGGGTGGGATCTTAGGGGAAGGGGTGGAGCATGGGCAGGAAGAGGTGGAGTGAGGATGGGGCCTTGGAGAAAAGCACAGAGTGGGGGTGGGGCCTTGGGGCAGAGCGGAGTGAAGTACCCACCCAGAAAAATTTAAGTCAGTGCCTGTAGTGAATGCTATCTGGTCCTGGTGACTTATTACTGTTTAATTTATCAATTTGTTCCAAAACCTCAATCTGGGACAGTTCCTCAGATTTGTCAGGTTTGGGAATCTGCTTCACATCCTCAGCCATGAAGACTGATGCAAAGAATTCATTTAGTTTCTCCGCAATGGCTTTATCTACTTTGAGTGCTCCTTTAGCATATCGATCGTCCAATGTCCCCACTGATTGCTTCCTGCTTCTGATAAACTAAAAAAAAAATTGCTGATACTTTTTGAGCCTTTGGCTAGCTGGTCATCAAATTCTTTTTTATGGCCTTCCTAATTATATTTTTACACTTCACTTCCCCCAGAGTTTATGCGCCTTTCTATTTTCCTCAATGGGATTTAACTTCCACTTTTTAAAGAATGCCTTTTTGCCTCTAACTGCTTCTTTTATTTTGTTATTTAGCCCCAGAGGCACATTTTTGGTCCTCTTACTATGTTTTTTTAATTTGGAGTATACATTTAAGTCGAACTTCTATTATGGTGTATTTTAAAAGTTTCCATGAAGCTTGCAGGGATTTCACTTTTGGCACTGTATCTTTTAACTAACTTCCTCATTTTTGCGTCGTTCCCCTTTCAGAAATTAAATGCTACAGTGATGGTTGCTTTGGTTTTTCTCCTCCTGTCCCCTTCCCCTCCCACCCAGGGATGTTAAATTTATTATGTTATGGTCACTATTACCAAGCAGTTCAGCAATGTGAACAGGGATCAGAAGTAATGACCTTATTTCACACCAGTTACATATTTTCTTAAACTAAGTTATTTGAATTCCAAAGCATCCTGATGAGGAAAGTGTCCATCTGACAGGAGAGGAAATGAGAGGGAATGCTATGGTTCTGTACCCCCCGAGGAAGAGATCATGAAAAGGGATGGGAGGAGTGGCTAACAGAAGGAAACTCTTGATAAGTGTCTTAAAGGCAGTCATTGGCCATTGCTGGAAGTCTCTAAAATTACCTGGGAAGCTGTTCTTTGAAGACAACCATGTCTCAAATTGGGCAAAACCTGCTTTTTTGTCGGAAGGCCTTAGAGTCTTAGATGAATGCATTACTCTTTGTAGAAGTGGCATTGGTGATGCAAACTGCAGGATCTTTATGGGAAGACCTATGCTCTGAAGTGAGGCAGAATTTGGAATCTTAGATTTGTGGAACTGTTCTTTATCAGTGCCTTGCAAACTCACATGATGGAAAGCAGCTGCTTTGTGGGCATCCTTTGGGTCTGAAACTGGGAGATGCTTATGTGGGAGGGTGATGGTGGAGAGGGAAAATGCTTGGTGTTTCAAGTGTCCTTTCCCTTCCTCCATGATCCTGTTACATCTGGGTGGGTAGGGAGATCCTCCCTGTAGAATCCAAGGATCTTTCTACTTCATAGATATCCTGTTATCATAGTACATAGGCCTTACTCACCTGTTAGGCAAATTCCCCTGGGACGTGTAAAGACCTAGAGAATTAGCCCATAATGGTCATCAAATACATTTCATTAAAAAATCTAGAACTCCTTTAATTTATATTTTTCTACCCTGGCTAAAGAAATTTATGATTTCACTTTCTATTCTCTCATCATCATCCCCCCCATTCAAGATCAGAGATAAGGGGATCCTCTGAGTGCTGTTCTCTCCCACCTGTATGGAAGAGGGGCTCAGCAACCCTAATAGCATCATTTGCTAGGTTCTGGGGATGATGTTCTGCATCTCCAGGAGTCCGTATGGGCAGGCAAGAGGTTTGGATGGTCCAAGGCAACAGTGAGCTGGTCAGAGAGATTAGCCCTATGGACATTCCAATGGTGCCAAGCCTCCTCTAAATGGGATCCTCATGGGTAGCTGTTGTAGTATAGTTCTAACAGAACCACACCGCCAGGGGTAGAGAGGCCACAGGGGTGCAGTGGAAGTTCAGGTCTTGTGCCTACCACTGACACCAGGGCTCTACATGGATTCCTAGGGACTTCTTAAAGCCTATTTGTGATTGGTTGAGACTCACCATGCTAGCACCTCCTCCTGGTCATCTTGTGGATCAGCGCCACTGATCAGTATGCCGACTCTCGGTGGTGTCTCACCTGCCATCACTTCTGCTTCTGGACCTGTGTCACTCCAAGGACTGCAGTGTCCTCTTCATGACACAGGCCTCTGGCTGTGCCACCCTCTTTTCTCCCCCCTTCTGGGGGACAGTACAGCAGTCCAATGGTCCAGCCCCTTCCTCAGTGGTGAGTGGGGGTCGGGGGTGGACCCAGGCCCACCCACTACTCCAGGTCCCAACCCAGGGACCCTCTAGATAGCAGCCACATGCTGTGTCTCCTCCAACCTCTTAGTCTTTCCCTGAGCCACTACCCTGCAGCCCCAGTATCTTCTTCACCCTTGCCTCAGGGCCTCAGCCTGCAACTCCCAGCCTCCAGCCAGGAGCTCTTCCCTAGCTCCCCTGGTCTCTGCTAGGAGCACTGCCCTGTTCAAGGTGCTGACTTTCTTCCAGCTTCAAGGAAGCCAGTCCTCACTCCTTGAACTCCAGGGAGCAATTGCACCTGCTCTGCCCTGCAGTTCTTCCTATATGGGCCTGCCCAACCCTGATTGGCTGCTTCTCGCAGCCCCTCTCCTATTCACTGCTTTCTGTGCATCCTCTCAAAGCTTTCATTAGCCCCTTACCGGCCAGTATGGGACAGACACCCCATCACACTATTCCATGGTCAAACTTCATGATCCCAAAGTGAGCGATGTAGGGGAATGTCTGTGAGGAGCAGCGCAGGCTAGGATATTTTTTGATGAAACACTTTTTCATCTGAAAATGGTGTTTCATTGAAACTGAAACTTTTCATTAGAATGTAACAGTTTCAACAAAACTTTTATCAGGAAGATTTCTCATGTCCAGGGTGGAATTTCTGGTAAAAAGCATAGAGAAAGGGAGAGAGCAGAATAGCTAAGTGGTTAGAGCACACATATAGGCTGTGGGAATCCCTGGTTACCTGACTTAAAACCAAGTCTCCCCCATCCTAGATGAACCCCTTAGCCACCAGGCTATGAGTTATTCTGGGCTCTCTCTCTCTCTCCCTCCCTCTTTCTCTCACACACACAGAGAGAGGGAGGGAGAGACTTTGAAAGGTTTCAATTTCATCCCAATGTAGAACAGGAAAATTTTGAAATCTCAAAAATTTTCATGGGATGGGAAAACAGTTTTCCATTCAGCTCTAGTGAGGAGATCCTCATAGAAATTTATTTCTCTGATTCTCCTCCTGTCGGGCAATCTGGCCCTTTTGTGTGAGATCACTTTGTTTTACATTTTCAATAAAACTTATATGAAGTAATAACTGCAGGAGCTGCTCAGCAACTTGCAGAACATCATTCTACTACGTGCTGAGCATCTTCAAATCCCATTGGCTGCAACTTTCAGGAAGAGCTCAGAGTCTGGAAGAATTAGATCCATGGTTTCTGACAAATGTACTTTTCATCTGGTAACAAATTAAAAGCCAACAAGCAAACATACAAAATAGTTTTACCCTTAAAGATATAAAATTGTGCCTCATCAGAAAAATGGTAAGTCACCTGCATGATATGATATGACTTTGGGAACCTAAATTCTTTTTTAAATATGTATTGAAAATTCAGTTTCTTCCTGATAGTAAATATATTTCTGTAGAGGAGAAGTATGTTGATATATAATTGTACACCAGATGCAACGCAGGGGAAAAGGAAACAAAACTACACTGATAGCATGTGTTATTTTCTCTGCCCATATGATCTTACCTGCCATGTTGCACCAACTCAGAATAACCAGAACCCATTGTTTCCACAGGAAACAGACTGTGAGGAAATGCACTCGTGTTCTCGACAGTGTGGAAAATAGTGCTGGTCAATACTGTACTATACACAACAGACAATTATGATTCAAGTGTCCAAATTATAATCAGTTTGACAAACGTCCACAGGCGTCTTCATTCTATTTTATATTTTCACTAAGACAAGGCAATCATACAGCCAGACAATTCCATCAGGGAAGCTTGTTAGCTGCTTAGTCTGTTAAACCCCGGTTGCCATAGCATCTAGAGTTGAAAAAGCTGCAGATTGGCATGAAAAAGCATGTCGACAATTGCCCTGTCACAGCATGCAAGCCAGGTCTGCTCAAAGGCAGTACACTACAAGTTTTCTTTCCCAGTTTGCACTACCCCATGCTGTTTAATAATATCCATTTACTGGTATTGGGATTGATCTAGTGCAGTGTAAAATCCGCATCTAGTGAGACTTTGCTTTTCACATGGGGTGAAATTCTTTAACAAATGAGCACATGAAAATTAATGAACATAATATTGTATATACCATAAGAAGCGTATTTGATTTAACAGAAGAACAATCAAATATTTTACTAATCAGTACTTTGGCAAAATAATCTGTTTTACTAAGTAAAATGTATAAATACATAGTATCTTTCTCAACAGTCTTTCAGTGCAGTTTTAGCCTAGTTAGCCAGTGTTCACAACATCATAATACACTGCTTTGCATTCAGAATTTTGTCTTATTTAAAAATATTTATTTGGGGAATATCATTTCTTCATTGTGTGCTTTCTAGAATTTAATTAAGAAGGCATACACTACCAATTAACAAGAATTCAGTTCAATATTAACACATACATACTGATAGAAATCAGCCTAAGAAATAGAAGGGGTAGCAAAAAAAAAATTCAAAATAACTCCATCCCACAGTTTTAATATGCACAGATTAACATGCATTGTTAACAAAGAAGAATCCTCTCATTTAAAAATGACTAGCTTTGGGACAGCATTTTCATGTTTAATCTTAAACATAGATTTATACATGCTAATATTTACTATCTGTCTTCAGCAACATGTTGAGGTTCCAAAACAGAAAAAAAAAAGTCATACAACTAGTGGGGTTTATAAAACTGTTTCCTTTCAAAAGTTTGCACTTGGTTTATTCAGACTTTTCCTTCTATTATAATCTGTTCTGTCACTTCATTTTACTTTTCCTTCAATGCCACAAATAAAGAAAATCTTGAAAACTACGTAACCAGGAACACAATTAAACTGGCAAACCCAAGAGGATTCTCGGCACAACCTTTTCAAATTGTAGTGTTTCATTTTTATTTTATTGGTAGCATACAAACATGTTTTATTACAGCTCTCCCTATCAGTTGTTTTACCTTGTCCATTAAAGGCCTTGATACCTAATTAGATGTAATATAAGAGAGAAGAGGTAATATTAACTGTACAGCAAATTAGAAATCTAATGAACTCTGAAGAAGTGAATATATTCAATGATAGTTTTGTACTGCTTCTTTGTGGTTTCAGTGTAAAGAAAAAACATTACTAAAACTTTTTTTAAAAAAACTTTAATTGAGATTATTACTCTAGTTTCCCATGTGGAATACAAAAAGTTCATTCTTCTTCAGATTAATAGTACATATTTACAGTAAAAGACTTTTTGCTATGTTGTGTATTTCATGCATCTATAATTAAAGATCTGTTAACATTTCCTTTATAACTCCCTCACCTTTATTCTCCAGGGGGTCATAATTTACAAGAGTGATAAATATAAACACAAAGCTGAAACTTGTCATATATAGTCTCAATCTGGAAAACACTATTTTTTCTTGCAATCACTATGTCTATCTTTATTTATTTAGATATATAAAATGAACCTAACCAAGGCTCTAACAGCAGATTGATTTCCACCTTTTAAAATACATCCAAATATTAAGGTTGTCCCAATATCAACATTTTTAGAGGCTCTAGGTAAAAACATAAAATGATATTTACTACTCTGTCACTGATTTATAGTTAAGCTTATCTAGCATGTCCCCTTCCCCTATTTTTAAACTATTTATTTAGGAAGTTTTAACAAGTTTACAAATCCTTTCAATGTAAGAGAAAGAAAACAATCATTACAACAGTTAGCTTTGGTTTAAACTGACTGAACTGTAGTCATCGGATCTTTCTATTTAATGGGTGTTACAATATTATTGAGTGGGCATCAGTATACCACCTATGTCATTTCTAGTGAAATCTCTACATACACACATTTAACAGAACAGGTATGTCTATCAAATGTTAATATTAAAAAAAATGGACAGGTGTGTTTCTGCTTTCTTTTTTTTCTTTTTCTTTTTTGCAGGTGAGGGTACTTTGTCTGAGTACTGAATATAAGGTAATCAAGTATCTATCTGTCCTCTGTCTATTTTGCTGGGTATGTGATTGGTGTGTTAATTTTTCCATAACCTCCCAAAATTTTGTGAACCTTTCCTCAATGGTTGGGCTGCTAAACCCAGGGTTGTGAGTTCAATCCTTGAGGGGGCCATTTAGGGATCTGGGGCAAAAATTGGGGATTGGTCCTGCTTTGAGCAGGGGGTTGGACTAGATGACCTCCTAAGGTCCCTTCCAACCCTGATATTCTATGATTCTACAATTACTTCTGTATTCCCTTTTGTGTGACCACATCCACAAGGAAGACCCAGGAGGATTAACAAAAGAATATTTGGTAATAAATATCAAATAATTTGCGATACTTGGTTACAAATTGCATCCCAATATTCTCTAATGACTGGACATGTTCACCATATATTCATAAAATCTCCTCCTTCCCCATTCAGTCTTTCTCTATTTCTTAACCTGACAAAGCCCAAATATTCCCCTCTGCTGCATGGTGAGGAAAGGATTAAATGTGCATGAATCCCAGGTGTATGAGGCCAGCGAGTGGAAGAGTACAACCTGTTGTAACGTAATACTCCTCCCACAGATGTCCTTCTGTGTAAACTGCACGTGAATGTGAGGGTGAGTTTGGGGAGAGGGGGTGAATGGCGAAGGGTGGGTGGAGTCAGGGAGCGATTATTCTGTCAAACATGTTCTCCACAAAACCCAGCAGATTTCTTGCAATGGAAGTTAATGCTGCTCAAAGTGACATTAACTTCTACTTTGTTCATAGGGTAGCCCACTGAAGGGGTCTTGGAGCACTGGCACATCAATGGGGGAAATGGCACCAAGGCTCCTGTACTGGTTGTGCTGCCAGTAAAGGAAGAAGTTCTGTGGAGTAGCTCAGTGATGCTTCTTCACCATATATGTACCCTGAGATCTACAGAACTGGGGACTGACATTCTGTGCAGGTACTTGGGCTTCAGGAGAATGAGACACAATTCCTGCTGCCCCATCAACTCTGGTCCTAAACCCTCCTTCCTAAGGAGGGAATGAGTCAAACTCTGTGAGCCAGATCCCCAACTAGTGTAAACTGACATAGCTCCACTGAGGTAAATGGAAATGGAGCTAAGCTGATTTTCTCCAGTTTTTAAGTAACTCTTCTCTGTCCATGCATGTTTACACAGATATTGATAACTTGGCCCTGAGATTGCAAGTCCACGTTTCCCTCCTCCTGTTTTCCTGTGGTGGCTAGTTGTTATTGTCCAGTGTGGTAAACATATGGTACACAGGATCACGCAGTGCTTTGAGTCCACGGCAGGTGGTGGTATAAAGAAAACATTTAATGTCTAACTCTGAATTTCCTTGCTTGTCAGATCCCTTGCTGTACTCTGATAGTACCCTTTGTCTATGATTTCAAAGACTGTCTTCCTCTTTACAAATCTATTCCCTTAACATTTATTCAGTGATATTACATGCACACAAAATCTAATTATGCACAAAAAGGCTTTTTTGACTGTTTTTATTTTAAATTTGCTCAGGTACTTAAAAATGAGTAGTGACAGATTATAATCACTTGCTTAGATAATGTACAATTTATACTAAATATTTTCTTTCTTATGTTAAGAATCAATGTCTGTTTAAAAACATAGGCCAATATCTTTTTGTCTTCTAATTAATACAAGAGTGAGATTAATACAGCAAACTATCATGCACCTCAGGGAAAAAGTGTGTTTTAAAATACTGGTAAATACACAGTACCTACAATATATGCTGAATTATATTGCAAGGTTGTTGTAAATCTCATGCTGCAAGTTTCACATAAAATACCTATTTTTGTAAACATAAAAAGCTTTCGACAATGCATAGTGACCATGAAGCTGAATAGTAAAATGAAGATTGCATATTTTATGTGCAGAAAAACCATTGCTTTATAGTAGCTTGTATTTTTCTGTTACATTTTGCCTCATCCTGAAAATTTCTTCAACTGACTGAAAGCACATTAACTGCTAGACAGGCGTCACACTGATGTCTCCATGCTGTAGCTTACAGCCGTGAATTTGCTACGATCTGTTTAATCATCAGTGTATTGATTTTCCTCAGCTTTCCTTCATTTTAGCCCCATAGCAGGCTTCTGTAATTTCCTTTGGACAAAGTGTAACCAAACTGTGCTAAGTGATGTTGATTTGCAGGCAAAAGTAAAGGGGTAAATATAAATTAACAAGCTATAAACATTTTACAAGTGGGGAGTCAATAAAAACAGTGTCTGCAGTTCTTTAAAAAAATGATTTGAAGCAGATTGTTAACAAAGGTGTCCAAAGAAACTGACATGAGTCTGAGAATAATTTTTGCGCTTTGTGATTAAGAATTGATCAGTCTAAAAGCCTCTGATGCAACTGAATCACCCATAAGCTGCTGGACTGAAAAGGCTCAGCAGGAGCTGGTATTTGTTTGTTAAACTCCCATGATTCCAAGTAGATAATTGGTCTGTGAAGTTCATGGCAGAATCTGAATTTGCTTTCTTGCTTCCCAGCTGGCTGAGCACTGGTTTATAGACTTCTGTGTACAAATTTAGCCAGCAGCAAACCTCACATCTTTAATGTAAAAGGTGTTTTGTTGTGTTTTTCAGGTGCTGAGTGGAAAGCCCACACTCCAGAAGCTCATTAAAAGGGCCAAGTTACAGTACAGGTTTATTTCTGTCACAGCGTTTCTGAAAACAGTGACAAGGATTAATATGTTTCTTTGGTACTGGAAAAAGCCTGATACAATCCCTTGTGAATTTGATCATCTGTTTCATTGCCTGTATAAGATTCAATCTCCTATTATATCCTGAAGTTACAGCTGTAAACCAATGCTGATAAGAATTGAGAAGCCACGGCAGGAGCCTTAGGCAAGCTAATTGTTTTATTAAACAGCATCTTGTTTATTTGCAATTTATTTCAGACATTACTCATCCAACTTTCTCTTCTTTAAAATTGCACAGCATATTAACTCTGCTGTCTAGTACACATGGCATATACTGTATTGTACAAGTGTATATGTAATGGAGTTTCTAGACTTTTAAACTGTTACTTTTATTCTGCTATTGCTTATGAATAGCTATTTTGGAACTTTTATGGAATTCCTTCCAAGGCTTTTTATAATTCTGTCAGTAAACTCATATCTACAGATTGCCTAAAAAGTTAGATTCTTATGAACACAAAGACTGAAAAAGTGGCCCAGATTCAGGAAAGCTTCCTTATTCAGGAAAGCACTTAAGCATGTGCTTAATTGTTAGCATTTTCCCCACTGATTTGAGCACGTATTTAAAGATAAACATGTACATGTAAGTGACTTCCTAAATCAATGTGTAAAAGAACACATATTGCTTACAATCAGTGATCTGAAAACTGTAAAATATGCTGTCAAATT
The DNA here is from genome assembly GCA_033296515.1 of Macrochelys suwanniensis. Lineage (NCBI taxonomy): Eukaryota > Metazoa > Chordata > Testudines > Chelydridae > Macrochelys > Macrochelys suwanniensis. The sequence goes on from CM065781.1 coordinate 49,794,715, forward strand.
CATGAGGGAGAAACTCATCCTCATGGGGAAGCACACAGATAGCCCTGTGTATAGAGAGTGGGCCTGGAGCAATCTTGTAAGTGGACTTCCACACCTCTTACACACAACAGTGATGGATTCCCTGTCAAATTAGCTGGCAGGAAAAGGAACCCTGGACTGAGAAGTACGAAAAAGGCCACTGCCTCTGCATTAATAGAGACCCACTCACCCAAAACCTTCAGAGAAGGTCTGATCCAAAGTCCACTGAAGATAATGAGAGTCCAACAACTTCACTGTACTTTGGATCAAGCCCAGAAGGAGTGTAAAGAGGTAGGGGTCACTATTCTGGGACAGTGGTCACAGAGGGTCTTCACTGCATCCTCGTGGCCTACTTGTATGTTGGCACTGGTTGTAGGTCCTCCCCCATCTACCTGGGCTTTATTTGGGAAGCAGAGAATTTCACCTCTTAAAGAAAGTCTGCTTTCAATATTAGAGCCTAACTCGGGGCCCAGTTCTGCAACCCTTGTTGTCACTGAGAAGGATTTATTCATAGAAGTAGTTCCCTGACTTCAGTGGGACTACTTACATGAGCAAATCCTACTCACTGGGACTATGGGCTGAGGAATTAGGTCCTCAGTTAATGGTCTTTGTGCTGTGATATATGATCACGCGTGCAAAAATGTGCATGAGCATGCCTTAATTCAAAGCCAGAATCTTAACACGGACAGAGATTTGGGGACCGAACACACAACAAAGAATGAGAGTCACAAAGATATACATTTTACAGCATGATATGTGAGGAGCCAGACAGTGAACCCCCCTCGCCCCGCCCATTATTCCTAAAGGTAGGTTTTATGTCGAGTTTTTTAAGTGCCACACAGGCATTTTGACCCATAAGTGATTGTATATACAATACATAGCTAAACAGAACCTTGTTTGCAGCTGGCAATTTGTTGTCCTCTTACAACAAAAAACCAAAATGGTAGCCAAAGAGAAAACTGCCAGTCAAAATACTCTTGCTCCCTTATTCACACTGTTGCTTTCTACCTCCACACTCAATTTTTCTCTAACAACAAATTTAACTTATGAATGAGAAAGGTTAAAGAAAAAATATTTAGTTGCCAAAAACATGGCAAAAATATTATAAAAAGATCTGTTACTGCTAAACACTGTATGTCCTTAGAAAAATGCTAGAAACCACAAGAGTTACACTTTTATCTCAGAGGTAGCATATGTGCCATATAATACATATGTTGCAATCACAGCAACGTATTTTGCATGAACAGCAGCAAATTCTTGTCCAGTGCTCAAATGAAAGCTGTCATTATCCCCTTATTCATTTAGAGGAATGTCAGTTTTGTACATCTACCTCTACCTGACACATTTCTTTGGATAACTCTACCTGTTTAAATAAAAAATGAGGCACAATTGTAGTTTTTCCTATTTTTGAGGTTGTTTTTTAAAAATTCTGTAATTCCTTCCTTAGATGTATGCATGATCGATGTCTAATTAAAATAACTGTTATCAAATTAAAGCTTTTATTATATTCTCCTATTGTGGACAATAATCACTTAAGATAATGACTAGCATTTGCACCTTCCATCTGAAAGGATCAAAGTATTTTAAAAAATGATTTGCAAATTATATATAAATATTCTCAGACAAAAAACTTTGTTACCTAACAGTTAATGCTGCAAAGTGCTGCTCTCTAACAACACATACAATCACATCTTTTACAAAAAAAGAAATACAAAAAATGGAAAAGCTATGGAAATCACCAGCTAAGGTAAAGTATTCAATTCTGACACAATATTTATATACCCATAGATTGCAAAATTCTATCTGCACCACAAAAAAAAGCTGTAACTCTGTCCCTGTTGGAGGTGGGTATCACACTGGGGTCCCATTGTGCTAGGCACTGTACATATATATAACAAAAAAAATGTTTCCCACCCCAAAAAGCTTATTCTCCAAGAAATGAGCCAAGGACTTAGTCAAACATCATTTTTTTCAAAGCAGAGACCATTCCTATGGGGTAAACAATTCAGACAGCAAGAAAGAGTCCAAACACCTTGTGGAGGGTGTTTTATACTGGGAAAATGAACACACGTTTATCCTCTTTAAAATTCTTGGGGGCAGGGACTGTCTTTTGTTCTGTGTTTGTACACCACCTAGCATAGTGGTGTCCTGGTCCATGACTGGGACTCCTAGGTGCTATGGTAATATGAATAAATAATAATAATTACTAAAGGACAAACAAAAAGTCCTTCTTGGCTTTCTTCATCCCAAGTCCCATCAAACATAAAGGGTGGGTTACCTCTGCTGGACAATGTAGCTTATTTCTACATAGTCTCGTCTAGAACGTGAGGTTATCCCCCTGGCTAGTCTTCCAGCTCCTGCTCTCCCCTAGAGCTCCCTTCTCCTCAAACCTACTCTGGGATATTGGAGAGTTCAATACTTCCCCAGAGCTAGCCCTGACTGGCTGCCTTGCACATCCCTGCAATAAGGGCAGGCAGCTGTGGTCTTTGCTGACGGAAAGGGATATGAACTCAGAATGGAACAAAGAGCAAGACAGCTGGTACACAGATCCCCATGTATTTGGGGTTAGATGGGATATGCACATTTTTGCAGCTACACCCAGTTTCCCTACTGTTCAAAATTCTGCCCAAAGTTTTATGGAGACTATTGATGCACACATGTAGAAATTCCAATCATCAACTATGGGAGACAGCCCAGCTACTAGCCTTTGCAGGTTATATTTGTTTCAGAGCTAAGGCAAAAATGACAGACATCAGCTTCTTTGAGAGGCCTTCTTCCTCTGATAGAATAAGGATTCTGGTCATAATGTGTTAGATCTGGTTCATAGAACAATATACAGGTTTGAGTTTGTGAGCTAAAAAAATGATGGAAAAACAAAAACAAAACTATATTTCAGTGTCAACTCTACGCAACTTTTTAACCAAATAATCCCAAATTATCCTGAACCGCAGGACAATTATGTTTTGATTAAATAAAACTTGTTGGCACAGCATTGGAGGTGCCATTATTGGTCCTAATTTCATTACTTGGAATCCCTAAATTCTTAGGCCCAGATCCTCAAAGGTATTTATAGGCATCTAACTCCCACTGATTTCAATAGGATTTAGGTGCCTCTGTTCCTCTGAGGATCTGGGTGTTATACCCTGAATGTTGGAGTCCTAAATACGTATACTGTTTTAAAGCTCACTAGCAGCTCAAAAGGCTGCTAAGTTTGGATCCAGAAGCCAAGGAGTATAAAACTACCAAAGAGCATAAGAAACTCTCAGGGTGAAAACATGTTCACTGGAAAGAACACTGAACCCTTTCATTATGAGTACTTGATCTCAAAGACCTACTCTGTCAATACCCAGACTAGGACATGTGAAAAGCGTACATCAGAAGAGGAAGTTGGTCAAGGAGGTTAAATACTCACTTATTCTCATGGCTGTTCATTACTGTTTGCTGCTTCATTGATTTTGTGTTTCTTTTGGCTTCCGCACATTGGGCAGTTATTTTATTTCATTTTGTCTGACTTGTTACAAAAAGCACTGTCCCCGGGGCACTCAAACTCAAAATATATACTTTAAAGTGACCCCTTTGCACATAAAACAGCAAACCGCCAGCTAAATACTCCAACAGAAAAGGATCACACCATCCACCCTCCCTAATGATCCAGACCACTCCGTACCCAAAAAGGGCAGAACAAGTGTGTTAAAGAAGAAAAATATAAAGAATACATTCATAAATAATAACACACGGAAAGTAAGGGTGGAGCTAAAGTAACATCCAAAGTCTCTTTGTAGTGAGAGATTCTCAGCTTGTATGATTGATGAACACTCATAGAATAATTAAGAGGAAGAGCTTCCAAAAGTTTCTCCTCTGTGAAAAACAAATTTAATATCCGAATCAGAAGATTTCCCATTTAAACTCACTACCATTTCTAACAACCCCCCTCCAAACCATATTCTCCACATCAGTGATACCATGGTGTGGACCATCCAAACACTGCGCTCCATCCCCTATAGAACCATTTCCCTCCACATGACCTCTTGATTCGGCATCTGAGACCTTGACATTCACCCCACAGTCTAGATTACTATGGCACAAATGGTGCCACCTCCACCTAGGATAGAGAGGAGCCAACAATGGGCTGAGGCACTTCCTGTATGACATGTTGGCCTACTTCTTGCACAGCAATGGTGTGGAGCAGATATGCACATGGTAGGGGTGAGAGGATCTGCCATTGCATGGATCCTCTAGTGCTTTCAGGAACAGGAAGTGCTACTTCAAACAATTGAATGAAGTATCCTCCTCTGAGAGTCTCCACAGATGTTCTGCGGCTGTGTATGTGTGTGCAATTCCTCCCCCAAATCCCCTATCCTTTTGCCAGTTGCTAAGCCCACCTCTTCTGGCCGGGCACAGGGGTCAGGGTTTGTTTTTTTCAATGCTTAAATGTGAAAATCACTTTGATATCTCTGATGAACAAGGACTTGGAAAACAGTAACTCCTATAGATCTGTGTATTTGCACACATATACATTCTATTCAAAGCATCTGTAGGCTATAGAACATTATCAGAAGACTAATATATCCCAATCAGACCGGATTTATTTATAGACAACGCTCTTTTTGCAATGTTAGATGCCTCATTAACTTGATTCAGCTTGCACATAGCAAAAATATTCCCTCCCTCTTCAGATTTTTGATAGAGGGAATTATAATTTCTTGTTTCATTTGTTAAAATCATTTAGCTGTGAGGACATGTTTCAGAAATGCTTCATTCATATGACTTTCTCAAATGCCAGAGTATTCATCCTGACCAAAAGGCTCTCGTCTTGTTGATTTCCTCTTAAGCGACATACCAAAGAGGGTTGTCCTCTTTCTCCCTTTCATAAACCTCAGCCAGGAATCATTCACAGCCAACATTTGGTCCTACACAAAAGTTCATGATTTCAAAGGCTGGCAGAGTGGGACATATGGGGAGATTATATACTTTTGTGTATCACTGAACTCCATCACAACTTTGGAAGTGTAATCTTATATGGGGTAAATAAAAAATATTTTAAATCAAAGTCTAAATCAAATTTCTAGCTGTCTTACATACCCTCTCATTTTAGAGATCTGCAGATTTTAAACATTGGGGGTAATGTTGCAATACGGTGCACGAAGAATTACGGATGCTTAACTACGGAAGGTACAGGGAGGAGTGCAGCTGTTCTTTCTCTGCTGAAAGCAGAGATAGAGTCCGCTGCTCCTCTTCCTGTCCTGAGGGGAGCAGCAAACCGCAATATGTCCCCATCCTTCTTGGCTGGTGTGGGTGAGAGCTTCCTCTTCTATTTCAATCTTCTGTAACAACTGGTTAGTGTTAAAGCAAAGTATTGAAATTTAGTAGGATGGGGTGCACTAGGTTTAAGAAATTCATTTACAATATGCTATCTAGTAGGTTACATTAATTTATAGAAGCGACAAAGAGTCCTGTGGCACCTTATAGACTAACAGACGTATTGGAGCATAAGCTTTTGTGGGTGAATACCCACTTCTTCAGATGCATGCAGTGGAAATGTTCAGGGGCAGGTATAAATATGCAGGGAAGAGTCAGGTTAGAGATAATGAGGTTAGTTCAATCAGGGAGGATGAGTCCCTCTTTTTTTTTTCTTCAGTTGGGCTAGCCAACTACAAAAGCAGTTTCTCCTCCCTTGGTGTTCACACCTCAACTGCTAAAAGAGGGCCTCATCCTCCCTGATTGAACTAACCTCGTTATCTCTAGCCTGACTCTTCCCTGCATATTTATACCTGCCCCTGGATATTTCCACTGCATGCATCTGAAGAAGTGGGTATTCACCCACGAAAGCTTATGCTCCAATACGTCTGTTAGTCTATTAGGTGCCACAGGACTCTTTGTCGCGTCTACAGATCCAGACTAACACGGCTACCCCTCTGATAATTAATTTATAGCTTGATCTTGAATCTATTAAGTTAATCAGAGCTTTGCCATTGACTTCCAGGTGCTCAGGATCAGGCCTTTACAGTCTGAGATGTCTTTCACATCAATTCAATCTCCTTACTTTACACATTAAAGATGTCTGGTCAGATTTCATATTCACCTCTGTTTATTTTAGACCAAAATATCCTTTTTTTGGTCAAATCCTAGCCCTTCACACTAATAGTACAAAACTCTGTTTTTAACTATACTAATTTGTCAACATCTGAGCTGGGTTATTTGGAAAATGTGAATAGATGCCTATTCTTTAAGACAACAGCATTCTTGGGTTTCATTTTAAACAGTACACAATCTCCATCACATAGATGTAAATATGATGATAATGTGTGATGGGCCAGATGTGATTTGGATGCTCCCGTTCCTAACAGACAAGGAGAACCTATGCAATTCAATACACTCTTTTGACTTAAAGAAGAGAGTCAAACTCCAGGCAAACTCAAGGATAATCTTAACAATACCGCGAATGTCAACTAGCAAAACTGAACACTTAACACTGTTGCCAAATCATGGGACTTTATTGTGAACCTCATGGTAATTTGCTGTTTTACCTCAAGTGTCAACTCCTGGAGACATGAATCTCAGCTTTCATTTTTTAAATAACCACATTTCTAGTCCTCCTGGTTGTGGAGGAAGGCTTGAAAAGAAACCAGGAGGCAAATAATTGTGTCTTTAAAAAAAACCCTCAAGATATTTAAGCCAATTTCATGATTTTTAGGCCCTGACACATGATTTCTGAATGATTGGGAGTGAGGGGGGCTGGGAATGCTGTGTACACCCCCATGCATATCATCACAGCTATAAAAACTATATGGTAATATGCATATGCAAGGAAGAGTCTAGGTTATGAATTCACCATTAAATTTCACATATCCTGACTTTTGATAGCTTAGTTGTGCATTCTTAATGTTTTAACTTGCTATTTACAATAGATAAGAGTGTAATTTATTATTAGTTGGGTGCCCCCAACAGTTAGCTCAACGCTGTACAAAAGAGACAAAGACTGCTGTTTATAATGCATTACAGGCCTACTATGAAACAGAACGATTATCAATGTATTGAATTTCCCCTCATATTTTTACATTGCTTTTGAGATTTTTTTTCATATATAACCACATTTTATTTCTTTCTACAAAAATATTTATTTCCTTAGTGTATTAATGTTGATGAGCTTCTGCAAGTTCCTTTAGGATAAGAAACTTGCCACTCAAAAGACTGTTTTACCTAAAACACATAAAGGGGATGAAAACAGCAGCAGGGATAAATGATCCTGCAATACCTTGTTCGGTTTCCATAGAGGTACTATAGATCTTGCCTGGGGCTTAATTAGTTTCTCTGCTCTGAAAAAGTGAACAATGGTGGGCCTGAAGGTTTACTGGCAGCACAAGATATTGCCACATTGTGGATATAAGTTGGGTACCTAATTTCTCTGAATACTAACCAAAAATAATCACTTGACAAGTACTGGCACAATTAGCCTTCACAGAGTTATTTTGCATGCAGTGGTATTGGGCTACAAATTCAGTTAAGGCATTGATCATAACAAGGATTTAGTTTCTCTTGATTCAACAAAAAGAGCCATTCTGCCATATTTATTTCCCCACAGATCCAAAGCCAGTTTCAGAATTACTCAGGTGGCCAGTCATACTTCAGGTAAATTCTGAAAGATCATCCAATTTTTCAGTTTTGATCACTGTGGCATTTTACCCATAATGGGAAACAAAATAGTGTTCGCAGAAATATTTTTTAAAGACAGATTCAGTTTATACAGGTTAAACACACATTCTCCAGCCAGGTGGGCCAAGAAGATGCAAATCCAAAATTGCAAAACTGTTCTATACATTAGATGGAGCAATTGAAGCTCAGAATACATTAAATACAAGCTAACATGCCTGTAAAATAAAAAACGAGCACCAACGTAAGAGAGAGGAGGAAAGGAAGGATAGACAGATAATGAAACCCCAGAAAACTTCATCCTGATATATGGTAGAATTCCTTACCTAAAATTATATTAAAAACAAGGAGGAAGGAACACAAGCCAGAATAGGGAAAGAACAGGTTAAAGAATATTTAGATAAATTAGATTTATTCAAGTAGGCAGGGCCTGATGAAATTCATCCTAGAGTACTTAAAGAACTAGCTGAAGCAATCTCGGAACCGTTAGCAATTATCTTGAAGAATTTATGAAGGACACATGAGGTCCCTGAAGCCTGGCCAAGGACAAACATAGTACCTATCATTAAAAAAGGCAACAAAGAGGATGCAAGGAATTATAGACTAGTCTGCCTAACTTCAATATATGGAAAGATAATGGAACAAATAATTAAATAATCCATTTGCAAGCAGCTAGAGGATAATAAGGTGATTTGTCAAGAACAGATCACACCAGACCTAATTTCCTTCTTTTACGGGATTACTGTCCTAATGTATGGCGGGAAAGCAGTAGATGTGATATATCTTGATTTTAGTAAAGTTTTTGACACAGTCCCACATGACATTCTCACAAGCAGACTAGGAAAGTATGATCTAAATGAAAAATTACTACCAAGTGGGTGCACAACTGATTGAAAAACCATACTCAAAGAGTAGTTATGAATGTTTGGCTATCAAACTGGGAAGACGTATCTAGTGGGGTCTCACCGGGGTCTGTCTTGGGTGTAGTACTATTCAATATTTTTATTAATGACTTGGATAATGGAGTGGAGAATATGCTTATAAAATTTTCGGAAGACAATAAGCTGGGATGGGTTGCAAGCACTTTGGAGAACAGGATTAGAGTTCACAATGACCTTGACAAATAGGAGAATTGGTCTCAAATCAACAAGATGAAAATCAATAAAGACAAGTTCAAAGAACTACATTTAGGGGGGGGAAATCAAATGCACAAATACAAAATAGTGAAAAACTGGCTTGGCATTAGCACTACTGTAAAGGATCTGGGGGTTATGAATATGAGCCAACAACATGATGCAGTTTTCTGGGGTGTGATAACAGGATCATTGTATGTACAACATGGGAGCAATTACCCATTCTACTTGATCCTGGTGAGGTCTCAGCCAATGTTGGGCACCACACTTTAGGAAATACATGGACAAATTAAAGGAAGTCCAGAGGAGAACAACATAAATAATAAAAGGTTTAGAAAACGAAACCTATGAGGAAAGGTTAAAAAATGTGACATGGTTAGTCTTGGGAAAACATGACTGAGGGGTGACTTGATATCAGTCTTCAAATATGTTAAGGGATGTTCTAAGGGGAGGTGATCAGTTGTTTTCCATGTCCACTGAAGGTGGGACAAGAAGCAATCATCTTAATTTGCAGCAATGGAGATTTAGAGTAGATATTAGAAAAAACTTTTTTACTTTTGGGGTAGTTAAGCCCAGATATATATGGCCCTACCTCAGTGTAGAGAGCTGGACTAGACGAAGCTCTTGAGGTCCCTTCCAGCCCTACGTATCTATGATTCTATAAAGGAGCAGCCCGTGACATACCTAAGGCTGATTATAAACCATTCAAGGGAGGTAGCTTCTCACATCTGACTTTAAGGTCTCATTCACATTGATAAAAATATTTTTGTGAGCTGAACCCAGTTTTAAAAATGGGTTAAACACTTCTGTAGTCAGTGTGGACCACATCTAAGCATGTCAAAGCTACTGTAGAATACTACTTACTAGACCAGTAGGAACACAGTTTTTGAGAGATCACAGTGGATGTTAATTTTAAAACAAAAAGCCATATCAATGAAAGTAACATGGGGTTCGGGGTGGAGGAAGAGGCAGGAAAACTACATGAGGCAAACTGCACAGCATACCCTTAAGGAGGAATGTTTTTGAAGCCTGTGGAATTTGGAGGGGGCAAGGCCTCCCAACCTAGACATATACAGAGGGGAAGAGATCTAATAAGTCTGTGGAACCTGGAACTATCCACACGCTCGGCTTCCCCTTTGTGCATTTCTATTAGACCCTTCTCCTCCTGGCATCATAGATCATGCAGGAATCATGCTGACATTGGCTCAGTAGCAGCTTGTGGGGCAACCAAAAACTGCTGAATACAACTTCAAGCTATATTAACTTCAGGCTGAATTTTCATGTTGAAATCAGGTTGTATGGCAAGGGATGGTGATACAGAGAATGGGCAGCCCCCTACTTTATCTTTCTGCCCTCACCAAATCACAGAGCCCTAGTACTGGCAAAAGTGCCAGAAGCACACATACATGATGCAAAAATACAAGGCTCATGCATGGACTATGCAAGAGTGTCCTTAACTAAGCATTGTTAAATCTTGAACAATTGATCTTTGCTTGCTTTGCATTGTGCATGCATGATCCTTGCATTTTTCTGGTATGGGACTTTGGCTGGCTTTCCCAGGGGTCAAAGAGTTAACGATTCCACAATCCACACTCCCAAGTGGCCAGTGGAAGATTCACCCACAGAGGGTTCCTTTCCCATGTGCATGCCGAGGGTGTGGTCAATTATTATTAAGACAGAATTTGCTGCAATATCAACTGACAAAAATGAGACACGTATGTTGAGTAATGTCCATTTGTAGTTCTTAGTCAAATCTTATTTCAAATTCTGTTTCATCTTGTTTCTGTTTAATTATGATTTTATACAGTATCCTTATAATTCTGTACTTTGTTATTACAACAGAATATTTGGGTTTTTATTAATGGCATTAATTGACATCCTTGTTGGCAGTCTCAGCAAAGAGACCAATGACTGACTAGGCATGGAGAATAAATTACCACCTTGTGCCTAGAGACTGTCCCTTCAGGTCAGGGTTGAGTCATTCTGGGAATTCAGCTTCAACTTCCATTGTTCATACTGAACCTGGTCTTTGGAGGCAGGATCCTGGAAACTACTTTGCACAGACTGACCCCGTTTCCCTCCATTGCCCAACTGACTTCAAAGAGGCTCCACCCACGCCCAACACCTTGCAAGATCCAGGCCTGGCTATACAGAGGGTTTCACTCTTCAGAACTGGTAATCCCATAACTTTCATAAGCATTAAAATTCACACAAAAATTAAAAATAAATGCACAACTATCCACAATTTTTAGTCTCACTGCAGTGTAGGAATTAAAGAGGTTTCATTTATATTGATGATCGAATAAAATGTAAATGCTAAACATGAATCTAAAAGGGGGGGGGGGGGGGAAATGACCAGTTTTGGATAAAACATAACATTTTTAGTCTATATAGAGGATAATGATACAACATTCAAGTTTTCCAGTCTAAATGTAATATTTTTTGTCTAAATCAACATACTTTACCATTTTTAAACTTTTCTCATCATATTTTTGACAGCAGGTTTTTCAATTTTGACAGCTTTTTAAAAGTAATTTTAACAGATGAGTGATTTCTCCTCTCAGCAAAGTCAGATTATGTGAAATGTCAATGTAAAAACCATATACTGTGACACATAATCATTTTTCATTGAATTTACTTATTAATTTTACTTGCTATTGCTAATAAAATGTAAGTGCTTGGCTAATTGTATTGCTTATTTAAATATTTTTAAAGGAATTTATTTTAAAATTGCATTTTTTTTCTGACTACAAAATTTCTCTGAGGTAACCATAATTTGTCACCCTCACAATTTATTTAAAGTGGAAGAATTACCATCCCAGTTGGGATTCTCAGCCGAGAGGCCAAAGAGTGAATCAGCGGAGAGATTGAACAGCTGAGCTCTCTCACCTTTAAGGGTGGACTTTAAGGTTTAAAGACTGAAGCGTATTTGCAGAGTGGTGTAGGGAAGGTTGCACAGATCGGGTGTGCTTGCGCTGTGGAATACTGAAGACTTTAGTTACCAATGCTGTCAATCTGTCACCTTTCAGAAGCACTAAATTCATGTAAGAGAAAAGGAAATATGAAAAGAGAGATTGGATAACGCGGGGAATTGATAATGGAATACAGAGCCTTTCAATGTAGGTCATCAGTGTAAACCCAACTTAAGTTGGTCATGAGTGAATGTTGTTACCCTCTGAAAGTTATTCATTGGTTAATGTTAATATTAGATACCTTGGTGGTTTTAGACATGTTCAGCCTAGATAGGCGTCCACATTGCAATTGACTTCCTAAAAAATGTTTAAGGCTGTGTTCTTGCCTTGTCTAATTTTTCTGAGTGAAGAACTGTCTTTACTTTTAACAGACCTGAACTATTATTGAAGTCAATAGGAGTTTTGCCTGAGTAAGGAATAGCAGATTGGTCTTCATCTCTGTTTCACATTTGGATTTCATTCAAGACTGAATACAAATTGACCTTGATATACATTTACACAGTTACATGAAATAAACACATTTGGCCTAATATTATATGGCTCCAAATATGATGCACATATGCATTTGCTTTGCCATATTGTTTGCTTGCTTCACCTGCCTTCAAAGGGGAATTGCAAGTGCTTTGGTAAATGGAATGAAGGTCATCTAGTTTCACTAAGCTCCAATAAGAACCTCCATAACTTTAACTGAAACACCAGCTTTGTAATGTCTTACAAGAATCCTCCTTAGTGATTGCAACAGATATCCTGAAATTTACAGTGTAAAAGTAGAGTGTGGTGGGGAAATGACTTTTTATTTTCTCATTTCAGTAAAGGCTGTTATGTGTTACTAGTGACTCCTTTTCTATTCACCAATAACACATCCAGCATATAAAGGGTCAAATATTGACCACACAACCTGATGCCATACTAACATGTGAAGAACTAGAAGAATTATTTTGCTGACTTCACCTCAAAGAATTATTTCAAAACAATGATGACATTTCTCACAAATACTGAGTCCCCACAAAGAGTCATAAAAAAAAAAGAATCATCTGACTGGATGCCCCACAGAGAACGAAACCTCACATTTGATCATTTTATTGATTGCTTCAGGGAAAAAATTGACTGTGGAATCCTCCACAAACATCCACCACAATCTACCCACTTCCAAGAGGATAGCTATCCAATCCCTGAAATCCAACCACCAGACAGGGGTCAAACCAGTAGACAAAGGGGGCACCATTGTAGTCCTCAACCACAATAACTATGTTAACAAACCCAACTGAACACTGACTACAAAAAACTCAAAGAAGACCCCACACCACACATAATTCACCCAGGAATTTAAGGATATTGTCAAATTCTCCAGACAACTTCAAGAGAAACTCTACAACCTCATCCCGCACAAATGCATCCCAGAGACATTGTACATGCTTCCCAAGATACACAAACAAGGGAACCGAGGAAGGCCCACCATATCTGGCCATGGAAATCTTAGTGAAGGAATATCAGAACTCATAGAAACCATCCTCAAACCACTCTCCACACAAAGAGTCAACTTCCTCCAGGTCACAGCCGATTTCCTCCAGAAGCTCCACAACATTAACATCCTCCCTCAGAACATCATCCTTGCCACTATGGATGTCCCCAACCCTATACACCAAATTCCCTCACAATGATGACATCACTGCCTGACTTAAATATCTACAAGGCAATGGGCAACACACAGATATCCACCCCAAACACCACCAAACTCATCCATTTCATCCTCACCCACAACAATTTTACATTCAACAACTAAAACTTTTTCCAAACTATGGGAACAGACATGGATACTAGGATGATTCCCCAGTACACCAATTTCCCCATGGGACACTTTAAGGAAGAATTTCTGGACAAATACATTATGAAACCAATGATAAACCTGAGATACATTGATGATATTTTCATCCCCTGGAGAGATGACCTAAACTCCCTCATAGATTTCCACCGCAACTTCAACAACCATCACATATCGATCAAACTCTCTCTAGAACACTCCCACACCAGCATCATCTTCCTGGACACAACAATAAGCTTCAGCAATGGAACCCTACAGACAAATATATACAAGAAATCAACAAATCATCACATCTTTCTTCACAGATCCAGAAAACATTCCAAACACACCAACAAATTTGCCATCTACAGCCAGGCACTCAGATACCACAGGATATACTTTGAAAAGAAAGTCCAGGTTATACACCTTAACGCACTTAAAACCAACTTCACCAAACAAGGACACTCCACCAGAGAAGTAAATTGCATCATGGAATGGAACATCCAAATACACCAAGAGAAACTGCTTCAGTGTAGGGGAAAAAAACCCTTAGATCATACACCAGTAGATGTCACCTACCACCTGATACTGGAACCCATACAGAATATCATTAAACAATTACAGCCCATACTTGAGGGGGACCACATCCTGAAAGAAATCTTTCCTGAACCACCTCTTCTGATGTCAGAAGCAAGCTCCCCACAGACTAGGACACACCAACTCAAAACAGCACCAGACCCTGCCAGAACAACAGATGCAAAACCTGTCGACATATCTCCACTGCTACAATGATCAATAATTTCCCACAATGCCCTTTCAAGATCCATGAGTCCTACACTTGCCTATCACAACATGTAGTGCACTTCATTCAGCGCACTAAAACCTCCAGTTACAATTATGAGGTGAAACAAGACAATCACTACAATCTCAAATGAACTCGCACAGAAAAATGATAAAAGACAAAAACACCCTATCCCCATGGGTGAACACATTTCACAAATCAATCAGGCCGTATCTGACCTCTTAGTCCTCATTTTCAAAGAAAACCTACACAACATCTTCAAAAGATGAGCCTTGAAGCTTAAATTTGTAACTTCGCTAGACACTAGGGGTACATCTACGCAGCAGAAAAAGGTCCTCAGCATGCTGCAGCTGACCTGGATCACCTGACTTGGGCTTGTGGGAGTCAGGCTGTGGGGCTAAAAATTGCAATGTAGACATTTGGGCTCCAACTGGTGCCTGGGCTCCAAGACCCTGAGAGGGTGAAGGGTCTCAGAGCTCAAGCCCCAGTCTGAACCTGAATGTCTACACAGCTGCTTTTAGACCTGCAACCTGAACCCTACCAGTCAATTGACCCAGGATCTGAGACTCCATGTTGCCGGGCTTTTTATTGCAGTGTAGACATGCCCTAAAAATCATGGACTTAACCAAGACACTGGATTTATGGCATATTTCAACAATCCGTAACTCACTAACTCCTCCCTTTTTTTGTCCTATGACTGCAGTGAGATGTTAACTGGCCACTTCACCTTGAATGGTCTCTTACAATATGTGTTAATTACTTATGCTAAACAATCTGTCCCACCTTGTATTTAGCTGTGACACTCTGAGTACCTTTCCCAGACCTGAAGAAGAGCTCTGTATGTCTCAAAAGTCTGTCTCCTTCACCATCAGAAGTTGGTTTAATAAAAGATATTACCTCACCCACCTTGTCTCTCTAAGGGCTAGTCTACAGTGGCAATGCTAAAGTGCTGCCCACATGGCTTGTGTAGTCGCAGCAAAGCTCTGGAAGAGCTCCCAGGGCTGTAAAAAAAAATACCTCCTCAGGAGACATAGCTACCTGCGCTGTCTACACTGGTGCTTTACAGTGCTGAAACTTGCTGCGCTCAGGGGAGTGTTTTTTCACACCCCTGAGCGAGAAAGTTGCAGCGCTGTAAAGTGCCAGTGTAGACAAGCCCTAATATCCTGGGACCACCACGGCTACAACACCCCTGCAAACAAATATTGACTGGCATTTGTGCCTATGTACATTCCAGAAAATCCAAAACTAGAGTGGGGAGCGTGGGCTAAGTGTATTTCTCAAACCCATGAAAAGACCATTAGCATTGGAATCACAGCGTGGCATTCTACCATAGGGTACAATGGCAATGACTGGCACTTATCAGTGGGTATTTGCTCTGACCCAAATATAGCCAGATATAGGCATTCTTGTCTCAAACATTTGACTCCTGTTTCTGCACAGGGAGAGTCTGTGTATGGAGCTATGGCTGGGCCAGAAAAACAAAGCATAATTAATGCAGATTTTATTAATTATGTCAGTCGAGGAGGGAAAATGAATAGTGCCAGACTTAGCAACAGGAAGATAAGAATTCTTTCTTCTGTTCTGGGTATGGATCCTCTATCTTCTACCCTGGAGTTCTTCCTTCTACTTTTTGAATCCTTCTACCCTGGCCTACTGCTAGTTATATAGGAACAAAAAGGCACAAAATGTAGAGGTTTTACATTTCTGTAATGCAGTGTTTCATCTTTATAAAGAGCTACGCTAGAAGTCTATACAACTATGGATATGCTTATTTCCATTCCCTGAATCTTAAGAAAATTGATGGTAGAAGTACAGGTATCAGGTACACCAGTGCAAAAGCAGAGTAACTCCACTGACGTCAATGCAATTACTATAGAGTTACATGGATATAACTGAGAGCAGAATCTGGTTCATTTATGAAGTTCTTCCTTTATACATCTCACCTCACTGTACACATTCCTTAGTACCCAAGAATATTCTAGATAAGGAAATGTGAGTCCTGATCCTGCAAAAGCCTCTCTCATTTAATTAGTCCTTACTCAAGCAAGTAATGCAACTGAATGTGAAGCACTGCTCAAGGATTCGCAGGATCAGCCTTCTATATTTTACAGTATTTCCGTATTGCCCAACTCAGCTCCCACTGGAGTCAACGGCAGTTTTGTGTTACATCTTGATCCATCCATCTCAGATGTTATTGGGCCAAAAGCATTCCACTGGTTTAAGCTACTGATAAGATTTCCCATAATGTAGGCTGCATAAAACAGTTCAAAATCAAACAATGTTAAATTATCCCTGAGAGTACAGATGATTTAGTTCTTCGTTAACTTAATTGTTTTCCAGCAAAAGTGAAATGTGCTGTATGCAAATTAAATAATACCAAGTGTCAGCACTTAAAAGAAATGCTCATTTAGCTTCAGTAGAGGTTTTGTCACAAATTTTGTTGATTTATTTGTAAGAAATTGTGTTTATCTTCATTTGTTTCAAGCACAATACAATTGTAAGACCTAGTGCCTGCTGGCAAAGTTGGAATAGCTGTCAGCAGGAAATGGCAAACTAATAATAAATGGTGGTAAAATATTTATATTATAGTTTACTGGGAAAATGAATGTCGTTTTCTATTTCATTACTGCTTGAGGCAGTACACAGTAACACAGTTGTATTTCAAAGTGAGCGCATAGAATTCTAAACTCTGTAGTAACTTATCTTCTAACTATCAGCTACCAAAAAAGAATTAATAAAAATAGAGCCTTTTACTAGTTCCAATTTAAGAAATTTTAACTGGGGTACATAGTGCAGTAATTAGTAGCATCTCACATTCAATGTTATTGGACACTAGTCTGGTAGATCAAACAGTTGTGTATGTGGCCTACTTATTTAGCTGCTTGCTCATAATTTTCAATAACAGCGCTGTTCTTGTACAGGGAGGGGTGGTCTTAAGCCACCAGAGTACTCTGAAGTATGGTGATGTTCAAGTACAACACTGTGTTTATGTACTCCCCAAAGTGTATCAAAGCTCAGATCCACAGAAATAAAAGAAAAGTCAAACAAAACAAGCATTAGACTGCGTAAAATAAGGTATGGACAAGGCAAACAGGTGAGGCATTGTTTAGGTGGCTAAGGTAGATCAATATCTATGCTTGCAAGCCAGGAATTCTGCCTGCTTTCCTCTGGCACTATGCAGATCATCTTACGGCCTGCAGACAGACTGTCGCCTAAACCCAACTGACAGGCAACCTATTTCACCCCTGCAAAATCATACCCATCTTCATTCTTGTGGTTCACTAGGAAATATATATATATGCCAATGTGAAGTTACACCAAAATGTACACAAAATCAACACCAGAGGCTGATATTTTTGTTTTATTAAGGTAATTATATGATTAAAGCAGTTAAGCTTAGCTTTCTGATTCCACTGTTATGGATAACAATATATACATATTGTCCTGGACTGCGTTATCAAAAGATGCTGTGGCAGTCTTTTAGAGCTGGAAATGATTAATGTGACATACTCTTACCATTCCCTCCCACTATTCAAATCACCTAGGTATTTAACAAATTATATAATGTCTGATGATTTGTGATTTGTAACATAGAGGCATCAAGCTGCTGTGACCTGATAACCACATGAAATCTTATAGGTCGTTTAAAACACTTCTCCACCCCCCTACCCCCACCCCCCAAAATATGGTTTAATTACAAGAGGGCTAAACAAAAATACAATCACTTAGAAGAACCAGTTGTTTAATTTGGTAAAACCTCAAGAAGCACTTGTCTGATTGCTAGCACTGCAGTTACCACAAGGAGAAAGAGAACTTTCTAGCAAACAATGTAGTACGTAAAACAATGACTTTAAAATATTTATTTCTTCAACCAAAACATATTTAAAACAAGGGCTGCTGTAGATCATCCAGCATTTGTTTCCAGCACCATTATTTTAAACTGAAAGACCTGCCTATGGGCTTTTGATTATGTACTATATGCATAATATTAGTACTTCTGTTTTCGGACGGTGGGAGAATAATCTTGCTTTGGCACTTACTAAAAACAAGACTGTTTTGTTTTCACTATTGTTCTTCTAAGGTATATACACACCACATTCTGTCCATATTTTAAGCTGAAAATCTAGCCTTTTCCTATTTCTGAATTCATTAAATATTAAAAGATAGTTACCAGTAAAAGATAGTTACCAGTACATTTGTGTGAACAATTTTAAAATCATCCATAAATCCCTATATTAAAGGCGGTAAAACACAAAGCTTTAATCTCCAGAATGTAAAAGGTCACCTTTGAAGCCTGATGTATATCATATCTCTGAGTAACGAGAACAAGTGTGCTTTTCCTCAATGCAACAATCCAAGTTACACTTAGATTGTAACCATTTTTTCCTGCTTTACCTCTCTTCATGGTAGAGGAAATGTAATTTACTTGTCAGATTGAAATGTTTGATATAAATCTTTATCCTCTCTTTCAAACAAGTATTTCTTGAAACATTATATTATAAACAACTGGCATGTTTAATTAAACAACTACTTTATTTCCAGCAGAACAAGAGGGTATGATTATATTAATTTAATAGCAGGACCTATGACCAAATTTTAAAGAAAACATTTTCAGCTCAACAAGGAGGTATGATTATCTTAATTTTGATGCAAGACATGTGACTAGAATTTAAACAAAATATTTAAATCTGTATCTTTACAAATAACAAAAATAGACTCTTTGTAAGATTTTTGAATTAATACAATTTACAAAATATACTTTCCCATTTTAACTCCTGCTTCAAACCAGTAATTGGCTAACAAAACGGGGGGGGGGGGGGGCGGGGAGGGAATATTTTTTTTAAATAAAACTTATAGCAGTAATGGTGGGAAAGTATTTTTTTAAAATGATTGTGATTTTACTAGTGTTCTTTTCTCTATTTACTTTTTATTTGACAGAACTGTATCTCTATTTCCACTGCTACATGTTAGCAAATCTGATGTGTACTTTATTAGCTCTATTGTTTCAATTTAGACAAAGGATGAAGGCATAAATTTGCATGATTTACTCACCTAAGAAGTTCAATTAACTTAAGTGAGTCTACTAACATAAATAATAATAACAAAAGCAATAATGTTTTATTATTAAAACATCATGTGTTTGTTTTATTTTAATTCAATATCCATTTCATTTCCTCCTTTTATAATACCAAACTTCAGGTACCATGATTTACAATGAGAACACACAAGTTATATGGTATCAATAGGAAAAAGAATATGGAATAAAAAAAACAAATTAACAAAATATATATTTCCATTAGTTTCTAGAAACAAAGCAAAGTAAGACATTAACAATATCAATGATCGTGACCAAATCAAGTCATTAATGAGAAGCAAGAAGCTGTTACAAGAACCATACATCAAGATACGATCCTAATTATCTTTGTTTACATTTGTTTATTTAGATAAGCAGAAGAAATATTTTTGATCCAGATGTGACAATTTCAGTGCTGTCATTTACCTTGCAGAGATCATAGGATTTTTGCTTTTATCACGTTCCCCCGAGTATCTCCATGTTTTCATTATAAACCAGTAGTTGAGAAAACATGTCAGATGCTAAGCACAAAATCCACCATGCAGCAACATGGAAAAAATGTAACAACTGTTTTGGAAGGAAATGTCTTTAAGTCAACCTACATAAAATCTTAAATGATTTGCCAATGAACGTTAATTGGCTTTGAAGTTATACCATGACATGACTTCAAATGCTAAGGAAAACACTTTCTGATTTAGCTACTGTATGACTGAGATATAAAAACAGACAAATACATTTTTGGCAAATATATACATATAAAAGCTCATTTTGCATATTGTGTAATTACTCTATACCACTGTAGTAGGAAAGCGGCAGTAGGCTCTGTAAGGTCCATGTGGAAATTGTACCCATTAATGTTATGAAAGATTTTTTAAATTACAAATGATTTATTAAAGACTTGATTGTGTAAGGTGCAGAGCATTCCTGCAGAGCACTTAAGCGTGTGCTTAACTTTAATCATGTGAGTAGTCCTACTGAAGTCAAGGGAGTACTGGTGTTTAAGTTAAGCACATTGCATGCTATGCTGGAGTATGGCCAAAGTGCTCAACAGCTTGTAGAATCTAGTCCTACCTTAATATATTTTTCCAGCAGGAGTAATATTAAATATGAAAATTGGCTTAAGCATTTAAATAATGCATAAACAATCTGAAAACCATCTACCAAGATATAGCAAGTACTGTACAGAAATAGCGACAAAGAGTCCTGTGGCACCTTATAGACTAACAGAAGTATTGGAGCATAAGCTTTCATGGGTGAATACCCTTTTCGTCAGAATACACTCTTTAGAAATGTTCAGTAACTTGCAAAACACAGACAGTCTGTAAACCATGACCACCTAACTAACTTATTTACCTTCATTCATGTAGGTTCAAAATAACAGGCCAAATCCTGCCTGCTGTACTCACAGAAGCAATCCCCTGGATTTCAGCGGGGTTATTCATAAGTAAAGTGAGTAGGATTTGCAGCAAAATTGTACAGTATTATTACAATGTCAAGGAAAAATGTAATATTGTTTAGCACATTGTTTAATTCCAAAAGAACGTTTTCTTAGTTCTCCCATGACATTTCCCATCAAGCTTTATCGTCTTAAAGCAAAGGCTATAAAGAAAACCTTACTATTATGACCCATCACATTTTCTAATATGACATGTGGCGCCTGTTCAGTAGAACTGGGATGATCTTTATTTTTGTGTTTTGTACAACACTGAGCAGACTGACAGTGAAAAACAACTAAATAAAAACAACTGGACTGCAGAAGATAGAGAGATACTGAAACACTCCGGTAAGCTTTTAAATAGTAAGCTTCTAATATTTCATTGTGCTATATTTCTCCAGCTCTCAACTTTTTCCATTCACACCTTAAGCCCCTTCCACTCCGCCAACTAAGTGGTTAACCATCCCCTTGTTTGTTTCTTCAGTGTCATCTCAGCCCCTTCTTCCGTATGCCTGAAACCCTCAATGACACAATCTGCCATGCCTTCACCCTCCCCGCTTTAAAACTCTCTTCCATAAAGTCTATTAAAGCCTGCGAGTCCTATTCCCCCTGAAATGATGGAGAGAAAATTAGAGTCAATCCCTAGCTTTTCTTGCATCTCATTTCCTAACCTGTGTCTGCTCTTAGTCCAATCAAAGAATATCATTGCTCTAAAACAATGGTCCATATGGGGGCAGTGTAGTGTTTCACTGCACATCCAGAGCTTTCTGCCCTGCTGGTGAATTGTAGCCACTCTTACATATCTTAAGGAGATGTCATGTGAAACCCCATTTCTTGCCACCCTGCCCCACCTTCTCTCCTCTGCCTTTCAGAGCTAGAGGAAATAGCTCTGAGCCATATCTCTTGTATTCAGGTGAGAGAAAGCAGCCCTTGCATGGCTCTTTCACCCTCTCCACACCTTCTGCACTTGTGCAGTGGCCAGTCCCCTCTCCCTCAGCTACACAGTCTGGGGGAGAGAAAGCAGCATTACTGGGTGAAGAGCCAGCCACGGGACCAAAGACTTTCCTACAAAAGGAGCCTCTGCAGACTTTCTGACACCAGCAATGGACACCAGTTCTCCCATCCTTTGTCCATCTTGCCTATTAGATTGTAAGCTGTTCAGGTCAGGAACCGTGTCTTCCTATGCATTTTTACAATGCTTAAATCAACATCTGTCTGCCTGACATATCTGGGATGGCTCACCACCAGCTGCAACTGAACATACTAAAAACTAATTCATTTTTTTTCTAAGATCTCTCTCCTTTCCCCTCTCCTCTGTTGCTAGCACCCAGGCAGAGATCCTAATTGGGGTTTTCCACTCCTCTCTCTCCTTCTTCCTACAAATCAAGGCTGTTGCCAAGGTCTTCTGGTTCCTTCACCACAACATACCAAACATATGACCCTTCCTCTGCATCACTACATTTAGAAAGCATGTAAGTGCCTTTGTTATGTTCCATTTCATTCATTGCAGCCTCCTCTTCTCTGAATTGCTCGCCCATCCCCTCCATTCCATTCAGAATACTGTAGTTAAAATCTGCTCTCTCAAGTTTCTTCACTCCATTAGTTTTCTCTGACCTTCCATATCATTCCATATCCTTGTCTTCATCTTCAAGGGTCTTCACAACTGGGCCCCACCTACATCTCTGCTCACATTTCCTACCACTGCCCAATCACTTCCTTTGTTGTACAAACAAATTCTGCCACAATTCTGCCTTTTCCTTTTCCTATGCTGCTCCTATTCCTGGAACTCTCTCCCTGTTCCAGTGTGCCAGGCATCTACCATTCTCTTTTGGATCCACTCTTCAAAGCTCAACTTTGCTGCAAGGCCCACAAACACTAGCCCATCCCCAGTACAAATGCTTTCACTTGCCCATTACAAATATTTTTGAAAAAAAACCCTCCAGGATTGGATCTTCACCTTGTTTTTCACTGTGCTTTATGTTTTCCATACAATTAGACTGTAGGCTCTTTGGAGCAAGAACGCAGTCTTTATCTGTGCCTTGTACAGAAATGTGAGATATAAATTCTAAAATAGGTTCCATGCAAATGTACTTGCTGACTAACCAAAATTTACTCTACCTCTGTTGCAACTCTATTATTGAAATAAAAGATCTCCATTCTGTTTAAATACATGCACCGTACCCATGATTAATCCACATCTGGCACTAATGGCCTGCAACATGCACATGGAAGAAGATTAGGGTGACCATATTTCCTAAAGTATAAATGGGACGGCTGCACACACACACACCCGCCCACAGGGCTCGCCAGAGCCACACACCGCCCAGGGTTTGGGATGACCCTCCCAAGCTCTGCACCACCTATGGCTTGGGCTGACCATCCTGAGCTCCATGCCACTTGGGGCTGGGCCGGCCGCCCCACCACTGCACCACCCGCGGCTGGGGCTAACCTCCCAAGATCTGCACCACCCATGGCTTTGGTTGGGGCTGAGCCCCATGCCGCCTGGGGCTGGGGCTGACCCCCCCCCTAACCCCCACTGCCTGACACCTCGCATCACCACCACCCCCAACATTCCTCCATGCCCCCCCCCATGGGGGGCACATTCAACTTTTTTGGTAAACTGGACATTTGTTCTTTTGCTGTTGCCAACTGATCAGTTTTGACAGATGCCCATTTTTGTCAAAAAAGTTGGGACGGCAAGGAAAGAGCTTCAGAAGGGGTCTGTCCCAGCCAAAACGGAACATATGGTCACCCTAAAGAAGAATCTAATTTGCAGTGCCTGATCCTGCAGTTACTGTGTGTGGAAATGTCCATGGAGCGTGCAGGACAATTGTAGGGTCATGTCCATAGAGTTACATCCACATGTAAAAGCACCAAACTGAACCTCTCAAATGTTTCAATTTCTATAACTTCAAAATGGCCAAACAGATTTTGTTTAACATATGTTTTCTGGTTGACACTTTGCAATACTAATTTCAGCCAGGAGGTTATGTTTCTAGTGAAGTTACAAATACTTAAAAGACACTTGCAATGGAAAAGCTAAAAGAAATGTAAATTACCCAAATGTTTTACTTAGGTGACCCACCAATTGCATATTGTTTTGTTTTTTGCAACCCATCATTACATATATTCACCCACCTCCCTGGCACCATAACCCTAATCCTGGGCCGGCATAGAGGGGAGGCCCCAGAGGAGTGGAGAGAAAGAGCCTGCCCCTTACTCACCCTCAGTGGCAGCTCCTGTGCTGTAGGGCTGGGCCCAGCTCCCTGCTCTGAGTGTTGCAACCTGGCACACAGGGTTGAATCACCCAGCCAAACTGGGGTGGTGCTGTAATCCCATATGTCAGGTCACAATGCCTGGAGGGAGGAGCCAGCCCCAGCACCATGGCCCAGCTGCACAGGATGGGAGCTGCCACTGTGGAGAGAGTGCAGCGCAAGCTCATTCTCCAACCCCAACCTGCCCAGGGCCTCTCCTCCACACCAGGCTGGGAGAAGAGTATGTTTGCCTAAGCAATGATGGGTTAATCTGGCCCTCAATGTGGCCACCCATCTAGAACCTTCCCATGGCCCACTGGTGGGTCAGGATGCAGCATTTGGGAAACACTCACTTGAATCAGTGCAAATGCAATGTTCTACTACAGGGGTCAGCAACCTTTTAGAAGTGGTGTGCCGAGTCTTAATTTAGTCACTATAATTTAAGGCTTCGCATGCCAGTGGTACATTTTAACCTCTGGTGTTCCCGCTGCCAGCTCTTGCCAACAGGGGTCCCGCCTGCAGGGGCTCCTGCCTGCCGGGGTCTCAGCCCACTGCCAGCCTGGGTAAAAGAACCCAGGCCAGCAGCGGGCACTTGGTGGGGCCAGCGGTGGGCTCCTGCCTGCCAGGGTCTCAGCCCGCTGCCAGCCTGGGTTCCTTCACCCAGGCTGGCAGCAGGTTCTTGGTGGCGCCAGCGGCAGGAGCCAGGTGTGTGTGTGGGGGGGGGCTGAGCCACCGCCGCATGCCATCAACAACCGGCTTCGTGCCACCTTTGGCACGCGTGCCGGAGTTTGCCAACCCCTGTTCTACTATATGCATGTTTCAATGTACCCCTTATGTCTGCTTAAATAAGAGGATTTGATCTCTTCATAATCCTAAAATTGGCATCTAATTTTACTTTTCCGTTCAATGTAATAAAGCATCTATGAAGTACATTATCAGCAAAGGGGTAAGAGCTACTCATTAATTAAAATGTAATTTTCTTCCCCTATGGATGTGTGCATGCTTTGTATTCTGGTACAGAGCAAAAGCCATTTTTGAAACCACAAAAGTTGTTGCAAAACAGAATCAGTGTCCTCTGGACATTTCTATTCATAACCTTTTTTTCATCTGAGCTCTGCAAACACAAATCCTTGGGGAAATGAATTTTTAGCTTGAATGTTTGGCTATTCACCAAAAGCAAATTTCAAATTGTCTTTATGATGGTAACATTTACAGTTTGCAATACATACTGTGTTGGCTTATTTAAGTCATCCAATCAGGGAACAGAAACAATTCTTTGTTATGTAACTAACCAACACAGCACAAATTGAGACTTGTAAAAATTACAATCAAATATACCTGTCCAAATCTGTGATGTGTTGTTTAGGTACACAAGTATTTTTAATTTTCCATGGTTGGATGATTTATGTAACTAATCAATGAAGTGTTATTTGTGAATCACGGACCAGATCCTCAGCTGGTATAAACTGGCACATCTCTGGCCTATAATATACACAATTCCTAATGCACATTGGGTTAGTTGCATAAGTCCTGAAATAGAGGAACACGAACAATACCATGTGATTTATGTAATTAACTAGAACAGTGTAAATTGCAAAAATTCACAACAAACTTTTCTTGAAGGCTCTGGAGACTCAGGATTATTCAGTGAAGCCGTTTACAAATAATTTTAAGTGATGAATACAGTGGAGAATTTTGCAATCTAGACAATTCGAGATCAGAAAAAGAGACAAAATTCGCCAGATCAATTATTCATCAAGCATTAATCATTCCACTTTAGCTAATACCACAGTAGAGACATTTTCTGTAAGCTTTTCATAGTGCAATGATGTAAGGCACGCACTTAGCATAGGAATGAAGGCCATTTGTTGGCCTCATCTTTTATTTTTTCCACTCACGCACAAACAGATCCTGTGGATTACCCATGCTGTTTACTAGATGGCACATGTATCGCCTATCAAACATCCATGAAGCACAATATCTGCTAAATGTTAGTCAAGGATCATTTCCCTTCAAAGTGATTGTTGATCCACTGCTAAAACAGCTTCTAAAAATAGCTCCTTGGGAAAAGTGCTGTGTACTTTTCTAATATGAACTTTTTACTTCTGTTATCCTAATGTATGTTAAAAGTTAATTTATCCTGTGATGCTTAAATATCATCAAATAATGTTAGTCCTAATTGGAATGGTCCATCGTTTTCAGAATAAAATATTATTGGTACTATTTGTAATTCTATAGCAGAGAATGATAATGTCCAAGATTGGCTTTTAAAACTGTTAATGAGCCCTGGCAATGTGAAAAAGAGATGGATTAGGTAGATGTAATGAGATATGATTAAAGGGTGTAGGCACTGAAGGGTGTTGGAAAAATTCTTTTTAGAAAAAGTATAATTAGTGTCTGATAAAAGTACTTAGCAGATAGGATTTTTGAAGAAGAAAGGTTAAAATAAACACATACCATAAGACAAACCTGTTTCCCTTTGTTTCTTTTGCATACTCAATAGTCTGTTGAAGTTTTATACATAAATAACGTTTGTTGAATACTTGATGAAACTCCACAAGAGAATTGAAGTGGTTTTAATTACAAAACACAGAAAGCAAAAAAAAAAAAAAGTATTGAAATGGCCTATTCCCTTTCCAGTATACATTTCTTTGTTATTTACATAATGCGCTACTAATATGCAACCTTCCCTGGATTTAAACAAACAAATGAGCTTCTTAAATATCAAGCTTTCTATAAATTGCTTAGCAACTTCCAAAGCATTCTTTATTAAATTATGAGATATGTCTTCTGGTGGCAAGCACTTCAAAATATGCACCAACCTACAGACCTTCAGTCTGTGGAAAGCTGAGGTTGAAAACTAGCATAAAATATAGGTTGTAGGCCTATTCAACCCCTTATCTGACTGTTGGACAGAGACACTTCTATTTTCAAGCGCTTCTTCAGCTCACTAGCCCAGTGGTTCCCAGTTTCTTCAGATACCTGGTCTACTAGATTGTGACTTCAACTGTACCAGCCACTTTTTGCTGCCTCATATTTGCATCCAATCCATAACGGAATGATACAGAGGTATGCAGTATCCCAAGTGTAACTGCAGGTTAGATCACACACCAATGAGTGGAAGGGGCACAGAGGTGACAATTCAGGAAATTAAGTTAGCATGGGTGCGCATGTAGTGTGTAAAGCCTGAAATAGCATACAGAATGGGTAGCTGAGAACCATTGCATTGGGCCCAGAGCACAGTGATGGTTATTAATGTCATGTAAAGGGAAATTCCAAGAGCTGCCAGTGATCCATTTCCCACAGGTTTGCTTATTCCATTAAGCCACCATCATTTCTAAATTAGCTCATTGCTTTGGAAGAATGTTCAGTGTTTACATCATTACAATATCATATTTCCTGTAATGCTCCAGTGCTGCAGACTATACACTGAGGAAGAAGAAGCTGCCCTGCACTTTGGCAATTGGCAGCTCCAGCTTGACACATGGTTCCTGCACTCTCTCCTCTTCAAGCCATTTGGAGGCCAGGAGCAACAAGATCCAGGGGATCAATGAAATGCATCTAAAACTTGCTACCTCTCTGCTTTGGGTAGCTGGGTGAAGAAAGCTCTCAGTCCTGCAGCCACAGGGAGTTCTGAAGTGTGGGGGAGGACTCGAATACTGGGTCTAAGAAGAATAGCATGAACACTTATGACTTCAGAGGGAGCTCCAGGTCTGTTTCCACCAGCCCTGTGTCAGCAAAATCAGATATTACACAGAAGAAAACAAGAATACAATATAAATTTTAGGGTGTTCCCACCTAATCATTCAGCTCAGCTTCTGCTTACTCCTTCATGTACACAAACATGCCACTTTTCTCACCTGCTTGAAATCAGGTGTGAACCTTCTTTCCCCTGTCTAGCTACAGTATCTCCATAATGTCTCATAGTGGGTTCTTCTATTTACATACAGTGGACATGATACTGCAGTGCATGTAGAGGAAAAAGAGGATCACTGAAGTCAGTGGGCTTTTGCCCATGTAGAAATGCTGGATCAGACCAAGTATGAACTCTAATTCATCAGATGGATTTTCAAAGGTAAGTAGGCACTTAACTCTTGAAATCAATGGGAGATGGGTACCTAACTTTTAAAAATTCCACTATGTGCCTACCATCATCTTTAGGTGCCTAAATATCTCTGGAAATCTGGACCAGAAAGACATTAATGAAAGGCCCAATGAATGATAATAGTCCAGTTGCCAAAGTGTTGACCCTAGGAAATTAAAAGCATATGTGTATTGTGTGCTTGCGTACACCCAGAGTGAAGGTTGCTTTACACCAAAGGAGCCACTAGTGAATGTTAAAAACTGGATGTGGACAACGGAAGTAATGGCTTTTGCTTGTTTCAGTTATAGAGGTAGGGCTTGAAGTGAGCTCGAATGGGCCACTTCCCCAATGATCTCATCAGTTTATGCAGAACATAAGATTCTGTTAGTTAAAAAAAATAAAATTCAGTTTCTAGCTCTGTGGCTGTGAGGGGGAGACCTTTTAAATGTAAACCAATGCATGGTTCTCCTCCTGATTCCAGAGCCTGCCAGCCTCAAACAATAGCTCCACAAAAGACTTGAAATGTGTGATTTCATAGGTCCTGGGATGTTACCCCTGAAGTTTAATGATAACAGTCAAAATTCAACAATGTTAATTCTGTCCTTTCTGATGCCATTTCTGTACTATCTAGGTTCTGATATGGTACTTATTGCCACAATATCTGAATAGAGTTTATGCTGATGTATCTAGCATGAAAATCCAACTAATGTACTGAATACGTTTGTGCTTTTGCAAAATCATAGACTGATAGACGTTACAGATGCAGGAAACTCTGAGGCCATCTCATCCATTCCCCTGCTAGTGCAAGGCCAGAGTACATTATTCTTCAGAGTTTTGGCCAATCCAGCATTAAATGATTGTATTCACAGGGCTTCCAAGACTCACCTTAGGAGACTTTTCTGCGGCCTCACACATCTCCTCTTTACCGCATGTTTCGTGAATATTCAAACCTATTTTCTTCCTTTTTGGTATGTTAGCCCATTCCCCCTAGTTATACTCCAGGACCACCAGGGCAGGGGCTATGGCACAGCAGGAGGGCGGGGGGGAGGCAGGGAGGAGGAAGACAGAATGTGGATTAGCTCCTAGTCTCAGGAGAGGGAGCTACTAAGGGAGAATTCAGTAAAGAGGTCAAGGGTTTTACAAAAGCTCTTTAGGCTCACAGAGGAAGAGCTGGTGCAAGGAAGACTGAGGACAAACTGTCCTTTAGGGGCGGCAGTAAGTCTAAGGAGGGTTGGGCTGGACGATAGGGAAGCCTGAGAAGCCTCCTGGGCTGCTACCGGCCGGAAGCAGTCAGCAAACAGGGTTAGAGCTTGGACCATGCGGGCCAATGATCAGCCCCAGCTCTTGCTGTCACCTGGCCAGGCGCTCCGTGCTATTACCTGCTGCATTCCTGGGACTGATTATCTCGGCTGAGAACGCTCAGCACACTGACCTTACAGCCCCGTTACTGACTTTCACCGCCGCCAGGATTTCCTCCATTCTTCCCTCGCTTCTTCTGTATGCATACCTCCCCTCCCCACCTCACCACCACAAACACTTGTTTGTGGTCAAATAAAGAGTTGGAACCAGCTGACATTTCCTATCTATGCATCATCCCCTCCAGTTTCTGCATCCTTTTGACTTGACACAGACGCCGATGCAGAACCTCTGGGCCCTTTGATTCCAAAGTCTTGAAAGTTGCGGGAAGAGGAAAGAAGTTTGCCTAGAGAGCTCCTCCTTACTCTCCACTGTGCCTGTAGAACGCTAACAAAACTGGGCTGCTGTGTTTGCGAGACAGAACTTATCCCTCTGTAAAGTGAGGAGGGGGGGCAGTCTTCTGGATCTATGGAAGACCTTTATCTTTGGTGAAAGAAAAAATAAGTTATATATTGTGGGGAATCTGTTGGTGAAGTAGCTCCCGCTGGCTTAAAGTGCCAGGCGAATTTCTGCAAAACCAACACAAGAGAACTTGTCTTGAGATGCTGAACCCTACCAGGGATTTGGTTCCTCTGCATAGGAAGGTTGTTAGCTTTATGTTAATACTGTCTCCTATGGAGATGCATGTATGTGTGTGTGTTACTTGCATTTCTTTTACATTGTGTCACAACTGTACCTCTGCTCCTTGGGGTTCCTTCTTCCCGTACTTTTTCCCCCTTTCTGGGACCATATTCAAATGTATCCCACTTTTAATTGAAGCGGTCTCTTCCCCCTCCACCCCCACCCCCCATGGAGCAAGGAATGGTTTTGCTGAGTATCTCTCCCTTTCTGAAAGGTCTCAACAATCTTCTGGAAACTAGACACACATTGTATGCAGTGAGAAAGTTGTCAGAGGTTAGACCGGGGGAGAAAAAAAAATCTCAAACTGATCTGGGAGACTGCAGGACATCCAGTTCCCTGTGTATCAGGGAAACACCTACCCTTTCCCCCACCATTTAAAGGAGTTTAAACCCCATTTG
Source organism: Macrochelys suwanniensis (assembly GCA_033296515.1). Classification (NCBI taxonomy): domain Eukaryota; kingdom Metazoa; phylum Chordata; order Testudines; family Chelydridae; genus Macrochelys; species Macrochelys suwanniensis. Next base: position 49,825,373 of record CM065781.1, read on the forward strand.
GGGAAAAAAAGAAAGAAAATCGTTCCTCACTCCATGCTTAAAACAATAGTGAGATTAGACACACATCATCCCAGTTCGTAGCTTTAGGAAAATATTGGCCCCCTTTTCACCTCTCAGACTGTCAGAAAAGCCTTTGCACGGTTTTGTTTCAGCAAACCCACAAATAATGGATAGTTCCTTTCATAAATTGCCAGTAACACCCCATTCTTTCCAGGTTCTCAGAGCTCACAGTAGTGGCTGCATATGCAAGGACATCACCAGTTACAGACATCATCAGTACAGAACACTCTGTTATTTATTTAGACGCTGAAAAAAGAGACCCTGGGTTATTTTCTTAACATAATTAAAATGCATCACTTAAGTTCCTATTTGCTCCAAAAAAAAGCGTGGGAGCGTAAATGTTTTGGCTCTCAGCTGACAGTAAATATATCTTCATATCATGTTTTTATTTTATCATTTTTAATGCACACCCCTCCCCCCCCCACACTCCTAGTCGCTGAAGTGTTTGAAAGAGGCTTGGAGTCTACAGTATCTCGCTCTCTTTGCTCCAGGAGATCAAATGTATTACTTTTCCTTTTTGCGTGTCTGATGACTGGATAAAAATGTTGTTTCAGTCGAGATTTAGGGGCTGCCTCTAGGATGACACGATGTGAAAGTGCAGTCCGGGCTTCATAAAACTAGAGCAGTGAGTGCAACAACAACAACAAAAGACTACATTTTGGTAATTTACAAAAAAGCACTTTGGTTACTTTTACACATTTCCCGTGTAGGGGGAAAAAATTCCACCATCAGCGAAAGAAGCCTGTATCTGAAATAGCTCTGGTTAGGAAAGCTTCGAAATCCTACATGTTTCATTTTGACAAAGCCACGCTGTGCTGTCGATGATTTGGGGGTGGTTTAATACTCATTTAGGCCGAGCAGTTTGTTGCCGTTAGAGTATAGCAGGAGTTTTTCCTGCTTTGCTGAAAATGTAGATGGGCATTAGGGTGGTACTGTTTCGTTTTCTCATTTCGCTGGAGATATTATTGCGTTGAGCCAGGAGCTATTGGAGCTCTACGCCAAATAACATCGTTTACCAGAAGGATAAATTAAAAGCCTTTGCTTTTGAGCATGCCTCTTTTAAATGTTATATGATATATTTAAATAGGAAACGTATTTAATAACATTATTGTCTGCAATACGCCAAATCAAATGACACATCTTTCTTTCCTTGTAAAGAGACATGTTAGAAAAGAGAAACCTATTACAAACAACGGCTACAGTTTACAAATAGTAAACATCGTTCATTAGATGGTCCCTAAATATTCTGTACTTTGTGTATCATCTGCCTTCCTTTTGCTCCCCTCTAGAATATTGCATCCTTACAATTTATTATCCAGCTACAAACGTTGTAAATTCCAATATCTGGGAAACCGTTCATCAGCATTATCTGAAACATTCCCTTCCGTGCACCGTTCACTGTCTCTTGTAATTAAACTGTAAACAGAATTAGTTTCTTGTGTACTAAATAGGGAGGCGAAATCAAAAAGGAGAAAATCAACAAAATTATAATTTCCCGAGAAAATGATAGCAAAAAATATACAAATCTATTTTCCAAATATACAAATAATTATGTGCAGATTGTACATTAAACCAGGTTCGATATTGATTTCAACAGGGATAACTGTGCATCTCCTTGTGATGTTTATTTGTATATCCTATACATTGGCTAACTCTGTATGTTACCTATAGTGAACTAATTCTGGTTTTCCTTGGAAACAGAGCTCTCACTTATCTCGCTACCCTTCTTATCTTTCTTCTATAAGACATTATATTTTTGTTGTTTAGATATGAATCCCTTTTTCTTCAGTTTTATTCTTTAGCTGTCAGAGGTGCGTAGTAGATAATATTTTTAAAATACAACTGTTAGAAACCCAACAGCCCATTTATTTTAATAACAATGGGCCACTTAGTGTCATAAGTACTTAAACAAAATTCCCCCATTGAACAGCAGCGCCGCGTTCCATGCTTGGGTCAGCACTGATAGGATGGTGTGACCCAATAATAATTATTTAACTTGTGTTACGATCAGTTATTGCAGGACATTGCTCTATCCCTAATTCCCTCCACATTCACTTTCCCCATACTGGCTGCCGTCCCGGGTAATTATTTATAGGGAACGTTACTTCTTCCCTTTAAATATGGGAGACGTGGATAGGTAGCAAACGAAACTGTAGACATAGTCACATCAAGTCTGACTGTAGTACAGATCTCTGCATACCACAAACTTCCAGTAAAGGGAAGGGAGCTGGCTCGCTCTCTCTCCACTGAGCTTTCTCGAATATGTTTTCAGACCAAAACTGGGGTTTGACTGCCCGTGGTCAGAGAGGAAGATATACGGGTCTGGGTGAAGATTCAAAACGAATTCATTACAACCGATCCCTTCCTCCCCTCCCTCAACACACACTCACACTTCCCAACACTGTGCTAGAAGTGAATTTTAACCTGTTGTTGGTAACTGATATAAAGACGGCGTCGTTTATAGGACTCCGAGGGCCAGTGTGTGCCCAGTTACTGGGAGACTGGCAAGGAAAGTGCTTTTGCAGAGCAACGTTTAGCTCAGACTATTCCACAATATTTTATTCGAGACTCGAAGTGATGTTTTCTGACGGACGAAGGAGCTAGTTTAGTTTTAAAGTGTTTATTGTAATCATGGTAATAGCGCTCAGGGTCACACGCAATGCGAGAAGTTACATTTACATCTCCAACCTCCCCACAACCTCCAGAGCTGCCCCGGCTACAGGGAATTGAGACTTCTACCAAGTTACCAAAGGAATCAGATATTGTTTGAACCCGGTTTCCCCCCCTCGTGTTCTGTGGCAGCCTTTCCTCTCTACGATATCAAGGCAATTAACAAATAACCTGTCTTAACCCCGGACAGCTCCCTGCCTGGGAGATTTTAGGACTATTTCCCCCCTTTTTGTCCTTTGAATCATTTCGGGTCCAGATTTCGAGGCAGAATCTCGGGCTGGTCCAGTGGCCTCTTTGCCTTTATCTTCCAGACACTAGCAGGTTTGACAAAAGCAGACTCCCCTCCTCCCGAGGAGATGATGGGCTCGTGTTTACATTCTAGACAGCCACTAACTCCTCCGAGCTCTCCCTCCCAATCTCTCTTCCCCTCCCGCCAATTTTTGTTTTTTGCGTTGTTGTTCAGGCGAACAAAAAAATGCATTTGGTACCAGCACACTGTCCTATTCTGCCTTTGCACCGTGACCACGCGGCTCTCAGTTCATCACGTGTCCTCCTCCCGGACAGTTCCCCCACTTTGGCTGTCAGACGCGCCTCTTCATGTCACCTTCTTCCTTCAAAGATACCTACTGGGGTAGAGAACACAGCCCAGAAACAGCCACACACAGTAACGCACTCTACACTGCTCCGTTTGCCTCACGCCTGTGGTAAGCTCTCCTCAGCCCCCTCTCACACCTGGCATTTTCCGGTAGCCAAAGAAAGATGATCCGGGAACCACTCTAAAGGGGAAAAGTACCCATCTCCTGAGGCCCAGATCCTAAGCAGGTCTCCCATGGCCTCATTACTTAGTACATTTTAGGGACAAATCGTCTTATCCAGTCACCCCAAACATAAAAATAAGGATCCAGGCACTGAATCTGAATTAAGGGCTCTCATCAGTGACTACCAGTCCTGGCGTTGCGAAAGAACTAAAAAAGCAGGAATATGGAGCAGTACTTGAAAAAGACCAGAACAAAACATACTCTGATGAATGGATTTCAAGATTCCCTGCTACAGCTAGTATTCAAAAGGAGTCGTCATCATCATTATTATTCGCAGCACAAATTTAGCGAGATGAGGAAATCTGTTTGATCGGGTTATTAATCATTTAAAGCCCAGTAAATAAACTACAATCTAAAAAGTATCATTGATGATCACACCGTTGGTGGATTTTAATTATAAGCTAAAGAAATATGTGCATGTCAAATTTGGCATTTTTTAAAATAAACAGGACTTGTAGGCCAAAACCCCGGTGAGTTATAGTGTTTAATAACTAACTGGGATCACCCCTGTGTCTATATGTTAAAAATCGTTGTGTTTCCGGTAGTAAAGAACACGAATGTATGTTCTTAACATGTTCCCGTTGCAACTGCATGTCGATTTCAGCATTCCCTTAACGACCATCCTACAGATGTGTGTAAAAGAAATGGATTATCTCCCATTTCTCTACAACTGTAATGTGATACACCTTCCTGCATTTTTGGGTACATCATCTGAGACAGATCTACAATTGCAACCCTCTTTGCAGACAGGAGACGAGATCTGTGCGGAATATACATTCAAGGATGTAATTCTTTCTCAGACAAATAATCGGCTCCCTTTCAAATATAATTAATGTTTTGATAGAGCATTTCTTCCGAGAAGTAGATCCACAAACACACACAACCTCATAACGTGTGTGTTTGTATATCTGAAACAGGATTATATAGAGAGCCTGTATTGTGGATGATACAGACATACTGCTTTTTAAAGGGTTACACATAGACAACCTTATTTATTACCTAAACTATTGAAGGAACGGTGTAGGTGCGTATTATACAAAGTAAACATTTTAAAAACATTTTTTGTTAAAAATGAAAATGTTTAGAAAACATAAGTAGCCATTGTTTCTTTTCGGTTCTTTGTCAGGATGAATTCAGGGCTTGCAGAATGTTGCAGAATGTTGTGTTTGTCTGTGCCAGGCGTGATGTTCCGTGAATAATGTTTCTTCCTTTTCTCGTCAGGAATTCATCTCTGAACCCTAGCTCCCATTGACCCCAATGGGTGCGCAGGAAACAGAGAAGACCCTTAAATGGTAAAACTACATAGAGATTGGATTTTTGCAATCTGCATCATGCAGGTGGCCGGGGCAAACGAATTATTTAAAACGATCGATGGAATCGTAACATTCGAACACAGCGTTTGTTAAAGGAGAGCTCACTGTATAGGCTATTCTTCAGATTTAATTCCCTCAATCCTGTGTGATCGTATGGTGCATTAGTTATAAATGTTTTGAAAACGGATCGAACCTGATGCCACTGAAATCTATAGGCATCATAGTTTTGACAATGATTTCTATGGCTCCTACTCAATATAAATTTTATTATGTTTAGGACAAGAAGGCAATGTATATACTTTCCTTAATACCTACAACATCCCTGAGTTCGGTACAAAATTATCCTGTTGAAATAAATCTAGAGTTTTAACTCGAACTATAGAAATACCAGGCTAGAATCAATATGTGAAAAATACTGTCATCACGCCATCTGCGTGTCCATACAAAATGATAAAAGGGCCAGATCCTGCTCCCGTTGATGTCACAGGCAAAATTTCCATGATATCAGTGGACAGAGGATCAGGCCCCACATGTGTACTTATATTCATGCAAAATATATAGAGATATAAAGATATGTATATAGTTGATCTGTATTAACCTAATTCTTCAAAAACTATTAAATAGAGACATGTAACCTGGGAATTTAAAGACGGGTTTGATTTTCCATTTGGGTTGCTTTCAAGGATTCGCTTTTATGTATTCTTCTGAGTGGGTATTTTCAAATCCTGACTTCAGTGGGATTTCCAGGATCTGGCCCATATGGGCCCACTTTGAAGGCTTTAGCTGCCGTAAAAATAAGCTTATGATGATGGCGATGCTGATTAATAATAAAGGTAAAAGTCCATTTGATTTTAATGAGAGTTTTTGTCTGAGTAAATAAAAGGGCTCTATTTGAAAAGCAGAGTAGAACTCTGAGCATCCCAAACATATACAAACCTTTCAGTCTCTCCTGATAATATCGGATGCTCTGTGTTGTCTGGAGGTTGTAAGTTATATTTTAATGATTATTATTCTCAATGAATTATTAATTTTACCATTATTAATAATAATAATTACTAATAAACACCTGTCATATTTCCCCCACCACTTTTAGTCTCTATCTCCCTTCACAACATTTTACTGGCAGTTGTCTTCCTGGGAGCTGATTACTTGGATTTTGAATATTCACAAAGTGTCTATAGTTGAACATTATAGTATCTCCATCTTACTTAAACCCAATACCTGTACCCGTCTTTGCTAGAAAACCTGCCTGAAATGCAAACATCTGGAAAATGTTAATAGCTATAATCTTAGTTCAATACAGTGTTACCCACCTCAGTTATTCAGATCCAGTTAACCCTATGTTTACCTCCAGTATCTGTGAACAAACAAAAAAGTGGGAAAATATTTACCACATCGATCAGATAATCTCTAGTAAGATGTCAAAAATAAACTTGTTAACTTGTTCCTTAAGACAAAACCAAACCAAGAATCTTGATACCTTTATAGTTTGCAAATTGTCTTTTTGTTCAGCAAGGACTAACATTAAAGAAGATCACACTTGCGTTCAGAAAATATTGTTATTTTTCTTTAATGGGGAAAATTGGACTCCCGCGACTTAGATCTGTGGTTTTTAGGACTGGGATGGAAATTGGACTGACACCACTTTGCACTTTAACAATCAGATTTCGTCAGGGTACAAGTTGTTTGTTTAACCCGACAGCTCCGTGCACCCTGTCGCACGCTTTACACACTCATTAAAACGATTATTCACGACCTGTCGAGTGTTTTCTAGTTCATTCACAGGAAAGACTTAACGCTATAAGATTCAAGAATATACCTTCAACTATACCAGAGAAAGAGAGCGGGGGGAGATTATCTATGTGATCATCTGATGCGCTGGCATTTTACATCTACAAGTTGCAAGAAAGCAGTTGTTCAAAGTCAAAAAGCACTAATATTTTTAGATTGCGATTTGACAGCTAGGCAGGATCATAAACAAAGGATCCCACATTGGTTTCATTTCCCAACCTTTAGAACAGTATTGATATTATAATGCTTACCCTTAAACACTCTTCTGACAAACAGGAAAATTACCTACAGATGTTAATGACAGTTTGGGGGTAGATACGTTGAAACACAGCTTGCGAAACGTATGAATTCACCGTCTATGCAAGGTAGATAATTCCTTCTTGTCATAGAGTCAGATTCCAGGGCCAGAAAGGACCACTATGGTCATCTTCTAGTCTGACCGTCTGTATAACACAGGCCATAGGAATCCCCCCGCCCCAATGCTCTCTCTCTCTGTGTGTAAATCCAATCTTGATTTTAAAATGGCCAGTGATGGAGAATCCACCATGACCCTTGATAAATTGTTCCAACAGTTAATTATTTTCACCGTTAAAATGTTTTGGCTCCTTTCTTATTGTCGAATATGATGATCTGATGACTACAACAGGAATAATTCCTCCACAGTGACTAGGTTTTTACACTGCTTTTTTACAGCTTTTCCTAAACGATAGAGTGGAATGGGTATCTGTGAGCGGAATAATATTGCCATTTGTAATGTTATCATTCCTAAATTATAGAAAAGCATCGCAAACACGGCTGAAATGTCACTGTATCTCCCAAAACAGCCGCAAAAGAAGGTGCTACTCTATCTTAATGTTAATTTAAAATGCAGATTTTTAAAAAAATCAATTTCAATCAATGATGCTCCAAATATTGAAAGAGTTCATAGGAATAGCCACAACACCCTTTAAATATATTAAAACATGAAGACACAAAGGTATCTAAATTATCTTGTTACTATTATCCACTACTGTGATATCTTAATGCAGATTTTTTTAAATCAGCCGATGTCTGATTTACATATTCATATAACCCTAGATTCTGAAATTCTATCTGTTAGAAAACTCCAGAGGTTACTCTATTGCTAGGCACATATTTAGATTTCCAAAGAAGGGAGAGAGTGGGGAAGTAAAGCCAAAATACAATTCCCGTGTAATGTCTTCAGTTCCACCAAACCATTTATTTAAGTGTGTTTTTTAAAATAAAAAAGTATCTAAACATAATTTATATTTATTTCAAAGCAAAAACCCTGAATTCAACAAGAGGTTTTAATCTGAAACGGTTTCCTACTTACTCCAAAAGCAAGCATGTATAAGTAACTTGTTAAATTTATTGGATTGCAATAATCCACTATCAAGTTTGCTAAAAACGGATCTGTGAAGTGTGTTTCCTGGTATAAACTCTTTCTTTCAAACCAACCTGGTATAATAATCAGGAGACAAAGAAACCGAAATATGTAAGTAAATACCTAAACCTCTGGATAAATAAACACACTAATCAATAGGAAGCAAGTCAACATTTGTCTTATTAATGAAGAGACAATCGATTTTGCTGTTCCAACTTGCAATCTGCACTATCCATATTTAATTATTAGTAATTTTTAACTCCACTGATTTAATAATCAAAAATAGTGTTAATAACTCCTACCCTTCCACCTGGTCATACATTATATTAATAATCTGACAGAAAAGGTGGCTTTCGGATTTTTTCAGAAGTAGACAACTTTACCAAAATAGAATACGCAGCTATGGAAATAATAACATGATTACTTAATGCCGATTTAAGAATTTTCATGCTGAAAATGTACCCCAATATTTACAATAAGAATATCTTCCAAAAGCAGTGGAATGTATTTCTTTTAAAAGATCATTGACAGTTTAGCTCAATGCAATTTTGATACGGTTCACGTGTGTTTCTCATGAATTCATAACGTTTGATAACAAAAATACAATTTCCATTTCATGTCACTGAGATTCTCTCTTCAAGACGCACATACAGTGAAGGTGCATTCAGAAGAACAAAATTAGGTTTTCTAACCACTATAGCATTTGAAAATCAGCTACAAGCCATAGCATGAACAAATATTAGTTATCTGATATATTTAATCAGATCTGTATTTATTCCCTTGAACAGATGCCTCTAATAATCTGTCAGCATATCATTGTTTCAGCTTTTGTTTAGTTAAGATATTCAGTTAAAGAGTCTCCTTGGTAGAACTGACACGCCTGTTTGGAAGTGTGTGTGTGTGTGTGTGCGTGTGTTTATGTGTGCGTGTACCTAGGGAGAAAAAGGAGGGTAATGCCATCTTTGCTATAACATCACTGAGATTTTTACCTGAAAAGGGCAGTCGGGGTGTATGTTACTCGTATTAAATTCTCAGAAATATTGTAGCCATTTGGAAAACGCGAATTTTAATAGCAGGGTTTAACTATTTACATGCGGTTGCAATTTTTTTTAAAAGGTTTGAGCCCGTCGTCGAGTACACTGAAAAATTATGTGACTTTTTAAAATGTGCAGATCCTAACAAGATTTTTTGGCCGTTAAGGGCAATCTTATCTGCCATTGTATATGATGAATGTAATAGACGATTTAACCTTAAATACCGTCTAGCAAATTATTTCTGGGTGGACGTCCTGGCCCCATTGAAGTCAGCGGGGAATTTAGCTAAGGTCTCGCCTATAGAATTGAACTTTTCCGACTCAGGTCAGAATCCCGAGAAAAACCGTGTGAGCTCCACAAACTCCTGCTCCACAAGACTTCGGCAGATACGAAGGAAAATAACGTCTTTTTTCACAGGCTCATGTCACCGTGCAAAGGATATCTACTGAATGCAGTGCAACGGAAAATAAAACCAACAGCCCGTCGGGGCCCTGTCTTCTTTGCAGTTCCAAACCCCCATTGACCTGAATGAGTCAGATTCACTCGCATGAGGAATGTACTTAATATCAGACTTAACATTAAGCAGCAATTTGCAGTTAACTTTATTGGGGCTATTTACTAATATTTTTAGTGCAGGATGACAAATGTAAGATTTTTTTCAGCCTCGTGTGACTGTATATCCAGAGTGAATAGATCTTTCCGCTAGAATGTATGTTAGCTCGACATAAACATAAGGAATCCTCTTTTAAGTATCGTAATGTGTCCTGGCACTCATCCACATAATTAATTAATTTATTATTATTATTATTATTTCAAAAACGTTTAATAGTATATCTTCACCTTGCTGATAAATAATAGAAAAAATGCTTCCTGTTTTATTTGATAACCTTGGTGAGGTAATTATATGTATACACCATTAAGATGTTTTTGAGAATCCTTTCGTTAAATTAAAACACTGATATAAATCTGTAACATTTCTCCAGTGTTTTATTGAGGTGACTTGCTCATATGCATCGGTATTATACTGTGTTCTGTTAAATGGCATTGTGAAAGGGGCAAGAAGGCAGTTGCTTGGGTTTTGTGCTTTAATACATTGTTCCCATATTGTTGTCAGCTCACAACAAAACAAAACAAAATACAACACGACTAGTCCCCAGCTGCGGTCAGCGAACGTTAAATGTACCGTTAAAGCAAATGTAAACTTTCCCTGAGAAGCAGATCAGCCGAATTACCGTAAGAGTCATTGCCAAATTGGTGAGGAACAGGAAAGAGAAAGGGGCAAAATCCCTTTAAAAATGTCTACCACAGGGAAAACACAGTTTTATCAACTGGCAGATAAAGTGCTGAGATCTGAAACAGGCACTGTGTAAACACTAAGGATCGACTTTCCTTTTTTTTTTTTTTAAATGGCTTTGCTCTACAGTCATTTTCTCTGGCACCTGAAAATCGAACCTGTATGTGTGTGACAAGCAAGGAACTCCAGTTCTCCTGTTTGACAAGAGCGCCCTCACCTTGCTGCTTTGGGAGCAGCTCCCAGGCACAGCAGACTCCTCGCGGCTTACATTGTATCTGAGGACAGCAAGCGTAGCATATCCATAGCGATATCTATATCTATATACACCTCGATCTAACCATCTGCGTCTATCCCTATTGCTGTGTCTCTAATAGCAGCTTTGCACTGGATGTACGACAGAGATAGCTATAGTGACCGATAGTCTTATCGAAATAGGCATCAATATATAAACCTATAGCTTTCTAAATCCAAACTCATTTTTAAAGAAATCAACAAACGTTTTATTCATACCTTACGGAACCAATTTAATCTATAGGCAGGTTTCTGCCAAACTGTCAACAATTTGTCAACTCCCTTTAAAGCTAATTCATTCTTTGTATATAAATTTCCTCGGAAAACGAACTGTACACGGCTTCCATTTCCTGCAATGTGAATGGGGAGATCCACCCCTCAATACTTCATTACCATTTTCTCTGATTACCTTCAGCAGGTGTCTTATCTCACTGCGCTTTGGTAACTTAAATTGGTGTATTAAAAATTAATTATTTTCATGAGATTACAAATTGCGGAACAAGGGAATTAAAATCATTAACAGAGTCGGGCACGGTGCAGTGTATGTTCTTTCCCCTCAACCGTTTCGAAGGCATAAAACCCAGAACTTCAGTCAGTTTAGAAGCAGATTTTCCCCCCTGGAGATATGATCAAGTTTGTCAAATCAATAGATCGAGCAGGACAATACTGTCACCACCCTCTCGTTTTACAAAGTATAGCACCTAAATAGATTAAAATCTCAATATCTCTGGCTCGCAGTGGCACAGCATTTTTGGGGGGGGGAGGACGAGCAGAAATGCCTTGATTATAAAATAAAATAAAACAACACCCCCCCCCCCTCAAACTCTAGAGTGGAGCTTGAAATTGTCAAGTTATTCATTCCCCATTTCTGGAGGCAAGCGTTTGCCTGCTGGTATATCCAGAGCAAAGGCGAAGCATTATTATTATTCATTATTTTAAAAGTCTCCATCTTTATTCTCATATAATTTTTGGCAAGAGTAGTTTCCTGTGCGTTTAGGAAACTTAACATTTACACTATACCCGAAAGGCGTAAACCCCACCGAAAAACCCATCCCCGTTTGTAAAACCCCGAAGTTCAATGCTGTTATTTTATTTTTCAGAAACACAGTCCACCCCCACCTCCCCTCCAGAACACACACACCGAAACGGCATCTGTTACTAAGACTTGGATTAAATAGAGGCTTTAATTCTGGAAGAGGAAAGCACGTATTAAATTGTTCACGCTAAAGCACGCTTCTGCTTTACGGTGAGATCGAAAAGATAAATCACGTCCCAAGATCTACGTGTAAATATTGCTGATATCAGTGAGCACCGCCGTTTTACAAGGGCAGAGGAATAAAATGTACACTCACCAAGTCTGCACGAAAAAGTATCGCCACCACCCTGGTGACATCCTTTCTTTTCTTGCAGGTAAAGGTAGTTCTGCCCAGCGTCTTAAAAAGCCAAACAAAACAATGCACGTATCACTTCCTTGGCTTTAGTCCTCTTAACTAGAAAAAGAAATAATGTTAAAAATAAACTCATAGCTTTACTGGCAGAATTTATAAAATAATGAAGAAATGTGCATCTTACCTGATTCAAATTAAAGAGCTGGGGGAGGGGAAGGAACAATCCTAACTTTGGGCACAAACAGTTCAGATGTAACTGGTGTTTTTAAACTATGCTTCAGTCGTGCAGACGAGCTGGTTATTATTTGGGTAGTGGAAAACAGTATGTGTAGACAGAAGTCTGTCGTGTATTTTAATTCGCATCACAGGGATCTGACTGTAGGGAGAAGTAGTCGAGGTTTTCTTTAACTTCACCTACCCTGCTGGCGGGAAGGCTTGCTGAGATTGCTGGGCAGGTTTTCTTTCTGGAGGGTCCCATCTGTCTGAAATAAACTGCAGTGGAGTTGAGGGCAGGTTTTCCGGTGAGGTAGGAATATGCAGGAACTCCGCCCTCTGGGCACAGCCACACAAACCCAGCAGAACAGCCACAGACAACTCTAAAACCTCTAATGATCTTCACCTTCACCTTTTGCTAACCCAGTTCTCCACCACTTTTTGACCCGTTTACCCTGGCACTTTCACCACAGGAAAACATTCTTCAAAACAAGAGCATTGGACATACAAATTTCCCCAGACGCTATTGTGAAAAATTATATAGATAATAAATTGTGTATATATATATATTCTATATATGTTTATTTTATATATTCTATAAATCTATATAGAATATCTATGTATATATAGTAGTGTATATAAGAAGAGACAGAGAACATATATAAGGGTTTATCTTTGCTTCTATATGGTTAATTCTATGTTCCTATATGAATATAGATTTAAATATATACACCTATAGATTCTTCTGTCCTTAGGAAAATATTATGACCAATAAAATAATACAAACACTAAAAATAACAATGGCTCTTATTCAACACTACCTCTACCAAGGCAAAACTCTCATTGAGTTCAGCTATGGAGTAACTGGAATTCAATGAAATTTGCCTGAGGAAGGGGTAAGTGCAAGTTGGGTCTAATCGCATAACGGGTGGTGAGGTGAAGAAAATCCCCTTTGAATACTTTCGGACATAAACCTTAATCATGATGCAAAAGAGGTCACAATGAGCACAATACACTCCTACCAAAACTTGTACAGGGGTCAGACATTTTTTAAAGGTATCAGTCTAAAATAATCGTCGAATTTAGGGTAGAATATATAATCCTTTATTATAATTTAAATGATTTTGGCTCATATTTGTTCTGCATAACACTTAGGTTTTGGATGAAGCCAGTTTATGGTATATAAAATATGTTAGAGAAATATAACATATTTTAAAGAAAATATCGAAATTAAACGAGGACGCTCGCTTAATGTCTCATAAATTTGAGCTGTGTTTTCAGAGCTCATTACCACTCAATCATTTTTCCCCCAGTGCAATTTTTAAAAATACACTTGGAAGTTTCTTTAATATGAACTATACCGACAAGTGCAATAATCCCAAACACAAACCAGAAAAATAGCAATAGCTTCTTAATTCTAAAAAAACCCTTAAACAATATGAATAAGGAAAAGCCAACAAAGGCTCCTAGTATGGCTTGACACGTGATAAATGATTTTTAAAAAATCAGAAAAAGTTCTTAAAAGTTCGACGTCAGACGTTCACATGTCAAAAGTTTATGGAAACAATATCAGATCACATCATTATTTGCTTGAAGGATAAAAAAGTGCCTTAAATTCCATACCAAACTGTCATATGTACGTGTGAAAAGACATCTTGAACGAACAAAAGGTTTAACTTGTAGGGTGGGAAGGAGGTAAATCCAAGACAAATTTTGGGCCTTAATAGGCCTGTTACACTATGGTACTACTTTAGCACTTTTCTTTCCAAAGATATTTTCATCCCAGGTAATATTTATATGGTAATTTGAGAAAACTACCAAATCAAACATATGCCTCTCCCCGCTTCAATGGGAAGAGAAAAAGTCTGTAAGATCTGAAGCGCTTAGGCAGCAATTTTATCACTGAACCTTAAGTAAAGCATAAAGAATGAGTGCTTGTTTAAACCTTGTCTTTTGGAAATATATATAAAAATACAGTTGTAACACCTTTTCTCTGAATTATTATCCATTACGTTTACCTAATTAATGCTTATTAACCCACGAAAAACATGGACATGGCGAGATTATGCTTTCAACCTATCTGGCTTCTATTTTCAATCCTCAATACATTATCGGAGTTTTCGGGAGGGTGGAGGGGGAGGGGTTGCAAATGGAATAACACCTTAAATACGTGCTATTGAATTTCCCACAATATGCAACCAATTGCAAGTGTTAAATAATAAATCATGTCCTTTGTCAGCTGCAGCAGATGCCATTCTTTTAATTTGCTTAGGTAAAAATATACCTAACGGAGACTCCACGTTTTAACAGTTTAAACTCACACAGATTTTTTTCCGATCAAGTGCAGTTTCAGATTTGATTGTTTCGAGGTCTTTTTATTTTTAGTTGTTGCAATCAATTATTCTTTGATGCATGAATTTAAATTGCAATAGAGTGAAGCATTTGGGGGAGGGCTTCAAAGAGGTATCGTCCTTTTATACTAAAACAAAGCAACCTTTTCCTTACTGTTATGATTCATCTGAATTGCCGGATTTAGAACGGAAGCCAGGAATATCAGCGATTTCTCTCCCTCTCCCCCATATGTGCAGAGCTTGGTGTCCCATCTCCTCCTTAACCTTTCACTCCTCTCTTCCCTACAGATTTGCTTGCATCTGTTTGTTTAATTCTTCTTTTCAGAAGATCTTTTTTTCTCTGTCCCAGTGTCGTCAATATTCTGGTTTCAAGAATTTAGGTTTGCTGTTACTCCTTCCCCATCTACCCCCCAGTCTTTTAAGATCAACTCTTTAAAGTGTTTGCCGATAACATCTCCGGGATAGAGATTATTTTTCATTGGGCCTATTGTGAGAAGTAGCCGGCTTATTGCATTACTGCAGAACACATTTCAGACTATACAATTGTAACAAATGAACAACTTGTCTTCCACGGACTCACTGCGGGATCCAATTAGTTCGTAAACCTTTTTGCACAAGTTTTCTAATTATTTTCAAGAGTTGCGGCTTTCATAGGATTTCTTAAACTCATCAAGAAACTGATTCTTTTTAGGATCAAGTATTACATAAGAAAGTAGTAGCATTGCCCCCTTAAAGAAAAAGGATCAATTCTCCATCAAATGAAAGATACTTACGTACATACGTTTTTATATGCTAGTGAACTTCCAGTGAATATTTATCGCTGGAGGGCAGAATGTGTAAAAGATTCATGTTAGTGCTTCAAATTTAAACTGACAATTATTTTTGAAAATCTTAAACATTGCTATGCAATCCATTACATCATGTGACCACTTCAGCACGACCTTTCACTGTAATATACTGCAACTTCAGCACATCTTTATTAGACTCTTTAATCGCGGTGGGGGGGGGGGGGGGGAGGAGGAGGGGAGGAGGAGGAACAGCCATAGGAACAATAAATGCTGACTGATAACTATGAATACTTTTACAAATATTTTAAGCAAAGGTGTTTGCAGCATTAAAAGTGTATATGCTTCCTGAACCGTCTTTTTTTTTTTTTTTAAGGAAAGGATTGTCGTTTTATATGTATACACATGTATTACATCTAGCTATATCTATCCATATATAAGCCAAATACGGAAATTAAACACCTTATATAAAATATATAGAAATGTATGCCATTTTTATGTCCTCAATTGACTTAAAAATAAAATTAACCCTTTCAGAAGAGTTATTCCTTGAATTAGTTTTGGAAATTATCACAAAGTTATATATATGTGTAGTATGTATATTTAAATTATCTCTTTTATACATTTATATTTACATAAGCTACAGTGTAACATCTGTGGTGCCTCTAATTTAATACATAGTATAGTAACTAGGGCCATATCGTACTAACAGTTTTTAAGCAGAACTCCCCATTGAAGTCAATAGGGAATTCTGACCAAAGAAAAAAAGCAAAAAAACAAAAAACTAGTGGTCTTAGCTTTTGATTAGCCTGCTCCTTTTAAAATATATAATGTAGATTTTAAAAAAATATAACGCGAATTAAGAAAAAAGGAGCATGTGAAAAATGGGGGCCTATCTATCTAGCACTATGAATTCCCTATAGCTTTAATGCCTATTGCATATTAATTTTATTTAATAAAAGAGACAAAAAACTATCAAGTATATATGAATTTAGCCTATTTTTTTATTTCTGTGTGTTCATAGTAAACATTTTTGTAAGTGACAAACACGGGCATATGACCACAGTATCACAATCAAGAAATTTTAAGACGACATTAACAATCACTCAAATTTATGCGGCATTTGCGCAACACAGGTTACATATTTGCAAGGTTTACCTATAAGTACAATAGGTATTAACATTTCACTACATTTAGAAAAAAAATAAAGGTGACCTGTTAGTGACCACATACATCAAAATATACACAACACAAACTGAAGGCAATCATTAATTTTGTCCCCTTCTGATTCATTTGAACGGGCAGTGCTGCAAGCTGAAACAATGTTGTTGTTGTTTTAAATTACTTCGTACACTGAGTGCATTTTCTAAAACCCAATCTTTGGTCTAAAAGTAAACAAAAATTAAAAACATCAGCTCATTAAAGAAAAGGACAAAATAATCAATGGCCAAAATGTAGTTCTTGGGCATCTTTTACTGTTACTTCTGCTTAAATACAAATTACATTTTAATTTTTTCATTGTTTTAATAAATTTAGTATTTTTTCAAGGTCTGCATTCACCAACATATCCATGATAACTTATAATACTGCAAACATGGAAAATCTGGAGGTTTTTAGTGATAAACTTGTCATATTTGAATAAAAATTGCAAAGCAGTCACTATTTAGATACACATTCTCCTATAATTTTGACTTCCAAACTTCGTAGTCTACAATGTCATTTCCCCACATTGCACCTTGCTGACATTCCTCACCTTGTTGGAATAATAAACAACCCTAAAGACTGAACAAACGTACAGAAAATGGGGGACTTAATAAAAAATACCTGGACTTTTTTGTTTTTCTTTTAATTATCATTTACAATGCAAATGTGTGTAAAATGTTCACTTACAGTCTGGTCCCATGGATGTTAATGTATTAAAGGGTTTGAAGAAGACCCCTGATTCTGATGTGTGAAGTAATCAGAAAGTCCCCCGGAAAGTCCTGTTGTAAAACTTGGCAAAGAAGGTCTTAAGGACTCACAAGGGAGAGTGGAGGGCGCCTGCGGAGACGTGGAGGAGGAGGCTGCCCTGGCCGTCATTGAAGTGCTGCTTTGAGAAGTCATTGAAGGGTGAGGAACATGGGGGAAAAAGTAACTTGTCTGTCCTGCTAGAAGGTTTACAGAGCAAGGGTTTAGGGAATAGGTGCCAGAGCAGGGGACTGACAAGCCACATGGCACTGAGGCGGCCAGAGCTGCTGCTGTGAGGTGATGAGTGGCATAAGGTATCTCTCCATTGACTAGTCTATCAACACTTAACCCATTAGACGTGGAAAAGGAGTGGTTGTTTCCCAAAGAGTTTTGAGTCAACACTGAACTGTAGGGCATGGGGTGGCTGGGATAGGCGGACGTGGTCCCATTGTAACTCAAAGTGCTGCTGGCCCGGGGGTGGTGCAGGGAGAGGAAAGGGGACATAGGCCAATACAAAGATCCAGCCCTATCCATGAATGTCAGTCCGGTGGAGGTGAGCCGAGCGCCTCGCTTGAAAGCCAGCTTGGCCCGGGAGGTGGTGGATCTCCGGCGGAGCTTGCCCGTGGTCCCCCCTATGAAGACGTCGTCGCTGGAAGGGTCCAACATCCAGTAGTTCCCTTTGCCCGGGTCGTCGTAGTGGCGGGGCACCTTGACGAAGCACTTATTGAGGGAGAGGTTGTGGCGGATGGAATTCTGCCAGCCCTGCTTGTTCTCCCGGTAGTAGGGGAAGTTCTTCATGATGAACTCATAGATGCCATTGAGGGTGAGGCGCTTCTCGGGGCTCTGCCGGATGGCCATCATGATCAGCGCGTTGTAGCTGAACGGGGGCTTCTCGTACTTGCCGTTCTTCTTCTCCCCTTCCTTGCCGCTCTCCCCTTCCTTGCCCCCCTCCGCTGCCCCCTTCTTCTCCTCCGCCGCTGCTTTCTCCTTCTCCTCCAGCTCCGCGGCCGCCGCGGCCGAGCCCGGCTCCCCCTTGCCCGGCAGGATCTCCTTGGCCACCTCCAAGGTGCCAGAGGTGGTGGCCGCCGCCGCCGCCACCACGGGGGGCTGCAGGAGGAGCTGGCTCTTCTCTTCTTCCTCCTCCTCGGCCGGGGCAGCTCGCTGGGGCTGCTGCTGCGGGTGGTGGTGGTGGTGATGGTGATGGTGGTGGTGGTGGGGGTGGTGGCTGTTGTGGTGGTGGCTGTTGTGGTTGTTGTCGCTCTGGACGGCTTCGGGCACCAGGCTGTTTATGCTAAAGGAGGATTTCGGCAGCATTTTCACTTCCTTCCTATCTCCCATGTCCAACATCACACACTAGTCTGGGGGGGAAAGTTGCTGCAGCGGCCCAGGGAGCAGCGCGCGGGGTGACGGCGGCGGCCGCGCTGGGCAGCGAGGTGGCGGCACCCCGGGCTGGAGCAGCAGCAGCAGCAGCAGCAGCAGTGCAGTTGGACCGCAGTCGCAGGCGCTGGCAAGGCATGTAGCAAGGACAGGAGCCGCCGGGGAGGGAAGAGGAAAAACAACCCCCCGATCCCCGCTCGGAGCCACTGAGCACAATCACAGCCCCGCTCAGCACTCCTGCATGGTGCCCGGTCCCCCCGCTTCCACCAGAGCCCGGGGGGGACAGCGGCAGCCGGGCGGGTCGGCGGCGGAGAGCAGCTATAGAGGCAGCTATAGAGACAGCTTTAGCCACAATTAATTTCGGAGCTACAGACACACGCTAGGGCTGTAAAAAAATTTTTGGTTTAACCTTTTCCACCGGTCGCCCAATCAGGAACCTCGGCGTGCAGGAGCGTCTCTCCCGGAGCCAGCCAATCAGGACTCCCCTCTCCTCCTCGTCCCTCACCTCCTCCTGCCCCCCCACACCCACCCTCCAAGCACAGCCAAAGCCCCCTGCCGCGCAGGGATACCGGGGAAGGACGCATCGCCGCGGAGGCTTACCTTTCTCATTCCTCCCTCTCCCCCACACTGCACTCCTCCTAAACCAGCATCTCCCCATCCCAGTGTATTGGATACTTTTAGTTTTATACCTCAATATTTTCTCCAAGCGATTAAAGTTTGCTACTACCCTTTTTTTCAAGGCGAGGGTGGTGAGAGGTTGGGGGAGGGGGCATGAAAACGCAACGGTGGTGGTGGTGGTGCTGGGTGCTGGGAGAGGCGAGGTACTACTTTGCGAAGCCAGGCACTGTCTCTCGGCGCAGTGTATTCTTGTAGGCCCCTTGTGTTGATTAGTTTTTACGTTTTGAAAACATCAGTTTTAAGGGACACATCTTTTTGGAGCTTGCCTTAGAAAAATGTTTTGGGAGGGTTTGTTCCCCTCCCCCCCTCGGTGTGTTTGTTTTGCTCTGTTGGTTTTATAGTCGCAGGGGGCTGGTTTTTTTTGGGGGGGGGGGAGAGAAGGAAAGATTTACTCACAACCCTCCTTGCGTCTCCGTCCTCTCCCGGGAAAGCAGGGATAATAGGACGTGATCTTGATCCAGGGGCACTCAGGGTCCTGCACATCGGCCTTTCGGGGAAGAAACGAGCTGCGGCTACTTCCACCCCATTGTGGTGCACTTGACACGCGCAGCCGTTTGGGCCACTGCTTTCTTGTTTGTTAATCTCCGAAATGTGTGAGTTAAAAGGATGGGGGGGGGGGCGGGGGAGGGGAGATAAAAACAAGGTGTGTGTGTGTGGGGGGAGGGGAGAGATAAGCCTGAAAATAATGCACGTTGTATTTGCCTGTAACCTCCTCTCTTCTTAATTTCATTCTCTGCGCCTCATTGCCACGTTAAAGTTTCACTTGCAATCGGAAATGTTCCCCACCAGTCTTTCTCCCCGGGAAATGCTCCTTCATTGAAGGTGTTTGTTTTGAACATCAACGTATGGCACTTCTTGTTGTTTGGTTTCTCTTTTCACCGCGTTTGTTTTCAGCCGGAAAAAAAAAGTAGGCCATATACAGATATGTACACATGAAATAGCTATATAAATAATCCACACACTATGTGTTGCAATTTGTTGCCTTTGTTTTTGCGATCTGTGATGTTGTGGTTCTGCTGTTCTTATTCTTTGGGGGGGGGGGGAGAGGAGGGGGGCAGAAGAGGCTGGGACGATAATGAGTTGGGTGCCGCAGGGTTAAATGAAATGATCTTGTAGCGCTCCTTTCCTACTAATGTTCTTTAAATAAATACGATGGGAAAGAGGTGAGTTTACGGCTAAGATTTCCTGGGGACAGGAATTCAGTGTTAATCATCCAGATCAAATCCTTCCTTACCCTAGGCTTGAAACACACAAGCTTTCTTACTGAGGTCTGAGGAAGCAGAAGGGCAAAATATCACCGAGGGAAAACATATGGATCACGTAAAAACAAAGCAATACAAAAGGGCAACAGACATTTTACTCTCTATCACTGCATAAATACCTTACACTTGTGTGCTTCTTCTGTAGGATTATGGCGGGTAAAAGAAAAAAAGAACGATGCAGTAAAAATATGTGAAAAGCTCAATTGTAATAAATGCAATTCATCCTATGGAAACTCAGGTTTGAACTCAGCAACGAATACGTGTGTGTGTGTCAGAGAGAGAGAGAGGAACAATTACAATTGGCCAATAATAAACGATTGCAGTTGGGGATGGCATGAACTCTGTGCATTGGATTAACCTCGAATGACCTTACCACAATTGTATTTATTTATCCTATTTCGTAACAGGTCGCTACTGACAAAAAAAAATAGAAGTCAATGATCAAACTTTTTTTAAAAGAAATGTTTTCGTATTTTTAATCGTTTCAAATGATAATCATGTCAATGCACAGCACTGTATCCAATGTATTGGAATTCTTCAGAAAACTTGTGCTGTGGACTATGGCATGATCCTCTGATACGACAGGGTCAGAGGAAAGGTAAGGTCTGTGCATATAATAATGATGATGTACATTTAATATGTATTATTATGGTGCATGGGATCCCTTCGGGGTGGCTGGGCCCAGTGCTTTTTCTTACTCTGTCTAGCATGTAATGATTCGGTGTAACCGGATTCTTGAGAAAGGACAGGTTACGTAAACATTTACTGATGTGGAGTAACTATACTATTTGTACTCTGATATGCAGGAAGGAAAGTGTTGATTAACACAGAAGAAAAAAAAAGCGAAATTAGCTGATTGCATGCTCATAAGTGCAAGCTGTCATTGAACTGCTTTTAAAATAGACACAGCTGGGTGTTTGTGTTGAAAAATTTCTTGTGTTTTTGCTAATACTGAAATAAGCATGATTTTGTATACCAAACATTTTCAGATCATTAAAATTTGTAATCTGTGCTGGTTTTAAACACAAAGAAAAGAAACAGATTCATTTCGCTGTAAAATTTGCTGATATTATATTAACTCAATCAGGTCTGTGTAAATGGTGCATTGTGCCTTATCAAATCTCTTTGATCCATTTAATACACAAAGTGCCAAACGTGTGTATTGTTTGTTAACATTGAACGTTTTATTCAAATCCCTGCTCTGCAGCAAACTGGAGGAGATGTCGTTTAATGTAACACTGACATCGCATTGAAATTTTAATGCTCCGAGGGGTTTCTTAGGTCAAAGCTGCGTTTACATTGCGTTGTGACCGAGGATGAAAATGTAGCAGGGAAAAAAATAAACATTTCGTCATATTGCATTTCTGAACCAGGGCTTAATAACGAGAGAAACGTGCTTTTAAAATGCCTAATAATCTAAATTTAGTGTCCAGCCATTTGTCATGGCTGTAGAATAAAGCATTGTACCCAAATTTAGGATTTATTATATTATTTTTCATACAAAGGGTATACAGTTCTCCCTAAAAAGGAAATTCTGCTTCCAAAATGTAAGACGTATCTTTCTAAGGCCGTGAAGGTTTCATTCATTGTTTACAGGAGACCAGAGGATATGTAATAGAAGCCGCATCAATTATTATCTCTGACGGACTTTAATTTACAGGCCTGTACAGAATTTCCTCCACAGAAAATTCTCAGTTTATAGAACTGTGCATATAGATATTTACTTTGGAAATGCAGAATGTGCTCGTCTAATGGCCAAACCCTACCGTGATCCAGACAGAGCTCCTATTCGCTTCAGTGGCAGCTTTGCCTAGATCACAACGGAATAATGACTGGGTGATCTGACCCCAAGACTATGGCAAGATTAGGAGTTATTTTGAGAGTGCCTCGAAGGGAAGTGTTTTCTAAACTGGCAGCCCATGTGGAATACCTGGGAATAAGAGTTAGGAAGAGTAGTGTTACCTGCGCAAGCCAGGAACTACAAACGTGAATAATAGGCGCAAAGAGTGTTACTCAGCACTTTGTGTGACGTGTATTTCCCTTCAGCAGTGCACACTCATTGTTGGTGTATATTCACCTGGTGTACGTATTACACATTAATTTAACGTCTTGAACCGATACACTCATTTGATAAGGAATAGAATGAGAAAATGGAAAACAATGTCTAATTCAGAGGATAAAGACAACTAAATATTCTAGCTGAAATTTCGCGTATCAGTACTTTCATACAGTGCTTCGATTATTTATTTGTTTATGTTTGGCCATTCTCCTTTTATTCTTAATTTATTGTAAAAAAACCCCAGGTAAAATCGTACCATCCAGTAACCCGAATGAACCCAGGTACAGTGTAAACGTATTCTTCATATGTTTAAGTTGTACGTTTTCTGTTTGTTTGCTTGCTTGCTTTCAGAAGAAGGTACAGCTACCATAGTCCAAACATCTTACAAGCTGCTCAAATGTAATGACATCTTAAAAATGAATTAGAGTTTTTCCGCCATGAATAAAGGATATTTAAGAACCAGACTTCGATGACATCATGCATCCATGAAAAGAGTCAGAACACTTCATTTTAACATCCAAATAATGACATATTAAATACAATCAAGTGCTCTATATTTGCCCCGGTGGGTATACGCTTCCCTTATTTGTTTCACGTTCCCTGGACAATTGAAGTAAGCGCTACTTGCAAACCAGCCTAACCATCCACTGATACCTGGTTTATAGGACATTTCAGATGTGTATGTAGCCATGCACTAACAACATGTGTCAAACAATTTGGAGATAGATAGATTAATTACTATAATACACCGATATGTTTACATATATACAGTAATGTATAGGTGTCCTCTCTCGAGCCAGCTCTCAGCTAATCCTTAACAGCTGGTAATGGTGCTAACATTTAGTGATTAGAAGTTACTCTATTTAGCGTGTTGTATCCTTCTTCTGTGCGTTTTGGTTACAGGTTATACGATTAGGTTTGCGAGAACAGTAGTGAACTAAACTTCCCAGTGAGAGGTCTTCACACCAGGGAAGTGTTACTTTGCTGCCGCAGCCCTGCCTCGTCACTCATTAGGAAGCTGCAGGTTGTCAGGCGCTTCTCCTGCGCGCACACGCAAGCACACACAGAACCGCAGCACTAAAACTAAATTAAGAAGCCGATGATTAAGACAAGCGTCTGCGAGGCCTGTCATTTCAGCATCCTTCCATCATAACATTGTGGCACGGGAAATTTGCTTGAAAACCTGGAAAAAAATTTCTCTGGGAGAGCCTCCTATTTGAGATACCATAATGCTAACTTCAAGGATAGACTGGGAGCTACTTCGGATGCAAGCTAGGAATCCACAGAGGAAATGGATGCTGCAAAGACCATTGGGCGATCCAGGCACTTCCTTAAACTCTGGTGAGTATGTCTCTAGTCTATTGAAGCAGGTCCGTAGGCACTAAGCGAATCAAACTGGATCATTTTGAAATCCACTGCCGGGTTTCTTCACCAGACGTCGGGGGAACTCCCCCTAATGATAGATCTGTAATGAAAAGTTCCTACTGGATGACTAACGGTTATTGGCACCGAGAGTCCCTTTAAGGAGAGCAGCACATATTGTGCCGAAGACCCTGCAAGTACCCTTTAAATACAAACATTTTAAGGTTTTTTTCCCCCGTTGTTTTCGGGCCACTTGTGTGATTTCTCCCCTTGGCCCCACTTTTTATAATCCCACCTCCCCAACCCCTTCCCCCCTCCCGCCGAAGGGGTGAACTACTCTGTTGTTAAATGTTTCAAGAAGAGCTAAATTTCTCATTCGATGATCTTTTGAGAAGCTGCACTGTACCATAAAGAAAGAACTACCAGTAGGGCACTGTATACTGTATAAGGAGTCTATCCAACTCCAGGACAGATAGCATTAAAACAATGAAAGCAATCAACCATGTTTAAAGGGTTCCTCTAACGTTAAACTTATTTAAGTGTTTAGCGTATGCTAGAGGGAGGAAAACTTGGAAATGGGAAACCATTGCTGTAGGGGACAGAAGCGTTTATCGATGTTGTGAGCGTGAAACAAGATAGAATTAGGGGTGACAGAAACAGAGACGAGTAAACGTTATAAAGCATACATTTCCCTCTGAGGGTATACATAGTAGAAAGAAATTAAATCCAATCCAATCAAAATAAAGCTAGATTATGCATCCATCAGGAAATGTTAAACGTTCATAATCTTATCATATTAAGTGTTTGAGTGTTCAGAACCTGACAATAGTTGAGTTGCTCGTAACTGAGACAGAATATTCTCACATTTGCATTAACTATTAACTTTAATGTTAAGAGGTTGATTTAATTTTCTTCAGAATCCGAACTATCAATAGTGTTTTGGGTATCTGTCTACAAACACATGCATACATTAAATATGCTCCACATAGTACAGCAAAAGTTCTTCCTATCTCACAAGGGAAATATAGGAAAAATGATAATGTTAATAATAAAATACCAGTGACAATTATCTCCAGAATGTAGAAGATAACAAAATACACAGAAAATTGTAAGCAAGTTTCAAGTCGCATGCTATGCTGCACATTTAAATAAATCGCTTAACCACTATGATCAATTCTTAAAACATGCCTAGCCAGAAAGTCTGATTATATATAAACTTGCCAAAGCTAGCATCTTGAATTAAATAACTGGAGATATATCATGAAAATTAAGAGAGAAAGAAAGATTTGTAAAACTCAGCGATCTACACCGAGACCTTTAGCTGCTGCTGGACTGCCCTCTGAACAAACACACACGATAATCCTTTCAAAATGCTACCTTGAGGCTCCTACAATGTACTATTTTGGAAAAGATAAATATAAATGTTTTGCCTTTACAGCTGTAGCTAACTCAAAAGAAATACATAACACATTCCCTAGCCCCCTCCCCCTAACACACACACACACACACACACACACATCTGACGCTTCTAAAAAATAGACTGATGGGGGATTTTCGAAGCGAGATGACGCTCCATAGATCTTTTAGAGTTATACCTGGTCATTTCAACTAGCCATATTTGCTACAGCTGTTCCATGGCAGAGGTGGCTCAGCGCCATTCTTTCCAAAGCAGAGAGCACAGATTTTTCTTAACAGAGTCCCAATCGGACAAGCTAAATTATGGACCTAGGATTTTAGACCCCAGAGAAGCTGAGTATTCTTTCTCATAGCCAAGTGATAGCAACATGCTATAGACAACATAAAACATACAGATAACATAAGCACGCACCCAAACGGCACTTGCAAGCCAGGTACACTCTACACTTTCAAATACAACTTCAGCTTTCTCTATGCTTCGGGTTCAAACGAACGCGCTGCGTCTGTATAAGGTGCCTATTTCAGGCAGTATACGGTAACTGTGACTGGTAAATCACAAGTATCAGGATAGGATTTACCCTAGTTTGAAGGACTGAAGTTGTGTACGTACCGAATCTTGATTGCCTCTTGGGACTACTCGCGTGAGTAAGGCCACCAGGATTTGACTTTCTATGTACATTATCAATACATTTTATATTGGGCAGAACGGTCTCCACGTTTTCTTCCTTTTTGGGCGAGGTGGGGGGTGGTGATGGAAAGACGCTTTTTGCCTTATCCTAACTGCTATCATTGTTAAATAAGTTTCTTTGGGAAGGGTTGGTACCATCCCATAACAGTGGGTGTCTCCATTTATTATTTTTAATAATATGATATGCCTTTTATACAGAGCCTGCTTTTTTGTGTTTGTTTTGTTTTTGCTTTGTTTCTTGAATTGTTCTCCTTTCGAGCCCTAGCACAAACACAAAAAAACAAACAAACAAAAATTACTGGCAACAAGTTAAATCCCATTTGTGTCCCTCCCACCAAGCATGGACTGTGCTTCGCTAAAGACCTGAGTTTGTAGTTTTGCATTGACGTTAATTTGTCCAACAAAGCGAAGCGGCTGCAGACAAACTCTCCATGCAATGACAATGTAGAGAGGAAAAATATTGAAAGAAAATTCTCCAGAGACCTTTCTCCTTTGTGTGTTTTCTCCTCTCCACCTTTCAGATGGGGCACACGCACATACGCACAGACACGGGTTGTGTTTCTCAGGGAGTTTTTTGGAAAATAATGTTGAATGCTATTTTTAATTGAGACATAAACATCTAAAAAATAACTTGCTAGCGCAGGAAACTCAAGCAAATAAACTGCTCCCCCTTTGGGTACTGACAAAATATTATTAGTAAAAGGAGCGCATTGGAAAATATTCTCTACTCTTAGTTCCAAACACCAATAGTCATGGGATAGTATGAAGATGTATATGTTCAGAAAAAGTTCCAAATTATAATTGAATAAAACTATATTAGTTTAAAATAGATAGTATTTCTTTTTTCCTCAGGATGGATACAACTAATCTTTCTGATGATATATCATAATAGTATAACAGATCGGCAATAAATAAATGAGATTTTATCATAGATGGACGCCCCCCAGTTATAGGTTAAATACAGCTAACTGGCTCTTAAATTAAGCAACCTAGATTGTAAATTACTATGCTTATTTTTACTTTCAGATGCAAAGAATTGGGAACAATGACTACCTTCGGCTCTGGCCATTCTAAGAATATATAAGCAATACCATTTCACATATTCTAACAATTTGCAAATCATGTTCAACTTTTTCATTTTGTGAATATACATTTTGTCATATGAAATTCAACTGTGAGGGTCTTTGCATCATTCTTCGAGCTTTTTCTGGCATCAGCGTATTACAGATCGTTGCTTATCGTGTTAAGATCTTGATTTATTTGTAAAACTATATGTATGCGTCTCAGCATATTGCAGCAACGCTGAGCGAAATAACCGAGAGCGCTACATCTTTTTAATATGCATTATTTCCATACGTGAACAGTTCATTTGTGTGTCTATCTATCTATAGTCTATATCTAAAGATATTCAAGTACCTCTTGGACTTGTTACCTGTAATCGACACCAAAAAGAACATACGAACAGTATACAGATAATTGCTCTAATTGCTTGGAGGAATGTAATTGGCGTTATATTTTTCTGTTGCACTGTGTCTATACCTATTCTCCCTTGATAAATATTAAAAACTGAACTGCTTGTCTCGACATGTTCCTCTGTTTTGAAGCCCAAGAAGCACAACAAAATCATTACAATAAAGTGATCAAACCCTATTATGCATGGAACATTTTTCTGTTAGTGTATTGCCTTCTCATACAAGAGAGCACCACATTGAGCAAAGTACTCTGGTACTGTATATGTGTTCCTCTGGACTCTCAGATTTTAAGACCAAAAGCTTTAAGGATTTACGACCGAAATATATGGTTTTCCACATTTCAAAAGGGACGAGGCTCTATTTATAATTTTTAGAGACGGGTACATTACTTCAGAAACAGCAAAACAGGAACAGAGCTGCAATTTTCAAGAAAATAGCATTCCAAAATATAGAAATAATAAAAAAAGTAGCAGAGACGATGTATAATTCAATCAAATTACAGAAAATTGCTTTAAAATCCAGAATAGTAGCGATCTATTATGTCTGTGTTTTATTAGTGACAAGTACAATTACTCTAAAATAAAGAACACTGGTGAATATATAATTGGCTGTAATCATGTTAGTGTTTGAATAAAAATGACGGGAACATTTAACACTTTGACAACAAAATGTTCAGAAACAACTTATTTATTCAAACAGTTTTTATTTGCGTCCACGTGAAGGAGAAACACACTTTCCCCTATGAGAAATCAATGACTTTTCCCTCGCAATAAATAAATATCTAAAAAAATATTAATTATTTTACTACCCCAAGCTTAATACAACTTCCCTGAGTTACATTATTACTGGTTACTCGGTGTTCAAAGGACGCCATCTACAGGAAAAGATCTTTATGCTTAACACAAATCTAATCACTGATTACCTCAAAACTCAAAGCTAATATTCCTCTTTACATTCTGCTCCGATTTTACCCATAACAATAGTCACAATATTTGCTTTTTCCGATTTAGTTTGTTAACTGTTGACATGATCTAGGAATTCTCTTACAGGAGGCCTCTTCTATGCCTGTGGGAGATGTGAAGATTTTTTTATTTTCCTTGAAGAAATACTTTTGTCTTGTTAAAAGAAACTGATGTATTTAAAGATTGTTCAATCAGTCGCTAGAAATGCAGGTTACACTGCCCAGGTTTCTATACGTGATGATGAGCGTGGAAGAATTCTCATGAGACCCCAAAACAAAAAAACAAAGTGATTGAAGGCAGCCTATGCAATGATGTGTCATATGAAAACTAATATTGCTTTACCTTAAATTTATTTACGCTTTGATTTACTCTATGATATATAAAAATACCAGCTACACTATCAACAGACTAATCTCTTTAGACAATAAATACCTTGCCCCCATTGCTTAGTAGTTATGGGTACAATAACAATTTAGTTGTGTCTGCTCAGTTCTGAGCCCTTGCTGAGAAACCCAGAGAAGGAGAAAGAGTGCCGCTTAATATTTTGACCATACAAATAAACCCGTGGAGTTGGTTTACACGCAAGACCTCAGTGATGTGATTCAAACACCCTACTTCAAACATTAGAAAACCCAAGGGGAGTTTAAGCAAACGTTCAAGAGTTTCCTTATTCTGATTGCCTACGATTAGAACAATCTATCTATCTATCTATCTATTTATTTATTTATCTTTCTTTCTTGCCAAATATTTGCTCCTTTTTTAGAGATTATTACTACAGCAAGAGTCCGATCCTGCATTGCCGGGAGCATCCATTGACTCCAGTTTGGGGAGTACCATATCGATCCCTGAATTTGCAGATTGAAATCAGTCCATAAGATTCAATTAAATATTTCACCTGGAACGTGCAATTCGTTGATACAAGTTTACAAATAAAACATCACACGTATCTGTGTTTATTTGTTTCAGATTTAGGGCATTTGAAATTTAAAGTGTGGATTAAATTTTACATTAGAGTGTTATAAGGTAAAAGTAAAACGTGCAACAATTTGGGACAATAATTCAGAGATCAACAATTGTTTTTAGTTAGGGACTGGTTAAAAAAAAAAGGTGCAGACTACTTGTATCTGTTTCCCCAGCTGATCCTAAATGGACGAAGAATGGGCAACGTTGCTCATACTTTCTTCTCTTCTCCATTATTCCACTCCTGTCTAACGATAGTGAATGTTCAAAACAGGCAGACTTTGCAAAAAATATTGATGTTTTAAAACTTAACAAAATATTAAGCGGGGAGGTTCCCCTCCCCCTACTCACTCTCCAACAAACAATAGTGAACCTGGTGGTTACGTTTCTTTTTGTTATGAGCCAAGCTAGTGGCTCCCATGTGAACTAACAGGTCTATCATTTCTTGTCTGCATTTTATTAAACCGCAGATGTTAGCCTTTTTCTACGTGTTTAGGCTGCTAATGCCGACCACTTAACACAACAAAAATACTCATCTTTCGAGCTTTTCCCAGGGGCAGCCATGGATTTGTGCACCGTTTCCTTTATTTACAGGACACAACCTTTTGGGGTGAAAAGAAGGGGAGGGGGCTGGTGGAGAGGGGGTAAGTCTAATAACTTTTTAGTCGGAGCCCTTGTTTCTCCACTCTTTGATGCCAATAATTTCAACTGGTGTGTGAGTTTTCCCCTCTTAAGGCAGTCAAAGCACACGTTACAACGAGTTACTCCACAAATACCCCCTACAAGAGACCCTAAATCCTGAGTCTGGAGGAACTGAGATCTTTCGCTAACCCTCCCCTTTCCCCGTTTGTAAACTTCCACCAAAGCACGTCTTATGTGAAGGAAATTCACATCAGCTGCCTCTCCTATTATTGGCACGGGTTTATTTCAAACCTCTTCTGCGATCGCATTTCCCCCCTAACGGTAGTGTAGGTTTATCGTTTTTAATAATGACTGACCATAAACGGTGACCAATTTTCTCATTTTCCTTCAAGCTGCTCGAACGTGTAAGAAACACAAGGACCCTCAAACACTTCGAATAACCAATAAAAAAAAATGTAAAGCCAGAACATTCACAGGGATGCAAACAATCGTAGAGAGAGAAAAAACAGAAGAACCTGGTGCCCCAAACATTATAATTTATTTCAGAAAAAAATGATTCACATATCAGTTACAAATCGAATATTTGTGTTGGAGAAAGGCAAGAACTTTCATTATAGCGTTAGAAGTTTTCATTAAAGTGCAGTTAAAACAAAACAAAAACCTACAACCGTGATCTGAACTGCATCAGCGACATCTCGTGACAGAGACGCGGAACTGCAGCGTCTGAATTCAATGCGCTTCGCCTGTGTAGTCACTGAAGCCCAGATTTCTTTTCGTAATGATGATACCTACTTTCCAAGGTAGCACATCGACCCCGTTTCTTCACGTGCTATACCTGTTAGATTAATAAAGCTGTAAATGAAGTTTAGTGAAGACCCATTCATAGGCCCGTTTACCATTTGCAGAACGAATACAAACTTCTTAAAAGATTTTGCCTCTGATTTTCAAAGCACTTCTTCATGTAGATGTTCCAAAGTTTTCTGTACCAGCTAAACTATCTGTCTCCCTAACCTCTATAAATGTAATAGTTTTCTTGCTTACCGTTTTAGGGTATTTTTGCATTGAGGTATTTCTGTAATCAAGGCATTGCAAAAGAATATTTTAAACACTTACACCTCCATTTCTCCCTTTCCATGCAAAAGACCTACATTAAAAGAAAGAATCAAGACCGATTAAGGAATCGCCTATATTTCCCAGGTATAACAGTTAAATGGCAACGTCATTAAAACGATTGCACAAAGTGTATAGTGGTAACTTTCTGCTAGATGTAAGAAAAATAGAAAAATTTGACGCATTCTTGACTAAATGAAATCATCCTATTTAAGTATTAGTGTCAGCTCTCATTAACAACTCAAATAATCTTTCCCCTTCGGCAGACCTTGTCGGGTGTATCGATTTAATGGCAAACAAAATACAACAAAAACAAACAAGCAAAACAAAACAATAAAGAAAACCCCAACCCCTTTTCATTCAATTATTGTAGTTTCATTGGTTGCATTGCAAGGAACTTGGCAGACTTCGACTGGATTTTAAGGTATTTCCTTCTGCGATAACACTTTTTATATCTTTCTTATCCTTCCCCAAAGAAAAGTTAAGAAACTCGGCATCTGTCTTCAGTCCTTTTTCGTGAATAGACATTGCAATAGCTGCAAAAGGGAAGGCTTTGAATGACCATTTGAAAACACAATGGATAAAGAAGTCCAGAAAGGTAGTTATTGGCATGCTCAGACAAACTCAGCAATTCAGCGAAGGCACAATAGCCTCTGCTGTGCAGAGCGCAAGGGAGAGGGCAAATGGGAACTGCAGTTGTTCTAACTTCAGGGGCTATTTCTGCATCACGTTAAGTGCTAGCCAGACCTGATCCAGCTGCTAGAACTACAGCACCATACGGATACAGAATGAAAGAAGAAAATGGTCATGGGCACTGAAGAGATCAGCAAACTAGGAAATAACCAGCACTAGATGGACAGTTTAAAGGCGATCAAAAGACAGTCCCATCATCAGGAGGCTTGTTACCACTTCAATAATGAAGCGGAGAAAGTTTTGAACAATTAATGCTCTGCAAATATATTTTTAACTCGACCTCCTATAACAAGCATTTACCTTGACAATGATCTGTGTGAGAGAGAATTAGACAAAGGGGAAGATTACACTTTTTTAAATTAACTGAATTAAGGGATTCGAAAAGAGGTTGCTGTATGAACTGAGTAAGGGAGTGGGGTCATGGAATCTGAAAGACACAAATGATTAATCGTAATTCGGTTCTCAGATGCTTTGCCATAAAGAGGAGCACTGAACTAAACCGAATGCCTATGCTGATATTAACCGAGAGACCTAGCGCATAGGAAGCGATATTCCAGCATTCACCTGTTTGCCTTACTTTACCCAAGTTGAAAAAAAAGTTACCCCCACAACAACAGTACTTTTGCTTTTAAAAATGCAGAGCTAAAAATATGTGTCGCCCCTGAAGGCCGAACCCAGCGGACACCCTCATTCAGGGCGCTCTGTGGAGAGACAAAATATTTGCTCCCAGTTCAACGAGCAAGGACCCGATCCCGTGTTCCGGGGAGCGTGGCGTGCCAGGACTGCTGAGTGGAGCCTACCTCTGAAGCCCCGGGTGCTTTCAAGAGCTGATTGTAAATAAACCCCCACCAATAACAACACCACCTTCCTGCGGAGCCTGAGCTGAGGCGGCCTCTGTACCTTTCCTCTGCAACAAGCGCCATCAGCGTTTTAACTCTAACTCCAAAGGGAACCTGCAATTATGACCCCCTCCCTCCCGGCACATTCTCTTTTTTGAAGCGTTCTGTGAGGAAGGTTATTTGGATCGCGGGTAAAACCAACCCCGTGGCTGGGGGGGGGGGGGAATCAAATCCTTCCATTTGCTATTTACAAAACTCATTGTCATGCTGCACTCAGTTTCCTCTCCTCGCTGTCTGTCTATCTGGGGGAACTAAATGTGGGGAAGTGAGTGAACCAAAGACAAAGCCAATGCAGCTGTATTTGAGTTTCTCACACACTGTCAAACGCGCTCCTGTCTCATTATTCTCCACGCTTGTTGTTATTATCATACCTAATGTGAACATATTCTAAAGAGAGGTACTTGGCGGCAAACAGACAGAGCTCCAATTTAATGCTCCGAGATTCCTTTAGGAAGAAGCCAAAGGCTCCTACTTCTCCCTGCTTGGAACCCTTGGCAGATAACGGGGCTAAAAGCTGAGACATGCAATTTGCTCCCCCCCCCTCCCCTGTTCCTCATTTCCCAGAGTAGCAGCTAGATTTCACTGTCTAATATCCCATCTGATAAACTTGCTGTATTGGCAACCTGGTGCTGCAGCCATGGATACAGGAAAATATTGTTGAGCCACTGATAACTCAAGAGGGGTCCCGTTTGGTCTGTGGAATGAAAGGGAATCAGTAAATTCGTTCGTATTCTGCTGCGGAGTGATGATGTGAGTGAACCAGTGTGGCGGATTTCAACAAGGCTAAAACTGTGCTAGTCCCAGCGCCCAGTTTCTTTTGGACAGAAATGTGGAACTAAATGTACAGGATCGTCACGTCCTGGAGCATATTCATAACAAACAAAATATGTTCGAAACGGCCTTAGTTGACTGTTTATTGCACATTATACTACGGGTCAAATCCTGCTTGCCTCTACTCGCTAGAATGATCCTATTGAAGTCAATGGCATTTGCCCTTGTGAGTAAAATAAAATGGATCTGGATTTACACATGGATTTATAGTCAACTAAGTTGCTCAATTAAACTATATCATAACAACAAAACAATACAAAGGGCCCTATTTAATCATCCGGGCACAAGGAAATTTCCCATAGACTCGCATAGCGATTGGGAGCTTTCGTGGTGTGAGGACTGCGTGGTCGATTCTTCTCAAATTAATTTCTGAAAGCAACAGAGATAACTTTCCAAAGGGACTAGGATTACTAGGATCTCTCTCTCTCTCTCTCTCTCTCACACACACACACACATACAGAGTTGGTAACTGGGAAGCAATCTTTGCCTCCAGAACTGTTAGGATAGTCACAACCACATTTTAGTAACGCAACACAATGGACACTTCATTATCCGAGTCTACACAGGGTCTTGTTTTCTTTCTGTAGCCAGCCATTACTTTAGAGCAACGTTAGCGAGGTCCCTCCCTGGAAGTAATCCCTTCCCATTCCATCACGTGCAGGGAGGATCCAGAAACCTGTCAGATCTCGATCGCAACGCACTAGGGTTTTCAGTCCGCCGAGAACCGATGCACTGCGAATCAGACGCAAAGATACTCCTGCCATAACCAGAGACTGAATTTCTGCCGAATGCGCATCTAAATGATTTCGGATTCAACTTGCACCCCTTTCTCTTGACAGTTCCTAAAGCAGCTACTATGGGTCGCAGAGATCTGATTGTTATGTCGCAGCTGTGCAAGTTTAACACCACACACAAAGTAAGGGCTTTCTCAAATTGAATTAGTGGTGATTTCCCAAGCCGGGGGTTCCTATAGACAACCCCAAAGCCTACTTTCAGTTTTGGTAACGTCCTTAACGTATTCTAAAAACATTAATTTGCTAATCAGGTTTGGCGTTGTCTTAGTTTACAAACAGAAAACACCTGCGTGCAATACACACAAGAGTTATTATGCCACTTCTATTTATTAGGGCAATTGTCTAATTCCAGTATCACCCTTACTTTAAGGCACTCTTAATTCTTTTAACGTTCATGACTTTTTTTTTGTTAAAAATGCTCTTGTTCAAGTGGAAACAGAGTTTCCATTAATGAAAAACAGAGCAATCAATTGTTATTTTAAAAACAATATTTATAAGGGAGTGAAAGTAATAACAGCTATTTTCCTAGTCAAAGCATTGATTTCACACTTGGTATGTTTCCTGATCATTGCAATCATGGTACCAACATGTAAAAATCAAACACAGATAAATTAACCGAACGAAGCCAACATTGTTTTATGTGATCCTTTAGACCTTTTTCCTGACTAATTTTCTCGTATGCTTCTTACGTGTGATATTCATTTAAACAATGAAGGGACTATGTTAGTTACTAACACCGAAAATATGTAACCATCAAAATAATCATGTGTTTGTCTGGCGTCTTTAAAAAAATAAGAGGAGTTTTACAAACTGGAGAAAAAAGCGAAGCACCCGGGTAGAGTAGGATCATTGCAAACTACCATGAGAATACATTTCGGTTGCCCCGTTTCCATATCCTCAGTACCATTTCCTATGCAAATAGATTATTTTCATATTCTCCCACCCAGTGTGTTATTACCAGAACTCATTTTATATTCTCAAGTCAGAGCTATGCGCTGCACTCTCTTTTATCCTCTCCTGTCCTGCAGTAATCTGCTTTAAGGCTTGCTAGCTTCACTAATTTGTTAGACACAGTTCGAAGAGCCAAGTGCAAGAAAAGAATAATGACAAGGTCAGGGAAGTACAAGCCAAGTTAGGGTTTCTACGGGGATGATAATAAGGCTTTCACATTCATGCATCAGGGTCACCTCGAAGACGGGGAAGTGGAGGAATAACAAAAGACAATTCAATTTTGTGCGCGTGTGTCAAAGATTGCATCTAGAAGAGCACATGGTACCAAGGTAACACTTTCTTGCTGCAGATGCAGAGTCAGCTTTGAATTGCCCTGATTTTCTCGTGTTTCAGTTTTTATTTTAACTAAAACGATTGTGGTCATCAGTGTCACAGCTTTCTTGCTGCTTGCAATGGACAAGAAATGGAAAATGACCCTAGACAGATCGAAAATTCCTACAAATAAAACACGCCTGATATAGAACTGTATTACAAAATACATTGATTCTTACTTTCACATATTATCACATAAACAACTTTCAATTTAAAGATTAAGACTCCAAAGTTGGAGCTAAAGTCAGTGGCCAAACACAAGTCCAGCGTTTGATTTCGGGTTGTATAAAAAAATGAACAGCCCTTAGGAATGGGACTGGAAAATTTTCTACAGCTGTAGAATTTGGAACGGGCCGGGGTTCCATCTCAAAAGGCAGCCAAATATTGCTGTAGGGATCGCATTCGGCTCCAATTCTCTTCGATTTTTGTCTTAAGTTAAAATCCTCTACCTCTACCTTGCGTGAATGGAAAAGGAGGAGCAGTTCTGGAGACCTGGACTCCCTCAGTGTGAGGGCAGAACATCTCAGGAAGCTGAGAAAACTGGTCTATGCCTTGGAGACTCCGAAATATGCAGTCTCTAAAATCTTTATTGAATCTCTACTCCTACTGCCAGAGCTTCATATGTATCCTCAGCAATGTGCATTATCTGTCCCCGTCTCTCCATCCTTTAGTGTCTTTGAACCACGTAGACAGGAAAAGCTACAGTCGCAGTTTTTAAAAGGGTTGCGTATTTACAGTTATTGAGCTCTCCAGGCTATTTCCTCGGGTTCTGTACCACTGATAAAAGGGACCCAGCTTCAGAGTAAACTAGCCTAAGGAATTGTGCTTAAATATAACTATCTCTTAACATGGCCCTGCATATAAGTAAAGGAAGAGTGCGTTCCCCTTCTCTTCTCGCTCCCTGATGCAAACACCAACTTGCTTTGCTTCGCTTCCTTTCCCCTTACAGAGAGGAGGCGTAGCTTATACAGAAAACATATAGAGATATGCATAGATGAAATTCCACCAATTAATCAGAAGGGTTTCAGTAGGAGAATTCTATACAGTGATGTGTGGGACCTCATTTAACTATTGTAGGTGGCTAGACCACTTTCCCTCCAGCCCCCCAGGTCCCTTTTCAGAAAATAAATCAATGGGAGGGAAGCAGACGGACCAGAAAACTGTGAGGGACAGCCTCTCAACCTAGCCGATCCTGGGGCTCCATAGGAAAGGTGAACCTCAGACAGGAGGATACTCATTAATTTGTGGGAAGGCTTCATTCCTCTACACTACACTGTGCCTGCTTCCTCCGGGCAGGACAGCTTATTCAGGTCACAAGCATGAAGAACTCCCATAACTAAGGCTATACACATGGATCTCCCCAGGGCTAGACCAGGATGAGAGCAGCTAGTTCATGGTTCCACTTTTGGTGCCACTTATTCAAAATCCAGTGGACCTAGGTCAGTAGGTTGGGACCAACGCTTTTACCTTCTCCGGAAAGTTAGGCCACTATAGAATCATAATAACTAGAGATGAAAAAGACCTACCACATAATCAAATACTTGCCAGCACTCCCAAAACCTTGGGTAGCAAAAGGAAGGACACTCAGATTCTATAGAACCACAGCTCAATGGTTAATTTGATTACAGATGTGCAGGGTTGAGTGCTAGCCAATTATTTCCCACTTCTACCAATAATACCTGGAATGTATATAAAGTATATAATGTTAGCTAATTAATCCTCATGATAGCTCTACCAGATTGGTGTTATTGTTTTCAGCTATATTTTACAGAGAAAGTGAGGCAGAGAGATTAAACAGTATAAAGTTTGTAACCACAGTTACTTCTTTGTTTTCTCAAGTGAACTATTTTAATCGAGGTAGTCACACTGCTTTGTAAAAATAACCAACCATTTGAAAGCTATTGGGACGTTTCAAATATATAGTAACAATAATTTTACTGGAGGCCTTCTTCACCAATGGGAAAGGTAAATGTTTATTCTTACCATATATTTAATAATATTGAAATATAACTTTAAAATATACCAGTCTCTCCAACAAGTCATGAGAACAGTTGGCAGCAGAGCAGATTCCTAAACAAAGCAGTAAGGGGCAACCCGTCTTATATTTTTTCAATATTCTTAAACAAAGGTTTGTAAATCTGTTAAAAGAGCAAGATTTTAGTGTAGCGAGGTTGTCCCTTTAGCAAGGTCCTATACTTTATTATGATAATCAGAGAACACTAGTCATTAAATTAACCTGCACTGAGTGTACTAGACCCATTGCACTGGATCCACTAGAACTAACTCTGTAATTTAGTTTCTCAACAATATGTTCAGCTGAAAAACAAAGTAAAACAAAGGATCTTTTCCAAGTACTGGATATAGCCTCTTAGTTGAGCTCTCCTAAACAAATTATTGTTGCTTAAAATGGCAAGGGTACATTTCATGTTTCTGGTGGTATCTTTAGCGCCTGAAGATGGGAACACGCCGGTTGGCTCAGACCTAGAAAGCACGTGCGTAGCTTTAAGTATCTGAAAATAAACAGTGAAACCACTGAAACCAATGGGACTATGCAAATACTTAACGGTGTTGCTGCCTTTGAAAATGGCTCAAGGATTGTTTCACTCCTCTTATCCATTCAGCATGTAATGGACAAAAACAGGAGAAATGACGATCAAAGGAGCACCAAGGGTGTTTAGCAGCAGTTTCATTTCTACAGACCTTCCCGCTGGTGATGTATTTATTCTGCAGAAGTTTAGGAACACTTTTAACTGTGTGTTGGAGGGTATACCTTTAGTACCCAGTAATGTATACTGCATTTATATGTAGGGCGCTTTGGGAAACTTTTGTAATTACAGTAATGTCAATGCAACCACATCCACTCTATCCGTCCTTTCCTCCCATTGCTTTTCTTTGTGCTCTTTTCTTGGCATATCGCATAGTAACTATAAAAATATGCTCTGTCCAAAACACACCCTCTCTGTTCTGAATGCCCACTCTAATATTAGCGGGTAGAATGTTTCAAATTAACTGCTGAGGGTTTGCTTCCATGAATAGCTGCTTCTCTGCTCACACTCGACTAAAAAATCCTCATATATATCTTTTGAATGCATATTTTTCATTAGGAGCCTTCGGAGCACAAAAGGAAGGTGCCAGGGGAAAATTAGATCTTTTGCTTGATCACAAACGGTTCTATGCTGAGTTTTCTCAGTTGCGACCAAGATCTAGCTATTGTCTCTCGAGTGTACAGCGTCCTTATTCCCAAGAGGTTTTTATGTAAGTTCTTTGAATACTTTTCAATGCTATTGATTTTATGAGTCTATCTGGAACTATTGCCTAGCCGACCATTTTCTCATTGCCTGTAATACATTTGTCATAGTTAGCTTAGACCCTAGGGGTGAAATGTTTTCTTTCTGTCCCCCTTCAGGACCAAATTGTAGCCCATAATGTACACCCATGCAGCGGCGGTGGGAGAGAAAGCTCTCACTTCATCTCCCTATGTAGACTACCTGGACCTTAGGTCTGGGTGCGCAGGGGTAAAGGGGCACTGCATGCCTCCTTGCATTTGCATCCTCGCAGCGCTGATGGGGAAGGAGTGGGGTGAGGAGGGCCAGGCAATGAGAGAAGTCTTCCCTCCATCCCCTTCCCCCAACACTCCAGATGGCGGAGCTGTGGCATGGTGAGGATGGTGATTTGCTGCTGTTTATTTCCAGCCATCCCCTGGAAGAAGAGAGAAGTAGGGAAGGAACTGTGACTCAGGGGTGGTCTGGGGGAAGCACAGCAATGCACCACCTCTTCCTGAGTGTGGTGTTCAGAAATCACTCAGCGCGGATTTGCCTTGCCTCACAAGTATGAGCTTCTGCCCAGCACATCCGGTTCCAGCCTCTGAAAGGTACAGCTCGGAGTCAGGGAAGGGGGCTGTGGAGGTGTGAGGGGATGCAGGGGTCAGGAGCGTGCTATGTTCCCTCCCCTCCCCCTCTGCCCAGACCCTTGCACCCCCCCACACCCAGACCCCTGCACCCCCTCACACACACCCAGCCCCTGCCCCCTGCACCTGCTCACACCTCCCCAGCCCCCTTCCCTGACTCCTACCCCCCCCACACACACAGCCCCCTGCCCCTGACCCCTGCAGCCCCTCACACACACACAGCCTCCTTCCCTGACTCCTGCCAGATGGGGAGAAAGCAGGCAGCCAAACAAGAGCAGAGCATTGCTCAACGTTAAATGAGCATGTTCCCTAACTGATCAGCAATGTAACAACAAAACAACATTAACCGGGACAACTTTAAGTGAGGAGTTATTGTACGCCCACATCTTGAATACTGCGTACAGATGTGGTCTCCTCATCTTAAAAAGGATATACTGGCATTAGAAAAGGTTCAGAGAAGGGCAACTAAAATGATTAGGGGTTTGGAATGGTTCCCACATTTTTATTTAGGGATTGTTGTGCTGTGAAGAATAGGACCCCAATTGGGCAATGTTCTTTCTTTCTTTCTTACTTGCTTTCTTATAAATTTGTTTTTCATTTGTTTCTTTTTTACTTTAAAACCCAGGCTTTTATTTTAATTCTTTCCTATGCATTCAGTGATGCCAGATTAGGAGTCCCAGATACTGGCTCTAACTACACACAGATCAGGTATAACACAGGAATTGCAGTGACATGAAAATGTATTCCTACTTTCCTAATAACATAGGCTCTAGTTTTACTAGACTGACACCTGACTTGATAGGCATAAGGGGGAGAGAGAACTGACAGCAAACTAGAAGAGCATCTGTACACCGGAGGGGATCATGCCCAGGTCTTTCATACAATCATCTCATTCCAAAAAGACAAAAATATAGTAAATTTCAGTTCAGAATAGTCCAGCTTCGGGGAACTGAATTTGCAACAGCTTTTTTTTTTTTTTTTTTTTTGATGAATGAGAGTTTCAGTTTCAGCAACGGAAATTATCTTCAAACAGAGAGAGAGAGGAGAGATAACAAGAAAGCCATAAAAGATTATAAATTCTTTGGAGTAGTGTGCACAGTATGTAGCACGATAGGGCTCCAATCCCTGACTGGGATCGTCAGTTGCTACCATGCTAATGACAAAAACATATAGCTATATTTCTCTCAGACTCTTATACATATGTTCTAGGGTAGACACATAGATGATGGTGTGCTTTACACATATATTTCACAAATAGGCATTTGCAAGTTTTGCTGGGCTTTTCTTTTTCTCTTTGTTGCATCACTTTTCTGCTAGCTGTTGAGATGAGTTCCTGTCTGCTTCCTGTAAAACTTGCCCATACCGGTATTGCCCTGGCCTCTTCTTTTGTCATTCAGTGTTGCACGCATTCTAAAGCAATATGCATTTCCTCACCTTTTGGGGGCGAAGCCAGACTTTGAGGCACCTGCTCCCCTACTTGGTGTAAACTTTGCTTGTGCCAATCAGAAATGAACACAAACAGGTTTTGGGCCCCGTCCCCTATGACACTTCTATGATGTCATAGTTGGTACTTTATAGGCCTGCCTGCCATGTGCAGGCAGGAAGAGGAGAAAGAAAAACGAATCCTGTGTATCCCGTGTACACCCGTAACCGAGCCTGGTCACCTCGAAGCCTCTCTCTCAGCTCACGTGTTTCAAACAGAGTTTCTACGTTTGCCGGTCGTTATGCATTGGTTTGTATTTGTGAGTATCAGTTATTACTAAATGCTGCATCTTTTTTTATAAATATTGTTAGTACATATTTTAGTCATTGTGTGTTTTAAGTTTCCTTAACTCTATTAGCTAATCTAACGCTGCTCCCTTACCCCTTGTAATTATCCCCAATAAAACTTTAAATTGATTAATTTTAGTTGTATGTGTGTGTGCATGTCTGCAGTTTGCATCGTGACCCATACTCTCCTTGCATCCCTTACCAATATAGTCTATTGCCACGTGCAGCCTAGTAAATAACAGGCCTGCATTTTCTTTCGCTCCTGCATGCCCGTGGCAATCCACATGGTGTCACGAACAGGATGCAAGTGAGTTGGGCCATGCCCGTGGCACGCTGCAGACCGCGCAGATGATGAAACTGAACAGTTCCTACATTTGCAGTTTCACCTTTTTACTAGCCAAAATTCGACTGATCCAAAAATAGAATGGATCTGTTCCCTTGGCTCGGGTAAAACTCTAAAAGGCTATACTGTACCATTAACCCTGGCAGATATGGGATGCCTCCTTCGGTGCCACCCGAGCTTTAGGTGTCAGCCAGCCGATTGTTCCCTACAGCCTCAGTGCACGGAGACTGTGGAGAACCTCGGTGCTGCAGATCCCTCTCAGCTTTGGAGAGAGTGTAGCCGCATTGTTAGAAAATCCGGAGGTACCGTTTCCAAATTGATTCCCCCACCTCGGGTAATACCTGCTGATCCGGCACACAAATTATTATGCCAGATGATAAAAGAATTAGATTTAATTAAGAAAACCAAAAAATTGTGACCCGATGAATATAAATCTGAGGATGTTTCCACCGTCCTGTTTAGCATGATATGCAAGGCCCTCGATCTGTGCTCTGTCCTCCACGGGGGCACAATGTTTGCAGCTAAACAGGCAGCCCCAGGCTCTCCTAAAGATGATAATGAGGAGAAGACAGAAAAGGTAGAGCCCATCACTACCCCCCGCTCCCCAAGTCCCTCTCAGAAAATTTTGCCACCCCCATATGAAGCTCCTAAAACTCCTCTGTATCCAGCTCTGCCAACAGCCCCAGAATTTACTGAATCTGAAACTGTAGCAGAAGCTTTGCCTATTGCGATAACTAAAACTAAAATAGATGCACAAACAGGCAACACCACGCAGGTTACTGAACTGTGAACACGTACTAAGGCCGAACTTAAAGAGTTTTTAAAGGAAACGCAATGAAAAGCCGATGAGGCACCTATGGTTTGGATCGGGCGGCTAGCCTTAGAACATGGAGCAGAATTGGTGGACCGTGAGGAGGCTGGCATCTTAGCCAAAACGGCCAATTGGGCACGAGGCTTCCTGGGTCATGCTTTATTAAATAATCGCATTTGGCCACTTACCACCC
Source organism: Macrochelys suwanniensis (assembly GCA_033296515.1). Taxonomy (NCBI): domain Eukaryota; kingdom Metazoa; phylum Chordata; order Testudines; family Chelydridae; genus Macrochelys; species Macrochelys suwanniensis. The sequence continues at coordinate 49,868,264 of CM065781.1, forward strand.
CGGCAGCTGCCATTTTAGCAGTGCAAGGCAGTTTTAAAGGATTGTATATCCCCCCGGGAGCCTTAGTTACCCCACACGATTTAATATGGGCAATCGCAGGAGCTTCCATAGCCCTGTGGGATCCACTACAAAACCCACTTAATTTAACTGTTCAACAGCAGATGGTGGGCCACCCTTTACCAGCAAAAGCATTGAACAGCTCATTTTTGGATGGGGGGGCTTCCCTTCACATCCATACTAAATATCATCCTCAAAGCAATGGTGTGGTGGAGCGAAAAATCGCAGTCCTTAAGACTATGCTATGAACAGCAAACCCCAACCCTGATTTTAAAAACTGGAGCTCATTTTTACCCCACGTACTTATCGCACTCAACAAAAGTTACTCTCACTGGCCTCACATTTCACCTACACCTAAGCCGCCTTGGTCCCCCGTGTTTAACACCGGCCAACTGGTTTGGCTTACAGAACCCCAAGCCTCTGGCCATCGAGAACCTATAAAAGCCACCATTCTCCGGGCCGGCAAGTACCCTAATACCTACTTAGTGGCTACAAGTACCCCCGGTGACAAGCTAGTTCATCATAACTGGCTCAGCAAATGTAGTTCTTAATAAACAAACTAATGCCCCTGAGCAGGGCTCGTATTAGTCTGTTTTACAGGTTATGCTGCTCTCCCTCACAACATCTTTGCCCACGGAGCCCTTAGGAGAAGGTGGACTACAAACCTGGTTCGCCACCTACTGGGTGCAGGAGGTCAGCGGAAACCAGTCCCTGTCAGCGCTGAGTCCAGAAGATTGTCTTGTTTGCTCCACTCAGTTCTCACCTAAATATCCATTACCCTTTCAATTTGTACCAATAGTTTATAATTTTTCTTCATTTAATATTTCTAGTGTGAATTGTTCTTCCCCCTATGTGCAGTGGGCTGCTTCTAGTGTTTGGAATAATTGTTCCTCACAATTTAGTTCTTATGTGTTTCCAGTTCTTAATGCTTCAGGTCGAAGTGATCATAGCTTTCCTTTAACTGAGAGTATTAGAGTTCCAGCATCTCATTGTTGGGTTTTTGTTGGTAATAGTTTAACCCCAGCCCCTACTTGGGTTGGTACTTATTCTAATTGTTCTATGTGGAGTTTCTCTTATGCTAATACCTCCCTAACTAAACCCACTCTTAATTTTACCTATCCCCCTCCCATTAATTGTTCTTATCGTCTTAATTATAATATTTTTTTTGGAACCTTCTATACCTCCATAACACATACGTATCTGTTTCATGCCCAGCATATGCATCATGCTGAGGGTGCATGTGTCAATGATGCATCCAGCTTTTATTCTGTAACAAATAATGGGTGGAGCCATACCACAGTTTCTTCCTTAAGACCCGGTCATTTTTGGATTTGCGGTAATGTTGCATTTGCTGTGCTTCCTCCCAATCCCCGGGGTATATGCACCATTGGCACCCTGTATCTACAAGGCGGAGGTATTTATACCTTGCCATCTAGCCACCGACACCATCGTAGTACCCACTCTGTTTGGACTCGTTTGCAAACAGCAGCGTCCTCCCTCGCCTCCTCTATTGTTAGTTTTAACCCTGTTGGTTATATGATGTTACGTGATCAAGTGCTGTTTCAATCCCTTGCTATTGAAATGCTTGCTAATACTACGGGCAAGGGCCTCTCCTTAATTAATCAGCAGTTAAATTCCCTTGTTCAGTATAGTATTCAAAATAGATTAATGATTCAATATTTGTTACAATCTTCCTCATTTTGTACTAAATTTGCTGAAGTATATCCCGACTTTGCTGATAAATGCTGCGTTTCTTTGCCTTCTATTTCTCCTAATTTGTCCTCAATTGTTAAAGACCTGCAAACGTTGAGCTCTACTGTCCGAGAGTCACGAGAGTCCTTCCAGTTTTGGTCATGGCTCGATTGGCTTGGCCTTGCGCCCTACAAATCCTATTTCCAATCCCTGTTTGTGTCCCTTCTAGTTGGGCTCGCTCTTCTCTGTCTCGGATGTGCCTTCATTAAAGCCTGCATTCACAAGTTTGTTGCCTCGGCCTACATCGCTTCCACCCCCGAAGCGCATCCCCTCGTAGGTGGGGATGAGGAGTTGGACTCGGAAGTTTAGGTTCTCGGCCTAACTATTTTGTCCAGGGCACGGGGGCATGTTGAGATGAGTTCCTGTCTGCTTCCTGTAAAACTTGCCCATACCGGTATTGCCCTGGCTTCTTCTTTTGTTATTCAGTGTTGCACGCATTCTAAAGCAATATGCATTTCCTCACCTTTTGGGGGCGAAGCCAGACTTTGAGGCACCTGCTCCCCTACTTGGTGTAAACTTTGCTTGTGCCAATCAGAAATGAACACAAACAGGTTTTGGGCCCCGTCCCCTATGACACTTCTATGATGTCATAGTTGGTACTTTATAGGCCTGCCTGCCATGTGCAGGCAGGAAGAGGAGAAAGAAAAACGAATCCTGTGTATCCCGTGTACACCCGTAACCAAGCCTGATCACCTCGAAGCCTTTCTCTCAGCTCACGTGTTTCAAACAGAGTTTCTACGTTTGCCGGTCGTTATGCGTTGGTTTGTATTTGTGAGTATCAGTTATTACTAAATGCTGCATCTTTTTTTATAAATATTGTTAGTACATATTTTAGTCATTGTGTGTTTTAAGTTTCCTTAACTCTATTAGCTAATCTAACGCTGCTCCCTTACCCCTTGTAATTATCCCCAATAAAACTTTAAATTGATTAATTTTAGTTGTGTGTGTGTGTGCATGTCTGCAGTTTGCATCGTGACCCATACTCTCCTTGCATCCCTTACCAATATAGTCTATTGCCACGTGCAGCCTAGTAAATAACAGGCCTGCATTTTCTTTCGCCCCTGCGTGCCCGTGGCAATCCACACTAGCATCCCAAAGGTACTAGTTAGTTTTGCAGTAATGCAGTTGCTGTAGAACCCATTTTATTGTCATGTTTTTTCTACTGTGACTTGGCCTTTGCTATGTAAATCAGTGGTTCTGAGCCAGGGGTCCGGGGTCCCCTAGGGGCTGCGAGCAGGTTTCAGGGGTAGGCCAAGCAGGGCCAGTGTTAGACTTGCTGGGGCCCAGTGCAGAAAGCTGAAGCCTTGCAGTGTGGGGCTGAAGCCCAGGGCTCCCAGCCTTGCCACCTGGGGCTGAAGCTGAATCCTGAGCAACTTAGCTTTGTGGGGACCCCTGTGGCATGGGGCCCTCGGCAATTGCCCTGCTTACTACCCCCTAATGCTAGCCCTGGCTTTTATATACAAATAAAGAATTGTTGTGACACTGGTGGGCTGTGGAGTTTTTATAGCATGTTGGGGGAGGCGGGGCAGCTCAGAAAGAAAAATGTTGAGAACCCCTGATGTAAATAATGGAAATAAAGACATACCTATACAGTGGGATTTTCAAAGATGCCTAAGTGAGTGAGAGGGAAAATGACCCATTAAAAGTCAATGGGATTTGTGCTCCTAACTCACAGAGGTGTTTTTGTAAATCCCATCCATAATGCTTTCTGACTGTGCTGTGTTTTAAAGGGGCACACTTTGGATATGCCTCTTGAAGTCATGGTGACAAAGCATATCAGTTATAGGTATGAATCCTCACTGGCTAGGAAAACAGTCTTTGAATTATCTCCAGTTCCAAAATGGTTCCCTTTCAAAAATTCTACACCAGCTCAAGAGTTTTGCACCCCTGGTGAGTGTGACCAAGAACCCGTTAATGCCATCTGGTGAGGAGGTTACAGCAAAGTCCTGATTCTGGTATGTACATCTGATTCACCAAATAATGTCATGGGAGGTTTTAAATGAAATCTGGGGTCACACTGGTCATTAACATCATTGTGAAATGTATGTACATATATTATGTAAGGAGTAATATATATATTTAAAGTCTGTATCAAGGCATTAGTCTCCATTAGAAATGAAAAACAGGTTTCCCTCCAGACAGGAGGTAAGAGATTGTGTATCTCTCTGTCAGGATGCAAATTAAGCATTGTACACTAACACAATGGATGCCCAATTACATACAAAGTCAACAGGAAAGAGGCACACAGGAAAAAACAAGCCATGGGGGGTGGAGTGTTTGACCTGGCTGTGTGTAAATACAAAGAACTTTGAGGATATTTCTAGAAGTCCAAGAAGATACCCTCTTATCCTTCAGGGCTGTGGTTTTACAGTCATGAAAATGGGATCTCACCCAACCTTGGTTGAAAATGCAGCAAAAGTCTTTGGGTGAAATAAACATCTTTAGACAGGAGGCTAACCTAATAGTTAAGTTTAGTATTTAGAAAGTGATTTATTATTGTCTTTTATAGTCTCACCATTTCTTTCCAAGATCCTTACTCACTATCTCCTGAACCGCCAGACTTTGATAATACACTTAGTCTTGTTTTCACTATAAATATATCTCAGTGCTGTACTGTTAAACAAAGTGCTGGTCTTGAACTGAATCTTAGAAGCTACTGTGGCTACTTCTCTTTTGGTGACAGCAGACCTGACATTTCTGTGAGTGTACAGTGGATAAGGGGCTAGATGCTATAGGAGAATGCTTCAAAGGGACTTGGGGGCATGTGGGACACCTATTGTTAATATGCAAGGCAAACTAACGGCTGGCATAGCCCAGAAGACAGTGCTTGAGTGGCTAACACTCTGGTGGTGTCAGGGAGCTGACACCCAGCTAAACACAGGTAACAAGGTGACTCAGAGTCCTGGGTTCCCTGAGAACCATCACAGTGAGGAACTTTGGATGTCCATTTAAAGCTTCAGACTATATCATAAATGTAAGTGCTGAACAGATGAAGCACTGAGGCGAGCAACCTGTAACAACACAAAACTACCATTAGATGATAGTAACTTTTAGTCACTAATAACATGGGTAGATGCTTTTTTTTCCCCAGGGAAAGCATGACAATGTGTTAATGAAAATTTTGTGTAAAAAATTTCATGTTTTTCAACCAGCCCTAAAAAAAGACACTTTGCTGAGGTCATGGGTGGTGGTGGTGGGAAGGAGGACATGGTGGGGAAGGGTAAAATCAGCTGGGATTCTTTCTGAAGAAAGATTAAAAGATTTGAATAGGTATATGTTGGTTAAACAATGATTAGGAGGGAGGGACATGACAGCTGTCTACAAATATTTAGAAGGGTGTGAATTATAATAAGGGAGCAATTGTTTTAGGGTGCACAAATGGATATGTACTATGGGAATAATGGAGTGAAACTGAGAAAAGGAAAACTTAGCTTGAATATCAGGAAAATATTTCTAATGGAGTTATAAGAGACTCTATAAGACTCTAGAATAGTCTTCAAAGGGAAATAGTGAAAGCTATATCACTTGGGGAATTTAAAAATGGATTGGACAAATTACTAGAAAATGTACCCTAGGGAACTATCTAGCTTCGGTAGAGGATAGTCTAAATGATCTAAGAGATCTTTAAGATGGCTAATTTCTATGATTATGTGAGTCTTTATCCTGCAGTGAGGATCATATGCCATTCCGGATGATACTGTGGAGAGATGATGAGAACTGTGTACGTTATGCGTGGAGGCTGTGTAGCCTACTAGCAGGGTTTCAGGTCTACTGAGTCATCTGCTGTGAAAACAAATGAGCTTGGTGGATGGAGAACCTTCTGCTAGGACAACAATCTGTATGTTGCTTCTCATATTCTCCAATTTATGTAGGTTGCATTCCAGCTGCTGAATCTTGTGTTCCAAAGCTCTGTGACTATCTCCAAGGAAAATCTCCAAGGACACATCTTCAGAAATTATCTGCAAAGGAAAGCTACATAAAATATGTTGTTTATGCAGAGATACCAACCTGTCTCAGATATAATTTTTAATTGAGATTAAAAAATCATCTCCCTTGCACAAGATGGGGGGAGAGCTTTCCTAAATCATATAGAGTAAAAATATAGTTGCCGATCTCCCAGGATTTAATATATTTAAAAACTCATTACTTAAACTGACTAAATGCAGAGACATTTTCATAATATTTGAAATGACGAAGACTCTAAATTCATAATGGTAAACAGATGACCCTGGAACCTGGTATACTTTAGCTAAACAAAAGAAATGCTAGTAAAAACGTACGGAAGTTTTCACAGTAGGAATACTGTATTTGCATTGTTTGAGATTTCACTGGTAAAGGAATGTGATTATGTAAGCAGGGAGGACACAAATAAAGTTTTCAACCTGGATTACAGTCTCCTTTAGTTTGATGGGAAAATATAATGGCACACTTTACCAACGTTGCCCAGCATAAAGTACCATAACCAGTCGCACAAAGGATCCTGCGAGAAATACTGGCAGCCTAAGAAGTTGTCGGGAGTTCTGCCATTCACTTCTGTACAGCCAGGTCTCAGACCCAAGTTCTAGAAAGTTTCGCAGACCCAGGCCCAGATTCTTGATTTGGTTTTGGTCCTTTTGCACCATCTGAGCAGTGTGAAGAGTCCAGATAGCAGTTAGACCTGGTCAGCAGCAAATTCTCCAGCACAGATGAACTCTTATCTGGCATCTTGTCCTTATGCCACCCTGCCACTTAGTCTCAGCATAGAGGGCATGTCGGCAGAATGTCCAGCATATGTTGAGTCCTGGCTTTGCTGAGCTAGTGTATGGGCCTTTTGGAACTGTAACCAGCTGGCATCAGTAAGAGCAGCCCCAGGTTCCTCTGTCTTATTCTGGGGCCCATGGTGGCATAGATCTGCTCCCTACTCTGCTGCCCTGAGTGGAGGCTGAGTGAAAGAGAGAATCTTTGCCTCAGTATTCACTTCCATGTACAATTCCTTATTACACAGTTCATTTGTCCGTCACAATAACGGTCAATCAACATTTCCAAATAACTCATAACTGTATCAGATTTTATTAGAACTCGTCTCTCCAACGTTTGTATGACTGTCCAAGAAAATCTACCCAAGATAATAGCAGGGATAAATTGGCCAAAGAGTAGCAATTTCTTTAATCAAGAGAACACGATGATTAAATCAAAAGCTTTAGCTAGTTCTATGGATATCATCAATGTTCTTTTGTCTATTAATAATGATATATCGTTAGTGAATTTTAAAAAGGCAGTTACTATAGAGTGAAAACATCTGCATCTAGATTGGAGAAAGGTTAGAACAGTATTCTTTGTAATTAAATCCATCAACAGTAGAATATATAGTTTTTCAAGTGGTTTGGATTAAATTATATTATTGAAATAGGGCAATGCTTACAAAGAAAGATACTAAAATCTTCTAATTTCTTAACATACTAGTACACTTTCCCTGATCACTTTGCTATTCTAAATGGGATCTAAACATTACTATTTTAATGAAAGAAAGAAAGAAAGAAAGAAAGAAAGAAAGAAAGAAAGAAAGAAAGAAAGAAAGAAAGAAAGAAACCAGCAAAATATTACTAATGAAGGGTTCAGTTTTGCCTTTAAATCACAGCCCTGTGTTGGGAGTGGTGCGTAACTATACTGCATCATGGGGAACATCATAGTGTCCCCTCCCAGAATTCAGGAGCAGTATGACTCCCATAGCTCCCTAGTGTGCAGGGAAAGATGTCTTCTGCTACACCCCTTAATGCAGTCCAGGGTACTTCCCACTGCATACTGTTTGTGCCCCACCGGCTGTTTGGGAGGTGGGCAGGCCCCACCCCCTCAAAATACTGTAGGATCAGAGAAGCATTAATGAGTGTTGGAGCTGACCGCAAGTTACCTTGGCCTGTTGTTACAGAATGGTTCGGGGGGAGCTAGAAGTGCCAGCTGACTCGGGCTTGTGGGGCTTAGGCTAAGGAGCTGCTTAATTGCCATGTAGATGTTTGGGTATGGGCTGCAGCCTGAGCTCTGGGACCCTTCCACTTCACAGGTTCCTAGAGCCCAGGCTCTACCCAAGCGTGAACGTCTACACTGAAATTAAACAGCCCTTTAGTTCGAGCCCCATGAGCCCAAGTCAGCTGGCACAGGCCAGTTGTGGGTTTTTAATTGCAGTGTAGACATACCCCCAAGGTCATTGATCCAGTCCCTTGTTATCATAGGCAACCCTGTCATATTACCATATTCATAAACTTCAAGCTCCATCAGTTACGTTTCTCCTGCCGCATGCTTTCCTTGTAATTGCAGCTCTGGGCTATAGGGGGTTGAGAGACTGTCTCTCCTTTGCTTTCAATACCTCTCCTACTGGGCCCAGGCAGTGTGGAGGATGTAGTTGCCTGATTCAAATGCAGAATGGACAAGAGCTGGACCTGGTGTGGGGAGCAGATAGGGACAAGGAGCCTTGCAGGGAGGGATATTGGGACTGGAAGCTGGTGGAGACAGGGAGGGAAACTGGGACTAGGAACAATGAAGGGAAGGGACTGGGACTGCCTGGGCAAGGAGACAGTGATGAGGAACCCATGGGGCAGAGGGAAAGAAGTGGTTGGAGAGGGGAGGCCTATCTGATGAGGAATTGGAGTCTGAGTAACAAAATGAGAATGGATGGGCAAAGAGATTGTGACAAGGAGTCAGGGAGGGATACACACATTGAAACTGGATGATGAGTCCAGGAAAGGACTCTGAGAATGGGATCCAGTGGGGATGGAAAACATGGATGGGGATTGGGGTTTCAGTGGGAGTGACTGGACATGGAAGTAGGTGGGAGACAGATTGGATGAGGAGCCAGGAAAGGGGAATTGGGACTGGCTGAATAAGGAGCCAGAGGAAAGGATCTGAGGGTGGGTGGGTAGGGAACTGGGAATGGCTGGACAAGGACACTTGGATTAGGATGGGGGGACACTAGTGCTGGGATGGTGAGTCTGGAGGCTTGAGACTAAGACTTGATTGGAAGGAGACTGTGACTGGGATGAGAAATCTGAGAAGAGGAGCCTGGGATTGTCTATGTGAGGAGAATGGCACTGGAGAAGGAGCCAGAAGTGGGGAGGAAACAGGACTGGGACAGATGAGACAGGAAATGAGATAGAAGGCTTTAAGCGTGGGGGAAACAGGCAGAAGAGTCTGTGCACAGTAGGACATAGTCCCCTCCCCAAGGAACCAAAATTCCTGAATCTCGCCATTCCTTGTCATCTGTCAGCTAATATCTGTGAAACCCATTGGCAGAGTGTCCCATCCCATTCTAGCTCTAGTCCAATAAGAAGATGACAATCTTACTCCATTAGCTCACCGATATGGTTGTCAACATGATGCCACAGGATGGATTTTTTTTCAGATTGCTTTTTTCAAAATATAGGAAATTAAACAGAAAAAAAGACAACATCATTAAGATTGTGAAGTCAAGCACTCAAAAGTCAGGAAATGCCAGAATTAAGGTTGCCCATGTAACCTTAATTTGGCCTCTTTGTAGGAACTGTGAAGCATTCTGTAATTACATGATTGTAACATTCCACAGGACCCTTGGCTCATTCGGTGCACAGGATGGATGAATGGCATAAAGGTGACTGTTATCTGTAGGACCCCTACTACATTTGTTGCAGAATTTGAAAGGAACATTATGGATGAGGCAGGGAATTGCAGGAAGAGATAGGATGCTCTCATAGTTAAGGCAGTTAGATGCTTCTCCAGAGAATCTCTTTCTCTGCCATGAGGTTCCTAGGTGACCTGGGCAAGTCACTTAAACCAAACCTTTCACAGGTGGTCACTAATAGTGTGTTCCTCATTTTCTCGGTGCCTGACTTGAAATCCTGGGGTCTAACTTGCAGAAGTGCAGTTCACTCACAGCTACAGTTGAAGTCAGTGGCAGTGGTGCTTTAAACATATAAAATGCTCTATAATACTATGAAAAATCAGTGCTTCAAATTTGGCACCCAAAATTAGTGGAAATGTTTGAACGTAAGTTCTCTGTGCCTCAGTTCCGTATTTGTAAAATTGGGATAATATCCCCCCTTTACCTCCCAAGGGTATTGTGAAAATAAATGTTTGTGAAGCCCTCACATACTATAGTAATGAGAGCCATAGGAAATTAGTAATTCTGTCTTCAGAGCTGGGTCTGAATAGCGTGCAGAAAGTAAGGCATAGGGCCACACATTAAACAACGAGGGAAAAAAAATATTGAACAGCATCTTATTAAGTGAGCACTGTCCATCCCATGCACTAAATGAGGCAGGGGTTCTGTGGAAAAATAATATGTGATCATATAAAATTAATGACTGTATCTTAATGCGTATACACAAGAGGATTGAATTAAAGTTCACAAGCAGCCATAATTATTGCATTTCCTAACTTATGAGTGCTCAGCTTTGCACCCTTAATAATGTTCTTCTAATGTAAGGTTTTAATGTGTAATTATATATACAGAATACAATTTAGAAACTTTATATATGGGATAAATTAATGTACCTCTGAATGATCTACCTGTACACCCATGAATCAATCCAATGGATTACAAACAGAAAATAAGGACTACATTATAAACATAGTCACCTATATTTATAAATAGTTTAAAGCAGCTATTGAATTAAATGGATGTCCGTGAAATCATCATCACCACATTTTGTTTACCACATATTCTGCAAGCTCATTTACAGCTCTTGATTATTTTAATATTTTGTATTGTATTTTTATTTTTTTTTGGTCTTTTTTATCTTTATTTTTAGTCCTAGATTATTCTAGTCCTTTCTGCCAACTTCCAGAAGATGTAATTTTCTCTTTCCAAGTTCTCATATAATATTAAACTTGTTCCCTGTCTTGAACGTGTTCAGAGTATTTATTTCGTCACTTTTTATAAAACCATCTACCTCTAATATCAACAGATTTTTATAGTTACTCCAGACTGTACCTCATTTGTTGAAATTCCTAGCATATCTTCTAGAATATATTGATAATTTTAGCCTTTTAATGAGAAGGAATCCAGTTTATCACAAATTGCCATAAATACAGAAGTACATTGTGCTGTTGATAAGTTGAAAGTATCCAGTATGTACTGTTCTTTCATTTTTTCGGTCAGCCTTATTTAGTTCGGTTAGCATTTTCTCAGAACAGAGTGTATTCCATTTAGAAATGATTGGATCATCTGTTTTACTCTACCAAGTGACATTCATTCACCCATTAATATCTCCTCTATTCCCAGCCAGGTGTCCTCATGAGATAATCTGTCTTTTTTTTACCTCTTTTAAGTCTATAGGATAATAGGAAGTCAACAAATGCAATTAAATGTTTCATGATGGAAAATGTAATGAAATCAGAAATAACATCAGAATAAGAAAAAAACAAGGGAGAGGCAGAAGAACATCACAAAATTAGTCTGTTAAATAAATTACTATATTACTCATTCCTTTCCATAGAGCAAACAAGCGCTTACTCAGGGTTTAGATGTGCCTCAGAGATTCTATTAACGATAGACCCATAATTTCTATTTAGTTATGTTTGTAATCAGGGTTTCATTATAAGGCAAATTTTAACTATCTTCCTTCATTAAAAACAAACAAACAAACAAAGAAAAACAAATAATACACAACAAGAAAACATCCCACAAAACAAAGCAAAAAAAAAAAAAAAAAAAAAAGCAGCCGCTCCCTCCTTACCTTAATATTTTTAACAAGTAGGATTTCTCCTGAAAGTTTAAAGGAAATTGAACAAATGCTTTACTGGGTGAAAAGATTTTTTTTTTTTTTTTTGAAAATGTTGTGAAGTGTCTAATGTTTCTTTGCGTCCCTGGTTGGGTGAATGAACTCCTGCAGATGACTTCAGCAGGAAAAAAACACCCTGTTCTAAATGGACACCATTCTCTGTTCATGCCACACTGACATGCTTGTGAGTCAAAATTAACTCTGTAGCTCTGGATTTCTACATTCACTCCTGCTCTGATCATAGACAATGCAATGTTTCTCAGATCATCAGTGTTAGTAATGAAACTTAGAAGCTCAGCAGACCATGTCCATGTGGTGCTTTTATTGGCAGTGTCAGGTCATGCTGAACTTCAAAGTGCCAACTTGGATTATAGCATCTGAAAGAGAACATGATCCTGGGAACTCAGACCTGCTGTTGGAAGAGAAAGCCTGTGTTCTCTCCTCTTCTAGATAGGTTCTTATACTGCACTTATCACGGTATTATCTGAGTGCCTTCCAGGAGTGGTTGTCATGTGGTGTTTTGTTTTGTCATCCTTTCTCCAGGGGGACAAGTATATGCAGTGGTTTGTGTTGTTTTGGGAAAAAATATATATATAAAATCCAAAACAAAACTTCAGAGTTCAGCATGGCCAGATACTGCCAGTAAAAGCACCACATGGACTAGTGTATGTATCTATATTTAAGCACGCATGTTGCTATATGTTTCTGTTAGGAGAGGCAAGATCAAAGAATGCACTTTGCACTTGGAGCAGAAGATGGTGAGCTTTGTGAAAGTCTGTGGTTCCAGGGGTGGTTCTTTCCACAGTCTCAGACCAGCCCCCTGTCTCCTGCAAAGCTGAGCTTTACCTTTATTCTAGAAAGTTTCATTGAGCTAGAGGGGAAAAGTTGTCAGCTATGCTCTTCATCCCAGAGCTTTAGGTGAACTTTTAGATGCTCTGGGACCCAGGCCATTGAGGTCCTTGAAGATAAGGACTGAGACCTTGAACTTGATTTGATATTCTATGGGACACCACTGCAGAGAGCGGAGGACAGGTTTGATATGTTCATGGTAGTCGATGTTGCTGAGGAGATGTGCTGTAGCATTCTGTACCGGTTGGAGTTTTCTAATAATAACATGTAGTTCTGATATGGTGTTTTCCTCAGTAGATAGCTAAATGATTTATAGTTATCCCCAATTTACAAATAGACAAAACTGAGGCACAAAGCGGTGAACTGACTTGCTCAAGGTCACCCAGCAGGGGAGTGGCAGAGCCAGTAATGGAATGCAGGTCTCCTGAGTCCCAGGCCTGGGCACTATCCACTTGGCCACATTGCCTCCCTGAGCAGAAAAGGCTTCATGCCCAGGTATATTGCATTGCTGTGGTCCAGCCAAGAGGCAATGAAGGCATGACAAAATGAGGCCAGATCATTGTTCATCAGGAAGACTGAATCTCCGAGACAACTGGATATGGTAGAAAGCAATATTAGAAGATGTTGCTAGTGGGAGCTTAGAGTCAGTGAAGGACCCAGGACATTCCTAAGCTATGGAATGAATTGTCCAATTGTGTGTGTGTACCTTTAACCAAAGGAGGCTGCATCATGGCTGAAAACTCTTCAAATACTATCTTCTGTCTACAACCTAAAACCAGTTGTTCTTCAGCCATGAGCTGATCTCGTCCAAGCACTGGACAATCTTGGTGGCATTGGTGTGGTTCTATGAGCTGAAGGATAGGTAGAGTTGTGTCATCTGCATATTGTAATCAATGTGAATTTTGGATTTTTGAATCCATAAGCCGACGTGGGTGTATGACAGGAATATGATGAGCCTTCATCTGAAACCTCCTGCCCCCCTAGAGCTGAGATTCAAGCAAGAGTTAGTATAAAAAGCTAAAATGAGATATTTAAATACATTCTTCTCTTGCACAAAATAAGCCAATGGTAAAAAGATTTTTTAAGCTGCAGAAGGTTTGTACACGGATCACAGTACTCAATAGCACATTTTGTTCATTTGTGTGATTTTATGATGAAGGTCATCAGGTCCCCTCATCTAATCTACTTACCAAGTGAAAATATTTGAAGTAAGACACAAATTTTTCTATTGTATGTTTTTAAGTGAATAGAATCAATTTTGTTTTGTTTTTTCTAAGCAAGAGTCTATTATTTTTCATCTAGCGGCAAATATTAACAAATGCAGATTGCATTTTTACCATTTACTGAAGGCAGTACATTTGACACAGGAAACAATAACTGTGCCATCAACATATAAGAAGACATAAAAACATTAATATCATGGAGAAATAACAGAGAAGTAGCTAAGCTCTCAGAATGGAACCCTGAGGCACATAGTTAACCAGAAGGGAAGATATAATTCAATATATTTTAGTTCAGTATGCTGAAATTTACTAGAGAGAAAAGTATAGGAACTGGTTAGTAACGTACATGCTGAAACCCAAGTTTATCTGTTTTAAACCATATAACTGGTCATTGAAACTGTGTGTCTTTTGAAGTTCTAGTAAAGTATTCTTATAGTAAGTATTCTTAGGGTCAATACAGTATTGTTAGTGTTCAGCTACATCATCAATACAATCAAAAAGAGCTACAGAGATATTTGTATGAGCACAATCTATTTGTTTTTCTTTTTTTATTGAGTTTCTCCTCATTTGTATTAGTATGAACATAATAACATAAGAATGGCCATTCTGGGTCAGACCAAAGGTCCATTTAGCCCAGTATCCTGTCTTCCAACAGTGGCCAATGCCAGGTGCCCCAGAGGGAATGAACAGAACAGGTAATCATCAAGTGATCCATCTCCTGTCACCCATTCCCAGCTTCTGTTGGAAGGTCTGATGTATGAGTGATCCCCCCAACCATGTGAGGGGAAGAGAGAGTTTCCTTTTCACTGTTTCTTCACCTTTTGTGATTTATGTATCTGTTTGATGTGGAGGTAGGGAATTGACACTGTTCACGTTTCATGGCTTTTTGCATGTATGGTGGGAAAAGGCTTCTTTTGGTAGGAAAGATATGGGACAGATAAAGTTAGAGGTGAGGGAGTTAAGGTAGATATTGGCCTTCGAAATAGCAATATTTTCAACCACCAGTGTTCAAAAATTACAATTTAGGCCACAGAAAAGCATTGGAATGTCTTAAAAATAATGAGATTAAAAAAAATTAGTTTTTTTTAATTTGCTTTTTGAGCTTCTAGGCTGGGTACACATAGGTATCAGTGGCACTGAGTACTACTCCGAGTAAGGGTGGCAGAACTGAGTCCTTAGTTAGTCATTTAATTTCCTTAATTTCTCCTTCAACAAATCTAATGTAAATAGGATTAAAAACACCAAGAAATATATTTTTACCAGATGAATTATGGCTGGGTTAACTGATGATTTATGTTAATATAAGAGCAGACCCTAATTTAGAAACAATCAAGGAGGAAATAATGAAAAACAGTGTTCCTCCTCCCAAAGAAATCAGTAGGAAAACTCCTATAAAATAATTTCCTTCACAATACCAGAATGAAAAATCCAAGAATTCTTCCCCCTCCAACAATTAAAATGAAGTTATATTATTGTAGAGTATTCCTGGATATGAGCAATTAACATCTCATTCTGATTATACAAGGAACTTTCCGTTGATTTCAAAGTGTTAAAATGTTGGTTAATTTTTTAAAAATTAATTTCTGAGCAGGTATGTGGTCCACATGTTAATCTGTAGTACATGGAGAAGAGTAGACTGGAGTGGAAATATCCTCAAAAACAGGAAGTGGGAAAACAGTGCGTACACAGTATACTCTCATCTGTCCCCAGACACTAGTGAATCCCCTCTGAGTAAGAACCTTACCACGACTTTCTCTTGTTCTACTCCTTTAGATCAGAATACATGAATAGTTAAACTATTTAGGAAGCAGATGGAGGAGCTTAGATACTAACATATCCACATGTTGATGATTAGTGTCTCCATCCCGTCCGTTTTTGAGTTGAGAAAACATTTCCAAACCCGTTTTACCCATTATTAGAGGAAATGGGATTTTACTTGCCACATTTAGGAAACTAGGTGACAATAGATCCATTTGGATGTTTTATTTGAAGAAAGAAATTTGTATATACTTGGCACTATTATATTGAAGGAGGTAGTCATCACAAGTTTTTTCTTATATTAATCTTCCCAGGACTGAAAATATTATAAGACCATTATAGAAATCAATGGCATACCCTCATCTGGAATGCTGTGCTCAGTTCTGATCATCATATCTCAAAAAGGATATATCAGAAATAGAGGTGGTTCAGAGATAAAGGATGGTTAGACTAGATTTGGAAAAAAAAACTTGCAAGTGAACAGAAATTGAAAGGATGGGGACTGTTTGGAGAGGAGACAAGTAAAGGCAGACATGATAAAGGTATACAAAATAATGAATAGTATAGAGAAGATAGGGTGGAAACTTCAAATTGCCCATTCTTTTAATTAAGAATGAGGAGACTTCCAGTGAAAACTGAAAGGTTTCAAATAAAAAAAAAATCATAAAAAGAAATACTATTTCGCACAGCACACAATTAGCTGCTGGAATTCATTGCCACATGATGCCACTGAGGTCAAGAGTTTTAGCAGGATTCAAAAAGGGATTGAGCATTTATATAGGCAACAAGAACATCCAGAGTTACTGTATCAAGGACTAAACACTCCTCAGAGTTTGGAAGGGTTATAAAGCAGGGGTAGGCAACCTATGGCACGCGTGCCAAAGGCAGCACGCGAGCTGATTTTCAGTGGCACTCACACTGCCCAGGTCCTGGCCACTGGTCTGGGAGGCTCTGCATTTTAATTTAATTTTAAATGAAGCTTCTTAAACATTTTAAAAACCTTATTTACTTTATATACAACAATTGTTTAGTTATATATTATAGACGTATAGAGAGAGACCTTCTAAAAAACGTTAAAATGTATTACTGGCACGTGAAACCTTAAATTAGAGTGAATAAATGAAGACACGGCACACCATTTCTGAAAGGTTGCCGACCCCTGGTTATAAAGCTTCATGCTTCAGAGACAAGCTAACTAATGGGGGTTAAGGAGATGCTTTTGCTTTTACATTAGGCAGGCTATTTCACAACTACATGGTTTCCTCTGATGCATCTGGGACTGGTGATCGTCAGGAAACAGGATCCTGGACAGGATGGAGCACTGGCAATTACTATGTTCATATGTGAAAGTGGTCTCAAAGTGCTGTCAGCTTTGTTATTACCAATGACTGAATTTCATCAGTTTGTAACAAACTTTATGGTGTCAGTCAGCTTGTTTAAATATATTTAGGATGCCTATTTGCTAATAACTGATCAGTAGAGCAACATTTCTCTTGAAACTCCATGTGTTTCATCCTTATGATCAGAGGCTAAAATACTCAAAAAACATTAAGAGCCAAACACAAAATTACATCAAGAGAGTTATACAGGTATGTCATAATGAGAGCAATTCACTAATACAGCTAAAAAAATAAAGATGCAAAGAATAAGAAATTTAATTTATAAAGCATTACTTACTATATATGCTGTGTATTAAAACCAAAGTATGAAGAACAATAGAGATATAAAGTATGATGGTGTAGGGTACCACGGAAGATTGTGTTACGGCATAGTAAGGGTGCGATTGCTTTCTCCCGTTTCAGCGGGCCGGTTACTGCAGCTCAAGGCCTGCCAGCTGCAGTTTGTTATGAATTAGTTAGAATTGCTTTGCATGGCCTTGAGCCAGGAGGCGGCCCCTGCTTGCTTCTGTATGAGATGTCTGTATATAGCTGTATGAGTCCGCCCCGTTTTTGGCACTCCGTACCAGGCCCGGATTATGGTGCGCTGGGTTCCCCGTCTCCGTGACAGCAACGCCAGGAGTCCCCGTTGCGGATGTGTCACTTTGCCTTCAATAAAGCCAATAACTCACAGAGTGTGTGGGCCTCGTTCTTGCAGAGCACCCTGGGTAGGCCCGCAGCCTCCCACAAACTTAACAGATGGGTTCAGACTTTGATTCACTTCACCTCACATAAACCATAAAAGGTTCTCAAATTACATTAATTTTCTCATCAGTAAAATAATAAATCAAATTCTTAGATTAGCCTATTTGAATAAAAAAATGCAATCAATTCTTTACAAATTATTGGCAATCACCTATTTCTCCAGGATCATATCAGGACTGATCAAACAGAAGAGAGCATCATGCGAATTATACAGCAGCAAAGAACAAATATATATTTTGGGAACTCCTGACTACAAAAATTTAGGCTTGCTTTTAGTTATTTATGAATATTATTATTATTATTATTAATTGTTTGTATTCCAGTAGCACCTAGAAACCTCATTAGAGCCTCATAGTGCTAGCAGAGGCATAAAAACACACAGAAAGGAATTATCCACCCTGGAGTTTTACTTAAGAGAGAGAACATGAAAAAGTGAGAAAAAGTGTGACTCTTAAAAGTGAAAGTAACTCTTTCACTTTTAATTTTTACTATTTCAGCATTAACACTTCAAAATGAGTGTTAATTTCTCTCACTTTTTTAAAACTTAAAAAAAAATATTTTCCAGTGTGAAATTGAGAGAAGGCAGAAATTTTCCCATAATTTTGAACTGAAAAAAAAAAATACAACCACATTTCACTTTTTTTGTTTAAAAAATTATTTAAATATTTTTCCTTAAAAAGTTGATTTTGACTAACCATATTTTTGTACAGAAAAAAATGTAATTGAAAAAATTTCAACTAACTCCAGTTATTATCCCCATTTTAGAGATGGGGAACTGAGGAACAGTTTGCTAAAGGTCACAGAGGAACTATGTGCTAGAGATAGGATAGTATCATGATTTTTTAGTCCCAGTCCAATGTTTTAGCCAAAGGACCAAGATTATTTATAGGCAAAAGTTTCATAGATTTTAAGGCCAGAAGGGACCATTAGAGATCCATCTAGTCTGGCCTTCTGTAAAACACAGGCTATAGAATTTAATCTATTTATACCTGTATTGAGCTCAGTAAATTACATTTAACTAAAGCTTTTCTTCCAGAAAGGCAACCAGTCTTGATCTGAAAACTTCCAGAGTTGGAGAATCCACCCATTTCCTTGCTAATTTTTTCCAATAGTTAATCACTCTCATTATTAAAACTGTGTTAAATATGTTAAAAAGTTAGACAGTAAACTGTAGTAAGTTTCCTACACAGCTTACAGTTATAGGAAAACCCTTATGAATTTAACAGGGATGAAACCAACAGGGGTTCTGAAGAAATGAAATCAGATGGCACAGAAATTAATGGAAAAACTTACTTAATTTAATAGAAAATTACAATCCTTATAGAAAAGTTCTATAGAATCAAATAGGAATGAAGCCAATAAGATTCTATATAATTATAAATAGTTGAACAGAAATAACTCTAAAGCTTATTGAATTTAACAGAGAATTATATTCTTTTTGGGGGCAGAAGCAGCTAAAACATACCTTTGTATAGATTTTTTTATGTTTATGGAATTCTATGGAGAGGATATGAGTATTCATTGTATTATATAACATAATTAAAAATGTACAGAAATGTAATGCTTTTCTACAAATCTCACAGGACTTTTCAAAAAGGGAAATTTTCTATAGGTTTTTGAGCCATTTTATGAGATTCTACAACAGGCAATATAATTCTCCATTTAGATGAAAAGAAGGTTTTAAAAAAATCTATAGAAGAATTTATCCAGAAGGGCAGCAAAGTAAATGAACACAACTGGCGAACTAAAGATCACAAATAAAAAAACCCCTAGTTGTTCAAATTATTTTATTTTCTACTCTTAATCTGAAATAATATTAAAACCCCCAAATCTGCAATTAATAGGGTGACCAGACAGCAAATGTGAAAAATCAGGACGGGGTGTGTGTGTGTGTGTGTGTAATTGGAGCCTATATAAAAAAGACCCAGAAATCAGGACTGTCCCTATAAAATCGGGTCATCTGGTCACCCTAGCAATGAACTATGAGAATTTGTTGCACTGGTCTGCTTTGTGATGCTCGCAAGACAAGTTTACAATTTAAATGAATTGATTAGAAAGCCTCACACTTCATTAAACTTAATTTTTTTTGGGTCAAATACTCAGGCCTGATGTGGCTTCTTGGCACTGCCCTGCTGGCTACAGAACTGCTGTGTCCAGGCCCAGGAGGATCACACCAGGGCAAGAAACAATCTACAGAGTAGAGCGGAGTAGGGCATAGGCTCTTGCATCACCTCTTCTCTGTCTTCAGCATAGTACGCACCAGGGGACATGATGGAGCACAGGATGCGTGGCTAGGACACCCCCATGCCACATAAATCCCTAGCTGGGGGTTCAGCTTCTTGGGATTTGTTTGCAGCCAGCATAAGTTAGTCATGCATGAGGACCAGCCCGGCACATAAGGCCTCAAAAACATGAGCAGAATGTGATCTTTAAGCCACCTTTGAGTTTGAGTTATGCCATGTGAAGTTCAGCCAGCCCTCAAGATCTACAGCTCTGCATTCCAGATAACCATAAGAAAACTGTAGAGGAACTGGAAATGATTTAGAAAAGCTTGAAAAACTGCAGATGAGATTGTTAAATTTGTTATGCAGGAATTAGCAATTTTAAGATCAGTGTATTAGATTTCCCAAGTGATTTGCATGTATAATCAAATGAAAAGATCTGAAACATTGAAATTCTTTAGATGAGAAAAGTGATTTGTAGCAAAGTGGAACCCTCCTCTCTCCCCCCCACACTTACAGCACAGTCAAAGAACACACTAGAGCATACATTTAATGCAACGCAAAAATTCTCATCTTACTTTAAAGGTAATTATATAGAAAAAGGGGCATTCAGAATGTATAAGGAGAAGCTTTTTTGCATTCATGCAATATGTAATTAATAAACTTTTAAAAACCTATTCATAAAAGAAAGTAATAAACCACTTGTAAATAATGGCAGCCTTGTATGCTTTATAGTTAAATGTCAATAATTTGAATGCCTTTTTTTTGTGCTCAGTTATAAAAATATATTTTTGATTTATTATGCAAAAGCAGGTATCATTACTAGTGCTGCATTTCAATTTTCTGGAGACATAAATGTATTAATATAAAAAAGGAAGAAAAACTAAGCCATAGAGAGCTGGAGTGCATGTATATTAAATCAATACACTGCTTGAAAAACACAACACGATGATAGGAGAAAAGTGAAGTTGGAGAACATTTCATAGACAAATTAATAAGTGTAGGTGTTCAGACTTTAACATAATGAACTGTAGTGCAGAAAAAAGCAGCATTTGCAAGGGAAAATACCAATCCTTTTTGCATTATATGTAAATTAACGGTGTACCTAATTAGTTAGGATTTGTTTGCTGTGACTATTTTGAATGCTTTACCATATTTATTTTTTAAAAATCCCCTCAGGCCCCAGGGTGATCCAAAAGGCTGCATCAATGGACAGAATAAGTCCTCTTTTTTTTGGAGCGGGTGTTTATATATTAGAAATTCTACACTGAGCATGAATTTCTCACAAAAATAAGAGAGAAACTCTCCTCCCCCCACCAAATATATGTGATAGAAAAAGAGTGCAGATCATGCTTATTTAAAATAAATGATTATTTATTTAGACTGTGTTGGATCTTTTTTTTAAGAGTTAGGCAAATACCTCAACAATTTTTGTGTGGATTTTAATCATTTTTGTTTCGTTAAAAAAAATTAGCAGCCTCAGGGTTGCTATAACTTACACTGACTTGCTGCATAGGGTAGTTGGAGTGCAAGATGACCCAGTTACACCCCCTCTCATCGCTGACATGGCTCCATGTAGGAGGGAATCAAAAAGGGTGGATGTAGAGATGGGCATGCAAGGAGAATTTCCATCTGCCCTACTGCACCATAGGAGCAGAGCAAAGGGCCTAGAGTGAAGGCTAAGGGATCTTCACTGGTACAAAGATTTTGCTCTAAAATGTACAGGTGCTAAAATATACTGTTCTACATATTAAACTGCTGTCCACTGAAATATACACCACTTCCCTACTAGTTCAAATTCATAGCACAGTGGGGAAAATCAATGGTACCCTGAAATGAAGCATCAGTTGCCTTTCTTACAATTCATTCACCCCACCTTCATCATGGCCAGTTTCTTGTTGCCCCAAACTTCAGATTTCTGGGCTTGTCAGCCTTCCAGACTATAATCTGAATGGACAAACTCTGTCAAGATTAGAAATAGTTTAAAACAAATCTCAATCACATTTTCAATATATTAAAACTGAACTGCACAAATAATGGTGAAAATATCAGAATGTGCCATTCCTTAGTGTTAACATGTGGAAGACTTTTCAAAGGAGTCTAACTCTCCCAGGATCTTCTGAAAATCCAACCCATACTAAATAGCATATATTTTACCTCCAATCTGTCAGCTAATATACAATCTCTCTCTAAATATATTCAGGGGACCATGCAGATCAAATATAATTTAATACCGTGAGTCAGTTTCATAAAATGATTCATGGAGGTATTAAAATGGCAAAACAAAGTCTCTGGTGAAGTTTTGCTTGCAGGCAAAAAGTTAAACAAAAAAAATCTAATGACTTGTGTATCACAGCAGAGGAGTTTCTGAAAGTCAGAGGGCAAATTCTGCTTGCTGCTATGTATTTTCAGCAACTGAATCTTAACTACATGATCAGCAGCATTCCGACTCACAACACAGAAACCTCTGAGGGGAGGAATGGAATAGAGAAATCTCAAGAAAACTCCCTTTGAGAATTCCATGAAAACAACAACCATTATTAAGGAAAGTGGCTAAATAATTCAGTTTATATTCTTTATCCCAACTATCCCACTGCTATATAACAGAGAGGGAATCCTCTGTACCCTGATGCTTCCCCATCCTAATGGGATTGAGGTCAGGCACCTCTATGACACTACCTACATCCCATCCCTGAACCCCCAAAGCCCCTCAATATGTCCATGGTTCATACCGAGGAAGGGATAGAGAAATCTTGTGAGAAAATACTTTTCTTGAGATGTTTCTGGAACTTTATTTCCTGGACCAAGATGGAACTAGCACTGAAGCATAATTTTTTGTAGTACAATCCTTTGGCACATCTGGTTCATATTCCAGTTCCGTCCTGAATGGAAATAACAGACTTTGACAAAGAATTGGTATGACATTCTGGGGTGAAATTCAGACAAGTGAGGTTACCCTTTCCCTGCAACCTTGGGGACCTCATAATGCTTGGCTATTCTAGATTCCAACTTGGGTCACTCACAAACAGCCTGCCAGCATTCAGGTCACATCCAGAGTGTCTGTGTAAAGCCACAACCCTGGTCTAGCAACTCTGAACCCAGAATCCTGTCAGCTACACTCTGGCTTCCAGCATCTTTGGTTACTATTTTCAGGGTGATCCCAACACAAAACCCGTACCGATTTTCCCTCCACAACTGCGTGTTCATCAGTGTCCAGTCCTCTCCTGGGCAGTTTGAGGGGTCCCCTCTAAGGGGGATCAAGATACAACAGGTTGCCACCTTAAATGGAGTTTTCCCCACAGTTCACAACACTGGATTAATTTTGATTAAAGAATAAAATAAGTTTATTTAACTACAAAGAGATAGGTTTTAAGTGAGTACAAGTAATGAATCAGAAATGGCTACAAGAAAAACAAAGAAAACACTTCCTAGTACTAAACTTAACAAACTAGAGTTGGTTCAAGGTGAAATTCTTACCACAGGTTCCCAGTCGATTAGCTGACCAAGTTTCAGGTGAGGATCTGCTCCTAAGGTCCAATGCCTGTTTCTTTTGTCTTCTTAGAGAGAGATGGAGAAGAAGAGATAACTTGAGGTGTTTTTGCCCCTCACTTTTTATAGTTTGGTCACCCTTTGAAATGCATTTTCCTGCCCTCTAGATAAAGTTCTTTGCAGCTGAGAGCAAGGCGACATGGAGTCTTGTGGAAGAAGGAGAGTTCATGCTGTTTTTTTCCATCTGTGTATGCTGAAATGCAAATTTTCTTTGTCTTCTTTCTTCACTCTCTCACTGTCTGAGGACTCTGTTTACAGTTTATATGCAGGTTGAGATAAATGCATATTCCTTTGTCTAAGACAGGCCTGCTAGACCAGTTCTACCTAACCAGGGCTATGTGAGTTTGAATATGTGCCTTTCACATCATATGGTGTTTTTTCATAACTTTACACATAATGTTGCTACATACATTTCACCATGATATTATTGACCAGTGAGTTATTAATTTTTAAATGATACCCTTAGGCATATTTTTACAAATATTACTAAAATAGTGTGTTGGGTGTGAATACAGGGGTGCATTCAATCACAGTTGGGTTTTAAATATGGACAAAAGCCAGGGACATTCTTATTCTCTTCTATCTGGAATGCTTTGCCTACCTTTAGAAATGATGACAGCATTCCAAGCTCTAACACAAACACCATCACTTCCCTGAACTGAGTCTGTAGTAGACATGGGCTGCGATTCAAATTCAAATTTCTCCAATGTTTTGGGGTATTTGGATCCTGAGCTAAAGTTCCCCCAAGTTTGCTGCTGTTCTGAAATTGGAGTTTGGCACATCACTGGTTTGCAGATGATGATGGCTATAACTAAACCACAAAAGGCATAAGGTTAATGTTGAGTTTTGATTCTGTGATATAAATATACACACACACACCCCTGTCATCTGCAACCAGCAACCAGATTTTCTTACTCTCATCCATAAAAACAAACCTGTAGGAGAAACTGATCTTCCTTATTTCTGTGCTGCCATGGATGGTGGCGCTGCCTTCAGAACTGGGCAGCCAGAGAGCAGCCGCCACACTTTGGTGTGCAGACCTTTGAAGAGAGACCACGTCTTACAAGTGACCACTTTTGCTAACTCCCATGAGTAATCATTCTTAGCAGGTTTTGCTGTATATGTGTGTAGATAGATTTCAAGGATACCTAAGATTACAGGATAAAGTCTACCAAGGCAGATTTTATGGTCTTAACAGTTTGGTTCTAAACTTAAATTAGTAAATCTAATTTTAATTGTTTTAATAATTGGTGATTTACTGAGCTTGGGCAGCAGAACTGTGTAGTTGATTCAAAGATGTCACCTCCGCCTTCCGAATTCAAACACATAGGGTTTGTCATGGGAACACCAAACTGCTAACCTTATAATCATTTATCTGTTTTTTCCAATTCCAAATATTAATTTATTAATAGAATGGGAATCTTTGTCTGCTTTCTGAACTCAAAACTTGACACTGTGAAACAAGCTGTTATGTTGATATTCATTTTGGGAATTGAAAGCTATTTGCTTTTCATACTCCTAAAACTTGAATTTAATATTTTATTAACTGTACCATAACAATTCCCATACTCAGCAAAGGGAACAAATATAAAAAAGAGATATTGTGGAAAAGTTTCAGTCCAAAGGCTGAAGTTAATAAATAAATAAATAAATAAATAAAAAAGGAATAAAAGAAACCTTAAATCATCTGAAGTGTGTAAAAAGTGATCAAGGAAGACAGTTTCCATAGTTAAAGAGAAACATAACCTAGTCAATATACTGTTGGAAGTTAAGACTAATTCAGTTTGCTCATTTGAAAATCCTGGCTTTTTTATTTAATTTTAATTTTATTTTATTCAGACTTAAAACTGTAAAGAAGATGCCTATCTAAGGCTTTAGGTGCTCTAGCCCCTTCACTATTACTATTACTTTATTATTATTCACAACCATGAACATAAACTGATGGTCTGATTTTTTTTTTCCAGAAGTCACCGGGAGCTGCAGGTGCTCAGTACATTTGAAAACCAGGACAATAATTTTTACTTTTAAATAAGCATAATTCTGCAGTGAGTGGTGGATTCCCTGGAAAATTCCATGACTCAAGAATTGCAGAATACACAGGTTTCTGTAATATGCTTTCATGTGCTCAGGGCAGCTCATTTATTTTCAGTGCAATGAAATCTATGCCAAGTTTAAAAAACAAACAAACAAGTCAAAGGACCAGAAATACTACATGGGTTCTGTGACAGAGTGCAGAGGTCTGACTCTGATCACAGTAGCCTCAATTGGGCTACTCAATTAGTTCCCCCAGTAGCAGCTGATTAAATAACTAGCTAATCAGAAGGAGAAGCTGGGGAGGTAAGGAAGTAATTAACCCTCAGCTGACTAACTTGAAAAAAGGGCTAGGAAGGAAGTGTTAAGGGCAAGGAGGAATGGGCTAGCTGAGCCTGGAATGAAGGCGCTCCCTATAGAGAGGGAGACGGTCTTTCCTCCTAGGGACCTAGCAAAGAATGACTGAAAGAAGTAGTGACTAAAACTGATGTTGAAGTGTACTGGTGTTGGTGGACAGGTGTAGAATAAAATAAAGCCTGCACACAAGAAGAAAGTGGGTCTGAGCAGTTTCTGGGATATCAGAGGATGGAAACGGAGCGTGGCCCTGTCACAGGTTCCATCAGGTTGGGCAAATCATCCACAATCACTGCTCTGGTGAGGCTCTTAGAGCTGGCTAGCACTGAACAAAAAGTGAATGGGAACAGGCTAACACGGTGGTTATAGTTTCTATACAAATGAGTTATCTCAGTAGGGTGCAGAAACAATAACGATTCATGCCAGGACTGCAGTGACAGACATTACTCATAATGACTCAAATTAATCATTATGTGTATGATTGATGAGTGCAAAAATTGTGTGGTATGGATGCAGGAAGACTGCAGTTATTGTTAAACATGTCTTCAATCCAAAACCAGAGGAGATTCCTTTGAGTCATCTGGTTATTTCACTTACCTATTAATATGAATTTACATAATAAATAGGGATAATCACAGGCACACTTCCGTTGCTACTGGCAACTTTAAAATATCTGAAAGAAGAGACTATGAAGTGGCCCTTCACCAGATTATTGCCAAAGACATGTATGTTTAAAGCACAAGCTCTTCTCCTGTGTGTATGTTATGTGGCTTTACAGGAACATAAAGCAGAAGCCCTCCCCACTCACACCTGCATAGCCTCGCTGGACCTTAGGATTGGTGTGGGGTGAAAAACAGGGTCTCTCCACCTGCTATTCCTTCCTTCACTTCCTGCGCAGATGGCCAGGGAGTGAATGGAATTTTGATTGTGCCCCCCTCAATATTCCTGCCAGAAGAGCTGAGCTGGCATAGGGAGGGGAAAGTACTTTGCTTCAAGTAAAGGGGCTTCGTTCCTGGAGCAAGGGGAGTTTTCTGAGTCACAATTCCTTCCCTGGACTGCTCCTGGGGTGGTGCAGCTACGCACAGTCCCTTACATGGGTAACTGAGCATTAAGGGCAGTTTGGCCCTTAATAAAGAAGAAATCCTAAGACTGAGAAAAATTGTTCCATTTCATGATCCAATTTACTCATAAGAAGACACAGCACAGCTACAGAAATTCTGCAAAAGGCACAGTAGACACAAGATGTACAATATCAGAGATGAGGATAAATGACTGAATTGCTTATTGGATGAATTATTAGTTCCTTGGATAACTCACTATTCCTAAAACTGCTTATTAATTTAATGGACAGTCATTATTATTATTAATTATTATTATTATTAACATGTATTGCTGTATTACGGCAGCACTTACAAGTCCCCATCAGAATTCAGGGCCCTGTTGTGCTGGAGATTGTACACAGATATAACAAAAAGACAGCACTTTCCCCAAAGATTTACATTCTTAGGCCCTGACACTGCAAAGATTTATGCACATACTTGACTTACCTACATATGTAAAGTTCTTGTAGGTAGGGACCTGAGTCTTAAATGACCCATTAAAAGTTTCCTTTAGGGAAGCAAAGATCCTTAAAAAGCAGAACAATTTTTGAAAGATTCTGCTTTTTCGAGAGGGATTCACCATAGGGATAGCCTGAAATGGTAAAAACTTTCAAAAGAGTCTAATAAGGGTATCATAGAATCATAGAATCTCAGGGTTGGAAGGGACCTCAGGAGGTCATCTAGTCCAACCCCCTGCTCAAAGCAGGACCAACCCCAACTAAATCATCCCAGCCAGGGCTTTGTCAAGCCTGACCTTAAAAACATCTAAGGAAGGAGATTCCACCACCTCCCTAGGTAACCCATTCCAGTGCTTAACCACCCTACTAGTGAAAAAGGTTTTCCTAATATCCAACCTAAACCTCCCCCTCTGCAACTTGAGACGATTACTCCTTGTTCTGTCATCTTCTACCACTGAGAACAGTCTAGATCCATCCTCTTTGGAACCCCCTTTTAGGTAGTTGAAAGCAGCTATCAAATCCACCCTCACTCTTCTCTTTTGCAGGCTAAACAATCCCAGTTCCCTCAGCCTCTCCTCATAAGTCATGTGCTCCAGCCCCCTAATCATTTTTGTTGCCCTCCTCTGGACTCTTTCCAATTTATCCACATCCTTCTTGTAGTGTGGGGCCCAAAACTGGACACAGTACTCCAAATGAGGCCTCACCAGTGCCGAATAGAGGGGAATAATCACGTCCCTCGATCTGCTGGAAATGCCCCTACTTATACAGCCCAAAATGCCGTTAGCCTTCTTGGCAACAAGGGCACACTGTTGACTCATATTCAGCTTTTCGTCCACCGTAACCCCTAGGTCCTTTTCTGCAGACCTGCTGCCCAGCCATTCGGTCCCTAGTCTGTAGCAGTGCATGGGATTCTTCCGTCCTAAGTGCAGGACTCTGCACTTGTCCTTGTTGAACCTCATCAGATTTCTTTTGGCCCAATCCTCTAATTTGTCTAGGTCCCTCTGTATCCTGTCCCTACCCTCCAGCGTATCAACCACTCCTCCCAGTTTAGTGTCATCTGCAAACTTGCTAAGGGTGCAGTCCACACCATCCTCCAGATCGTTGATGAGGATGTCTATATGGACAGTGCTGCAGTGACGCAGCTGTACTGATACAGCTTTGCTGCTGCAGCGCGTCTGATGAAGATGGTCTATGTCGACAGGAGAGAGCTCTCCCGTCAGCATAAAAAACCCACCTCTGTGAGCAGCATAAGCTATGTTAGTGGAAGAAGGTCTCCTGCCAACATAGCGCTGGGCACTTGAACGCTTATGTCAGTGTAACTTATGATGTTTATAGGGGTGGAATATTCACACCCCTGAGCGACATAAGTTTTGCCGACATAGGCTGTAGTGTAGACATAGCCTAAATGTATGTGCTCTTAAGAAGTACATGATGAATCTTGCTCAAGAAGTTGGTCAACAAATGACAGAACTGACCCTACTGAGAAATGGTAGGTTCAGTTCTTCAAGAGGATTATAAATGAAGAGATTTCCTGGTTACTGTGTTTAGGCTGACTGTATGTTCCCTTCCCATACTAGTGTGAGACGCATATTTATACGATGCTTTAACACTATCATTGTCAAAACTGAGCAGTGTAGCAAGTCACTCTGCATTGTGTCCAGTAGAGAAATACTTTATCAGTCATTATTCTTAGAAAACAGTGTAAGTTGTTAAAAAACTGATATTTTAACAGATGCTGAATAATGAGAAAATTAGGTGCTTTGTCATTATGGTTTTTTATTTTTAGCAGTAACTACATCTCCTGGACTCCCACACCCTTTTCTTGTCCATTAATTTTCATTACTTAATTTGGCAACCATAACTGATAATAATTTTAGAACTAGTGTATATTCTCAAAGTAACTGCCATCAAAAAAACATTAACAGTGGGAGCTGCACACTCCAGGTTCCACTGGAGATGTCAGCACAGAACATTTTTAGGAGCTTCCTTACCACTTAACTTATTGCATTTAACAATGGCTTTGACTTAATACAAAATATTAAAATAATGCTATGCTAATTTCAAACCATTTCATTGGCACAAATGGAATTGCATCTGCTTACACCAGGCCTGAATTTGGTCCAATATGTCGATGTTAATTTATTTATAAATATTTGATCTGTCTGGTAGCTTCACTCTCAAAACCATGGATTCTAATCAAAATGGCTGAAATTATTCAGCAATTTCCCCCCCAACATGGAAAATGTGTTACTTTTGATACGTCTTAACTCTTAGATGAACTATTTATATATATTTTGATAGTGTACAATACACTAATATAATCTAAGTTCCTTTTGAGGCATTTCCCAAGTACAAACTGGAAAAAGCCACAGACTAACAACTATGATGTAAGTTTGTCCCCCCACTCCCCAGATTTCTAACTGAGCTTTTCATTAAATTCTATGTCTTAGGTACAAATCTCTCTCAGCTCACTAGAAAGTTCTTGACTCTATTGAGATTTAGTTTATTCAGGCTTCACTGTGGAATCCAACCACCTCTCATACACTTCAGTGGTGTAGGATGAGCCCCCCAATTGACTTGTCCAAAGCACTCCATGAAAGCTGCGGTAGAGCTGGGAACAGAATTCAGATTTTCTGTATCTCAGTCCACAAAAACACCTTCTCTGAGCCTACCTTCTTCCCTAAAAGTTCCCATATGATATCATTGCAAACAGGCCTGTTAAACTTGAGCTGTCGGCACCAGTTAATAGAGAGCTATTTTCCATAGCATCCCTCCCAGAACATACTAGAATTGAACTTTGTGGGACAATATCACAGCATTAAAACCTGGTGACTGGTCAACTCTGTGACATGATTCCTTAATGTAGTTTTTTTCTGAATGGTAGTGCCTGAAGTGATATCATTGAGATGGCCTTGGTTGCCTGACATAACTACGAGAAAACAAAGTTTAATAGGATTTTTTCAATGAGAAGGCTAAACAGGTGGCTCATTCACTGCCTGTCTAGCTCTACTTTTCAATTAATTTTTGAAGAATGCCATTGTGTACCCTGAATCTGGGAAGTGAAATAATCAGGTAACATTCAGAACCACTGGGCCATGTAATCTGATTATGAATATTTACCATGTGATTTTGCTCTATGAGAGAATCAGAATGGGGAAGGGGAGGAGGGAGAGAGAATATGCTTTCAGAGGTCTGTCAGCTTGAAACGACCATTTCTAACTGCAAGCTACATATATTCTACAATAACAGGGACTTAAACAAATTCCCAACAACATTTTGCTTTTTAAGTAAAAATACTGCCTCTCCCAAATATTTAGAATCCATTGGACATTTCCTAGTGGATGAACATATATTTGTTTATCTTAGGCACTTGTGTGACCCCCATCACTGTACCATCATAGTGCCCTACAATTTGTAATGTATTTATCTTCACGGCACTGCTGTGAGATAGGGCAGTACTAACATTCCAAGCTGTGAAACGTGGGAAACAGAGGCACAGAGAAACTAAATGACTTACTCAGGGGCAGACAGGAAGTCTGTGGTGAAGCAGGGAATTGAATGCAGGTCTTCCAACTCCTAGGCTAGTTCCCTAACCACTGGATCATCCTTCCTCTTCATAGCTGATGTAGGTGCTGGGTTTCCTAGCCGATACTGTCCATTTAAACAATTCCTAGAGAAATAGGATTATTCGACTCTAGGCTGACATGAGAAGGGAACCAAACCGATTCACTGTTTTATGTGGGTGGAGGAACCAATGGAACTGGAGCTGCAGTGAGTTCCTTTCAGGAGCTGGGTGCCTAACTGAGCTGACAATTCATCCTCCCACCAGAAAGAACTGGCATCAAGAGCCCAGCTGAGTTAGGTGGGATAAAGGGGAACCAAGTGAATCTTCCTGGATCCCGAGAGCCTGCTTTTCCAAGGATGGCTGATAGCGGGATGAAGATCCTCCATATTCCTCAGGTAGCAGCAGCACTACTCTATGTAGCTTGGGACAATAGGCCACCCCATGTTCCATGTGGTCAGCATCTTAGGCCAGTGGGCCCCAAAGGTTCCTTCTCACCCAAAAACTGTGAGCATAGGGGAGGGAAAGTGAGGGCATGAGGGAATCCTGGAGAGTGTAGGGAGGAAGGAAGGAAAGATGAGGGGATCAAGTGAATGAGAGAGACAGAGAGAAATCAGAGGACCCGAGAGAGAGAACATAGATGAGAAAGACATGGGAGGACCATGGGCAATGGAGGGGCTAGAGACAGATATGCGAGACCTATGCAGGTGGGTACACAGATATGAGGTCCTGGAGGAAAGAGGGTGATATAACCTCTTTTCAAGACTAGCTTTACAGGAGCACAAGAATAATCTCGCTAGTCGCTCTCAATTCTAAAACTGGCTCTGACTGGGCATCTTTTAATAATACAAAATATGCACACCAAGGCCTAACAGCTCTATGTATTTTGGAAGGCACTGTCAAGGAGTACAGATCGACAGTTCTATTATCTATTGATATTACCCCCATTCAGTCATCCATTTTCACATACACAATTCAGAGGATTCTATTTTTGTCCTTAGACAGTTGTCTATATTATAATTTACATACAGTTCAATACAGCATGCTCCCTCCCTGAAGTGGATAGGTGGGAAGTGGGTGAGGCAGGGAGGGGAAAGTGAGGAGTCATGGGCCCACCCCCTTACTCACTGTTCAGCACAGCTTAGTTGCCAGTGGGGGAAGGAAAGATGGTAATTTGCTGCTGGTATAGGCTAGAAGCAAATTACCTCTGCCCCAGAGCTGAGGAGGAATTGTGATTCAGGTGTGTCTGGGAGGCCAGCATGGGGTGATGCAGAATGTAGCCCTGACCTTCTGCATTTTCTGTCATGATCCCAACACACTATTCCAGCCAGTCCCCTTCATGTATGTCTTGACAACTTACAAAAGCTATGTTTGCTCCAAGGTTGCTTCTGTCTTCTTTGGAGGAGGTAGTGAAGTAGTACTGAACACAGCACTGCCTACACTTGTTTAGAATCACTTCATGCTTTTCTTCTCTGCTGGCTGATCTCTTAATGCCCATAAATATAGTTCTCTCATGGATGTTTCATTAATAATATTTTTCTTTCCTTTAGTTTCTGCAGGCACACGCAAGATGAGCTTTGCTGTAGAGCAGGAAGAGTGGACTCCAGAGGGAAGTAACCTTTGCCCTGCAGTGAGTTGAGATTTCTGTTGCTGACTTCTTTTCTTTACCATGTATTACCTCTAGTTCCCATTTCTTCTATGAATTGGCCTAGTTGTTTTATAATATAATACATTATAACCTGCTAAATTAGGGGACCCCATTACATAATATTGGAATTTATGAATTGTTGAGTGAACAAATCTGATTTTAAAAAATCAAGAAGACTCCCTCACCTAATGGACATTGTACTTCTAACATTCATTGTTACAGGTGACATTTTTATTTTAATGATTTGCAGTTATAGTTCATAGCTGCAATGGCAACATATTTCTCTTTCAAGAGCAGACTGGCTAAGTCACAGGCCAGCATGCCCACTAAATGGTGTAATTGATAAGGTCTGATATCTCAGGGGCCACCAAAACTAGAAAAACCTGAAATATATAACTGGAAAGCCCAGATTCTCAGCTCTCCAGTGCAGGGCTTCACAAGATGTCAAATCTGAAAAGTGTCACTGGTCACAAGACAATAAAATGATTAATCATGTGCTATTTACCGAAGAGGCCAGGATGCTTTAAACAATACATACATCCTGGACCAGCACTGTCTTGCAGGCCATGCATACTGTAATACCCTGTTAACAAGAAATCCAGCTGGAATCTGTCACTTGCAGATTCAGAATGCAGCAACACATTTACTCAGTGGTTCGAGCAACTGGGGTCATATTTCATCTGCCCTTTGGTGTTTTTTTTTTAAAATTGGCTGCCTACAAAAGGGGCAGATTGATTTTAATTTGGCCCTTGAATTTTTAAATCTCTTAACTGTGTAAGGCCTGGCTACATTCCAGACCATTTTCTCAAGTCTTGTCCTAATGGCTTCTGCAATCAGATACCATAAGTCATTCCGTGATGCCACCACTGATTTTTAGGGTGGCAGGTGATCATGCTTTTTGCTGTGGTGGGAACTACACTGTGGAATTTATTGTCCCTTGACATCCATCTCAGCACCTACCTTGTCACTTTCAAAGGGTAATGACATTTTTTCTTTTAGTATGACCACTGTATGGCTTCTTGTTTAAGATTCTTTTCCCCTTTATTTTTCTTATTTAAAATTTTTAGAAACTGTTATTTAAAATGACACGTCATCAGTTTTTAGATGATATCTCCCTCCTCTTCCCCATTGGCTATGCTTATCACTGCTGCATTTGGCTTGCATTTCAGGTGACACTTTTAAATTATCAAATAAACTTGTAAGAACAAGCCATTTGCAAGACCTAGATTTACTTCCAGGCTCAGAATAAAGCAAATGTAAATATTGTAATGTCAGAGATGTATTAGCTCAGATTTAGTGCTCCACTAGCCTGCTTAATTGTCTTACACATCATCCTTACCTGAAGGCTCAGATTATACAAAACCATCTATATTGAAGGTAGATGTTGAATTAGAATTCAAATTACCATAGGAGGAAATGAGTTCACAACCCTGTTAGAATATAGGGGTTGTAGAGCTGTAAATGTCAGCAAATTTTGTGGCACTTCATTCACAGAGATGAATTGGCTTAAAGATTTTATCATCTTTTTTCTGTAGCAAAAGGAGGCATTTCAGTTGTTGACTTCATCCAAAAGTTACATGTATCCAGGGAGACTGCACTGAAAAACCCAATTATATTGGACATAGAGGTGGCTTTGGTTACAATCTTTTCACTTAAGGCAGTAGTTCCCAGTTTTCTTGGGCCTGATACTCCTCTCACTCACACCAGGTTTACACTGATGTAACTCCAATCACTTCAGTTGAGTGACTGTTGATTCACACTAGTGTAACTGAGAGGAGAATCAGGCCCCTTGAGCTTGGCATATTCCTTCTGAGAGATTTCTCCTCTTCTCTCTCTCTCTCTCTCAAAAAAATTCACATATACTCTGACATACTTTTAATTAATGTAATGAAATGAACAAGATCCTCGGCTGGTAAAGCTCCAATGAAATCAATAGACTAGATCTTAAGATGGTGGAAATCAGCATAGCTCCATAAACCAGCTGACAACATTGTGTTGGCAACATTATTTACTATTATTTTATAATTAGCTCTGCATTTTGTGGGCTGCTCAAAATTTTCCACCCATGCTATTTTTGCTGCACTCGCTTAAAGCATATTCTTCAAAGGCCTCTAAGCAAAGCCTCAGCCTAAGTGTTATCACAAGCAAGGTTGAATGAAAAGATGGAATGTAAACAGGAAGTTAATGGAACTATACCAAATTTCACCAGCTGAGGATCTACCCAAGACATTTTTGGTCCTTCCCTCAGTCTTGCTGGTGCCGATGCATGGCTTATGCTTTGATTTGATTTCTTAGAGGAATGTACTAGATGCAAGTCCAGCAAAGTGTTTTGAATGATATCTTTAGATCACGGTTGCAGTCAATCACCAGAAACTCTGGCCACAGTTTGGCATAAACAATTAGTTTTCAAAGAAAAGTTAATCCACTCCATTTGGTAACACGTTAAAACATTCACCTATTACTCTATACCTACTCTTGTTTTTGAGGTTCATAGCAGAGATAGTCAGAAATTTTTCAGTAAAAGTTTTTTGACTATGTGATGAGGTACACAAACCCCACACTGGGCAATACAGGGTTAATGAGCTAATGTGGGCTCAGGTGGCATCACCCTGTTGCATCTTTAAGAGAGGTCAGGATTGAAGGAAGGAACTTAAGAGGGAGAAACCCATCTCAACTGATAGCAGCCCTGGGTGAAGAATAGACCTTAAGTCTTCAGGTGCTGGAGAGAGGGTTTATGGAAGGCAGGAGCTCCTCAGATGACTCCTGCCCAATGGCCCCTCTCTGAGGGGAGGGAGAGTGGGCCATGTGCTGATAACTTTGAGAAGAAACAATTCCCTTCTATTATTGTGAACTCAGTATAAGGCTGCAGCCCAAAGAGTGCAATCTGAAGACAGACAGCCTTTGCTGTCAACTTTGGGACAATTCATTTGTGTTAATTCCCCTTGTTTCTGTTCATTGACTGTCTCAGAAGGGGAGAGACATTAGAGTGACCTGGCTGGAGGGCCAAGTCACAGGAGAAGGCAGGCCACTATGGTGCTGGAGCAACCATTGGCAGAAGGTACCTGATGGGGAGAGAGCGTCTATGCCACGCCTGGGCACAAGGAGGCGCTAGTGGGAAGTCAACCTCTTCAATTTGTCAAAATTAAAACTGTGTGAATGTGTTAATTTCTAGTTCACAGCTCTATAGATTTAAAGTCAGAAGGGTCATTATGATTACGTAGTCTGACCTCCACACAGGACACAGAATTGTACCCATGTTGCATCTTCAAACATAGGCTTACAAAAACATGAATATCCTTATCTCATACACAGACATTCAGGAAGTTTGGTGATAAAGATGGGTAAGATATAGATGACAGGATCATAAAGTTACATCTTAAACATTTGGTTTTTTGTAACAATTAAAAACAATCTTTCTTCTTTTAATTGCCCGAAGCATGTTAGAAAAAGTAGTTCTCTTTGGTTACATTTGTACTGAACAATATTATGGGGTTGTGACATGTTATATGACCCAATGTAACCTCACACAACATGATTCTAGTTAGAACTAATGACTTTTTGCTCTCTGACTAGAATATGCCTTGGGTAACTACATAAACCTGAGACTTGATTGCAAGCCTGCAAAGTACTGCGGACTTAGAATATCTGTAACTAGGGTAGTTTTATTTTTTGATGAAGTAAAGATTTACATGTGCAATTATATAAATGTAGCTGTAGTCAACATTGCCTCAGTAACTGTGAACGAGCACGCAAGCCAGTGCAGGAGTACGCACAGTTAACTGGGGGTTCTCTGTTAGGCCCCAATCCTGCATGGATTTACACCCATTAAGTCAATGTGACTTCTTATATGTGTGAAATTAAGCACATGTGTAAGTCTTTGCAGGATTGGAGCTTTAGTAACATAACAGTACAATTAGTTTTGACTTCTTAATATTGTGCAAGCCAATGAGAAATTTGGCAGCACTGCTTTCACTTCCAATATTTTGTAGAGCTGGTTGAAAAAAAATGGCAGCCTCTGCATAAAGATTCCTTTTTCATGAAAAGATGTTTCTATTTTTTCAACCGTCTGTAGAGCTGATCAAACAACTGACAATTTTTGTTGTTACAATGAAAAAAGGGAACTTTTTCCCAAGTGGGGCCCCTCTGCTTTTGACCAGATCTTGTATTTAGATGCACTAAAATATAGTAGAGAGCCCTTTCATTTAGCAGAAAAAGGTATAACAAGCTCCAGTGGCTGGAAGCTGAAGCGTGACAACTTCAGGCTAGAAATAAAGTGCCTATTTTTAAAAACTTACCAAGGGACGTGGTAAATTCTTCATCATTCTCAATGTTTAAATCAAGATTGGATGTCTTTCTAAAAAGATACACTCCAGTTCATCTACAAGTTATTCTGGAGTAACTCAATAACTAACTCATCG
This sequence comes from Macrochelys suwanniensis, assembly GCA_033296515.1. Taxonomy (NCBI): domain Eukaryota; kingdom Metazoa; phylum Chordata; order Testudines; family Chelydridae; genus Macrochelys; species Macrochelys suwanniensis. The sequence goes on from CM065781.1 coordinate 49,905,114, forward strand.
ATTTTTAGACATTACATTTAGCAAAACATAATGGCAAAAGTAAATGCAGAAGCATCAAAATCATTTGGAGTTAATTTGTTTTAGGTAAACTGATATTAGGATGTTAAATCATGTTTATAAAAACATTACAAGGGTCTATAAGAGAATTGCGACAGAAGAGCTTGAAAACATGACTATGAGTCAGAAGTAGTGTTGTCCTTTCAGCGTGTTCTGCTTTTTCCAACTGCCTAGTCTTTGTGCGTATGGAAGTGATGCAGAGACTTGGCAGAGCATAAATATTGCTTGACGCTTACTCATTAACACCTTAAGCCCGTCCATCAGTGTGAGTGACACTGGGAGACAAAGCAAATTTTTTCTGGGACACAACATGTACTAAAGACTTTCTGTGGGCTAATGTAGCACACCTGACAGATATGTGAGTCATTTGACACAATGGCTGGTAGTCATGAACACTGACTTGCAATCAACATGATGTAGTGTTCCTCCTTATTTTCTGAATCCCCTTTTCTTCAAAATAATAAAAGGAGTTTAGGAATAACTATTAGCTAAAAGATTCAACGCAAAGTCATTTATCTGCTCCATTCCTGAGATTCTACTAATAATGATGTTCATGACACTATCTGAAATGTTATTAGGAAAATAATGACTTCCTGAACTCTCTGCCTGAAAGATAGGCTCCATGTGCTCCCTGCCACGCACTTTATATTACTCTACTAAATGTATCTAGTAAAGACTAATTGGCACGAGTGAGTAACATAGCAGTACAATAAAGATAACTTGTCACCTTTTGTTCCTCTGCTCAATATTATCTATAAGTGGTAATTGGCTTCATTAAATTCCTGTGTATTACATTTGAGATGCAGCAGACAAAATATGCAAAAGTCAATTAATTGGGGTACATGTCTGAGTAAAAAAACCCACATTTTTTTGAAGAGATGTTCAAATGTTTTATGAATAATGTGCACTATAAATGTACATACTTGTTTAGTTGTTTGATTTTCTTTGAGTGTACTCAAATGTTTTTGCGAAATCGTTTGGATGAATACTTTTTAGACCGTGGTTTGTTTGAAAATTGTTCACTTTGACAATTCTCTGTAGTTGTGTGTTTGGTCACCAAAGTCAAATGGTATATTTTCTGATCTCTGATTAGATGACAAATGTTTTAAAGAGCCTAATAATGAATAAAGCACATTTGGTACTAGCAACAATTCATGGTAACTTTTGGGAAGTGTTCAGGATATGTGACAATTTTCACCAGTGGGTTTCTGAACACGTGTGAAAAATATGACCTCGTAAATCATAGCAAATTGTACTCTGTGCTTACTTTGCTGTTTTATTAATATAAATTAGTAGGCAAAAATGGGTAATAAAGAAAAGTAGAAATGGACTCAACTCCATCCAACACTTTTAAAATGAAATCAGAAAAAAATCCCTATAAAAATAAACATTGGGTCAGGTTCTCAAATACTTTAAGGATTTTTCAGACCACTTTTGAAGTATAAAGGGAGATTAGTGTAAATGGGAATTGGGCTGTGTGTGTGTAATGAAATACAGCACACTTGAAACTGTCTCTAGTAAAGTTTGTCCTTTAGCTTGAGGAACTCTATTAGGCAATAGTAATGGAGATATATTATTGCTGATGTAGCTTATGTTAAAAGCAGTTGTAATGCTTGACTTTGTAAGAGTGATTTATCTGTTTTCTTGGGCATGTTTTTCTTGAGTCTGTTTTCAAGACTCATTTCTTGTAAGAATGTATGCACAGGCTACCTCCCTTTCAAAAAATGAACAGCAGATATTCCAAATTATCAAGAGGAACCAATCTGTAGAAAATGAGGTCACAGGTAACACTAATGGTACAACTCCATGTTTCCTTATGACATGTGGCAGCTAAGCATGGGGCCTTGTCCTATATGCTGTTACTGACACAAAATTCACTGATTTGTTCAAGTAACAGTGGTGTTATGAACATGATGTCTCTCAGCTTGCTTCAAATCACATGCACCACTCTTCCGCTAACAGCTTGAGAAAGCTGTGGGATAACCTTTTGGAGATTAATGTGTGGGGAAGAATAGAGTAAGAGGGCTCAGCTGCAATCATGAAGTTGATTCAATTAGAGGTGGGCGAACATTGCTTGGCTGAATTATGACCGTACTTAAACATTTGAGGGTGGACATTAAGCAGTGAAATTGGGCCTTTAACGCATCATGTGTTTTTGGCAGATACTCTTCCTCCCCTTCCTTTTTTTTTTTTACCCTCTCCACTCCAGTCTACTTCCTGTTGCAGGCTGTCATTGGCTCTGCAGAGCTTCTGTGTGTTTCTCTTTGCAAGGCTCCAGCTAATTGTGAGCCACAGAACAGTCATCCAGTGTCACCACTGGAATCACACAGAAGAACAGGGGAACACAAAACTTGGATGGAGGGCCATGAATGACAGAGGCTGAGTCACATCATTGCTTGGAAGGCTACTTCAGTTTTCAGTTACTGGTCTGCTTGCCATTTGTGCTTGCATATTACTGTTGCTTATTTGTCCTGATCCTGAGAAGCACCCATGCATTTATTTAACTTTTCTCATGCCTGTAGTTCCATTGAAGTCAAGGGCTATGGGATCAGTTTTAAGCAATTTCCCGTGAGGCTCTCTTCGGGATAGAAGTGTTAGCTGCATGTAGTGCTGCTCATACTCTCCTCTAATAGCACTAGATAATATTGTTACATAGTTAGAAAGGTGGAGGGACTAAGTACTGTAATATAGAGGAGTGCAGCTGAAATGTATGAGATAGAACATAAGCGGATGACATATGTATGACTTGCAGAGTATATCTAGCACATACGGGGACATGACTAGGTGAAAAATACATACAAGTAATTTAATCAAATTTTGCCTATTTTTTGTGTTTTCTCAAATATACATTATATAATTCAAAATTATCTGCTAAATAATGTTGTATATGTAAACACACTGGTCAGTGAGCATTATATATCACCCTTTGTGCCCGAGCCACAGGCTGTGTGGGTATATTACAGTCTTCAGGCTACAGAGCTCAACTTGCAGTAACTCATGTTTTCAACCTCTAGTTCCCACATTGGGTTTGGTGGAGATAGAGACTGTCACCCATGATTCTTAGAAATGTAGGTATTATCATTCTGAATCAGGTAAATGATCTTTCTGCCTAGTGAGCATTATCAACTTTTATGGAATAACCTGTCCGCTGGCGTTGCTTCCTAAACAAACGTGCTCTGTGAACAGTCCACAATCCATAGGCTAAAATATGTTCATATGTGTTTGAGTAATTTTACATTCAAATACATTTGTAAACATCAAAGCCTGTTCATGGATAATTCACCAATTGGGTGTGTTGGAGAGAGAAGGTTAAATTTATCCAATACATAATTTATTACTAATAGCTTGCCTTGGTCCACTACCTAAACTTATAACAACAACAACAATAATAATAATGTTTTGATCTTCCTGGAGGCCTGTTTTTCCCTTATGCTAATTCAAAGCCCAGGTGCTAAAATTATCTTTTAGAGGTGGTCCACACCCAGCTTTTTCATGAAAATAGAAATTTCCATGGGAAGTTCCCATTTTTAGTTAACATTTTTTTAGTTGGGCGAAATGTATCCCTGGGATAAATCTAGTGAGGGAAAATATAGTTTGGGGGGTTTGATGAAATCCCCAAAACTTCTGAAGAAAAAATGTTGTTTTGTTAAAAAATGATTAGTTTTGTTTTCAGGGACAAAGTACATTTCCTGACATTATCTTCTTTCCCATCAATTAGTCGACGCCATTCCTTCGTTCAAATTGCTAACTGGATCCCCTTTCACACTCTGTCAAGTTTAAACTTCTCATGTTTGCCATTATGGACACAAGCCAGCCCATCTCACAGATCAGTTCTTGCCTTTGTATCTGTTTCTCCTTGACCCTTTACTGCACCAAAAATGGAGCCAGCCTCACCAACCTATTCATTTCCTTCTCCCGTACCATCTCTGTGCCTTCTTCCATGTTGCCCTTACTCATGGAACAACTCTCAATTTCTTTAGGCTAAATCACCATCCCTTCAGTGCTCAAATCCCTCCAAAAAGGCTTATTCCTTCTGCCAGGCTCAGATACATTAGCTCATGTCAATCCAATACTCCTGCAACCCAACATTCTATTCGAGAATAAAACAGTACACATTTCTAAGGGCTAAACTGTAAGGTCTTGACAATGCAGGAGAGTAAGTGGCAGGGGTGGAGGAGAGGGAAAGGGTCCTCCTTGCTCTCCTGCTTGGCTGAGCTGTGGCTACTCAGATTCCCTAGCCATGAGGGAAAATGTGGACTTTTTGCCCAATACAGGCAACTGGTTGGGGAGGAGATAGAAGGGATAGAGAGTGGGTAAAGCCCTTACTCTCCCTCTTCCCACCTGTTAAATGGGTGCACAGCAGGAAGCAAGCTGCTCTGTGAAAAAGGGTGAAGTAACTCACTCCCCTACCAGAACTAGTAGCAAGCAGGGAAGGAATTGTGATTCAGAAAGCCAGCATTTGTTTTCAGGCCTGCTCCTGGCGAACTATAGCGACTACCCCTTAGTCAGGGCAGATTGTAACGTTACCAGCTATGCCTAAATGAACACTGCACTCGGGACCTCCCAGTACACCTTGATTAGTCTCACCAGCCCTTTAGACTGTAAACTGTCTGGGGCAGGGCTGTCTTCAAGTCTCATGCAGCAGCAAGCACATTTATTGATCTTAAGAAGTAAAGAAAGAAATACTAATGAATAATGCAAATGATACTCCTTGATCATCTCCATGAGAGTGGACTTTTCTTTCCTTTTCAATAAATATGAAGAGGATGTGGATAGAAAAAGAGAAACAAAGGAAAAAAATACCACCCCCCCCACCACTAATATCAATGTATTCTTTTCTCTAGGAGGTAGACAGACCTCTATACCCACTGCCAGGGGACTTGATCAGAAAAATACCTAAGACAGTAGGTGCTTGTGGAGTGGTGATTATTCATTTCAAATGCACAACAATTCATTTACATAGGGGAATGTGCAGAAAAGTTGAATCAAGTCTTTAAACACACTTTTTTTCATACTAACTTACAACCTAGAATGCTCTGTCAACCCATCCAGTTACTTATATTTTACCATTTTCTCAGAGAGCCAATTTTTTTCTGCTGACTGCCCTTAAATAAATTGCTGTTGGACAGCAAAAGAATTGCCCTGCCAATTCATTGAGTGAGTTTTTGTGTAGGTCATTAGGAGACTGGGTACCTCTTGAGGAGCTGGGAATCTATTGGATATGCATTGTTAGTTCAGATAAGCAGGAATCATGATCTTTCTCCTTGTTTTCAATTTGCAAACGGTTTCACATTGTTTCCTACAGAAAAGGATGCTGTTCCACTTCAAAACCACAAAAGCAGGATTACAGGATCCTTGGAAATATATAATGGGCTTCATCCATCACTGGCAAAGGGTGAGTTTTGTGCCAGTAAGAGCAGATGTAGATTTGGAAGGGAGGTCATTCCCCATACCTAGGGAAGTCATATAGTGTCTGTACCACTCCCTTCCCACTGCTTTGTCTTGCAGATGTGCGTCAATAGTATACACACTCAGGGATGCTAGCCCCATGCTGCCGCTCACTACTATCCCTGCTGCTGTGGCCACACTTCTAGTGTGTGTATGTGCATGTACTTGAGCTGGAAATCACATTCCTAGCTCCAAGTGTAGATTTAAGCTTAATGGGAGCTGCTTGGAGGATATCCTGATACGGTGTATCATCCCCCTGTCAGTATGACTGTACACCCTTCCTACTCAATGCCATCTACCTTGGGGGCTGTGCTGGTTGCAGGCCCATAGGCTGAAGGAAGAAACTGAGAGCAGCTGGTGCCATTGTCCCCTCCTGTTTTTCCTTATTCAGTTGAGTAAAGGTTCAGGATTGCTTGTGACACAGGCTCCTCCAGGTGATATAGCAGATAAAACAAAGTGAAGCTTTAGAGATACAAAAAAGGAGCCCTGCACCTACATACACAGAGAGATAGCTACTCGGAAGCATACCTAACCGAGGAACAAGATGTTGTCTGCATCCAGAAACTATAGAGAAGCCCCACAGGTGACAGATTTAGCACTGACTACACAATACCACACTATCATAATACCATATTTTCCACCCCAGAACAGATTTTTAGCCTCATTGTATTGTCCTCACTCCTAAGCAAGAGTCTTGTATTCAAAGTAACCATGTCTATTTTTTGTTTTATGCTGGTATGGCCTTGCTAATCTGTTGTATTATAGGATTAGAGGTTTTTAATTACCAGTCCTAATTCATAAAACTAATCTTAACTTTCTCAGGAGACAGCCACTTTATATCAGTGTTCTTAAAGATAGTTTAATTCTACAGCTGAGACATGCATTTCTAGATCAAATTTACAAACAACTTTTCAATATCAGGCACCCCCCTATCTCCCACCATAGAATAGACACACATATATGTCTTCTTTAGAAGGAATTTTGGTGTGAGCAGGTGATACTGGACGGTAATAGAATCTCCTGATCAAAGACAGAGATTTCTTCACTGACAACACAAATCAGATTTTAATTTTCTCTGTGTATATTACAGCCTAGTGGATATTAATTTTACATCTAATTTAGAAGAAAAAATAGACCTGCTTAGATGGGAACACAAAGATTAAAAGTCAACAAAATGACAACATAGGTCAGGCTTAAGAAAAAGGTGAAATAACGGGCATGAAGTTAAGGGAATTATTTTACAGTATTTGATTAAGGTTTAGAATTTTGATCGCTCCACTTATGTGATTGTTCCATAAGATTATTGAGCTGAGAAATATGAAATGGGAAATATTAATGATCCATGAAGAGGTTTTACCATAGGAAGTACAAACTTACTTCCTATGGTAAGTTTGTACTTACATAAGTAAGTACAAACTTAGTTTTGGATACAGATATACTGTATCCAAAAACTAAGTTTGGACACAGATATAGAACATGGTTTGTAATTGGAATTTTACTTTCTGATTGTTTTTTTAAGACACATATTTGTACTGTAATTTTAAGATACACATTTGTGTTTGTAATTTTCCAATCAGACACTAGGTGGAGATATGTTACTTCATATTGCATTTGAGATCATTCAGGACTAAAGTCTCAACCCCCCATCCAAATTAAGAAAGGTACTAATAAAACACCAAGTGAAAATGAACTAATTAGACCAGTCAGATCTCCCTGCACCCCCCAAAAATCTGGCCATTCAGTAGCTGAGAAAAATTAAAATGGTTTTAGCTGGATCCAATATTTAATCAACATAAATGCAGATGATTTTGACAGACATCTGGGGATGTATGAAGGGAAGACAACAAGACAAAAATGCTATTTATTTCTGTTGTGAACTCTCACCCGGGTCTTCCAGTCATTCCCAACCCTCTGCATAGGTAAGTAAAACAGATGGCATGTTCTGCTGATAGAGAGTAGCAGCTTACGTACTGTTATGCCATTTTGGCACACAGATGTTTCATCTTGTATTTGCCAGCAAGGAGAGCTTGTGGGGGGATTAGCTACAGATGGCTTGAAAGAAAGCAAGGGGGAATGGTGGTAGCCTCATCAGTCAGAATTAGAGCTGTATGAACCTTTCACACCAAGCCCTCAAACTATGAAACTTTGCCACACAAAATTAAACCAGATGAATTTTTGTGCAAAACATTTTTGGGCCCATGACACTTCCCATCAAATCCTTGGATTTATTTAGCTACATATATATTTTTCAAGTCCTGAATTTTATGTGTGGTATTTTTTCTCCCTGAATTTGGCCCCATGGTAGGGTGTCTGGGGGGGAATGAGTGCACACAACTTTTATCTTGGGGAACCTTGGCAAACGAGGACATGGCTTATGATGTTAGTGAAATTCCTGGTTTTGTTTTGTTTGGTGCCTTTGACATACTGAGCTCTAATGAAAGTGAATCTTAAAGCACAATTCAAAGGGCTGAAGGATGGCCTTGTTGTTATAGCACTGGACAGGGACGTGGGAGATTTGGGTGTAATTCCTGGCTGTACCATAGGCTCCCTGAGCAAGTCATTTTTTGGCTCATCTACATGAACAATTAGTTCACGGCAACATGGGATGTGAATCTACTCTGCACTAGCCTGCTGTGAACTAAATGGCCATGTGGACCTTGCTGGTATGCACTCACAGTTTGTTAATGCACTTTGAAAGGGAACTAATCAAAGTGCACAAAAGAGGACTAGAACAAAGAGCTTTAACAAACTGTTAATGCACATCAGCAGGTTCCACATGGACAGTTAGTCTATGTCTACACTAGCACTTGCATCATTAAAACTTTTGTTGCTCAGGGATGTGCATAACACCCCCCGAATGACAAATATTTTAGCGACGAAAAGCACCGGCGTGGACAGTGCTTCACTGGTGGGAGATGCTCTCCTGGTGCTGAAGCTACCACTCCTCATTGGGAGTGGTTTTATTTTGTCAGGAGAGCTCTTTCCTAGTGACAAAGAGTGGCTAGACTGCTTACCTTACAATGGTGTGGCTGTAGTGGCACAGCTGCTGTTGTAAGGTGCGCGGTGTAGACATTGCCTTAGTCTGCAGCAGGCTAGTGTGGGGTAGGTTCACATGCCCACTTGCTGCAAACTAAGGCTATGTCTATACAAGCACTTTTGTCGGTATAACTTACCTTGCTATGGGGTGTGAAAAAAACTCCCCTCTGAGCGACATAAGTTTCACTGACATAAGTGCCAGTGTGGACAGCGCTAGGTTGGTGGGAGATGCTCTCCAGCCAACATAGCTACTGCCGCTCGTTGGAGGTGGTTTAATTCTGTTGATGGGAGAGTTCTCTCTTGTCGTCATAGAGCAGCTTCATGGGTGATCTTACAACAGCACAGCTGCATCGGTACAGCTGTGCCGCTGTAAGCTCACTAGTGTAGACCTGGCCTAAATGTTCACGTAGAGAAGTTCTTAATCTCCTTGCCTCAGTATCTGATATTTTGCTTATATGTTGTGGATCCCGTCATCCACCTTTTGCCTGCCTTGTCTAGTTAGATTTAAGTTCTTCAGGGCAGTGACTGTCTTCTACTATATGTTTGCACAATGCCTAACAAAATGGGGTTAATGTTGGTTGGGGCCTGTGCATGCTACTACACTACAAATAGTTAACTAAAAGGGTGCAAGACCAAGACCAGAGTAGACAAAGGTATTTGTGAATTGGAATCAGTAGATTTTTCTCAGCTCTATTTAATCATCCTCTTAGAGCCCACTGGTCAGAAGTGTGTTTCAAGTTAGAGAAGCAGATGGACTGGAGCTTCCCGCAGCTCCCAGTGGCCAGAAACGGTGAACCGCGGCCACTGGGAGCTGCGCCTGTGGACGGTCAATGTAAACCCACTGCCTCGCTGCCCACCATTGGATTACCCTAACGGGCCGTGTGCAGTCCGTGGGCTGCAGGTTACCCACTTCTGGTATAGAGCTATTGAAAAGATGGTACTTAGCAGATTAAGCCACAATATGCACTGGAGACAACAAAGGGGCAAGTTAACCCTACCAATTAAATCATCTCAGTTGTTGTATAGCTGCTGAGTCTGTGACCAAGATCAGATCTTTACATGTACTCTGGAAATGGTGCAGCTGCATACTTACTTTTCTGCTTCTGGATGCTATGTGCCAATGTATTGCTAGTGTAAACCCACTGAAGTAAAGGGGATGAATGTGGACTAATATAGCTGTTACTTTAAAAAAAAGGGAGGGGGAACCTTTTTTAAACTCTCTGATATCTGAGGAAGATGCTATGTTTTCTGAGACATACCTGTAAGGTTTATGGGATCTGGGCGGTGGTGATTGTGGAATTCGTTAAAGAACAAGGAAAACATTCCTTCTTGTCAGGATAATTGAATAAGTTGATTTGGGTCAAAATTGGCTGATATTTTTCATTTTCTAACTAAGTAGGCTTTGAGCAGTTTAAAACAGCGCTTAAAAGAAGGAACTCTCTTTGCCCAAGTATTATCCCTGCTGTTCTTTCTCCAATGGCTAGCTCCAACAATGGCCTAGGGACTATTAGAGATCATGCAATACTCAAATTCCTTTCTTTTAGGGCCACATAATTTACTGTATATGCATAGCCCTGTCCTGGATGTACATCCATTCAAAAGCATGTAAAGTCTAACCAATAATAAGGGCTAAAGAATTAACTTGAATAGGACAGAGTAGGAGCCATAGACTGTTGAATGAACCAGCTGGGTCCACCTTGATACAATATACAAATGACTGAACAGAAATGGTAATTTGCATATGGAGCTTTATGGAAAAAATATGCACTGCTGGAAAAAATGATTTTAAAACTCATGTGTGAGTTTTTCCTATAAAAACATTTATTTGAAGTGTCTGCTTATAAATGTTGCTCATTTCTATTCTAGGCCTATTATAGACCAGACAGATGCTTCAGGATACTCCACTAACCATCACTGAGTTTGGGACCCAAGAACAGGAGAATCCAGTAGGACTGGGAGGCTTTAGGGGATACAATTTTATGTGTGTTTGGGTGGTGGGAGGTTGGAGCAGCAGATCACAAAAGAAACTCCACAGGCTCAAGAAGGAGATATATAATTAATCCTGTATTACAATTAATCTCTGTAAGTGCTGAACCTGGGAAACCTATAGGTTTCATGATACCAATACACATAGAACACTAGAGCTAGATTTTGACTTGGCCTATGCATGTGTTGAGGGTCATAAGGGTAGTAAACGTCCTTTTTTATCCCAAGTACAGGCTTCCCAGGCCATGGGTCCTGGTGTGCAGGCGTTAGGAGGTGCTAAGTTCTCACTTCTGTCCCCACCAAACAGATGGACAGGGAATGGTTGGATCCTTGGATCCTCCCTCCCAATAAACCAGCTAACAAGCTGAGCCAACAGAGGGGGGAAGCAGAGAGTGGTGGTAATTTTGCTGTCTAAATGGGTAGTAATTTGCTGCTGAGAAATGATTCCTTTTCTGTGCTGTCCCACCCACAGGGCTAGTGACACAACTACAATGTAGTTCTAAGTGTCTGCTGAGTGGAGTTCTTGTGCTCCTAAGACAAATTTGGAAAATGTGTTTGGGAGGTTATTGCACCTTGCTTTTCCATTCCCACTAGATGAAAGAAACCCGGTTATATTACAAGTTACCGTGGTTGTAACAATTGCTGTGCTTGCTTGAAAGTGGAGTCTTACCACTGCTAGAGATGAGCTCAAACCAAACCCCAAATCCAATTCCCATGGACCCTCAATATGAATATTTATGCACACATAGTGATCAATAAACACTACAAATTCCTACAGCAAATTGCACATTCATAGATAAACCAAATAAAATACCATTTCTTTTCTATACTAAACTTACTATTAAATAGTAATCTTATTGCCTGATTTGTTTTTTTCAGAGATGCTGAGCATTCTCAGCTCCCATTGACTTCAGGGACTATGGAGTTTGCTCAGCACTTCTGACAATCCAAGGCGCTTATGCTCTGGCATAAGAATGTACTAAATTTGAAACATCTTTTCATCCAGATTTAGAATTTTGTCCAGCATCTGTTTCCATTGGCCCAAGTCCTCATTCCCATTCCGTGTTCTTCATGCTGCTGTGAGGATGCAAAGGAGATGAAAAAACTGGCTTAATCAACAAGCTGGGGATTTCCCCTTGTGTAGGGTGGTATAAAGCTAGTATAGCTGGCTTTGTACTCCCCTGCCCTTGGTCTCCCAAGGGCAAGGTATTCTAGAGGTGAGACGAGATGTGGCTAGAGTGCCTTGCACTCCAACAGTTCTGGGCTGGCACAATGCTCCCTAGAGGACCATTAACAGCCAAGAGCTCTGAGGGTACTCTAAGTTGCATTGGAAGTTGAACCGGTCCCTAGCTGGTCCCAGGTCTGAGGTAGGTGGAGACGGGACTGTCAGGTGGCGTAATGCCATTGTCCTCACTCTTTAGGTACGGTACTGAGTATATTTGAGCCAGACACAATGACTTGGCCTATGATATTTTTCAACAACATATTGGAAAAATGTAGTCTTTTAATAAAAAGCCTCAGCATACTTTAAAAGAACTAATCTCTTAATACCACTGATTATGCTCAATGATGACATGATTAGTCCCTGGAATTCTAACTTTTTTCTTTTTTAACTAAAGTTTTTTTTTAATAATTAGTTTTCTATTGTAAATACATTTTCCTTGACTTAACATAATCTTTGGCTTTAACAAAAATCAGGGGGTTTTGCCTACTTATTTTACCTAGCACTTCAATATCTGACAAGGTTAATGCTTGATGCTAATTATTTTTTGATGTGAGCATAATCTTGTACTACATTTGCTTTCATGCATAAACACTCTTCTGCACTAGCCTGTTTTCTGAAATCTGATAGTAAGGAAAATAAAACTCTCAGTCTTTTGAATTATTATAATCCATTGTCATAAAGCTAATCTCTCTCGTTCGTGTATGGCATCTGCAGAACAACATTCTATAGGTGCAATTATAGATTCATGTGGTGGGGTATACAAACCCTACACTGAGCTTAAAAGGGTTCAAGGACAGTGCTGTTCCCAGGTAGCTCTGATGCTCCTGCCCTGCAGAGCAAGCTTCAACTGGAGACAGGGTTGAAAAGGGAGGCACCCAGCTCAGAAGGGGAGGCTGGGGAGGAAGACAGACCTACCCTGAAGACTCCTGACAAAGGGGCCGGAGAAGCATCCCAGAGGGTATAGGACTATATGCTGAGCCCAGTTGGGGTTGATGGCTTGATTTATTTTTTTTCCAAGGGGAACTCAGAGGGCTGCTGACCCTCCTAAGGCCCTGGATGGGAGCTGGTGGAGTGGGCAGGCCAAGACTCCCCTACCATTGCCTCCACTACTGGGTGGGCGCTAACCACTAGGCTACCCAGCCCACCAACTACCCTATTTCAGTCCATAAACTATTTCAAGGCCTCCTCTGTGACGTGGATATAATCCAGTTCACCTTTGAATCAATATTTCGGGCACCGCGTTAGGAAGTGTTTGATGGCTTGGATGCTCTCACTGCAGTTGCACAAAGGGGAGTCTTTGATTTTCCACTTGTGCATCAAGTAGCTGCATCTTCCATGGTTTATTTGGATGCAGATCAGTGTGGTCTAAAGACTGCTTGTCAGGTCAAAACTGGGAGGGCAGCTTGTTGGGTCAGTGATAATGTGCTTGTCTGGAATGGTGGATGAGGTCCAGACACTGCCATTCCCTGCCGGATCCAAAGACATGAGGTGGTTGCATATGATCCATAGTGGTTTTTGCAATTTCAGGCATTGTTGGGGTATGTTGTCCATAAGCTGCCAGATGGAAGTTCTGGGTAGTCTTCAGCATGTTTAAGTTCTTGTGCTGTGGCTATATGTCAATGTTTGCTAATACAGAAAACCACAGTGGAGGTATTGATTTTAATGCCATCACTTACTGTCTGAGTCTTCTATATTGTTGGTGCATGGTATCATTTACAACATTATGCTGTGATACTATTACTGCAAAATTGCTATTTATCCATCTTAACAATCATTGCCAAAAGCACAAATGGGCCAAATTCTACCCTCAGAGCCTTGCAAACAAAGCTCTGAAAGCTTACAAACAAAGCTTTATCAATTTTTTTGATGCTGACAGCATCTGAAGTTACATTTCATAATTCCACCTCTTGGACATCTGTGTTTGTGGATAAACCAAAAGAAGTAAGGTTGCACTAAAAGTTGGATTTGTTTCCAGTCACCAGTCTGTCTCTTGAAACATCCAGATCTGGAGGCAATTTAGTGAGCAGAAATTGCTGCCCATCCTCTGCTGGAATATTTTTGGCATAAACATCTGAAGAGCTATGTAGTTAACAGGGAGCGATCTGACTGCATGAGTTTTTACACATCTGCCAGCTAAATAAAAGATCCAAAGGCTAAATCTAGCATTCAGAGACATCATGCGGATTTGTGACACTTCATGGAACACTGTGTCCAGATGGTGACAAACAGATTACACTTCTTCATACATACAGACTCTTATACAATATATTCCATAATCATCATCTTCATTTTAAACAAATGTTTCAGAAATTCATTTGTTAGAGAACATGAATTAATGGAAATTGTTTATAGTAGTGGTTCTCAAGCTGTGATCTATGGACCATGATCATTCTTTCAAGTCCCTTGTGCTATGGGGCTCATGAAGGATTAGGAGATAGGGAGCAGAAATGTTCTAAAGCCCATATCTTCAAAGATATTTAGGCTCCTAACTTCTATTGGTTTCAATGGGAGTTAGGAACCTAAGTATCTTTGAGGATCTGGGCTTGTAAGACTTTTCCTTACAAAATGGTCTTCAGATTGCAAAAATTGGAGAACCATTGTTTCATAGTAAATATACTACCCTATATACCAGTTAGGACTATTGCATTGCTTCAATATTCTGTGATTTTAATATAAATAAATAGGATAAGAAATAGGAATCATTTATATTTCTGACATCCACCTGCATGCATACCCCATTTTAAATAACAAAATTAATTGTTTTTAACAATCAAGAAATATTACAAAGAAATTATAAGACCATGTGTCATTTACAACTATTGCCTCTCCAATTTATACATTTCTAAATTCAGAACTCTTGATTAGATTCCATACAATTATATCAATATAGAAGGTACAGTGAGTGGTCCTCCATACCCCCCTGCCCAAAATGGAAATTTTCATGAGAATTTAAAGTGAAAACCACACATAATTTTTTGTTTGTTTTCAATAACCAAAAAAAAAAGAGCTTGTTTTAGGGGTTTCATTTTTTCAGTGAAAACCCAAAATTTATATGGAAAATTCCAGTGAAAATAACATTCCACCAACAAAAATCAAAATAGCTGTTTCAATCAGCTCTACAATTAAAGTGATGTCTACGGCTACTACTTTCCATGATATTTGTGCTTATATAAATAAAAGGATATGAGAACATCACAAGCACAGCCACAAATTTCTCCATGAGAAAAACAAATATTAGAACAGAATTTTGATAAAGCTGGCAACTTTTTTTCAGTGCACAGAGGTCATGCCTTGCAAAATCCTTAAAGGCTACTATATATCCAGGGCAGTGGTTCTCAACCTTTTTTCATTTGCAGACCCCTAAAAAATTTCAAATGAGATGCGGACCCCTTTGGAAATCTATTGTCTATATACATAGTTGAATTCTGTTCAGTCAGTTTTCAGTGTAAGTCTTTCACGGACAGAGTCCTTGGACCCCCAGGGATCTGAGGACCACAGGTTGAGAACCATTGATGCAGGCCTCTTCCTTCTTAGTTTCCTGATGACTTGATATTACTTTTTCCCCCCATGGAAGCTTCAGTGCATTCAGTCCCAGAAGAGGTGAGTTATCCAGCATATTGCTTTCAATTTTGCTAATCAAGAAATACTACCTTTGACCCCTTCCACAATATGTCCTAAAAAAAAAATCTTCTTCTTCTACCTCACTTGGCCCAGATCCAGAAGGAACAAGATGGTATTTCCACATGAAGGTTTTCCCCATGATTCTAATTATTGCTATTAGTATTATTTGTTGTTTGTTTTATTGTGGTAGTGTCCAGAAACCCCAGTCTGGATCAGGGCTCACTGATGTAGGAAGATGCGGTCCCTGACCCATCAAGCTTACAAACTAAATAGACAAGTGTAGCAGGGTGCTGGTGCAAAAACACCTAATTAGCCCCTGCCCAGTCAGCTCTAATCAGGGGAAACAGATTGGGGCTGATGGAAAAGGCCTGATGCTGGCCTGAGGACTGGCAACACCTGCTGGCCTGACAAGCCAAGGGCCATAAAGGCTGGGAGGGAACCAGAAGGGGGAGGGGAAGCAGTCAGTCAGGGAACTGGAGGTCTTCTAGCTGAAGACTGGCTCTACCTGGAAAGGAGGAGATTAATCCTGTAAAACTTGTACATAGATGGACACTAGTGGTGGGACGAAGTTAAGTTAATAAAGACACGGATGTTACACAACCCTGAAGCCTCTCTGAGCCTTATTGGGGAGGGCAAGCGGGCCCCAGGAAGAGGGGTGGGTCATGTACCCAGTTACAACAAGACAAAAACCAAACTATGTCTGCGGTGATATTAGGCATACATCTTGGTGGCTACTTTCCACACCACCAAAACAGAACATCTCCCCTTCTTCCTCACCTAGTCAACTGGCCCAGCCAACATACTCTACCATAGCTGTCCCAAAGTATTCTCCTTTCACCCTGCCTATCCCATAGCATAGATTCAGGGCTGTAAAAATCAGTTAATCAAAAGATGCTTGTGTAGGGAGTTACTGAAAGTATTTTAAGGCAGTCCTGCTCCTCAGTGCTCTCTCTTCTGAGTGAAGGAGGAGTTGCTCTGGCAGGGGCTTGGATAAGGCATGGATTCTTTCTCCAAATATTTTTGCAATGACATAGCCTAGAGGCTGAATGTAGAAGTGCGGTGTATGATACACATTGGTAAATTAATGTAAGGTCTAACTGAGTTTAAGAGTGTACATGAGTTCTTCCAAACGTGTGAGTTTCTGTGAAATTCCTTTTGCTGTTTCCTCCACCAAGGGGAGTATGATCTGTCATTCACCCTGTCTAGTCATTTATTTCTTTGATTGTCAAATGTTCTGTATGCTCGCAGTCTAGCTGTGCAGGTAGCGTGTGATGGGTAGGTTTTTGTGGCATGGAGTCACAAGAATGTAAGAAGTGACATCTCATCTTTGTTTTGTTTCTTCTTGATTGGCATCACAAGCTGCTCTAGAGGCCAAGACACTTTCAGCTCAACAGCAGCTTCTGATTCTGGGTCCACAAAAGGTACATTGGGAGGATTTTTCCATTCTTAGCTATGAGAACAACATCCTTTGCTGCTGCTTCTATCTCCATCCTACATCCTGACTCAGAAGTATGTTTATTTCTCAAACATGCTAATCAGATTTACCAGGCTCATTCCCATTATGTGCTGTAAAGAAATGACCAGGCAATCTTTGCTCAAGTTAAATAGCTGAGAATGAAGACACACAAATATGTAAGGAGAAACACATACAAAACCTTATGTTTAAGTTATACACTGATAGGCTAAAATGCAGATCTGGAAACTCTGCCCCCAGCTAGAGCTGCACATTTTAATCTTCAAAAATACAAAGGCAAAATCCGAGGGCTCTAATTTTTCAAGGCTCTAACACCATACTGAGGTCCAGCAACATTTTTTAGCAATGTCTTGATGAACTATCATAGTACTCCTTATTTTGCCAATTGTTAAGCATTTTTTATAATTTTAATTGGTTTTACAGTAGTGCCAATCAAGTGCCAGACACTTTTCACACATCTAGAAAGACTGACTCCCTACCATGAAGAGCTCATAATCTGGAAGTGGGCAAATACTGCAATCACTGGTGACCATTTGTTTGAATTTGTAAACTAATTCACTTTGACAACGTTCACTTTTCCTTTCCCTGAACATTCTAGAAAATAACACGGGGGATTACTGAAAGCAACATTCACTGAAACAGCAAGTTTTAAGTGAGAATTGCAGAACGTTTGTAGACAGTGAATTTCAAATTTTAAAACTTGAGGTCAGATGGTATACCAAGCTTCTGAAGAGTACGCTTATGTGACAAATCAGTTTGAATAAGGCTCACATCAAACAGTTTCAGAAATCTACAAGCTAAAATATGTTCACAAAAAACATTACTTGAATAACTTTTAACAAAAATTCATGTAAATCATGATTTGTTGGTGGATAATTTGCCAACAGGAAAAGGGAAAAATTCAATGAATAAATTGTTTACTGTGAATAGTCTGCCCAGGTCTAATCTTTAACAAATGGGATCTTACTGTCAGAATTTAGAACTCTAGTCAATCTATTTTAAGGGCCTTTTACTTACAACTGATGATCACTCAATTTTTTGCGAATATATAATCTTCCTTTCCTTTTTGAAATTTAAGAACAAGAAGTTACAGTGAAATTACAGACTCACCTAAGTACACATTATCCTCTGAGGACATTTTTGATATGGGTAGAGTGATAATACCACTCTAAGAGATACAAAGCTGCACAAAACTAAATTTAGTGCTCACGAAAGCTGCTGCATTGACTATCCTGAAAACTGAAGTTCTCAATTCATCCTTAATTCTTTTATGGCAAGAAGCCTTATTGAGGGCGCAGGAACAAACCATCCCGATGTGCAGAAAGAATAGCAAATATGGCAGGTGACCAGCGTGGTTTAACAGTGAAATCTCTGGTGATCTTAAACTCAAAAAGGAAGCTTACAAGAAGTGGAAATTTGGACAGATGACTAGGGAGGAGTATAAAAATATTGCGTGAGCATGCAGGGGTGTAATCAGGAAGGCCCAGGCACAATAGGAGTTGCAGCTAGCAAGGGATGTGAAGGGTAACAAGAAGGGTTTCTACAGGTATGTTAGCAAGAAGAAGAAGGTCAGGGAAAGTGTGGGCCCCTTACTGAATGGGAGAGGCAACATAGTAATAGATGATGTGGAAAAAGCTGAAGTACTCAATGCTTTTTTTGCCTCAGTCTTCACAGACAAGGTCATCTCTCAGAATGCTGCACTGGGCAACACAGTATGGGGAGGAGGTGATATGCCCTCAGTGGTGAAGAACAGGTCAAGGACTACAGGTGAGTCTCATCTTACGCTGGGGTTACGTTCCGCAGTCAGCGCATAAAGCAAAAATCATATAGTCAAAATCGTATAGTCAAAATTACATTGAGTGTAATGGCGGGCAGAATCACCCGCACTACACATAAAGTATTTAAATTGTTATTTTTCTCTTTTTTTTTTGTTTTTGCCGACCGCGCAAAGCTGAATCCGCACATGTTAAATGCGCATAAGATGAGACTTGCCTGTATTTAGAAAAGCTGGACATACATAAGTCCACGGGTCCAGATCTAATGCATCCAAGGGTGCTGAGGAAGTTGGCTGATGTGATTGCAGAGCCATTGGCCATTATCTTTGGAAATTTGTGGCAATCGGGGGAGGTCCCAGATGACTGGAAAAAGGCAAATATAGTGCCCATATTTTAAAAAGAGAAGAAAGAGAATCCAGGGAACCACAGACCAGTCAGCCTCACTTCAGTCCTCAGCAAAATCATGGAGCAGGTCCTCAAGGAATACATTTTGAAGCACTTGGAGGAGAGGAAGGTGATCAGGAACAGTCAACATGGATTCACCAAGGGCAAGTCATGCCTGACCAACCTGATTGCCTTTATGATGAAATAACTGGCTCTGTGGATATGGGGAAAGTGGTGGATGTGATATATCTTGACTTTAGCAAATCTTTTGATACGGTCTCTCACAGTATTCTTGCCAGCAAGTTAAAGAAGTATGGATTGGATGAATGGACTATAAGGTGGATAGAAAACTAGCTAGATTGTCGGGCTCAATGGGTAGTGATGAACAGCTTGATGTCTAGTTTGCAGCCGGTATCAAGCGGAGTGCCCCAGGGGTCGGTCCTGGGGCCGTTTTTTCCCAACATCTTTATTCATGATCTGGATAATGGGATGAATTGCACCCTCAGCAAGTTAGCAGACGACACTAAACTGGGGGGAGAGGTAGATATGCTGGAGGGTAGGGATAGGATCCAGAGTGACCTAGACAAGTTGGAGGATTGGGTCAAAAGAAATCTGATGAGGTTCAACAAGGACAAGTGCAGAGTCCGGCACTTAGGAAGGAAGAATCCCATGCACCGCTACAGGCTGGGGACCGACTGGCTAAGCAGCAGTTCTGCAGAAAAGGACCTGGGGATTACAGTGGACGAGAAGGTGAATATGAGTCAGCAGTGTGCCCTCATTGCCAAGAAGGCCAACGACATACTGGGCTGTATTAGTAGAAGCATAGCCAGCAGATCGGGGGAAGTGATTATTCCCCTCTATTCGGCACTGGTGAAGCCACACGTGGAGTATTACATCCAGTTTTGGTCCCCCCACTACAGAAGGGATGTGGACAACTTGGAGAGAGTCCAGCGGAGGGCAACAAAAATGATTAGGGGGCTGTGGCACATGAATTACGAGGACAGGCTGAGGGAACTGGGGTTATTTAGTCTGCAGAAGAGAAGAGTGACGGGGGGATTTGATAGCAGCCTTCAACTACCTGAAGGGGGGTTCCAAAGAGGATGGAGCTTGGCTGTTCTCAGTGGTGGCAGATGACAGAACAAGAAGCAATGGTCTCAAATTGCAGTGGGGGAGGTCTAGGTTGGATATTAGGAAACATTATTTCACTAGGAGGGTGGGAAGCACTGGAATGGGTTACCTAGGGAGGTAGTGGAAGCTCCATCCTTAGAGGTTTTTATGGCCTAGCTTGACAAAGCCCTGTCTGGGATGATTTAGTTGGTGTTGGTTCTGCTTTGAGCAGGGGATTGGACTAGATGACCTCCTGAGGTCTCTTCCAACCCTAATATTCTATAATTCTATTCTATGATTCTATGGAGAAACATTTACCACACTGTCCTGCCAATGTGCCTTAACTCTGAAGGGATTGCCATTTGGGCTCTCTCTACTCTAGGGAAAAATTCCCACTGGGACTAACACCATTTCATTGTAGTGTCCACAGGCTTCAGGTTGCTAAAATAGTGGCCCGTCTATGCTAGAGAATGCAGTGTTGGGAAATTTTGCAAAAGTCCCACGTGTAGACAGGACATAGGAGTGAGAAGAGAATTAAATTAATATGCTTATTTTGCCCTTGTTGTCTTTACTTTGACAACAAGTGTGCTAGTTAATGGCACTTGCACTGTGCCATTTGTGTGAAATGTACAAATCTCCAGTGGGAACTGCACTGGGATCACCAGCTCTTAATCTAGGCCAGCTAAATTGTCAGAGGGTAACAATTTTCCATCACTATCAACCTGAGCTAGTTTCAAACTGGGTACTTCAAGGCACAATACTTCAGCTGTTATTATTTATCCTCTGAGTCATCTGGGCACTTTGTAAAGACTTGAGACCTAACAGTACTGCCTGCAAGTGGTATACTTGCATTAGTCCTATTTGATTTATCAGCTGCCTTTGAAATTGTTGACCAACAGATGGTCTTAAATTCCTTGTAGGACTCCTGGGCTCTGCTCTAGTCTGGTATCCGATACGTTTGATTTAAATAAGCAGTGCAGGTTGTTCTTAATGTTCCTTTGACTTTGTTTAGTTTCAGTTTTTTTCTGAGTCCTGCAAGAGGCCTTTAGTTTTTCAGTTTCTATATGTAGTTACTTTGTAACATGTTCAATAAGCTATCACTGTTATGCCAATGATACACAGCTTTACCATTTGCTCCTTCCGTAGGCTTTTGAATACAAACACATTTCCTTTATAAGCAATGTCTTTTGCATCTCGGCATCTTCTCAAACAAATATTATATTTTGTTCTCCATATTTGATCAGTTCTTTCCCTTATAAAGAATGTTTGATGAAGATCTCATGTGATTAGAATTTGGGAGGAGTTTTACAGTCAACTCTGAGCACTGAAACTGGTTTTAATCAGACAGACAGGAAAACATGTCTCTATTCCCCTAGAATATTGGAAAGAAAAGATAGATATGAACCCTGTGATCAGCATTAGGCCTCAGCTTCTGATGAGTGGTGTAGGTTATACAACACATATTGTATTGCTGCATGGGTGGGAGGAGATGAAACTACTGCCATTTATATGGCATCACTCAGCAAGGTATAAATGAAGTATGAAATAAAAACTCCCTACCCACTCAGTGCACAGACAGAAAACAGTATTTTACAGGCACTGCTGTGATATGCTGTTTCTTGTAATATTAACCTCACACAGAGTGCCCCAAGTTTTACAGTGTCAGGCAAACAGGGAAAAGATTTCTTGTTTCCTCCTAATTCCCTCTTTCCACCAAGCAGCAAAACCTGCTGCTGCATTTAGTAGCCAGTGATATTTGCCTAGGTAGAACAGAACAGGAGGTGAGCTGGAAAAATGGTAAGAGGATATTGTGCTAAGAGAAATTATGCACTTAGAACTTAATAGGGGCAATTTGGAGTGAATTTAAGTACTAAAAATAAATAAAAATTGAGAGAACACTGGATGTGATTGCTGACTCAGAAACATTTATCCTGTCTTTATTGAGATGTAGCACAATCAGGTAATGTGGAAGGTAAGAACCATAGGTAGAAATGTATGTAGCCCACATTTAAATTCATTAGCATTAGGGAGCCCTAATCTATGTTGCTAGGTATTTTATATGATACGTTAGCAATCCTTGGGTTGAACAAACTTTGTCAATCTCAGATAATGGCCCCACGTTTGCCCTTGTAGAATAACATGAACAGATCTGCCACCCAGGTCCTTGTGGGAATCCTACTCAATATTTGCAAGCCCTAAAGTAGTCTCCTTACAGCCTCTTTTTCATTTGGCTGGATATGTTCAGTCTTTGAACTAGATCCTAAGCTTCACTGAACTCAGTGGAGCCTGGCCAATTTATACCAGGAGAAGATCTGTCCCCTTATCTATAAGACATACATACCTTCCTTCCCACACCTGTGCAACAAGTGGAAAGTCACTTAGTCTCTCATCTCCTCAGTTCTTTCCCTGTAAAATGGGATGGGGAGATAATAGCACTTCTCAACCTCCTGAGTGTTGTGAGGATAAATATATTAAAAACCACAAAGGGCTCAGATACTATGGTAATGGGGGCTGCATAAGTACCCAAGATAACATCCCAAATGAGGCTCGACAGGGTCTTGTAGGGTGTATCGCATAGTTCCACTGTGTAACTATAGTAAACGTAACCAACCAATTTACTCTGAACAAATTATGCTCAGCTACTGAAGTGGTAAGTAAGATATGAAGCCTTCCTTACCTCTTGCATTCCTGTGCAAGGGTCAGCCACAATTGCAATGAGCACAAGAATTGTATGGGACTAGTGTTCCTACCTTAGACACCGGTCAAAGAGCTAGGCAGACACAGTGAGGGAGAGCACACTGCATCATATTAAGGGATGTAGCATCAGCCATTAATCCTGCATGCCTGAGAGCTCTAGGAAGGCAGGATAGACTTCTGTGATGAGGCATACAAATCCCACACTGAGTCAGGGAAGAGAGAGGTTAATGGAAACAGTTGCAGTCATCTCCATCCTGCAAGCCCTGTCAGAGGTGTCAGGCCTGTAGGGCAGGCGCTCTGTCATCTGGAAGGAATGAAAAGGAGGCAGTAGGTTTCAGAGAACTGGCTGCTCTTGCAGAGTGGAGGTCTGGAGGGAACTGAGCCAGAGACATGCTCTCCAGGCCTCCTTGAGGGAGAAGGTAGGCCTCATGCTGGCCCTCCACGTGACATTTCTGTCAAAGTTTTCAGTGTGGCTTCAATGGTCCATTGGTCGTGAGGTGGTACTCTGCAAAGCGTGAATATCACTCATTCTGAATAAACAACACAGACAGGCAAACTTCACATGTAGGGTGGGTTTACACTGGAAGCTGAGGGGTATGATTCCAGCTCCAGAAGACATATGTGCACTAGCTCTCATTGAACCATACAACGTGGCATGCAGGATGGACTAGCTCCTCCATGTATGTGCCTGTCAGAGACCCTAAGCATCTACTTGGGGATAGTTAGCTTGTCCCGCAGCTCATCCTACTGCAGCTGCACTCTCTCTTTAGCATGCTAGTTCAATGAGAGCTAGTGCACATATGTCTGCTTGAGCTGGGAACCACACCTCTAGCTCCAAGAGTAGACATACGCTTAACAGTTTGAAAATCTGAGCCTGTATCTCTTCTCTGGTGGGTGGGATCATAAAAACTTCACAGTATAACTTACTGTTCCATTTGTTGGGAGATTGAATTATGAATGGTCCTGTGGCACCTTATAGACTAACTGCTTGCATCCGAAGAAGTGGGTATTCACCCACGAAAGCTTATGCTTCAATACCTCTGTTAGTCTATAAGGTGCCACAGGACCCTTTGTTGCTTCTACAGATCCAGACTAACACAGCTACCCCTCTGATACTTGAATTATGAATGTTTAAGCTAGTTAGTAAGTTCTGAATAACAGAAAACTCTCATTGTGACAAACTGAGAGGGCAGTGGGAACAAGGCTTGAATTGTTGCAAATGAATGTCAGATATGGGAGCAGCATATTAGGTGGGTTAATAGAATCTCACTCTAATCAGATGATAGAAGGCAATTTATATTGTGATTCCCTAGGACTAAATGTCTCTGAAGGGTTATTTACAAAATTCCAAATGTAACACCCCACTATATGGGAAAAGCACAGGGCAGGCATTTAGAGTAATCATTGCTGCACTTATTTATAGAAGTATTTTGGTTCAATAATGTATTTGGGTTGAATGTACATTTTTATATCAATTCTACACTGTTCTTGCAAGGCTTGAAACTATAAATCATTTGCATGTAGATAAGTCCTTTGTGACCTGCTGTCCTTATTTATAGACTGTAAATGCATGCTTACAAAACCAATAGATTCACATCCACCTACTTTAATTTATGGCTGACTAAATTATTACAGACTTTGTCTTTGGAACTATTACATACCAAATTCGTTGCAAGTGTGGATTTTATTTTTTGATAGGGAAACAACTAGTGTAATCTTGCACAGAAGAGTATAGACAGCGTCTAAGGTGGGGACCATTTTTTGTTTAGGATTTTTGATATTTATTATTGACTTGTACTGTATATTCATTTATTTATTTATTGCTAAAAGCCATATAACAGTAAAAGAGAAAATCCAAGAAGATTCTGGATCATTTAGGTAAGTGAACTACCAGATAGCAAATGCAGTTCACTGTAGAGAAATGTTAAACAATTCAGCTGGGAGGAAGGAACTAGTCTAAGGAATACATACTAAATAAGGCAGTCTTCTAGCATACTGATTAGGAAAGACATGGAAGAGTTATAGAAAAATGACTGAAAACATGAATCCAGGGCACTGCAGCAATAAGAATGTATTGTTTAACAATATATTATGGAGATGCCATAGTTAAGGCTGGATTGAGATTTACACTTAAAACAGGATTAAAGTTCCTCCGTGTAATGCTTTAATGATTGAAAATTTGGGATGATAATTCTGTCGAGAATGACTGATTTTTCCATGTAACTTTATTAATAAAACACTCCTGAACATTTGCAAACCACATTTAAAATGCTCCCTATTAGAGATTTTGCTCTCTTCTCTCCTGGATTCCTCTAGCTAAAAACACCACAGGCCTTGGACTCCAAGCTACATACATATATACATTTTGACATATGCCCATTTTAAAATGAAACACAGAGTTTTCCCCATATCCAGGATAACCTAACAGAATAGTCAAGTGCTTGCTCCTGGTTTTTTTAGCTCTGTCAGCCTGACCCACCTGCTCCATTCTTCACAGAGCAGGATGGCAGGCTGAATAGCAGAGGACACAGAGGTGAGGTCTAAGGCAGGAGTGAGGGAATGGGGAGATACTGCATCTAGGAGCAAGTGTTTCTCTTTCTGGGCTGATGTGTTGATGCTGGACAGTGTGCTGACAAGTCAAAGCAGCATTGCTGGGGATCCTTTTAAGTGCTGGTGCCTTGGCACAGAAATGGTGGGCTTCACCCACTCAAGGTCATTCACACACCCACTGTCCCTAATGCTGTCTCTTCCAACCAAAACCCTTTCTCCCCTCCATCCACCCTGTGCTGTCTATATGCCCATCCATTCCCCCTCCCCACATCCCTCCTGTAGCCATTTAATCCCCCTCAAGCTCTTCTCCAGGGTTCCACACCCCAGGAGCTGGTAGCCAGCAGCAATGTGGGAGAGATGGAGATAGGGGGTGAAGTTTTTGTGTGTAGGAGGTCTGGTGTTACTCTGCACCAAGACTTCAGCAAATGGAAAGGGTTCCCCAATACTGCTGCACCTGCTTCCCAGCCTACCAAAGCAGCAATGCAGTGGTGAGCCCTGCAAGCACCAATGCTTTGACATAGATATGTAAGTCCTCTAGCACTGCTGCCTGGCTCTTCAGCACACCAGGCAGCAACACCATAAGAGCTGAGTGTGTCTACACCAAGCCATCAAAGCACTGGTACACTGAGGAGATAAAGTAGCAGCACTGGGGGAAGACCTTCATGCACTCGGTGTCTGGGCACAGAGATGCTGCAGCTCGAGATTGTGCACACAGCCCTTGTCCTCTCCGTCCCCACTTTATGAGCTCCCCCAACTTAAACCCTCTCCATTCATAAGAGCTAAGTATAATCATCAGCAAAGCAAGTATGGTATGGAGAGTAACTGTCAAATTCCCGGCATTTCTCAGCCACTGTGGCTCAGCCCTGTCCTTTAAGGGGAAGGACTAAGCCCACCAGCTCATTTTATCGAGGTTACTAAATAGCCATCAGATAGTGACAACTTTATTGACTCCCTGCCTGGAACTAGTGACCAGTGATGTGCTTTTGTGCCTGTATACTGTGCTTTAATTCCCTCTGATACTTAATGAGCATTTTAAAATGTGCCTTTCATGAACAGAGACTGAAATACACCATTTTCTGTTACAAGAGGAAATGTAAGGAATCTGCAGAAATCCAGTCCAGAATATCTTTTGCCTGACTTTATGTAAAGGCCAGAGACCAGTAGATGGCAACCTACTCCTATCACAGGAAGAACAGTGCCTTAATGGAGAAGGCTGTTGCTTGCATCTTCCCTTTTGCTTAGTACAATTCATTTGAAGGGGAAAAGGACTAGAATTCATAAGAAACCTTTGTTAGATTCAGAACCTCAGAATATGGGAGGCACAAAATTGCAGTTCTAGTTTATTGGAATACTAGTTAGCTGTGTCTTCAAAAAGAAAAGCAAGCTAACCTAATAGTGTGAACTTGCAGTAATCCATTGGGTGTTTAAGTCCAGGACACAACATTTTGCTTTCCTCTTGTGTATAGCTAATCTTTTAATGCATTCTTTAGAAAAGAGAAAATGGCTGGTTCCCTTTTATCCCCCAGTTTCCATGTTTACAATTTCTGAAGGCTAGGGGAAGAAATATTGTGATCTTCAGCTGAACCAAAAGCAAATAAAGGAACAAAAGAATGTTTGCCGCTATACTGACAAACCTGCCCTGCTAGAGTAATGTGTCAAAGCAGCAATGTGAAAATCTATCTTAGCATTTTGATTCTAAAATGGAAGGTGTTAGAGCTAGTACTATTTATTTTTTTACACACACTATCTGGTATTGCAGAAGAAGAGATTAGTGCTACTAATTTCAGATATGTGAAAACTATGAAGTGATACGAAGGCTGGATGTTTTTAAACCAAATATTAATAGCAGGAAAGGAATATTCTCATCCCTAGTTGAAAATAATTGTGCTGGTAATCTCATGCTATTGCTTTAATATGAGTTTGCATCATTCTTATGCTATGTTCAGGCTGCAGGCATGAGCTTGAGAATAGCACAAAAATATAATAGAAGGAATGATGAGAGAGAATACTTTTTCAGATTAATACCCCAGCAGTACTGGCATTGTTAACAATGCAGGAAGACGTCTCTGCCATTAGGTTTTCTGTGTTGTTGTGAAATTTGATTTGTGAACTGACTGCTGTCTACTAGTGGACTGCAGACAGGATGCTTCCTTTAAGTTACACAGTAGTACATATCTGAATACATGCAAATGCATGAATGGTGCTTATTGATGGAGTGAAATGAAGTAAGGTGTATGGAACATTGTACAACATAATTAAAGAAAAAAACAGCAAAAGCATAATAAACCCGACCTCATAAATATCAAACAAGCAAAACCAACAAGGAGTCAATGCTAAAAGGATTAACAAATATGGAGCTAATAGTAGTCATAAAGGCCCTGATCTAATGCCCTTTGATTTCAGTAGGTGTTGAATTGAGCACCCCAAATATCCTTGAAATAAAAAAGTTAAGGTGTTTTTCATGGGAAGAGATGGACTAAGGTGGATTTTAGGTGCAAAAAGTTCCATGCCCTTGGGCCTACCACATCAAATGCATAGTCATTGGATGATACAAGAGATAAGCTCTCTTATCTGGAAAAAGGGATAAATAGTGAGGTGTTGAATACTGTGTGCAGTTCTGCTTGCCCCATCTTAAAAAGTAATTTTAGAATTTGAAAAACTACAGAGAAGGGCAAAAGAGTTAAGGACAATAAGAAGGAATTTTTTAAAAATATATTAGGAACAAAAAGAATCCTAATAGTGGTATAAGTCCATTATTCAGATGGAAATGGCAGAATTATCAATAATAATGTAGAAAAGGCAGAGGTGTTCAATAAATATTTCTGTTCTGTATTTGGAGAAAAAAACAGATGATATAGTCCAACCAGATGGTGATGATAACACTCTTTCCATTCTACTAGTGCCACTGGAGGCTGTTAAACAGAAGCTGCTATGTTAGATTATTTTTAAATCAGCAGGTCCAGATAACTTGCATCCAAGAGTTTTAAAAGGGTTGTCTGAGGAGCTGTC
This sequence comes from Macrochelys suwanniensis, assembly GCA_033296515.1. NCBI lineage: Eukaryota > Metazoa > Chordata > Testudines > Chelydridae > Macrochelys > Macrochelys suwanniensis. The sequence goes on from CM065781.1 coordinate 49,933,483, forward strand.
TGGACCATTAATGTTTGATTTTCAGTAAGTCTAGGATCACTGGGGAAGTTCAGGAAGTCTGAAAAAAAGCTAATGTGCCAGTTTTTGAAAAGGGTAAATGGAATGACCCAGATAATTATGGGCCTGTCAGCCTGACATTTATCCGGGGCAAAAAAAAAAAAAAAAAAAAAAAGAAAGAAAAAAAGGGAACAGCTGATATGGGACTAGATCAATAAAGAATTAAAGGAAAGTCATGTCATGAATGCACATAAACATGGGTTCATGGAAAATTAAAGTGTCAAATAATTTGATACCTTTTTGTTTGATGAGATTACAAGTTTGGTTGATAAAGGTAATAGTGTTGATATATTAAGACTTCTGTAAATATTTGACTTGGTACCACATGACTTTTTTATTAAAAATACCTAGAACTATAAATTTAACATGGCCCACATTAAATGGATTAAATGCCTTATAGTGATAGACTCAAGGGGGACAATCTATTAACTTGACAAAGAAAAGGTTAAGGGATGATTTGATTACATTCTATAAGTATCTACATGGGGAAATAAATATTTAACAATGGACTCTTCAGTCTTGCAGAGAAAAGTATAACATGATCCGCTAGGTGGATGTGGAAGCTAGATACATTCAGACTCGAGATAAGATGTAAATTTTTGATGGTGAGAGTAATTAACTATTGAAACAAATTGTTGAGTGTCATGATGTATTCTCTATCCTTGAGTATTTTTAAATCAAGATTGGATGTTTTTCTAAAATATACGTTATAGGAATTCTTTTGGGGAAGTTCTATAGCTTGTGTTACAGGCAATCAGACTAGATGGTCATAATGGTCCTTTTTGGCCTTGGAAACTATGAAAGCTTGGTCTCCTCTGCTGGCAGAGGTCCTATGGCACCCTGTCTAAAATTAAAACGTACCTTCCCTAGCACACACCTTGGGACATCATCATGTCTCGCTGGGGTATTAATCATTTCTGGAGTGCAGCACACAGGGAGGTGAAAATGACCAAGTGGTGTGAATCTAGTCCATAGATTGCTTCATTGCATCTATCTTGCCACACCCACAGACGCAGGCATGGTCTGTTATGGGACCACTAGCCAGTGAGAGACAGTTGGGAATGGTAAAATAAATATTAAACTGGAGGGTTGGCATCCTCTTATTCCAGGATTTTTAAAGGGATTATTTAAATGTCTGCTGTGGAGGGCGAAGGAGGAGTTCATGAAGCACAGGGATAAAATGACTTCCAAGCAAATGCATATGTCTATGTTTTGATGTATACACAACATAATTTGCCTGAATTCTAATATCTATCTGAACTGTTTGTGTACCCAAGAGAAAACCTTCATTAAGACTCACTGCCAGGTCCTCAGTTGGTGTGAATCAGAATAGTTCAATGGAACTATGCTGGTTTACAACATCGAAGGATCTGGCTCAGAACCTATGTTTGGAGTCTAGATATGAGCCTGAGTAGAATCACTGCACCGGTGTTCCACAACACTGGTGCCTAACCTTTAATATTCAGCTAATTTAAGCTAACTGTTTGACAAAAGCCTGCACTGCTCATGACTTGATACGCTCAGGACTTAAATGCCACAGGAAATAAATGTAATGACAGAATAAAAATGATAAAAAAAATTATCTGCACAATGTATTAACACTGTACAGGACAACTGGCTGGTGCCTCCTCGTTCGGTGACTGTAGAGGAGAACACCACAGCAGGATATGGGGGGAACTATTCCCATTCCATTATGGTTGGAAGTTGTAGGTTTGAAGCTAGAATCATTGGAAAATTCAATTTTGGGAAACAAGGGTGGTACTTCTCCGCTACCTGTCACACTCACTTGGGCAGTCACTTAAAACCAGACAAAGCAAATATAACCTGCTAACATTCTGTTTTGGTAGTATATCAACCTCATGCTGGCCAACAACACCTAGCGTGAGTGTTATGTATGTAGGATGCTAGGAAGTGGAGAATCAGGCTCATGGCTGCACCCCCAGCTAACCTTGACTCTACTATGATTCATAAAACAGTAAAGCACAAGCTAATGAGGAGCAGGTTCTTGAAGTAATGAGGCATAAAATCAATTCTAACTAAAAACTTCATGGCCTCAGGGGAAGAAAAACAACAGAACTGCTAGAAAATGACATTTGGTCCTGCCATGTTCATGTACGCTGGAAGCGGGAAAATGGGTTCTGTCCCAAACACCTTTCTCAGGAAAAAAATAACCACATATAGTCAGATGTGTTAGATTGAAATCTCAAAGAGGATCCAGTTTATATTGTGAGATATTATTATATCCCACTGTGCAAGAAACCCAATAATCCTGAAGAGAGTTGGCACTATCTGATATCCATGACAGAGACAGGATTCTACAAGCAACCAGACAAAAGCAAAAAAAATTCAAACTAGATGCCTCCCAGCTATTCTTCTTCCCTGGTGTTGGTAGGGTTACACAAGGAAAGGGAAAAGAATTAAACAGAGTAAAACAATCCTTTCTAGCAGAGACTCTGCAAGCTGCAGTAGAGATCCCACTACACTGCAGGGTACTGAAAGGTCACTGTCACTGATCAGTCCATCAGCCCTCACGGAGAGAGCGCCGATCACAACATGTCAGACGTGTTGTTCTAGCCAGTCCTCCAACTACCCGCTGGCCAACCTGTCAGTAGCACCGGACACCCAATTGACATAGTGCACAGCAGCCTAGAACTCCTGAGCAATCCGCCAACCGCAACCTCCCAAGCAGCTGGGATTACAGGCATGTGCCACCACACCAGGTGGTACTGAAAGGAAGCAGCATTAATTTTCCCCTAGAGATAGATGAGCCTATTAAACTCTTTGGATCAGGGAAAAGAGCCAAGGATAACAAACACTAAGTTGTGGACAATCTTGAAACAGAGTAGGGCAAAGTGGGTGGTTTCTAGAAATATAGTACTCAATTATGGCTGTGCAGAGGTGAACTGTGGTTGGCTGAGGGGAGGTGAAGTGGGATTGGACCCTTAATTTGCTTTGCATTGCACATGGAAGGACCTGATCCAAAGTCCAAGTCAATAAAAAGATTTCCATTGCCTTCAATGGGCTCTGGATCAGTCCCTAACTGGGATACAATACATTACCCCTCTCAACACATTGCTAAATATCAGGACAAGGTACCTGTGTTTTGTGTGCACTAAAGTGCCACATACACTTAACAGTAGTCTCTCTTGTCATTATTAACACTCATGAACTGAAAAAATCTTTGAAGTTACACAGATATTTCGTATGATCATTAAGCTAATAAATTCACTGTGACATTATACCCCATATTCTTCATAGAAATATGGTTATGATATAAATATGGCATAACTAAGATATACTTTATGCAAGATGGCTCATGTAAGATATCATTGTAAAGGTTATGATTTACTGAATGTGATTATCCAATTCATATGCATGTATCATTTCTGTATCTAAAGTTAGGAATATTGACTATGTAACAATTACAACTGTGTGTGTACTTGAGGGGAACGCCTACCAGACAATAGGCAATCATCCTGAATGACCCATTTAAGAAGGACAATATAACTCTGAAGATACTAATCTCCCACCTTCCTGAGGTGCTTCCTGGGATGATTCATTGACACTAGAAGGTCAGGTGATAATGTCACCTGATGAAAAATACCCCTTGGACACTGCTGGTACTTTTCCACTGTAGAGGGGTGGGGATCAAACAAAGGATTCCCATCTCAGGTGAATCCTTTTTAAGGACTGGGGAGGGGATTGATCTGGACTCTCTTCCATTGCCTAACCAACAAGATGGACTGCTGAAAATACCTGAAGGGACAAAGAAACCAACCTGAAGGGAAAGGCAGGGGTGAGTCCAGACTATAAGAAGAAATAACTGGAACTCTAAGCTACAGAAACTCTGCAACTTGCCTAAAATAACATTTAGGGTGAGAAATTACTTCTTGAAACCAGTCTCTTTCAGATCTTAAGCTTGGTGTGCATGTTTTGTTTTATTTTCTTGATAATCTGCTTTGTTCGGTTTGCTATCCCTTATATTCACTTAAAATCTAGTTAATAGATTTGTTTTGTTTATTATTAAACCCAGTTTGTGCAATTTCTTGTGGGGGGGGAAGAAGTTGTGCATATCTCTCCACATTGAGAGAGAGGGCAAATTTTTATGAGCGTGCGCTGTGCAGATTATTCTATACAGCGCAAGACAATATATTGTTGGGTCTGCACTCCCAGGGAGGTGGGCACCTGAGTGCTGGGGCAAGTCCCTTAAGCTGAGTTTTCCCAGAGCTGATCTCAGTGTTTGTATTTTTCTGTAGCTGGGTGTGGTCCCACCTCTGTTTGTGTTAGAGGAGGCTTAAGAGCCTGGCTTAGGGTGGCCAGATGTCCCAATTTTATAGGGACAGTCCCAATATTTGGGGCTTTTTCTTATATAGGCGCCTCTTACCCCCCACCTCCTGTCCTGATTTTTCACACTTGCTAGCTGGTCACCCTAGCCTGGCTCAGCAAGACAGGGTAAAGGGGACCCAGGCTGGTGGAATAGGCAGGCTCAGTGGCATTCCAGTACGTCAGGTGTCACCTTAAAGGGGAGCAACCCATGACATTCACATTTCCATCCAAGTATTGCAAATCTTATTAATAGCCATTTTAGTATCTCACCTTCTCATTCAACTTTAGTTTACCTCAGGCCTCTATCTAGCGACAGCACAAATCCCAGTTTATAAGGATTGGCCCCAGATTTTCAAATGTATTTAGAGGCCTAAATCTGCAGATGCAGATTGACAGTGAGACCGGGTGTCTCACCTGCTTACACATTTTTGAAAATCCCACTAGGCATTAAAGGTGCCTGAATACCTCTGTAAATTTGACCCCAAATCTATAGTCTGCAACACAAAGTGTCCAAATGTAAACAGTTTCACCTACAAAAATTAACTATGGCTTCCACATATGAGATCTTCTAGAAATTCTTCCCATATTTTATTATTTTCCCTCTGCAAGTAATAAGCTGCTGTATACAATAATATTTAACTCTCACATAGCACTTTTCTTCAATATATGTCCCTTTGTATAGGAATCATTTACCCTGCTCCATTTCTTCTTATAATACCAGGCATTGCATATTCCTATATGTGTCAAAGATAGAGGCAAAGAAATAAGTAAAGAATCATCCAAAAAGCCTTTCCCAGAATAAAAGGTCAATGAATCAGAGAGAGATTAGGGTCAGATAAAACAAAAACCTTTGGGTCATCTAGTCTGACACCTGCATTTTGCAGGATTACTCATACAGCATACTCCCTAACCTCTTAATCAAACTGGCTCTTGACTGTATGCCATTGTGGGAGTTCTTGGAGCTGTGACAGGACATGCTTTTAAATTGAGTTTTAGAGGGAACAAAGTAGACAATGAAAGTAAAACAGAAAAATCATTTTCCAGTTAGGAACAGGTGCCTGTTTATTCTTTTGCTGCAGGCATTAGTGTTTGATAAACACTACAGAAGGTTTAAAGATGTACGAACAGACAAGGCCACTACCTTGAATGCATTATGGCTGCTCTACACCGCAGCTGAGACAGATTTGCATAGGTACAAGGAGTGATCAGTGCTCTCCATGCTGATCAGGCCTCCAGAACTGTGAGGCTGCACTGGGCAGGTGCAGTGGTAGATATGCTACTTAATAGTGCCGCCTCTGGTAGAGAACAGTTTAGGGATGCAATTCTCAAGTTCTTATGAGATAGCTGGTTTCCAAGTTACTCACTATATATGATGGTGCATATTTATAACCATTTCTTAGTGGGAGACATCAGACAATGATGGTCCCCATATTACTCTTACTATTAAGAATATTGTTCCAATATCTAGTTTAAACTTTTTTCATCTTTAGTCCTTTGTTTGAATTGCCATCCTTGGATACTGTGATTCATAGATTTTAAGGTTAGAAGGGACTGTTATGATAATCTAGTCTGACCTCCTGTATAACATAGGCCAGAGAATTTCATCCAGTAATTCCTGCAGTGGAGGGAATTATTCTTCCCTGCTATGTAAGTGAGTTACTCTCCTTCATTCATTTTGTGGCCTTGAAGGTATTTATAGACTGTGATCATGCCCTTCTCTGCTCTAAAGCCTTCACTTTTCAAGACTATATAAAATTATTGCTGTCTCCTTTGGGTCTCTTCATACTGTATTGTCAGTCTCCAACCCCTATGTTATTTGCAAGAGGTCTGAAAGCAGTGGCCAGATTCATCAAACAGATGATACAGAGTTTTCAAATGTCACCAAATAAATTGCATTTCTACTGGTTAAAATTTTAAAGTAGATAAAAAATTAATTCAGTAATAATTGCTGATTTTTTTAATTTATAGAAAACAGACACATACATAGACAAATGACACAGTTCAATATTTATGAAGTGCAGATTTTCTCTAACTACTTTGACATGATTGCTCAGAAAGGATGCTTCAGTGATGTGAAATTTTAAATAATAAGCTATTCATATCTGGCACATCTCATGGGAGCAGTGAAAAGCCATGTACAATAATTATATGTCCTCCTCTTTGGAAACAAAAAGACCCAACAACAGGCAAAGAAAATACAGGATTATAATTTTAATAAAAAACTCTGATTTAAACAAGACCTTACATTAACTTCAATCTAAATTCAACACAGAGACTATCAGACTAGGTATTATCTTAATGCTGAGCATTATGGACCTAGATTTTTTCTTTATAAACATGGGATAAATTCTTACGAATTTTAAAAATTTACTAGCCTTAATGAAACTGAATAACTATATGATATTATTGCTGTAATCCTGCCTCCTCCTTACCCCATGTACTCTGTAATATTTTCCACTTACTCATTTTAAGTCTAAAATTGAAATTGTGAACTCCCTGGGGCAAGAACAAAGTCTTTCGATGTCTTCTGTGAAGTGCCTAACACACTTTGCATACAGACTTGCATGAATCTGTGTGAATGAAAATGACAAGGTAGGTGAGGTAATATCTTTTATTGGGCCAACTTCTGTTGGCAAAAGAGACAAGCTTTGGAGCACCTCAGCGTTCTTTCTCAGATCATGTTAGGAAATGAAAATGTTGAGTTTTATACAGTTCTAGCCAAATCCTGCTTCTTTTCAGAGACTTAAAATTCAATTAACAAAAGTTTGCTTTGGGTCTCAGCCAATGAAGAGTTCTTTTTGAAAGGGAATTTAGGAAAGGATTTGACTATTTTGAATCCAGAGCTAGACAATCAAGCCTTTCTGGGTCTGCTTAAGCATTTGTACTATTGTATTTACAGTGGACTACAGCTGATTTGTTTTTTAAAAAATTGGTGCCTTTTCCCAATATGTCTAGACTAGGGCTGAGCAAATAACTGAATAGTCCATTTGCATGCAGGTCTGAGGGGAAAAAATTCATTTCTGGTTGACTTGAAATGGAACCGTTTCAAAATTTTCACTTAACTTTTTTCACCATTTCAGTTTTGTTCAACTGAAACAAAACCTTTTGTTTCCATTTCAGGGTTTTTTTAAAAAATGTTTGAAAGTGTTATTTAAAAAAATAAAACTGAGAGAATTGAAAACATGTTTTGTTTTGGAAATGCCGACAAACTATTTTTATATTTCCAATTTTTTTTCCCCAACTGAAACAATTTGCCGAAATTGACCCCAATCTGCAGAACTATTTTTTGTGGAAAAAATTTACACAAAAGTGTTTGCTCAGCTCAAGTCTAGATTAGTCTATATTTATGCATGTGTCAGTGGTGGAAAATGACTAATATTGTGACTAGTAATCTAGCATCTTTCTATCTGTGAGTTGAATTCATGATAGTTTCCCCTTTGGAGTCTGAGTTGATAGAGTCTGGGGTTCAACCTTATTTCTGCACAGAAGAATCACTTTAAAAAACCAGCCCAGTTATGTTTAATGTCTTTGGATCAGCCAGAAAATGATAAAAATTGTAAAGTATGGTAAATCACTACCACAAATGTGAGTCTGAATTAGCAGCTTCTTTAGGAACCTTGTTCTCCAGCTTAGAGACACAACATAAAATTGAATGAAAGCCATATATTATTAATACACAAAAATCAGCAGTTACGGTTACTACATGCACAACGTGCCTTACAAAAACCCAAAATAGCAAAGAAATCAAAGGTTAAGCCACCTAGTAGCGCATACTCTCTGCTTCTTCAGCCACAAGCACACACTTCGTCATTACCAAAACTAAAGTACACCACAAAACACATACCATAATCTTAATCTGCCTTATTTTTACCCTTCTACACACATCCCTTTCCCCAACAGTAGGAGTATGTCTACACTGCAATTAAACACGCCAGCTGACTCAAGCTCCTGGGGCTCGGGCTACGGGGCTGTTTAATCGTGGTGTAGGCATTTGGGCTCAGGCTAGAGCCCGAGTTCTGGAACCCTCTCCTTTCATGGGGTCCCAGAGCCTGGGCTCCAGCTTGAGCTGAATGTCTACACTGTAACCTGAGCCTCATCAGTCTAAATCAGCTGACATGGGCCAGCCATGGGAGTTTAAGTGCAATTTAGACATACCCTAGAAGTTGTGGATGTTTGGTGTAGGAGGTGATTAGATTGGGAGAAGGTAGTATGATAAAAGGTTGTGTGCAGAAGTATAGTTAAAGGTGGGGATGTAAGGCTGGCATTTCTAGCAGGGTAGAGCGAAGGTCTACACATGGTCTGTAGTCAGTTGTACGTAATTCTACTCTGAATTAGAACTGAGAGTATGGGTCCTGGTTGGAATTAGGAGGGATAAGGTTTAGTTCAGAATTTGATTTTTAGAGCTACCCTACCAAGGAAAATCTTGTCAGGTGGGGAGACTGCAGGTGTCTCTGCAATAGATGCATGCAGCAGAATTGGACTCACTGGTGTCCAGTGTAAACTGATGTGCTCTGAAATTTCCCTACTAGTTTAGAGTTCAAGGTGTCTTGCAAGATCCAGGGAGAAGTCAAATAGTGAGATGAGATTCTGCCAGCAGATGGTGGAAGAGCATGAGGGAGAAGGAGTAAGATGGTTTTCAACAGCTCTGATAATCTCTGCTGGACTTAGGTCAGTTATGTTTTTTTCAATTGTTATTTTCTCTAGGGCTTCCATGGGTTCAAATACACCTAAAGCACTCTGGGATGGTGATGGCCAGGGGAAACCTAAAAGAGTGCAATTTTTTAGATCTGGGGTCCCTGCTGAGGATCTTAGGTGGGAATATCAGAAAAGGTGAGAGGGATGCTGGAGCTGTACGGGGAACAGAGCAAGGGAAGAGAAATTGTGGTATACAAAAGAAGAAAGGAGGGAGAGTGAACAGCAGCCAGAGTCCAGGTTGTGGTGATTAGCCTAGGGGGAAAGTGGTTTGAATTCAAGGAAGAGGAGAGGAGCAGGCAGTTGGAGTAAAGAGTTGGTTGGACAACACAGAGAAGACCTGAAAAGGATTAGTTGAGTTTTCAGCAAGCATCTAAGGCTTTTCTTTTGGCAGGGAGGGTCTCATCCAAGCCAAGCCTTCAAATATTTGATGCTTGCCTATCACTATTTGCAAAATATGTTACTCATCTGGCAAAGCATTTAGAGTGCTATAAAGTATCCACAGTGTTCTCAAATTACAACCGCAAACTGCTGTACTTCCTCACTCTTTTGCACCAGTGTGCATTTCTATTGAAAGTTTGTTAGAGAAACAAACATTTTGTGTCTGCCTTCCAGTGTCTGATGAGCATTTACTATTTCATGTGCTCATTTGGTAAATGTTCTCAGAGTTGCTATCCTGACACTTTTATGCATTCATAAATCACTTTGGAATGTTTGCTTGGTAGTAACCAGCTTCTAAAAAATTGAATTCTATTTGGAATACTATTGCCAACTTGCAGGACTAATGCAGTCTGAGTAAGTAAATAAGACTCTTCTATCAACTGAGCTAATACAGACTCAGAGCCTCAGCTAACAGTCTTCTGAAAAGCCCACAAGATAAAGAAAAAATAATTGTAAATTGCCTTAGTGAACTAATTTTACATTTTGGCTGGCACCCAGGCTAGCAACTTCAAAGAAACAAAAAGAGGTTTAATATCTTTGAGATTTACATTGTGGTACATACAATTGTATAATTCACCAGACATTTCTGCATAATGGTGCTATAATTCCTGTTGTTAAAATTTGCTGTTGAGTTTAGCCATCATTGTAACTACATTCTCCTACAGACTGTAATGGTAGAAAACATTGCAACAATATATTAATCACAACAAATTAAATTAGCAAATATTGGAATAGATTCAGAGAAAGTGGAGATTCAAAAGATACAGCAGACTGATTAAGTCTAGCCTCTAGCCATTTTTCTGCAACATAGATTCTCAACTCTGGGTGGGGGGAATGAACAGGTGTCAGGAAGTCATGATCACCCTGCCCTTCCAATATTGCTAAATTCCTGCTAGATTCAAGAAAGATAGAAAGAGGGACTTGTGAGGATCCTGCCTTGGAAAATGGGGTCCTGATATGGGAAAGGTTGGCAACCACAGTCTTACCAAATATCAGAGGGGTAGCCGTGTTAGTCTGGATCTGTAGAAGCGACAAAGGGTCCTGTGGCACCTTATAGACTAACAGAGGTATTGAAGCATAAGCTTTCGTGGGTGAATACCCACTTCTTTTCCACTGCTTGCATCCGAAGAAGTGGGTATTCACCCACGAAAGCTTATGCTTCAATACCTCTGTTAGTCTATAAGGTGCCACAGGACCCTTTGTCCCAGTCTTACCAAATATTCTCTCATGATTTTTCCAGATTTTCAAAAGGAGCAACTCTGTTCTAGTCAAGAGAATCAGGCCTTAAAAGTCCTATTCAAGTCAATGGGAGTCGTGGGTGCTTGGTATCTCTAAAATCAGACTCTTCGTGTTTCAAGCTGGGAACTCAATGTTAATGGCCACTTTTGAAAAAAGTATTGTTGTCTCAGGTGCTCAGGCTTCAACACTTCCCTTGGGAGAATACTCCCCGCTCAATTAGACCTCACCCTAGGAATGTTTTCCATATACTCAGCCTGAATTGTCAGCCTTTGTTCAGATTAATTCCATCACCCCCAGCTTATGCTGACTAATCCTTACCTCTCATTACACCTTTCAAATACTTGTATACAATCATAATGTGCCTGCTTTAATTCTCACTCAGCCAAGCATCCCATACTGTTAGCCTGATTTCCCACTGTCAGTTCAGTTTCACGACAGTGTAATTCCACTGAAATCAATGGAGCTACATAAGGCTAAAACTGGAATAGTAAAGTGGTGAGTCAGGCAACTGACTCTCCTCACAAGTCAAACTCTCCTTAATCATTTTCACTGATCTTCTTTGAGCTCTCACCCACTATCTTCTGCTTCTGTGAAGAACTTTCAAAGAATACCTGCTTATATTCCCTATTGTTGGTGAATTCCAGATGGCATCAGGCCCCATAATGAGATTAAATGCTTTAAAGTAGCAGCAGTGGGTCCCACAGCTGTTTGGGGTACAGGGTTCCCACAACCCTGAAGATATTTCTTGGGAATGTAGGAGTACAGGGAGCCTACTTGTCAAACTTTCTAGAATAGCAGGTGGGGGGGGGGTGTGGAAGAATTCAGCTGGATGTTTTCAGTGGACCTTAGGGAATTTAGAGGAGGACCATCCAAAGAGTGTTCCCATTCTGTTTTGTGACAATAAGATGAGATCACTAAGCCATAGATATGCAGAAAGTGTTTTTTCACACTATTAAACTAGAGGGGCTCAAAGGAATCCAATGGGACTGTTATAGGGCAACACCCACATAGTCTGTCACAAGGGAGCATTCTACGGCATGACAGGCCATGCCTGCTTCAGTTTCCCCTATCAAAGTCCCTTCAAATAGTCCAAACAATCTTTCTTAGTGCAAATGGCTCTTGTAAGGTTGATTTGTTACAAAATCCCAGGCACATTTATCATAACAAAAGTCTCACAGCCATAGTCCAGAATTCCCCAGCATAGACTAAAGAGTACATGCAAGATCCAACCCTGGCAGCCCTCACCATGCTCTAGCATCCCTCACCATACTCTGCCTCTCCAGTACAGCCCCCGCCCCTCCACAGCCCTTAAAGTTGGTGTGCAAGGTTCTCATACCAGCAGGAACCCCCATAGCCTCACTGTCAGGAAGTCTTTACCAGGGAAGCATCCCTCACTCCCTCTGGCCCTCTCATTGCTCCCCTGGGTCCATCATAAAGAGATCAGCATGTAAACCCCTCTTCTTCTACCCTGCCTTCAGCCCTCTCTGGTCCTCGGCTCTGGCTCTCCAACTTAAAGCCAGCAGGTAACTCCCTCCACTGCTCCTCCTCCTGCTTTCAGCCTGCTGGCCCTGGCTAGGGAAAGTTTGCTAGCAAACCCCTCTTGTTGCTGTCCTGCATTCAGCCTTCTACCAGGTCCCAAAAATAAAGACTCCTAGACAATTCATCCCTCTTGCCAAGTAGGAACTGCTGAGAGAGCTCACTGTGCTTACAGCTTCCCCCCCAACCGCCTCCACTCTCCTGACTGACTCTCACTGAGTCTCCTCCAAATCACTCATTCTCCTTGATCTTTAGTACTCCTAGGTGCTGCCCCACCCTCTTAATTGAGCAAATGGGGGCACCTGCCCTGACACAGAGGAGCTGGATCTGCTTCATTTGCAAGGGCCAACCCCCCTGTGACAAGGACACTGAGGATAATGCAGCCACATTAATTGATACCAACAGAAGATCTGCCCCTATAAAACCAGTGATTTTGTTTTTAAACACATCATTTAATATGCTTCCAATTTTTAACACATTTAGAGGATTTACTTCAAATGTTCACAAAAATCCAATCTGAATTCTTTCAGTGGAGAGGAAATATTTTGTTTTGTTTAAAAGTTAAGGGATTAGGTCCAACTTCAGCTGCATTTTTCCGTGCGGCTTTGGCTGTGGAGTCACAACCAGTGGCTCCATCATGCTGAGGCTGGTTTCTAAAGAATGAGTGATCCTATATGCTATGCATGCTAACATACCTGAATATGATCAGGGAACAGAAGAATGGAGAGCCAGATTGGTTTCTCAACCAATGTTGTGGTGGTGGTTTTTGTTTTGGTTTGTTTTTTGCAGCTATGCCAAAAATTATGTTATTACTACAATGTTTGAGGGTACAGTTCGAGGTTTATTAAGTTGTCAGTGAAATAAAAGCTACGAATCAGATATGAATGGTATAGCTCATTGTCACAGAATGGGTTGTGAAAGCACATATATAATGGATTGGCTCTACTCAAATTTTAAGTCAGCTTTTTAAAACAAATTGGGTCAGGAATGTCTTTTATGGCAGATAAAAATGCCAATCTCTGGTCAGCACCTAGTATCTTCAATTGTGTCACAAAACAATACAGTGGGGTTGGGGTTTCCTTTCAGAAAAGTTCATTAGGATTTTTTTTATATATATATTCATTCCTAATCAGGGTTTTTGTATATTAGTACCAAGATACCAGACTTTCCTTGTTTACTTTAAGAAAGGAAAACTAAGCACTTGTTAAATCTTTAAGGTTATTTTCCTCATATGCTTTTTCTCATTTGTTTTTCTTTATAGTGATTCATCCATAGCAGTGAACATGATAACAAGTATCTTGGTTGAGGTTGGCTTGCAGGTCCAGGAGAAAGTGATATAAAATTCTAATCCGGCTCAGATGGCACTGAAGAATGAAAAGATTCACAACTGAATGAACCTGTTTTTTTTTTTTTTTAATCAGGGTTGAGGCCACTGCAAACCCATAGCTAATGTCTGGGTTCATGCCCATTCACAGAGGTTTGCTTGTTCAGAATTGGAAGTGGGATTGGCCCTCTATTGCAACAAAAGAACTCTGATCCCAATGAAATAAATTACTTTTTAAGACCTGGAATTTAATAATGAGACCTTTCCTGGAAACTAGGAAAGTACGGAAGGTAAATGTACAGAGTCAGACAGCTACAAGGGCTAAGATAAAATGTTTAATTACTTAATCAGAGAGCTCTATCACTGAGAACCTGATTGAAAATGGCTTTTGCTGGGCTGGACTGACCCAGCAATAGTAAGTCAGGGACACATGAGAAACAACCATGGGCCTGGTCCAAAACCCACTGAAAGCTACAGAAAGACTGATTGGGTTTGACCCATGTGATCTGTTCCAATGACGCTGATTAACCCTGATAACGCACACAAATATGGTGAAAAAGCTACAATGTACTCTAGTTAAGAACTCAGTACTCATTTTTCCCACCATAGTCTAAAGAAAAAGACATATTTTTGTCCCTTAAAGGGGTGAAGGGCAGTTGGGGGAGATGGAATTGCCCAACAACTAATGTAATAGAGAAATAGATCAGAGGTTTAGAGAACATACATATCTACCATAATAAAAAGAAAGAAAAGAAGAGAGAATATTTTCCCCAAATAGTCCTTGAAGAAGAAGAAAAAAATTGCAAGTTCTGGCCTGAGTGAAGGAAAAAACCTTCCAAGCTATTCTATGTACATCTATTCTCCTTTTCTGTCTTCAGCTTCTCTATCATTTTTATGCCTTTCTTTCTGTCTTTCTTCCTCTGACCCTTGTTCTTTCTCCTTTCTTCATACCACTACTTTTATTTAGCCTGCATGTACCTGCTTACACACCAAAGAACGATAAAAAACAGAGTAAGTAGTATGGTACATAACAATTTTGCCTGTTGGATTAATCAACTATCAATATTTATCTGTATTATGTCTAGCACCTACAATGTGCTAAACACTGTCCAACAGATCAGGTATCTGTTGCATATTATTATTACATTTTGTTCATTACATTTATCTTCCAGCATGTTAAGTGAATTTGCTTGCAGTTTCTTTTTCAGTTACAGTAGTTAGCTGTACCCATCAATTTCTTAAAATATATTTTTTAAATAAACAAAATGACCTCTTCTATCCAGTGGCTATTGCATACATTAAAGGCCAACAAGCCCAAACATTTCTTAAAATAATGTCAGATGTAGAGGTAATTTTAAGCCATAAATACTTAAGTATTTAATGAATAAACAATAACACACAATATGCAAATATGTATTGAGGTATACAACAAATAGTATACAACAAATGGCAATTTGGTAACCATTTTTAAAGTAATACATTAATCCCAAACAGATTTACACTGTATTTAGAATAAAAGATGTAATTATTTCAGAATACAATCAGTGTAAGTCAAGTCTGACAGAGTAGAACAGATGTGTCTACTTGTTAAGAGACCAGCCTATCATCACTTGGGATGCAAGATGTGATTGAAGTCTATAATGGGAGCTATTTAGGAATGCATCCAGGTTAGCAGGAGGTAGCAGAGATTCCGATTACTGTATCATTCTGCTTTTTCCCCAAGCGATCAATGAGTTGAATTAGGCAAGCTGAATAGTACACTCAGGACTATAGAAGGGGATGAATGCCCTGCAGTAAGTGAAAACAGTGCAGAAATCACTCCAGTCCTTCAATAAAGATGAGAGAAGTTACAGGAAGTTCCACAGGGGCACCTACATGAACAGTAGTTTCCAATGTACTCCAACAATTTTCATTTATTCTATATAATGGGACATCCTGAGAAGCAGAAGCAATCAATGGTTCAGCCAACTCAGCGTAGTTAGTGATTGATTATCCTCTCTTTGTGATACTTTAGTAGACTGATACTATGAAATGTCCAAGACCATGTCCAATACAGAGTACACTGAGTTCATTTTAATGTGGACTTTAACAAACATAGTTGTATTCAACAAGATACTGTGGTCTTGACTATTTTTCTATGAGCATGTGTCTATTAATGAAATGGAGGACAGAGTTATGAAAGAGAAGGATACATCCATAGATTAGATTTTGGAGACTACAACAATGGGAGGAAATGGAACTAAAATTGTCTAAGGGGATGGTAATGATTTTTTTTCATTAAAGAAAGAAATAGTCTCTCAGGTAGAGAGAGCACATATTTTCTTGGGAAAAAGAAATGTTTAAAGTGTTGTGGTCAAGAAAATAGCTCTGTAAAAAATGGCTCCTGACTGCTCATTTTCACTCCCTCTATATCTTTTAACTCGTATCTGCTTAGTTTACTGACTAAATCACATTTTTTTATTACTGCCTACACTGCAGAACCAATATAGCTGAAGGAAGAACAAATTATATTTTATTCTACCACAAAGTTATCAAGTTAAATTCTAATTCTTCTTACTGTTGATGATGGTGTATAAAGTAGAAAGATCTTCAAATGCTGGTTTAAGAATGCACTTAAAAATATCTAGTTCAGATTTCCTAAAATGAAATTAAATTGGATATGGAAGTTGATGAGGACGAATAAATATGCCAAGAGACTTTTTTTGAAGTCTTTTTTTTTTGTTTTGTTACCATTACAATGTGAAACTCCAAGAGCAGGAAGAAAGGGAAGATTCAAATCCACAGCAGTTATTGCCAATTTTAACCTTATCACTCCCAAACTATGATTTAGTGGTGGACTTTAACCCAATGCTAACCCAAAGCTAACAAGTTTGGAAATTGTGTCAGAAACACAGGATGATTGAGCCAAGTGATTCCCATTTCTCTTATTCACATACTGGGACATTCCCCAGATTCCTGGTTTGAGTTTCTATAAGGGCCACAGGGGAGAGGTCCCCTACATACATGCAAGGGAAGCTGAGAAACTGCATTATTCTGCAAATATAGTCTTATATACCTTTGCGATGAGAGAGAGATGAGAACACCTGAGAGAGAGAGGGAGGGTTGAAGAAAATCCAGAAGCCTCCCCAAAAAAACCAGAACATTTGGTATTTGCTTTGTGCTGGGACTTATTAGTTCTTCCAACAACCAGCAGAGGAAGTGCTATTGTTGTCAACAGATACCAGTAAATTTAACGAAATGTTAGGGCCCTTTTGAGGTACTATGGAAAACAGATCCAGTGACATATGAAATACTCATGCCACACAGAATCAGATCCTGGCAAATATTTCATGTGAGCCTTTTGAAGGAGTGGAAAGAAAGAGAATCCTCAGAAGATGCTTTGATGGTGAGATATAAAGCAGAAGAGGAGAATATGATGCCACCCTGGGAAGAAGAAAACTATTATCTGACTTAAAACATTTGAAGGAAGAACAACAGAAAGAGCTAGTGTGATAACTAGATTAGAGAGAAATTGACTTTCTGACACAGAGTCAAATTTATAATAGCGTTCACCTATAATATTACATGTGCATACACATTAATGTAGATGTTGTCAGGAACTGCCTCCTGGCAGTCAGGTCTAATGGTTGGAGCAGAAGTAGAGGCTGGACAAAAGATTGGGACTGGGATGAGGGTAGCACTGAACCGAGATCTGGGGGACAAGCCAGGGTCAGAATCAGAGTCTGTAGACAAGCCAAAAACAGTACCATAGACAAGGTCTGGGTGCAGGGCACAGGTTGAAACCGGGTGGACAGAGTCAGTGAAAAAACCAAATCAGTATCATAGCCAGAGTCCAGGAAAAGGCCAGAGGTTGAAGCTGGGTGGTCAGAGTCTGAGGGGTCAGGTGGTAGAGGCAAGGCTGGAGTGGGTCAGTAACAGAGCTGGAGCTAGGTCAGAGTAAGGCAAGGACAAAACTGCAACAGGGCTTGGGCAAGGCGGCAGCATAGGTGCTGGAGCTAAGGGAGCTGCGGATGCTGCCGCATCCCTGGCTTGAAGTGGTTTCCATCTGATAGAGGGGCTTACAGTTTGGTTCAATGGCTCTCAGCACCCCCACTATACAAATTGTTCCCGCATCCCCAGGGCCGGCTCCAGGCACTAGCCTACCAAGCACGTGCTTGGGGCGGCACCTGGAGGGGGGGCGGCGCTCAAGTTTTGTTTTTTTTTTTCTCCCTCCAGCCGCCGGGGAGAGCGGCGCTGCGGCCAAGCCTGTGGCCCAGCTCGCTGCCCGCCCCTGCCACGCTCCGGCCGCCGGGGAGAGTGGCACCGCAGCCGGGCTTGCCGCCCTCCCCTGCCGCGCTCTGGCCGCCAGGGAGAGCGGTGCCGTGGCGGGGCTCGCCGCCCTCCCCAGCCGCCCTCCCTGTGGCCTCCGGGGAGAGCGGCGCCGCGGCCGGGCTCGCCGCCCTCCCTGTGGCCTCCGGGGAGAGCGGCGCCGCGGCCGGGCTCGCCGCCCTCCCTGTGGCCGCTGGGGAGAGCGGCGCCGCGGCCGGGCTCGCCGCCCTCCCTGTGGCCGCTGGGGAGAGCGGCGCCGCGGCCGGGCTCGCCGCCCTCCCTCCCTCCGGCCGCCGGGAGAGTGGCGCCACGGCCGGGCTCGCCGCCCTCCCTCCCTCCGGCCGCCGGGAGAGCGGCGCCGCAGCAGGGCTCAGCGCCCTCCCTCCCTTCGGCCGCCGGGAAGAGCGGCGCCGCGGCCGGGCTCGCCGCCCTCCCTCCCTCCCTCCGGCCGCCGGGAGAGCGGCACCACGGCCAGGCTCGCCGCCCTCCCTCCCTCCCTCCCTCCCTCCGGCTGCCGGGAGAGTGGCGCCGCGGCCGGGCTTGGCGCCCTCCCCTCGGCCACTGGGGAGAGCGGCGCTGCGGCCGGGCTCGGCGCCCGCCTCGCAACACTCCAGCTGCCGGGGAGAGCGGGGCCATGGCCGGGCTCGGCGCCCTCCCCTGCTGTGCTTCCTGCCGTGCTCCCCGCCAGGGGCCTGCCTCGCTCCCTGCCCCGGCCGGGGGAGCGGGGCCACATGCCTGCCGCGCTCCCCTCTGGTGCCCAGGTGGGAGCGGCAGGTGGCTTTTTTGCCTGGGGCGGCAAAAAAGCCAGAGCCGGCCCTGTGCATCCCTGCAAGGTGGGGGCAGGAACAGGAACTGGAGCAGGCTGAGAGTCCGGTGAGTCTGTCACACTGCGAGGCAGCAGGAGGGATCCTGGCTGGGAAGTACTGTTGCACAGATTGATCTGCAGCTTTGGCAGGGTTGGGGAAATACCTGAGCCTGGGGATCACCTGACCCAGGCTCTTCTCCAGGATAGGCTGCAGCCACATGCCTGGGGGCTAAGTCACTGCAGGCTGTGTAGGAAGAGTAAGTTAGTGCAGCCTAGTTGTTGTTGCATGCCTGAGTGGTGAGTCACCACAGCTCTGTGGGAGGTGCATCTGTTTTGAAGTGCTGGAGAAGGGCAGGTGTGGTCAAGCCTGCCCACATCTAACGGCTCCTCTCCTCAGCCTAAGGGGAAGAGCTATCAGACCCAGGTCTCAACTGGATGGTAGTGAGGGTCACAGGATCAAAAGAAGGGATTCAGAGGGAGACACCGAGCAGAGAACCCCAGACAGCGCCCACTGCTCCTCGAAGGTGTCCAGGGAGCCAGTGGATGTGGCCCAGAGGAACTCTGGGAGATGTGACTTCATGGAGGAGTGGAAATAGGCCCCATAGTAGCAGAGCACCTCCTCGTCCAGCTTCCTTCTCCTAGTATGGTAGATGGCCACCTTGGCCAATGCCAGGAGGAGGTTGATGAGTAGGTCTCGCGGGGGCATAGATGGTGTGTGCATGGATCAGGAGGGAAAAGTGCAGCCAGAACCAAAAGACAAGCTTCTGGAGGAGACCAAAAAGGGGCCACAACTTGGTGCACTTGATGTAAATGTGCACCAGGGTCTCCCTCTTGCCATA
Organism: Macrochelys suwanniensis; assembly: GCA_033296515.1. Lineage (NCBI taxonomy): Eukaryota > Metazoa > Chordata > Testudines > Chelydridae > Macrochelys > Macrochelys suwanniensis. The sequence continues at coordinate 49,953,050 of CM065781.1, forward strand.
GAAGGAGCAGATGTCAGGGAAGGGGGTGAACCACACTAGGCTCCATGAAGGCGCCACCAACTGATATCCCTGGCAGACTGTGGGACCAGGGTGGCATACAGACTGGCCCACCGGAGCTCCTCATTCTCCAAGGGTGGTAGGAGGTCCTGCCACTTGGTGTCAGGACGGGACATGAGGGTGAGCAATTGAAGGGTGTAGAACATGAGCATGTACAGCTGTTCCCTAGGTTTGTAGGTTTGTAGGTGGGCCAGCTGCAAGGTCATGCAACAGGCTCAGGTGGTGTGGAGCGGGTGGCCGGGGAGACTCATGGGACAGGGGCTCAATGGTAAGGACTAGAGGGCTAGGGGTGAGGGGCGGGCAGGGAGCACCCTCCCACAGGACCCTCCAGAGGAAAACACAAGAGGCAGGCAATAAGGCTGCCCTCACCTCCTGAAGCAAACGTTGGGGGACATGATAGAGGATGTCTGTTGGAGGGGCTGCTGAGTGAACAGCCCTGGTTTGGCTGCGGGTTTGCCTCACAGACATGTACAAGGGAATAGATATGCATAAGTCAGAGATGGATTTACATTAGAGCTAGCTGAAAAATATTTTTCTGTTTCTGTGAAAAATGTTTTTTTTTCCACTGAAAATTGTCTTCCAAATGTTTTGGGTTTTGTGGAAACCCCCAAACCAGAAAGTTGTTGGCAACAAAAACAGAAAAATTTCAGCTGAAAACAGTACCATTTTTGATTATTTTCAACAAAAACATGAAACTTTTAATTGAAATTGGAAAGTTCCCACTGAAATTTCTGTTTTGACAAAAATCTATTTTGCAATGAAAAGGTTTTCAACAGAATTTTTTCAGTCATCTTCAATATACATATAATTACCTGAGATGTGATTGTAAATACAGGTTTTGCACCTGTAAATGTGTATTTGGAAATGCAAATACAGTTTTGATGATGTGATATCAAAGTCCACTGTTAATTTGGACTTCACTGTCAACCATCAGCTAGCTTTAGAAGTGGTCTCTTTTTGTGCCTTCTGGTTCTTGTAGAATTTTCTCATTTTCACCTGACATCAGGTTACTTTAGCAACATTCTCAGGACTGTCTCTCTCTAAAACAGTTCCGGTACCATTCATGTTAAAATAATTGGTTTCAATTCCTCCAGCACGCTAAAAGAAGTTGCACACCTTCTCAGAAAGGATATCCATATATCAGTGATTGTCAGCTCATTTTCCTGAAGTCTGTCATAGTCAGGAGTGAACTGATAAAGAAAAATTGCTTTTAATGTCATGCTTTTATTTAATTATTGCACCATTTTTGAATCAAGAGAGTCTTACTATAAGGAATAATCCATTTTCTTGGGAAGATAAGATAAGAGAACATGCAACTAATATTGACAGTACTGTTCCCAGCCTTCCTTACAGTTAAATTTAGCTTTACAAAGAATTCTATCATTAATTCTAATGTGATGGTTATGTAGTGATAGATTATTACTTTGATTGGCATGACAATATGAAACTATAAAGAAACATATTTTCTAATTAGAAAACATTTGCAAGAGTCAAAGTCTAGTTTCATCTCACAATTAATCTTAGTATTATTAACTGCTAAAACATTCTGTCCAAGATAATTTTAGGAATATTATGAGCTAGTATTGTTCTTCCAATAATAATTTCAATGTGTAAAAAATATTTTTTATTATTCTAATCCTATGTTTCTCCTGGGAAGAAATGCTCAGTTGTGAGGAACGGAACCAAATGGTTTTGCTTTTTCAAACAACATTCAGTTGGAAATAGTTTGAGACCCTCAAACTCATTTTAATTTTGGCCTGAAATAAACGAAAACTAAAATTCTCAGAGTGCCATTGAGTTAGGAGTGATCATTTTTATCTTCAGAATGTAGTGTGAATAAGTGAATAAAAATCTGCCCTCAATCCAATGAATTTGTGAAAAACATCTCTTTGCTCATCCCTTCCCTTCAAATGACTCTAGGCTGCTCTCAACTGGGTCAGTAACAGGTAAAGTAAAGGCTTTCAGGTCTGAGCTGCATACCTACTGCAGGTTAAGGACTGTGACCCAAGGATGAGGGCACTCTGGTGAGGTTTGTGTTCAAGGCAGTAGATAAACAGGCTGGTTTGAATAATGTTTTATCTATTTGTTAGAATGAATAAAGCTGTTTTTGTAAACACACGTGATGGTGACAGGATTGTTTTAAATTATACTTTTGTTCCTGCTGAGCTATTCTCAACACCTGCAGTTAAAATAATTATTGAAAACATTCTCCTCTTGAAAAGAAGGAGCAGTTAGCAATAGACCTGTCTTGTTACGGTAAATTAACATCTGCAGTTAATATGATTCCCCTTGGTTGTAAACATCCTGAATTAAAGCTTGTTATCTCCTTTAGGAGGTATGTTTTTATGATTTCACCTGTTTGCTAAGAGATAATTAAACATTTCACTGAAGTACAGGTTGGATGAATATGATCATATTTTAGCCACCACAGAAATTATTAAATGGTTTTATAGCAAACATTCTGGGTATTTAATTAGAAACTGTCCTGCAATAGAGCAAGCACAGCCAGTAAGTATGGCCAAAAAAGTGGCAGAGACGCTTCAGAAGCTGAGCTTTTATTTATTAGTTTGTTTTACAGTGTCACAAACTCCTCTTCCAGACATCTTGACACCATGTATGACTAGTACTTATCCATGCAATGTAGCCTGAACATTTAAGAAACAATCAAGTTTGCAGTCTCCCACCCTGGTTGAGAATTAAACAGGACTATGGGCAAGATCCTCAGACTGTGTAAACTGGCATAGCTACTTTGACTACAATGCAGCTATGCTGATTGACGCCAGGCTAAAGATTTGGCCTCCCTGGCTGCTCCACTTAGCATGTAGCCAGATCTCCACTGTTTTTTCCAATATTTGAACATGTAGGTTAACCTGTACATCACTTTACTCTGATTTGATGAGCATAATTCTTAGAATAATACCCAACCTTTGCATTTTGTAATTTACATTCCACTTCCCAGGCATATTCTCCACTATTTGATTAAAACTCACTGTTTCTGTGAATGTTCTCACGAGTAAACTTGTACACCAGACTATTTTCTGAAAGCAAATACAAGAGTCAAGAACATGGTGGAAAGCAATCCCAGTTACATATTTGAATGAATATTCAGGAGAAATTTTGGGGGGTAGGATTGGCCCAGGTCTGACAGATTTTCTAATGAGATGCCAGTACTTTTGATTTTGGGGAGGACATAGATGTGAGAATTGCTTATTTTAAACTAATATCTATTTGTGGTTCTCTTCTGTAGAACTCTTTTTACAAGATGTCTCGAGCAGAGCTAAGTTAAAATTTTAAAAGAAATGTATTAGCAAGTATTGCTGTTTCCTAATTCCTTTTGATGGTGATGAATATAGATTTTTTGGAAGTGGCATCTCAGTATGGGATTTTTTTCTGTCTCTTTCTAGCCTATGGAGCATTTCACATCTCTCAAACACCTACATCCGGATCAGACTGTTCTGAGCAAGGCAAGGCCCATCGTGTTTTCAGAACACTGCTGTATTCTGAGCTGCCATCCTTTCTTTTTAAATATTGTCCTTCCTTCCTAAATCCGTGTCAGTGGCTGATTGTTCAATCCACTCTCAGCACTGTGAGAGCTCTCAGAGCCCTTTGAGGCTAGAATAGTACTCTACACTTGTCCCCAGAGGGTGCCTGTGAATGATGTGGCACAAACCCTTTTCCTTGGAGATTGAGGGCATCACCTCTATTATACTCCCAGATACTGTCAGAGTCCAAGATTAGCTTCCCTCACCTGTGTCTGGGTCTCCTACACTACAGTATGATACAGCTTTGCCAAGACACTATGCAGACCTCTGCTTTTCACGTCTAATTTTTCTCTCCCCCACCCCCCTTGAATTCTAACCTACAGTTCTTTGAATGTTAGATGCTGCAGAGCAATAAAAGAAGTGGTCCCTTTCAGTATTTGCCCAAGGAGAGGTCAATATTTCCTTTTAAGAAAAAATGCACACTGATGACAATAATTAGGCAGACTGTGTTGCCGGGTGAATGGAAAACAGTTCTTAAGCCATGGGTCTAATTTAAGTGCTGAGGTCGGCAGTTTTTTCTCTGCTCATTTAAAACCTGACTTGAGAATAGTAAAAGAGCTTGTTAAAGGATGGTAGTTAAAAATTCAAGACATTAGGATTTATGTCCCCACCGTTGTGAAGTAAAGCATTTCTTTCTTTCTGACTCTAAGCACTGTTTCAGGCAGTTGTCAGCTTGAGAATGCACTGATTTTTGAGAGAGATTTCAGATGCATTACATCAAAGGCAAGAGACATTCAGTTCTTCCTTCACCCTTTGTAAAGGCGCTATGCTCTCCTTAGCTTACCTACGGTTCGACTGATATATGAAGGCAACACCTTATTTCCTGACATCATTATACAGTATGCCAAAACAAGGCAGAATCCTTAGTTTTTAAAGCATGTATACTGTGTCATTCATTGAAAACTAGTAGTTACTCACAGAAAAAAGTCCTGACTTTTGTGGGAACTTTGGAGTCTTATTGAAAATGAATGTGAAACTTACAGCATCCCACAGCATTTCAAAAATTGCAAAATTTGCCCTGAATACAAACTATTTTTCACCATGAGAGCGTTATTTGTAACCTATAATCATGCTAATCTTGGAGCCGGATCCTCAGCTGGTGTGAACCATTTTAGTCCCATTGACTTCATTGACTTTGTAGGCAATGGAGTTACACTCCAGATTTACACTGCTACAGCTAAGATCAGAATTGGACCCAAAGATTGCCAAGCAAGGACACCAGATGGATACAAATTGAATAAAACAATGAGGATTTGGACTTTTTGTGGGCCTTGCTTCATAGAACTTTTAAAAGCGAAATACTTGCCTTGGCCAATTTGTACTTAAGAAATTCCTTGATCATCTTCCATAAATCTCATTGGTGGAAACTGAGGGACTTGAATGCATCTGAGACAGTAGAGCAAAAACAAAGGATCTGACATGAATGCGTGATTTGGAAAATGTTACTAATATTAATTTGTATGTATATTACATGCAGTTACTAATGTTCATTAATGTTGCTTCTTAGTTAGACTAAGAAAAGTTTTCTTCAGTGTTATCAATGAAATGATTAGTGTGAAAAAGTTACCTTGAACTTTTTATGTTGTTACAAAACAGTGACATCTGTGTAATGTAAAGTAGGGAAATTTATTTCCCTGCTTGGTGAATACTCTAAAATCTTTTCCAAAGCCTTGGCAAACAGACAGAAAAATGTGATTATACACAATCCAACTGTATCCCATTCTCCAACAGATTCATTTTTAATAAATCTTTTCAATGATATATTATTAGCAACTTCAGAACTGTTTAATTAGACTGTTGGCATGATCTTCAGATCAAGAGGAGACTTTCTGATCAGGTCAATCATATTTATTAAAAAAAACCCACCAAAATTCAAATCTTGATTTTGGATTGAATGTCACAGTGTGACAGTATATACTCTTATATACACCAGTAGTCAGATAGGTCTTTACTAATATTATTTCTTCACAAGGGGAAGGAAGAAACTAATTCTAGTTATGAGCATGTGTATGTGTGTGTATTTTATACATCTATATATGGTGAATGTCTGGTCATTATATATATATATATATATATATATATATATATGGGGGCTATAAAAATCCCATATATAGTATAAGCCTCTGTTTATAACTTGGGGGTTATCACTTGCCTCTAACATCTTATCACATAAATTCTTAATCTTGAATCACATTCTTTTAAGAGTTTTCCAGACATTATGTCTGGTCATTATATATATATTATAATTATATATATATATAATGACCAGACATAATGTCTGGAAAACTCTTAAAAGAATGTGATTCAAGATTAAGAATGTTTATGCAACATATATATTATAATTATATATATATAATGACCAGACATAATGTCTGGAAAACTCTTAAAAGAATGTGATTCAAGATTAAGAATTTATGTGATAAGATGTTAGAGGCAAGTGATAACCCCCAAGTTATAAACAGAGGCTTATACTATATATGGTATTTTTATAGCCCCCATTAACATAGTAAGAGAATGCCTCACAGAGCACTTCACAATCTTTAATCCTCACAGCTCCCCAGTGTGGTAGGGAAGTACAATTATCTCCACTGTACAGACGGGGAGCTGAAACACAGAGAGGCTAAGTGACTTGCCCAAGGTCACACAGGAAATCTGTGGCAGCTCAGGCAATTGATCCCTGATCTCCCAATACCCTGAGGTCAGTCCTTCTTCTCCATGTAAAAAATGTGGACACACGATCCTAAAGGCAAAGCAATGCCAGTGTTGCACACTTCTAATACTGATGACTAAAGTTACAGTTGTTTCTCCACTTGTTAGAGTCCAAATTTTAAACAGTTTAAATGGAAGAAGAGACTGTAAAAGCCCCTGTTCTGGCTCACTAAAACTCATTATGTATTTGGCACTGTAATAAAAAGGCTACAGGTAAGTCATTGCATGCCATCAGGAAATCAATTATTCTTCCATGGTTTAGCACTTTATCTGTCTAATATAATGTATGTCATCCTGGCTGATAGCCCCAGTCTCCATCACTCCCTCTCTCTTATTTTTGTTGTATAGACCTATAATCATTCCATCATTTGCCCCCAATGAACCTGCTGTATATATAGATTTCTGCTTTAAGGCTTGCTCTAATAATACATGGCTGCCAGACTTAAGTTGCTATCTGCTTTGAACCTATTGATTGGCAGTCTTTAGGCACACACTCCACACTTTTGCATAAACATCATGGATCTTAAAAGCAGCCTTGTGGGAAAAGTTTTGTACCTTGCTTTTAACAATCTCTTCTCCTAACGGTAAATACTGAAGTAGGGCCGGAATTATAGCTTCTTTTTGGTTGCCTTTCCATTCAAAACTATGGAAGAGGTTATTGAATTTCAGGTTATGAACTTTGACTACTCATGTCTAGACAATCCTGCTAGAGATGCAAAGACTTGTTACCACAGGACATTTAGTCCATCTCTCTGCTAAGGCAGGTTTATTCTACTTAGTATACACATTTACCGACGTTTTGTATAAGCTAATTCTATAAATATTCTAAGCAGTGGGGTTTCCACTACTTCCCTAGGAAGATCATTCAAATATACATCACTGTTTGACTGGTCTGACCATTCTGAGTATTAGTCAGGTGAGATTAACAGATTCAGAGATTTTAAGGCTAGAAGGAACTATGAAATCACCTAGTCTGACCTCGTATATAACACAGGCCATAGAATTTCATCCAGTTGCTCCTTTCTCTATTGAGTCCAATAATTTGTAATTGGATAAAGCATATCTTCCAGAAGGTCATCCATTCGTCAAGAGATGGAGAATCCATTACTTCCTTTGGTAGTTTATTCTAATGGTTAATCACCCTCAATGTTAAAACCGTGTGCCTTATTTCTAATTGGAATTTGTCTTAGCTCCAGCTTTCAGCCATTGCTTCATGTTATGCATTCTCTGCCAGATTAAAGAGCCTTTTAGTACCTGGTATTTTCTCCCCATAAAGGTCCTTAAACACTCTAATCAAATCACCCCTCAATCTTCTTTTTGATAAGCTAAACAGTTTGAACTTTGTAAACCTCTCACTGTAAGGCAATTTCTGTAGCCCTTGAATCATTTTTGTAACTCTTTTCTGCACCCTCTCCAGTTTTTTAATATCCTTTTTCAAATGTGGACACTAGAAATATATGCAGTATTTCAGTATAGGTCTCACCAAGGCCATTGATTTCCTCCTTACTCCTATGCACTGCTCTCCTCTTTATATAACCAAGGACTCTTTTGGCTCTTTTTGCTACAGCTTCATGCTGGGAATTCACTTTGAGTTGTTTGTCCACTATGACCCCTAAATCCTTTCAGTCACTGTTTTCCAGTCCCCCATTCTGTAGGTATGGCCTGTATTTTTTGTTTCTAGAGGTATGGACATGCATTTGGATGGCTAGCTTGGTGCTCTGCTCCATGGCAGTACAAATCCTTTAGGTCTCTAGGGGTTTGCCCCCATGTAGTGGGCCAGTCCTCAGCCCGGGTTTCACAATAATCTCTTGCCTGTGGGTCCATACAGGAGCCCATTCTCCTGGTCAATCTCTCTGTTCTGGCTGGAGTTCAGCTGACTCCTGAGGTCCTTTCTGAATCCAATTATTTCTAGTCCCTGGCAGCGACCCCCTGGTCCCTCCACAGGTCGCTGTCTGGGGGCAGCTCTCTCAGGCCCCTCACTTGTATTAGGCTTGTAGATTCAATCTGTCCCCAAACAAGCAGGGCCTGGCAGGGGGAAGGAAAGGCTAGACACTTCCTCAGGCTGGGCTCCCCTTGCTTCTGGAGGTCACTAACAGTCCCTAGCAGCCACTTCTCACAGGCAAACTCTTTATGGCAAGTTTCACTTTTTTTAAGCTCCCCTTCTCCAAGTGGAGCATGTTCTGCAGGTGCACCTAATTGGTGTTGCTTGAGTGCACGAACAGTTGTTACCCTTTCATGGGATACAAATTTCATGGGATGCAGGGCCTGACTGATCACTGCAATACCTCAGTGTTACACCAGTGCAACTGCATTGCAGTTAATAGTGTTATAACAGTTTTTAAACTGGACTAATGCAGAGAAGAAACAGGTCCACAATGGCAAATATTCCACTATGATCCAAATATATTACAGAGTGTATTTCCTTAGGCCACTATTTTTGACGTTCTATAATATAATAGCAGCAATGCTTCTCTGACTAGATATTTTCTTCATAAATCAGTTCTGCTTATTGCTTATGATTCCTTTATCCTTTAGATGTTTTAGTGGCCTCCACCAGGACTTCTGCAAAGGCCTGAATTTCATCCTAGTATGCATCTCACTTAGGCTGGATGATTTTTTGTATGACCGTATTTTCCAAGCATGCCAAACAGACAAAATAACAACTTTAGGTATGGGTTTGGAAGATAAAAATATTTTCTCCGCAGTAAAATGTTACTACATCAGTATTTTTAAATGACACTTCAACTATTCACAGTGTCAGGAACAGAAATGGAAAAAAGTGTATAAAAATATTGCTACATTAAAGCTTTGGAAGGAGTCTAGAAGCCAACATTATAATGCCAGAGTATAAATAGAATAGTTTAGGTGACAGAGTTGGTTAGGTCACAAACCTTTAATTTTTAGGGAGTTGGGTCTAAATTAGTGATGGAGAGCCTTGTGGGATGTCTTTTTACATAAATAAATTTGTAAAAGGTTCCTTTTGGTTTGAAAAGGCCCCCAAAAGTTTGTGTGCTGATTTGTTCAGAAGCTTATCCCAAACATTAAGGCCTTGCTGCTACAAGCATTTCTGCACATGAGCAGTTTATGCAAGAATTCAGGAGAGGCAGGAATATGGCCAACAGGCTCACACACACTACTGATCCACTCACATGGGATCCTGTGTAATAAGGTGCATAACAGTCGTTGGTCACTTCTCCACCCAGGACGCTGTGGAAGTTGCCACGAAGCTGTGACATGGCTGCGTTGAGCGCTAGCTTCAGTTTGGAGGGATGATTCCAATCCCCATCCATTGTTCACCTATGACCAATTTAGGCAATATCTTGGACAATGTGAATTTCATCCTAAATTACTGACTTTAAGACTGGGTCTCTGATTAGAAGCTGGCGGTAGTATCAATGGGGTTAAGATATATTTCATGTTTTGAGACTCAACTGCTAATCTAATTTGCTTCTTGTGTTTATTGTAGCAAGGTTTTGGTGTTACACTTGTTACCATTTCAATACTCTGGTCAAAAGAAAATCCCTGGGGGTTTCATTTCCAAATGAACGGAAGCACTCACTCAAATTTTAAATCATCCTAGTACATTTTATTTAGTAAGAGTTGACATAGAAATCTCTTGGTTTGTTGAGAACACATAAAAAGAGAGATCATCTGATAAGTGAAACATAGACAAAGTGTTTGCGAGTGCAAGACCAGGATGAATTAATACCATTAGATCATGGCTGAAATCCATGGTGCAATTAGGTGGAATACATGTCTCTGTTTTAGTGGGCATTCATTCAGAGGACCTTCAACTTTGAAAGCTGTGAATAAGTGTATACATTTATCAACAATATTAGCTGTGGCAGAACAGCCAGGATCAAGAACATCAGCCTCCACCATCCGATCAAGATAAATATGATTTGGTAGGCCCACACATCACTACTTGAAGTGGTTATGTCCCCTATTGATTACAGCAAAAGAAAAATGGAGAATTTACTATTCCAGTTGTATGAGAGAACCATATTATCCCAACTTTATAAAATAGAAATAGGTTTTTTCCATAAAATAAATAATGAATGACCACTCTACCCTGTTACCTTTTGTTCTTTTTTCAATAGTTAATATTTTTCAATCAAGTGTTTAATACAAACCAGTTGCTTAGAACAGTTAACATTCCTCTAGAGGTTATTTTATTTTGCTCCTCAAGGAGAAGTCTTACTTGCTGGGGTCCAAGTCAATAGCAAAGGATAATAACGTGAGCTCATTTTTAAAAGACTTTTACTGGTTTAAGACAGGATATGAAAAAAATGAGAAAGTTCTCTCATTTCATTATAGTAACAGGACTGACAGTAGAATGCACCTTTTAAAAGTAACTGGGTTTTTCCATTTGTCATAAGGGTTGACCTAACTGCATCCCTGCTGTAATTGCCTCCCTAGGCCATTGCAGGGGTGGAAGAATTGGCAGGGTATAGGTCTGCCCTGACCCATATCCTCATGCCCCAATCCATAATCTGCCTCTGCCCTACCCCAGAGGCAGTTCTGCACCAGGTTTAAGGGCTCTCCTGCACTGAGGGCTATTCCCCTTGGGGGCTTAAATCTAGATGGCACAAAGGGGCCCTGGCACAATGTTCAGCTGGGGCTTCAGGACCTTCATGAAGTCTATGGAAAGTCTCCTACTGATTTCAATCGGCTTCAGCTCAAGCTATTATACTTTGATATAGAATCTTGCTGAATTAAGAATAAAAATTAAGCACACAGTTTAAAAACAGGGGTTTTTAAATATATAAAAAGGGCTCATAGGCATATGTTCATTTAGAACTACTTTTCCTTGCCCGATTTATTTGATGGATTTGCTAAACATCTGCATTGTTTTTATGTTCTTAATTTATATTGGGCTGCATTATAGCCTAATGCTGGGGCTGGAGGAGCGGGGGGAGAGACAGAGCTACACTGCACCAGGGTAAGGTAGGAGGGCATCATTTTATGTCAGTTTCCCCATGTATTTTGGATGCATCGGAATAACTTTGAGATGAATCTAATGTTGCATGTTTCTAACTGACAGTATGTAACTGATGCAATATGGGGCACTGAACTTTAGAATTTGCCCAGAAGAATGAAGATCAGCTAGGACACACTATGTTTAAATAATCAATGACCAATAGTAGATTTTTCTCCATTGTAGCACTGAGGTTACCACCAGTGGTAAGTAAATAATAATAAAAGATAATTTTGAGAACAACTTTGAATTTTAAAAAGCACGGAACATTTGTGAAAAGCAAAAAAAAAACAAGAAAAAAAATGTAAATTTTGCATGGGAAAAAAAGGTTTTAAAAGGGTGGGATTTGTTTGAGGGAAAAATTTAATGTGGAAAATTTGACCAAATTTGATGAGTAGTTTATGACTATATCAGTAACAGCTGAGAAAGTAGATACCAATCCTGGTCACATGACATACGTGTCATAAAAACTGGGCCAGGATATAACTTTTTCTAGCAGTCCTCTGTGTGAAATCTTTTTCACAAAGACTAGAGATACAATGCCCTCCTTCCTTATAAGTAATATTTTCCTTTGTTTAAAGGGAAGATTCTGCCATCTGGATTCCTTTAAATAATCTGAGTTTTGTGAATCTGATAAAATAACTATTTATATGCTTTGATCTGAAGAACTGTAAACTATGAAAAACTAAAGAGAGAGAGTTTCTTTTTTGTTTCCATTTACATCTTTAACTGAAGTTTGTAATACTGGTATCTTCAGGTAGTTATGTTTCAGTGTCCAATATATTTTTTGAAATGTTATAATTTACAAACCTTTGTTTTGGGTAGCAAATGTTTTGAACTCTTACTCTATAATCTAATTTCATAATCTATTCTGTATTTTCGTTTATCTCTATATTTTACTATGGATTTGTTCATCTTATTGTTTGTAAACTCACAATAATCTATGCAAGAACAGACATTTGCTAGTGAAACTTCTTTCAGTGATGCAAAATTATTATTCTTCATCGAAAGAAAGAAAGAGAACAATTTTACTATAAAAATTCTAAGTACTCCTGTCCTTCTCTCCATGCACAGGTACAACTGAGAGTTTATTATACACAGCATCTTCAGTCCTCATAAAGCATACCTACATTCTGCAAATACGTATGTAAGTAATAAATAATTTTAAGGACAAGGTTATATCAGAGGGGTTATAATGCAATTTAATTTATGTGATAGGGCATCAAGCTGGCACCACAAATCACATATAATATGATTTATTTCATAATGCACGTTCTTGAATTATGGGGTGTTTTTTCTGATTTTGCATGATGCTTATTTAAATAAATATGGAGCATTCACCTAATTTTAACTGGAATAGTTTTTGTTTGATTTTATGGTATGCTATTGCTAATGTTAAAGAAAATGACTGCAGGCCACAATTCTTCGTGACAGATTGCATATCTTTCTTTAATTTGTAGATTTGTACATTTTCAAGCAGGGACATAGCTGGAATCCATTTCAAGGTGGCATAAAACTCTAAACTGGGCTATGTTATTCCTGCTCCTTATTCCAAGAAAATTAACAAAATCCAGTGGAGTCCTTTATCTATCTAGTACAGACTTCTTTAATTAATCCTTTTTATCTGTGACACTAACAAGTAAATCTAAGACTAGAATTTAGTACCTACTTGAAACGAATTCTGATTATGCCCTAAGCTGCATATTTTTACCATATTATCTTTTGTCACTTACATGCTTATTGAATCAAGGTACATTTGACCATTTCTCTACATTTGTTGCAATGAAATGTACAGAGGTGAACATGTTTGATATCTTTTTTTTCTGTTGTACTAGATTAAAGTTTTAGAGAACGACAGAAGGAGAATAGACTGTCTCTCTGTTAAACCTCATTTTTGTGGAAGGTGGGATGCACATGAGGCCACTAATGGAAATGTCTGCATCATTAGCAGCTTGCCCTGTCTCCTAACTGTTAGTGGGAGATTCTTCAAAAAGCACAAATTGGCTTTCAGTTAGTAGGAGCTGGGCTTCTAACTCCTATTTGTGCCCTTGAAAACTCCTAAAGGGATACTGATGCCATCTAGAAGTCTGACCCACCCCCGGCACCACTTTGGGTTCGATTCACCCCCACTCATGGAAAAGGGCAGAGGGCGGGCAAGCTGCATTATCCATCACCAATGGGGATAGCTATGTTCCAGGCTATGTCTTCATTTCCAAAATGGTGGTGATGGAGGGTTTATGGCAGGATAATTAACATACAATAGTTATCTTGCTATAAAATCCTAGTGGAGGCAGGGTACCTGTAGTTTGTACTGCAAGATAGCAAAGCGAGGTCCACACTATGGCCACTACTCATGGTTGACCTTACTTAATCTACCTCATGGTAAAACTACAGTGTCTTGTCTCCACTAAGATTTTACAGAAGGATAACTAATGCACATTAGTTATCTTGCAGTAAAGACACACCTTTTGGGCAGTGACAATAAAACCCCAGAGAGATTTTTCTTGGGAGATGGTAGATGGTATTTTAACCTTTGCCCTCTTTGGGGGTTTCCACCAAGGGAGGGTATCTTTAATTTTACAGCCTGCATTCCTCAGAAGCCTGTTGGTAGAGGCTTCCTAGGAAGATGTTCTTAAACCTTTCCCTCCTGTGGAAACTGTAGGAACCTGGCAGTGAATCAGGATCTGGAATTAGAAACAATTCTAGCTGTATATCTTGCAGCTTTTGTCACCAAGATATTTACAGGCAAACAATCTTTTTTCTTAGGTGCTAATCTGCTCATGCTGTTTTATGCCCAGCTGAAATCGTAGGTCACAATCACAATTGTTTGCTGTGGAAATGGTTATGGCATTCATTCAGCGGCAAGGAGGAGAGAATTCACAGATATATTCTGCTTTATATATGTTTGAGCAGAATTGTTTACAAACATATATTTTTTTAAAGTTTCCGATGAGCTGTTTAAATATATATATCTATCTCCTTAGAATAACAGCACAGTTAAAGCATAGTGTATATATATATATATGCCAATAGCTTAATACCTGCCAGGCACCAGTAATGGGAAAACATTCAAATCACATGGATATTTGCCAATTTTTATTCACTTTTAACAAAAACTGACAAGCATGTCACATTTCATCAGGGCACATCAGGTTGTGTCACCAGGCAAGAAAAAACATCACATAACCTGGTTCAAGCAACATTTCACTTAGAGAAACAAATGTAAGGAGACATTGCTTGGCTTTGAATGGAGGAAAAAGTTACCAGTATCTCTCTGAAGGTTTGGCTTTGTAAGTAATACTTCATTCTCAACCTTTTCACTCTATTTAAAGCAACCTGAGTTTCCACTGAAGGGCTGATTACAACTTTTGGCTGGTTTTCTGTTTTATATGTTAAGTTATATTCACCTTTTCCTATATTAATGATGGGCCCAACTCTCCAAAACCCTATTCATAGAACATAGTAAGAATATTCACATTAGTATGGCCTGATGCTGCAGAATCTATGTACGCTAGGGAGGAGATTTTGAAAGGTATGAGTGAAGTTGTGGGGCTTAATTCACACTGACTTCCACTGCACATTTTGTGTTTGGAAATTTCCGCAGTCATAACTAATATGATAAATATTGTTTACAAAAATAATATTGTTTATGGCCCCAATTCAAAAAGCCCTTTAAGCATATGTTTAAATCCATTCCTTTTCAGGAAAGAGCTTAAGCACATAGAATCATAGATTCATAGGACTAGAAGGGACTTCAAGAAGTCTTCTAGTTCAGTCCTCTACACTCAAGGCAGGACTAAGTTTTAGCTAGACCATCCCTGACAGGTGTTTGTCTAACCTGCTCTTTAAAACCCCCAGTGATGGAGATTCCACAAACTCCCTAGGCAATTTGTTCCAGTGCTTAACTACTCTAACAGTTAGGAAGTTTTTCCTAAACCGACCTTGCTGCAATTTAAGCCCATTGCTTCTTACTCTATCCTCAGAGGTAATGAGAACAATTTTTCTCCCTCCTCCTTGTAACAACTTTTGTGTACTTGAAAACTTTTATCATGACCCCTCTCAGTCTTCTCTTCTCCGGACTAAACAAACTCAATTTTTAAACTCTCCCCTCATAGGTCATGTTTTTTACACCTTTAACCATTTTTGTTGCTCTCCTCTGGACTTTCTCCAATTTGCCCACATCTTTCCTGGAATATGGCACCCACAACTGGACACAATACTCCAGTTGGGGCTGTATCAGCGCAGAGTAGAGCAGAAGTATTACTTATTGTGTCTTGCTTGCAATATTCCTGCTAATGCATCCCAGAAATATGTCTGTGTTTTTGGCAACAGTGTTACTCTATTGACTCATATTTAGTTTGTGATCCACTATAGCCTCCAGATCCTTTTCCAAAGTACTCCTTCCTAGGCAGTTTTTTCCCATTTTGTATGTGTGCAACTGATTGTTCTTTCCTAAGTGGAGTACTTTGCATTTGTCCTTATTGAATTTCATCCTATTTATTTCAGACCATTTCTTGAGTTTCTCCAGATCATTTTGAATTTTAATCCTGTCCCCCAAAGCACTTGCAACTAACCTCCCAGCTTGGTATCATCCATAAAATTTATAAGTGTACTCTCTATGCCATTATCTAAATCATTGATGAAGATATTGAACATAACAGAACCGGACCCCTGACCTATCTCTGCAGGACCCTGCTCGATATACTCTTCCAGCTTGACTGTGAACCTCTGGTATCTACACTCTGAGAACAGTTTTCCAACCAGTTATGCACCCACCTTTTAGTAGCTCCATATATGTTGTATTTTCCTAGTTTGTTTATGAGAAGGTCATGTGAGACAGTAATGGAAACCTTACTAAAGTCAATATTTGCCTAACTTTAAGCACATGCTTAAATCCCACTGACTTCACTCAGAGTTAAGTACATGCTTAAGTGTTTTGCTGAATAGGGACCTCAGTCACCACTGCTTATATGACAATTTTTGTACTAAAGGGTAACAGCAGGTAATATACGGGTAGCTACTCTTCAAATGTATAGTAAAGTACTGGTATCTTAACTACTTCTAATATTTCTGGCCAACCTGCTGTCAGATCCATTCACTTGGTCCCTTGCATCTGCAGAAGTCTGATTGCAGGATCATGGCTTGAGTTTGTAAGATGTGGTCTCCGGTGAACATGAGTTCAGCACATTTTGGTCCTCCCCTTGTACAGGCACCCAGAGAAAGTGTTATAACAGTGAATGCTTGGGTAACACTGAGTGTTCCTTCCCCAGCTGTGATGTGACTGAGCTGAACCCCAAACTGGGGCAGGATGGGGAAGGTTTTCTGTTTACTTTCTGACAATATTCAATTACTTTATTTGTTATAATAGACACGAACCATTGAGAAAAAGACCTTGCTGCCCAAATTGGTTTTCTTTCTGCCAGGATATTCTACCATCTTGCAATTCTGAATTTTTTGGTTGAAATCCTGGTTCTAGTGGAGTCACTGTGGTCAGGCCATAATAGATACATCTATCTAGCTATTTTAGATCCTCGGACGAACCTTTTAGTAATGCAGTCTTTTTGCAATATGGTGGGTAACATCAAACTTCACATAGGGTACATATCTTTGGAATGCCCCTCCTACCGATGCACTCTGTGGCATGGAATAATAATCCCCCTTTCTTTTTGAGATAACAATGAGTGTACCAGTCACTCACGTGGTAGTGAGGCTCTCTCTCCTCCTCACTAGTCATGTTTGACCTGTACCCTATACTGATAGCTGCCAAATTCATTAGTGTTGTATTTGAATACATTTTTAGCAGAAGGTTATTTTTTAAATATTTCTTGGTTAAACTTTCTTATAATGAAATGGGGGTGAGGAAGGGCTTCAGTTTAGTTCCAGAAAAAAAATTGCCTTGAAGCAACATCCACCAAATGTTGAACATTTGTTCTATACATAATTAGTGGAAGAAAAAGAAGAGAAGTAAGTGACATTTTTTTCCTTGGGAGTGGATTACTTACAAACACTCTGTTTCCTAATTCCAGGGTCTTGTGGTAGCTCTTTTCTTCATTACCCCACAGCTATTCATTACTTGATGTGCCAATGTCTGTCACAATATCTCCTCTGGGACAATGGTGTCTTAATATTTTAGCAACAGCACAGCGATGTAATTATCTGTAAATAATTTAGCATGTATTTCATCTATGTGGAAGCTATCCAATCAGTCAAGGGAAAAAAAACACATTTTCCATCAAACTTTAAGCCTTCTGCAATGTTTTTGTCATCTTTGGCTCCTTAGGATGGATTCATTAAAATATTTTCTTTCCAAATCTTTTGTAGGATCCTCAAAAAGCATCTGAGATTGCTAGGGACAAATCCAGACATGATGCAAGTGGGGGCAATGCCACAGAAGTAACTGAACTTGTACCTGCTTACACTGTCTGATTTTGTCTGTTGGCCTTTGTAACATTTCCCCCCCGGCCCCCCGCTCAGGTTACCTAATGTGAAACTACACCATAATGAAAGTATTAGTTAAAAGTTACTGCAGATAAGATTATGCTAGTTGCCTTGGGTTATGTCTTGTCATTTCTTATTCTGGTCAGGGTATAGTCTCAGAAGAAAAGAATATTTAATTCAAATAAATCCCTTCTTCAAATTCTCACAAATCCTATTAATCCTCTTCCCAGCACCCTACCTCCTACGTTTCTTGAAGTGAAAATGAAAGGGGAAAAATAAACAAAAACATAAAGCCTCCCTCCAGTGTGGAAATAACACACTTTAGGCCTGATTCAATTCCACTTGAAGCTGACTTCCCACAAGATCAAACTTACGCTGAACATTACCACTCGCTCTTTCGCTTGTGTTTGTTGCACTCCATCTGCTCCTCGCTTACTTAGGCTCTGATCCTGGACACAGTTATGCACATGCTTAATTTTATGTGAGCAGTTCCATTGAAGGTAATAGGATTACTCTTCTGTGTAAAGGTAAGTATGGATGAAACTGCAGGACTGGAGCCTTAGATCATATACACTTCTAGGCAGAGACCTTGTCTTGCTATCTGCAAAAGGTTTAACACACTTTGGACAGTATATAGCTACTATTATTGAGTATAGTGCATGGCAAATCCAGTAGCATGAGAAGTTTCTTTATTACCATAACTCATCTGGGAACTAACCATCAATAACCCAGACAGTGCAAATCATGATTCCTTCCTTAATTGTTTCCACCTGGTGGAGGGCAGCTGTCAGCCCTCTACCCCTTCACAGCTAGTCCCCAACCTGTGACTGGGACCCCAACACTCTCCTCTCATATAAAGGTTAAAGAGCTGGGGGGAGGGGGTTGTCTCCTCACTGTACTAGAAAGAAACCCAACCCCATTCCCAAGATACTTTAGGGGCTGTCTTCCAATTCTGGTTCACCAGGGAACCAGACCCCTTATGGAATGAGTACCTGCACTGACACCTGCCACTAGGTGGTGTCAGTTCCAGGCATGAGGAAGGCTCAGGCTGGAGAGACCAATAGTTTACCTGAGCTCTAACAATCAGCTCACCTGCTCAGGTGATGCTTTCTCCCTCCAAGCCACCCTTCTTTCCCAACTTCCGAGGAGGGGTAGACACACCGAAAGGAGCCATTACCCTTTTCCCTATCAATCCCAGAAAAGATATTTGAGGTTGTGGGGTTACATTGTATTTGCTGTCCACCAAAATTCATACAAAATAGTTGTTTGCATAAATGTTTGTGGAAAGCAAGTATTCACACATATATATGAGAAACCTGGCACATGTAACAATTCACACGGAATCTGCTTGCACAGCCACTTTAATTCTCCTTGTACTTATGAAGTACTTTGTACTTTATGCTTATGGATGGCATAAAGAATAGTCACACCAATACTCACAGGGCAGTGGCATAGCTAGAAATTTGGGTGGGCCCTAACTTATGGTGGACAGGCAATGCCCAAAGGTCTGATGTCACAGCAAATAATATATATCACATGTTATTATATTGCATATTATATTTGAAGGCTGGGGAGTAGGATTGTGGCATGGAGGGGTAGCAGGGTGCAGAGAAGAGATATGAGAGCAGGAAGCCTGGGAGCTGGATTGCCCAGTGGAAACAGGCCTCACTGGCTGGCATGGGTTGAGCCAAGGTGGGAGGGTAGTAGGCTCCTGTGCGGGGCCTGGATCTTGCTGAAGTTGCCCATGTTCAAGAGATGTTTGTGGTGCTGGGTGAAGGCAGTGGTGTGACTGGTGGGCTACTCTGCACCGCTACCTGTTGGGAGTGGCATTCTGCAGACAAACCAAGATCTACTCACTCCACAGCCAGGAGTTCCTGATCCACAGCCATGTGGACATCGGCTTCTGAATTCATACAGGCTCAGATTTGGGTGAGTCTGGGGGCCAACTGGGTGTAGCCCATGTGACAGGTTCAGTCACAGAGACCCCCTTGGGACTGTCACCTGACGTGCTGAAATGATCTCTGAGCCCATTTTCCCTGCCAGCTTGGGACTTCAGAACCCTGCCTTGTTGAGCCAGACACACTAGCCGGCTGCAACACAGACCCAGGTCTAGTCCACACCTCCAAAGCTGCAGACTTAACTGAAAACAGCTCAGCATGTTACCTCTCCAGCATCCAGACACCAGCTCCCAATGGGATCCAAACCCCAAATAAATCCGTTTTACACTGTATAAAGCCTATATAGGTTAAACTCATAAGCTGTCCTCCCTCTATAACGCTGATAGAGAGATATGCACAGCTGTTTGCTCCCCTAGGTATTAATCACTTACTCTGGTTTCATTAATAAAAAAAAGGTGATTGTATTAAGTATAAAAAGCAGGATTTCTCTCTCTGGGTCCCCACCCCTTCTCCTAAATGGAAAAGTACCAGATTTAAGATGGATTTCAGTATCAGGTGACATGGTCACATGCCCTATGAGACCTCATTCTTCCTTACCTACAGGCTGGCCAACACTACACAGGAAGGCTTGCAGTTAAATAAACCATCCACCACCAATTGTCCTAGTCAATGGGAGCCATCGAGATTCTAAACCACCATTAATGGCCCACATTTTGCATAATTACAATAGGACCTCAGAGTTATACTTTATATTTCTAGTTTCAAATATAAGAATGATACATGCATACAAATAGGATGATCACACTCAGTAGATTATAAGCTTTGTAATGATACTTTACAAGAGACCTTTTGCATAAAGCATATTTCAGTTACATCATAATCACATTCATAAGCATATTTTCATAAAGCATATGGAGAGCAAAATCACAGCCTACCCATGGCTATGCCCTTGTGAGAGGATGAAATTCATCCCTGTGTTGACAGCCAGGACAAGAAGTATACCTCGCCTATTTCCAGGGCTTTTGTGGGTTGTAAGTGGCACACAGAACTTGTGCTGGCCCTCTGCAC
Organism: Macrochelys suwanniensis; assembly: GCA_033296515.1. Taxonomy (NCBI): domain Eukaryota; kingdom Metazoa; phylum Chordata; order Testudines; family Chelydridae; genus Macrochelys; species Macrochelys suwanniensis. Next base: position 49,973,740 of record CM065781.1, read on the forward strand.
AGTGAGGAACTGCACTCATGGTCAACAGCTCATGAGAAAGCAACATGATGGAACATATCTCCACAAAACTTTAAAAAAAATTAAAATAACCAAATGTGAAAATATCACAGTCTGCTCATGGATATTCTGTGAAAGTATCAGACTTTTCATTAATATACTACTTGTAATCACTAATTATTACTGCTCTTAATAGTAGTAATAAATAATCATTGTCATTAATTAATAATTTCCTGAAATGTTTTACCTGCTCATGTATTGTTTTTTTCTGTAGGTACAATCTGCTTTCAGCATCCAAATGGGAACATCTATCAATCTGTCAGATACGTACTCACTGTAACACAGCTAAATAATAAAGAACCAAACCCTGACATTCTTGGTTAGGGCCTAGTCCTGCAATGAGCACCCACTCAGAGCCCTGTCGACTTACTGGTGATCGTCTAAAGCAGGGGGTCTCCAAACTTTAGGAGACGAGGGCCACATTACATTTTTCAACGGGCTTCGCAGGCCGGCCCATTCTCTTGAGCTTACCCTCCGCCAAATTGCTGCTGAAGCCGCGGGACCGGCGGACCTCCCGCAGGCAAGCCGCGGCGGCTTCGGAGGAGGAGAAGGACCTCCCACAGGCAAGCTGTGGTGGCTTCGGCGGCAGGTATTCTGGGACCGGCGGGGGCACACCTGACTGCTGCCCTCTGCGCCCCGCTGCCGAGGCAGCAGTATCCTTTAAACTGCCGCCGAAATACCGCCGAAGCGGCAGCAGCGTTTAAGCTGCCGCCGAAATACTCGCTGCTGCCGACGTGCCGAGGCGGCAGAAGCAATTGGTTCGGTGACCGGACAAATTGAAGCCATGGGCCGGATCCAGCCCGCGGGCCGTAGTTAGGAGACCCCTGGTCTAAAGAGCTGATTGAAACAGTCATTGAATTGACGTCACAGAGTACCAGATACCTCATGGGCACAAAGGATTCCTTGGGTAGAACTCACTGAAGAACTGAGGCCTTAGCTTTTGTACTCAGGATTTATAAGAAGTGGCTGAATAATATCTGTGAATAATATATTAGGCCATTTTTCCCTGTGAATCATCAAATACATTATTAATGAACACATTTTATATTATTCAGTCAGCTCTTTAGAAGGTCAAACAATATTAGGCAAATACATTATTTGTGATTTTTCTCCTGTCAGTCATTGAGTAAATTAGGTTCTAGTCCTTATTCTGGCAAATTCCTATTGCGTTTAAGTTTACCTGAGTTAAAGACTCATTTTAAGATTATCTGAGTAAAAATGGAATAAGTACCTCAGGATTTGGTATGCAGAAATTATAGAAATGAGCCATGCATACTCCTTTTGGTTACTTTGACTGCTTATGATGGATACCTTTATTAAACATACAGTTCAGCCTAGCAGTCCTCTATCATGTGATTAACATGCAAGGCTGATTAAAGAGCACTGTTGACTAGACTCTTAAGGCTACAATATGCTTTTCTTACTATTATATTGTGCCAGCACACATTTTGCTGTAACACATGGTCTTTTAGATTCAGTCTCTCCAGCTGTATTTCTAAAGCTACTAGTGATAAATATATAACTGATAAAAATGTGTACTTTGGGATGAACATAATGAATGTGTTCTTCCAGGATACACGTGTGACTTACTACTGATAAACTTGACTTGGTTTCTGTGGGACATTCAGTTTATACTTAGATTGTAAGATGTAAAATCATAGAATCACAGAAGATTAGGGTTGGAAGAGACCCAGGAGGTTATCTAGTCCAACCCCCTGCTCAAAGCGGGACCAACCCCAACTAAATCATCCTAGCCAGGGCTTTGTCAAGACCTCTAAGGATGGAGATTCCACCACCTCTCTAGGTAACCCATTCCAGTGCTTCACCACCCTCCTAGTGAAATAGTTTTCCCTAATATCCAACCAAGATCTCCCCCACTGCAACTTGAGACCACTGCTTCTTCTTCTGTCATCTGCCACCACTGAGACCAGCCGAGCTCCATCCTCTTTGGAACCCCCCTTAAGGTAGTTGAAGGCTGCTATCAAATCCTTCCCCTCCTATTCCCCCGCTCACTCTTCTCTTCTGCAGACTAAATAACCCCAGTTCCCTCAGCCTCTCCTCGTAAGTCATGTGCTCCAGCCCCCTAATCATTTTTGTTGCCCTCTGCTGGACTCTCTCCAAGTTGTCCACATCCTTTCTGTAGTGAGGGGACCAAAACTGCACGCAATACTCCGGGTGTGGCCTCACCAGTGTCGAATAGAGGGGAATAATCACTTCCCTCGATCTGCTGGCAATGTGCTTAGTAATGCAACCCAATATGCCGTTAGCCTTCTTGGCAACAAGGGCACACTGTTGACTCATATCCAGCTTCTCGTCCACTGTAATCCCCAGGCCCTTTTCTGCAGAAGTGCCGCTTAGCCAGTTGGTCCCCCACCTGTAGCAGTGAATGGGATTCTTCCGACCTAAGTGAAGGACTCTGCACTTGTCCTTGTTGAACCTCATCAGATTTCTTTTGGATCAATCCTCCAATTTGTCTAGGTCACTCTGGACCCTATCCCTACGCTGCAGCGTATCTACCACTCCCCGCCAGCTTAGTGTCATCCACAAACTTGCTGAGGGTGCAATCCATCCTATTATCCAGATCATTAATAAAGATGTTGAACAAAACCTGCCCCAGGACCGACCCATGGGGTATGCCGCTTAATAGCGGCTGTCAACTAGACACTGAGCTGTTGATCACTATCCATTGAGCCCGATGATATAGCCAGCTTTCTATCCACCTTATAATCCATTAATCCAATCCATACTTTTTAATTTGCTGGCAAGAATACTGTGGGAGACCGTATCATAAGCTTTGCTAAAGTCAAGATATATCACGTCCACCGCTTTCCCCATATCCACAGACCCAGTTATCTCATCATAGAAGGCAATCAGGTTGGTCAGGTATGACTTGCCCTTGGTGAATCCATGTTGATTATTCCTGATCACCTTCCTCTCCTCCAAGTGCTTCAAAATGGATTCCTTGAGAACCTGCTCCATGATTTTTCAAGGGACTGAGGTGAGGTTGACTGGTCTATAGTTCCCCAGATTCTCCTTCTTTCCTTTTTTAAAGATAGGCACTGTATTTGCCTTTTTCCAATTGTCCAAGACCTCCCCCAATTGCCACAAGTTTTCAAAGATAATGGCCAATGGCTCTGCAATCACATCAGCCAACTCCCTCAGCATCCTCGGGTGCATTAGATCCGGCCCCATGGACTTGTGCATCTCCAGCTTTTCTATATAGTCCTTAACCTGTTATTTCACTGCTGAGGGCAGCTCACCTCCTCCCCATACTGTGCTGCCCAGTACAGCAGTCTGGGAGCTGATCTTATCTGTGAAGACCGAGGCAAAAAAAGGATTGAGTAATTCAGCTTTATCCAAATTATCTGTCACTAGGTTGCCTCCCCCATTCAGTAAGGGTCCAACACTTTCCCTTACCTTCTTCTTGTTGCTAACATACGTGTAGAAACCCTTCTTGTTACCCTTCACATTCCTTGCTAGCTGCAACTCCAATTGTGCTTTGGCCTTCCTGATTACAACCCTGCATGCTCAAGCAATATTTCTATTCTCCTCCCTGCTCATCTGTCCAAGTTTCCACTTCTTGTAAGATTCCTTTTTGTGTTTAAGCTCACCAAAAATTTCTCTGTTATGCCAAGTGGTTGCCTGCCATATTGGCTATTCTTTCTGCACATCGGGATGGTTTGTTCCTGTGCCCTAAATAAGGCTTCTTTAAAATACAGCCAGCTCTCCTGGACTCCTTTTCCCCACATATTAGCCTCCCAAGTGATCTTGCCCATCAGTTCCCTAATGGAGTCAAAGTCTGCTTTTCTGAAGTCCAGGGTCCATATTCTGCTGCTGTGCTTTCTTCCTTTTTTCAGGATCCTCAACTTGACCAAATCATGGTCACTGCTGCCCAGGTTGCCACCCACTTCTACTTCCCCTACCAATTCTTCCCTGTTTGTGAGCAGCAGGAGCATGGCCCCTAGTTGGTTCCTCCAGCACTTTCACCAGTAGGTTGTCCTCAACACTCTCCAAAAACTTCCTGGATTGTCTGTGCACTGCTGTATTGCTCTCCTAGCAGATGTGATTGAAGTCCCCCATGAGAACCGGGGCCTGTGATCTGGAAACTTCTGTTAGTTGTCCGAAGAAAGCCTCATCTACCTCATCCTCCTGGTCTGGAGGTCTATAGCAGATGCCCACCATGACATCACCCTTGTTGCTCTCGCCTCTAAACATAACCCAAAGACCCTCAACAGGCTTTTCTCCAGTTTCATACTGAAGCTCTAAGCAATCATACCGCTCTCTTACATACAGTGAAACTCCTACACCTTTTCTGCCCCACCTGTCCTTCCTGCACAGTTTATACCCATCCATGACAGTGCTCCAGTCATGTGATTTACCCCACCAAGTCTCTGTTATTACAATCACATCATAGTTCCTTGACTGTGCCAAGACTTTCAGTTCTTCCTGCTTGTTCCCGGGCTTCTTGAGTTTGTGTACATGCACCTAAGATAACTAGCCAATTGACCTGCTTTCTCAGTATTAATCAGGAGGCCTCCCCCACCTTCCTCCTTGTGTGGGGAAAAGCCATATTTTCATTATTCGTGCATACAGGAACTAGCACAATGGAGTCCTAATCCCTGACTGAGGCCTCCAGGTCCTACCAAAGTAATAATCATCATAATCTATCCTCACCCTACATCTTCAGAGATTTTGCATTTCCCTGTTAATTGGTTGAAGTTTAGTAACACATATATAGTCCTTTAGATTATAGAAAATAAACATCTCTAGAAAAATAGATCCCCTAAATATGCAGACAATGTCTCTCTTACTGTCAGTAGTTTCATTTTAACATGAATAGTGTCATGTTATAGAAAGTCTTTCTTAAATAGAAGCCATTTGTTAAAGAAAACAGGTACAGCTACAAACAGAAGGAGGCTTTGCTTCCACACAGCCTGAGTTCCAGCTTTGTTTCCCTTTCTCACCGAGGACTTCAGCCTCTCTGGAACTCTAGGCACCACACAGAGACATCTAGTGGCTAAATATGATAACAACCGGTAAATATAGGTTACAGTGTAGTAGCCGTGTTAGTCTGTGTCAGCAAAAAGAAAATAAGAAAGAAATACTTGTGGCACCTTAGAGACTAACAAATTTATTTCAGCATAAGCTTTCGTGGGTTAGAACCCACTTCATCGGATGCATGGAATGGAACATACAGTGAACAGATATTTATACAGTCAGAGAAACATGATAAGGTGGAAGTGCCTATATCAACTTTAAGAGGCTAATTAATTAAGAGGCACTATAAACAGCAGAGGAAAAAAACCCTTTGAAGTGATAAACAAGATGGCCCATTGCGGACAGTTCACACCTGTGTGTCAACTTCTGTGCCACTGCTGGCAGTGGTGTTGCCTTCAGAACTGGGCCCTTGGCCAGCAGCCATTGCTCTCCACTCTGCCTTCTCACCCACCCCCTCAGAATACATTCTGCACCCCACCAGGGGAGTATCCCCCTCCCAGGTTGAGAACCTCTGATCTAGATCTTAGATCCAGGTGCTGCAGCAGGTAATAAAGAGTTTTTGTGCCAGATAATCTCCCCTGAGATTATCCCGGAGAGAAAGTGGTTGGGATATAGGCAGGGAGTAGGCAGATCAAACTTTGACATGAGAGAGAAGGAGGGAGCACGCTGCATTCTATTCTATTCTATTCTATTCTATTCTATTCAGGTACTCATATTGCTCTCATCACTGTAGTATGTGAGCGCCTTCCAGTAGTGCGTTAAGCACAATGACTAATACCCGTTACATGTTTGTTGTCTCATCCTCTCCCCAGGGGGAGAAGTCCAATTTTCTATGATTCTAAGCGTTTGCACTGGAGGGTTTTGTTTTGGAATTTATTTATTTTAATCTATCTGCCAATATACACATACATACACACTATTTGTTAGAGAAGGCAAGGTCTAATTTGCTACGTGGCTGTAGAAAATTAGCACAACAGGGGAAGTAGTGGAAGAATTGTTCTATTGAGGGACATCTCTGAGGCATATTGCCTCCTGCACTCCTACTGTGGCATTGTGCCTATGCATGTCCCCTTGCACATAGCTGTCACTAAAGACACAATGTAGCCCATGATTATTAAATATCTTAGTGCTGTTAATACATACTAACCGATCGTCATGTTCTATGAAAGTGCCTGCAGGACTGGTGAACAATGGTCAGAAAGAACCATACTTTACTGCAGGTATGAAATGTAGATAGCAATGCTTTACATGGTGGTTGTAGGGTATTCTGTTGCTGACAGTAACATTACACAATGGGAATTTCCAACTGTAAATAATGAAGGATTGTGCAACATGTGCTTGCCCTAGATGCAATATTCCCAGGTAAAGTCACATTAGATTAAAATACAAGATAAATAAATAAACATTACCGACAAGTAGAATTGTCTATTTATACCATACTCATCAATGTGGTGTCTGAGTCCACAAACAAATCAATCTCTCTTTTAACAATTTCATCTGGCAGAAGCTGATTCATATTTTATTAAATTTTAATATTTGTGTATGCCAATAATACATCCACTCCATCTTCATTCCTCTTTTACTACTGCGTGTTCTCATCTTCCCTGTTACAAACTAAACCAGGTTATTATAATTTGTAGTCGTAGCCCTCTGGTCAAGACTCTGGCTTTAGGAAAAATAAATTCAAGGAAATCCTTTGGCTTCAACAACAAAACCACCACCACTGCCCTTAGTTGAACACAAGATTGTTGTTAGCATGTATTACCCTTTTCATTGTTACACTTCAATTCTTTACTTACACGCACTTCTGATGTATAATTAGAGCAAATCATTCATTATGTACAGCTGTTAATGTAAAGTTAAGACCAATGAGTCATGGTATATATGATGGGTAAGAAGAACCCTCAAACTGCTGCTGCTGCTGCTTGAGGCTAGTGCTCTTTAAAACCACAGAGATGTTCCAGTGAACTAAGAATTATTTAGGAAATTCTATTAGGCCATTTAACTGACAAGCAGATGAAGTCTGTCAATGATTATGATGAAACCTGCTGAAAGTCTGTCAAATCAAGGATCCAAGAGCAGAGCTATTTTATCTATATTACCCTACATTGTATTGATTTTTGAAGGTATACATATATTGGAGGGAAAGCTGAAGATAGTTCAGCCTCTGTGGAAATCATTGTTCAGTTCATTACAAACTGCCTGAGTTTAAGTTGATTAGACCTCAAAGAAAGAGCAGAGATTTTTATGGTAATTTCTTTCTTGAGGTTATCAAAACTGCTCCAGAGCAGTTTACCCACACAATACACAGAGACTGAAAAAGGCTTATTGTGAATCAGATTAAAATGAGGGTATAGAAGGTTTAATGAATTACGGTGTTAAACTTTGGTGGTTGTTGTTTTGTTTTGTTTTAAACTCAGCATATTAAATTCTCATGGGGTCACCCTGTCAGCGTCAGTTCTGTGGCCTGGATTTAGTTGAATCAATCCTAATTGAAATTCTGCACAGGTCTGGTATTCTGTGGAGATTGCAGATGAATGACAGTGCAGTGGCAGGAAAGATAAATATGCTGGCAAATGAGATCCAGGCTCTCCACAGAGGATGGAATAAATTACTTTACCAATAGAGTGGAGGTAATACGTTGGAGAAAGAAAGTGAAATCGAAGCTAGTTTAATGCCAGGTTTGTTAAGGGGGTGGGGGGTGGGGAGGGGGAGAACAGTTAAGATTTACTTAAAATACAGATTGTGGAATGTACTGCATTTAGGCCACTTTTTCATTGCTTTTGTATTGTGAATAATGATCACTGCATACACTTTAATTTCATTTATGCAGACGACAGCTTGCACAATTTGAATGCATGTAGCACTCTATGTGTAGCTCAGGTCCCAGTAGTAACTGTGGAATAGCATATTGATTAGTAATTTGATAAATATACAAAATGGCATATCGCATTTAAGGTGCTTCATGCAAAATGTATTTAAATGACCTTGACTAATTAGTATGAATAGCTGTGAGGCACTCTTATATGAATGAGAGTCACATTTTGTGACTGCAAAGATTTAAGAGGTTTCATGACTGGATGAGCAAAATTTAAACCAAAGGAGAGAGCAAATATTAATTTTAATGGAAATTAAAGTAGATTAGAAGACCTGATAGGGCTTTTTCAGCCTCCATCCCAATGCAGGATTGTTGTTGTCTCAGTACAGAATTGCTTCTTACAGTCTAGTTTTAAATGGACCAAATAATGAGGATTACAACATGTCCCTTCAGAGAATGTTTCAATCAAATGAATCAGAGAGTGTTTTCTGATATTCACCCTAAATTATCCTTGTTAATTTCATCCTATTACTCCCACAGGTAGTTATTCCCAATTGTGCCACCCTAAATACTCCATTTCCCTCCTCTGAGCTTATACTCTGCAAATATGTGTAGACTCTTACATTCTCTCAAAGTAATCACTTAGGTAAATGATAGAAATGTAACACTTAATTTTCCTCATAAGTCAGTCTCTTTGGCCACCTTATACTTCTATTTGCTGTTATCTGAACTTCCCTCAGTTTGTCGAGATATATCATTGTGGCAACATGGTGCTCAGAACTGATTGCATTAATCCATACGGAGTCACACCAGTGTGATATATAGAGAATTTATCTCCCTCATCTGTGACGTGATGATTCTGTGGATGCAAACTTTCACTGCCATTTTTGCTTTGACATTGTGTTACAAACTCTTGTCTAATTGGTTGTTCCTGATCATCCTTTAAGCTTCTTTCCACATTACTATGTTCTCCCTCCCCACGAACATCTATGTTTTAGATTATTTTCCTCCAGATGTATTAGACTGTATTTTTCAAAGATAAATCTAATTTTATTTTCAGCCCATGTTGTGAAAAAGGAACAAATTCAGTCTGGACAATTGGGCATCATTCCAATGGAATCACTGGACATCTACTTGCTTATGCCAGTGGTGTATTTTACCCAGTACTTGAAAACAGGTGTCTGGATGGAAGTGAAAGTGGCAGCTCTGGCTTGAACAAAGAGCCTGTTATGAAGGAAATAAAATGTGCCTACTGATTAGCTAGCCAACAAATACAGCCAATGTGCCCATGGACTTGATGGCACAGCTGCATATTTGCCATATCAGAGTTTCATTAGTTAGAATAGGCTAAGAAGAAGATCTGTATGAGGAAAAAAAATTCCCACAATAATTAGGTGATATTTTATTATGCTCTTTTACTATCACTGGGCTAGATCCTACTACTCTAATTCATATTGAGTAGTAATATACTCTGCTAATTATCCCACTTATGAAACCTTCTTGGTCTGAAATATCCTACCAATACCCATATTCTTGTGCAATTCCATTCGAGGCCCAACCTTTTAGAGCTGGATGAAATTTTTAGCACAAAAAAAGTATTTTCATTAAAAAAAAATGGCTTCTTCTCAAAACTGAAAAACTTTCCTCAAAAAATAGTCCACATTTTGACATTTTCAGTTTTCACAATATTTTGTATGGATTTTTTTTATCAGAATCATATTCAAATTTTTTGGATGACCAAAACCTGCATTTTCCAACTAAAAACCAGGTTTTTGGAAAACGGAAAATGATTGAAAATAATTTCAATACAATTTTCCATTAAGCATATGGCAGACAATTTTGGAAAAAAAAAAGGAAAATGGGTCCATTTTGAACTCTGCCAAATAGAAACAACTTCAGTCCCAACATTGTTCATGAAATCATTTCCCCATTTTTTGACTAGGTCTAATATTTATAGAGCTGGTCAATATATATATATAGAGTTTAAATACTAAGTATTATGAGCAGCGGACATCTTGGTGACAGATGTTTTCCCCCAGCTGATCTGCCTGCATTGGTGGCTGCATGTAAAACTATAACCCTTGCCTCTGGCACCAGTTTTCAGCATTCATGTGTTCGTAGAGAGAGATTCATAATTTGGCAGCCTGAATTTATATATCACGCCCTCTCTCTTTTCGATTAGCCATCCAGAGCTAAAAAAATATTTTTTCCTAGTGGACCAGTAATTATGAAGGCTTTCAATTTTTGAGGAGATTATTCCCCCACTGGGAAATGAATGAATGGATGCAGTCTCAGAATAGTCATTCTGAGTTTATTTTTATTTACCATGGGGGAGAATCTATCCATCAACCACTTGCAATGAGCCTTGGGGTGTGGGGAAAGTGGGAGAAATCCTCTCCTCAGACTGAACAGCCACTCCCAAGAGTTTATTCCAGCCTAATGGCTGAAGCAGACTCCGCAGCACCTTTCAGACCTTCCAGACCCCACAGAGGAGCAAGGGAGGATCCATGGAGCAAGGGATACTCCAGCCACTCCCAACTGCTCCAAGCATACACACACTGAGCTTGTGCAGATTAAGACATTGTACAATGTAGGGAGTGTGCACTCCTTCAGCATGTTTCACTGTTAAGAGGGCCTCTGTGTGTGCAGAGGGGTAACTGTGTTTGTCCTAGTATGCATCTAGGGTGGGATTTTCAAAAGTGTCTAAGGGCTTGTCTAACTCAAATGTTCTATGACTTTAACTACAGCAGTTCACTATATACAGTTATTCTATTCTATACAGGCTTTTATATTGTGCTCATCACAATAATACCAGTGTGCCTACAACATCCCTAACCTGAATGCAATTATACTAGTGTAAATGTGCTTCTGTTAATATAGTTTGTTCCCATATGGGAAGCGAAATAAACTATACTGGCCTAAGGCACCTTTGTATGGGCATAAATATGTCCACACTAAGGGAAGTACTGATACAACTTTCTGTAAAAAATCACCCCCCTAACCAAAATAGTTATACTACTACAAAAGCTGTGAGTAGACCATGCCTAAGTGACTTAGAAACAGAAGCCCCATTACACAGGTTCTTTAAACAATCCCACCCACAGCTTTAGTTTCATTGTTACTAAGAGTGTTTAACAATAAAAGCATCTCTGTCCAGGAGGCTTCAATCAATTTCTTATGCTGGGTGTGGTATGAGCTCATCTTTGCTTGCAATTAAACTGTTTCCAGCAGCAGGTCAGATGCACCCACTACCAACGCCCATTGTCAGCCATGAATATATATCTAAGCCCTGATTCTACAAACACATATGCATGTGCTTAACTTTAAGCATTTGAGTAATCCCATTGATGCCAAAGTGTTACCAGTTACCTCATACAAATGCCTAAAGCAAGGAGTCATTCAGCCTGTGGGGAGATGGAGCACCTCATATGTATACATTTCAATTAATTTATTATTTCCATATTTTTACCACTTTGTTCAAGTATCATGAGAATGTGTTTGTTCTCTTTTCATTTGTAATACATTAATTGGTTTTTTAGTTATCAATAGCATTATGGCTTGTTAAAAACTACAGTAAGATTTCATGTTTTTTTCACTCACATTCACTCTGATCACACGTCAAAATCCCTTTATAAAATACCCTATGTTCATACCCTCAATATTAAACAAATTAATAAATGTTATTATTCAATTTCTAACAACTTTATATCTATAATCCCCCTCAGAATAAAATATTAAACTTCAGAATCCTCCTAAATAAGGATTCTTTTAAAAAGACATGCTTAACTTGTCATTCTCCACTTAAGAAGTTCCTTTCTTTTGTTGCTGCATTAAAATCCACTGATAACTGGAAATAATTCTTAGTTTTATCTAATCTACCTATTAATACAGGTGAGTAAACTATCTGTAACAATTTATTTGATGAAATTACCCATTTTTACTTATTAACAAATTGTTCATAAACAGTCCATAATCTTCATAAATTTGTTCATTATTTGAAATTAACCAGTGCATTATGTGAACATTAGAGCTGCTCAGAAAATAGTTTTTTTTTCCTTGTGGAAAATTTCAGCAAATATGATTTTTTCCCTTGAAAATGTAGACCTTTTTGGCAAAATATTTTGGTTGAAAACCAAACTAGTTTGATTCAAAATGGTGTTATGGTGTCTCATGGGAGTTGTTGTTTGAATGCCTTATTATTCCACTTTCCTAAAGGGCCTTGGCTCTATGACTGAACTACATTTCCCATGATGCACCACTAATTCCTTTTGAGTAAGGAATGGGGTGCATTATTGAAGTACCTGGTTATGGTGCATCACAGGAGATGTAGTCCCACCAGAGAATGTGACTAATAGAGAACAGGTGCATAAGACAACTGAACTACAATTCCTATGAGGCACTGCAGTACCATTTTGACAAAAAATATTTTGTTTTTTCCCCAACAAAATACAATTTTCTGCAGAAAGCAGGCACTTTTGTTAAAAATCTTTAGTTCAAAACTCAATTTTCCACCAAAAAACAGTTCAGAGAGAAAAATTTTAACTAGCCATAGTGAACCTATGGCAGGGGTTGGCAACCTTCGGCATGCCATCTCCAGGCACAACTCTAACAATCCTGCTCCGTGCCCAGCCCGAGCCCTGTGCCCACTGGAAACATTGAACCCTGCTGAAAACAGCCACCTCTGGGGTGGAGAGCAGCAGCCCATGGGGCCTGCTGGCCAAGGGAAGCCACAGAGCAAAGCCCTGCCCTGAGGAGACGCGCCCAGGGACTCATTAGCAGCTGCGCGGGGCCCAGGTCTCACCCGAGGACGCCTCCAACCCACCACACCTGCCGCCCACAGCTCAGCCTGCATGACGGAGCCTGGGGAAGACCAGGCCAGGGCTGCACTAGACTCAGCGGGGCGTGGCAAGGTACAAGCTCTGACCCCCAGAGCTGTTCTGGCAGGCGCCCCTGGATGCAACACCTGGTGTTCAGGGCCTTGGCTCGTCTCACTCGGGGGCTGCGTCCGCACTAGGAGCACTTGGCGGGCAGGACTGTGCTCTGGCTGAAGTCACAAAGTGAGGGACAGGTCAGTGGTTTGAGCATTGGCCTGCTAAATCCAGGGTTGTGAGTTCAATCCTTGAGGGGCCATTTAGGGATCTGGGGCAAAAATTGGGGATTGGTCCTGCTTTGAGCAGGGGGTTGGACTAGATGACCTCCTAAGGTCCCTTCCAACCCTGATATTCCATGATTCTATGCGGGCTGCAAGACATTTTGTTTAAGCTGACCGTCTGCAGGCACGGCCTCGCCACAGCTCCCAGAGGCCACGGTTCACCATTCCCGGCCAATGGGAGCTGTGGGGAGTGGTGGCTGTCACGTCCTGTGAATAATGCAATGGGAAGGTAAGCCTGTAATTGGCAATGAAGAGGCAAAATGATTCACCTCTTTCCTCACTGAACTCAGAAGGAGTTCACTCATATGGCTCTTTTTGCAGAATCAGAGTTTAACTGGATGGAGTGGAATTAAAGGAGTCTAAAGTGGGGTTATGATGTGCTGAGAGTACTGATAAAAAGTGGAGGTAAAAACAAATTTATACTTGGACTCACTTCGGAATTTGACTTTTGTTTCAGATAGTTTAGACCTGAACCATTTTTAGAGCCATACAACCACAATCTGGTTCCTGCTTCCCATCATTGGAAAAATAATCTGTGCCGGCAGTATTCCTGGTACTGATGAACCCCCTCAGCATGCTTAGCTGCACTGTCTCATGCATTAGTGTTATACCAATAAAATAAAAACCAGCAGGATCTTTTTAAAGGGGGTAAGACAGAATGTCACGTTTATTGTGAATACAAAAAGAATCATAGTAAGCAGTGAGTTATAGTTATAACATTTCATTCAGTTTCAGATTCATTCATACACACAGGTTCTGCATAGATGTCATAGTTACCAGCCTAGAAGTTGCTCATGCCAAGTTACTGGCCAGGTAACCTGGGCATGAGGGTGGAGCAGAGTCCTTGTCAGATTCAACTGATGCTCCTGGAGGTTGGCAGCAGAACCAGAGACTCAAAGTCCTCAGTATTTAGAGGCCATTCTTATAGGGATTTATTCCTATGTCAGTCTATGGGAATTTCTTCATCATGCTGTTGCTGAATCAATCAGCAGATGGCACATTCCTGATGGCATTCCTGGTGGCTCCACACTGTCCAAAGTTTGTTTTTCTCATCCTTCCAGGTGGTGGGGTGGATCCCAGTTTTACCCTCCGGGGGTTGTATCGGTCCACCTGAAACCTTTCTTCGGCCGATGGATACTCCCTTTCTAGGCTGGCACCTCCCTAGCCATTCATGTATATCATGCATTCATCAACATACATTCTTTATCACAACTGTTAAAGTATTGCTTTGAGAATAGGATCTTTGTCTTAGGATGTACTAACACAATCAACAGCTTGCAAGTTTCACATAGTATTTTTCTGAGAACAGATACAATCAATGGTTTATACAGACAGTAGCTTGTAAGTTTAATAAGGGATCCAAGAGATCTTTTACTTAGTAATGCTATGAGGTTTAAATTGTGGGGGACAAATTATGGGGAGTTACTTTCACTTGGGGAATCACTTTCAGTACCTTCTTTAATATCCCTACATTAGATGGGGTAGAGTCAAAACTGTACCATTCCTCTCCTCCACCTTTCCATTCTTCATTCACATGTGTGGGTAGATTTCAGTGTAGTAGCCGTGTTAGTCTGTGTCAGCAAAAAGAAAACAAGAAAAATACCTGTGGCACCTTAGAGACTAACAAATTTATTTCAGCATAAGCTTCCGTGGGTTAAGAACTCACTTCATCGGATGCATGGAATGGAACATACAGTAAGCAGATATTTATACATTCAGAGAAACATGAAAAGGTGGGAGTGTCTATATCAACGTTAAAAGGCTAATTAATTAATGAAGAACCCGCTTCATCGGATGCATGGAATGGAACATACAGTAAGCAGATATTTATACATTCAGAGAAACATGAAAAGGTGGGAGTGTCTATATCAATGTTAAGAGGCTAATTAATTAAAAATAACATTGATATAGACACTCCCACCTTTTCATGTTTCTCCGAATGTATAAATATCTGCTTACTGTATGTTCCATTCCATGCATCTGATGAAGTGGGTTCTTAACCCACGAAAGCTTATGCCGAAATAAATTTGTTAGTCTCTAAGGTGCCACAGGTATTTTTCTTGTTTTCTTTATGTGTGGGAGAGAGAGAGTAGCAGCCTGATGTCAGTTGTGTTCCCTCTTTTACTGCTACTTGCAATAGATGTAGCTGGCAAGGGAATAAGGGCACATTAGCCAGGTCACACTCTAGCGGTAGAAAAGGGACTTTTTGTATCCCTGGGGATTCATCCTTTTATTCTGGCCCTCATTTGCTTATCTCTGAGGTCAGAATATGTCTCTCTGTGATAGCTAAAGGTGCTTTAGGAGCTAAGTGAAGGCTTAGAAAGCAGACATGCTGCACCATAACATAACCATGGTCACTTTTGCTGGTGAGCTCCAATGTGGAAGTATCCATCTTTAGCCTTAGGGTGGGGATATTGTATTTTATAAATTACATGTGGTAAAAACTTGCATAATATGTGTGTTGTATTTTTAATGTGCCTTTATACTAAAAGGGAAGTGTAAATATTTAATTACAGAGATCTCCACCAACAGATTGATAACTGCGTAAACATAAAAAAACATTGAAAGGACTCATTCCTCGTTAATACATCTAAACCAATGCAGGTGAGATAAAGTTTGAAGAAGCATGTGGTATCAGACTGGTAGTGCTGGCATAAACAGGGACTTCCTACGGAAGACATGTTTACTTTCACTGAAACGCAGGCTGGGCAAATAATCCCTCCCTAGTCTGGCATCTCTGCCATATGGCAATGGTCTGACCAACTTGTGAGCAGGCAGCATGCCATCCCAACAGATGGACATGAATATAGCTAGCCAAGGATACTTTTATCCTATGTGCAGCAGATGTATGTACTTATTAAAAGCACCATTCCCAGCTGTGAAAGTTGAAACAGCTGTCTGCCTTGACCCACTGTTCCTAGAGATCAGAGGATGACAATACTAATCCACCATGGAAACTGATCAACTTTGAATATCATAAAATATTTTTTTTTGTCAAGTTAGCCTCCTGAGGCTGCATAGCTATACCAAGACTTGTAATTCTTCAGGAGATTTTTTTTTGATGGACAATATGTCATGACACTTGACATAGCAGAAACAACAGAGCTAAGAACATGCCTTCTGTTCTTTGGCTTTCATGAATTTGCTTGCAGTACCCACAGAGCCTGTAAAAGTGGGATTTGTGGTACAGTGAATGGCAAATAATTTCCCCTCCTACTTGATGGAACTGAATTGCTGCTATTTGTCTAGGGTGACCAGACAGCAAGTGTGAAAAATTGGGACGGGGGTGGGGGGTAATAGGAGCCTATATAAGAAAAAAACCCCAAAATTGGGACTGTCCCTATAACATCGGGACATCTGGTCACCCTATATTTGTCCCACAATCAGAGAGGCCAAAGGAGGAGATGGAGTGAGCACCATTGTGGAATATGTGATGCAAAATTTGAATGCTATGATTCAGCATCTTTTATTGACAAGCATAATAATCTAGTTAATATAAACATCTTTCTTTCTGCTCCACCTTTAACTCTCTTTAAGGAGGCTGCTTAGGTAATCTCAGTTGCTCTCATGCCCTCAACTACTATCTTTATGCTGATGACACACAAATCTGCCTCCCTCTCTTGACCTATTTCTCTTCATCCCATCTCCCATCTTGACCTGTTTCTCTGACATTCCCACCTGGATGTCTCACCATCTTAAAATTAATTGGGTCAAAACTGAATTCCTTGACTCTACTACTAAGTAGATTTACTTTTATTTCATCTGAGGATAGGCTATAGAAAATCCTTTAATTTTTATATAAGTTCTAAGGCAACAAAACCTATTCACTGGATGCATGTTGCACACATATACACTCATTGGTTAGGATGTGGATTTCTGTGTACAATTAAGTGACCGTATCTGCGTGGAAAAGCAGCTTTTTACTTCACTGAATTTCTGTCATGCTGGCTTTTATGCCTTCAATATATCTTTTTGTTCAGCTTTCTAGATTTTTTCAATTTATTCCTTTTAAATCTTTTTTTCACATGGATGATGAATTTTAGCCTCTGTGCCAGGCTCAAGTGTTCTACTCTTCTAACCTTTTCACGTTTTATCTGAATTCCTGAGGGGATGGAACTATTCACTGGTAAGCTATTGTCTGCTTGTTTTCACCTTTTCCTAGTGTATATATTCTTTTTTCAGGCCTGGATAATGATAATGGGTTTGTTTGGTTTATTGTTTTAGATTCGTATATGAATGCTTGTTACTTTATTAATTTCAGAGTTTGTTTTGAAATCACTCTGTGGCTTTTTCAGTCATTTGTTTCAGAGCTAATTCTGTGCATTTATATTCCTTTCTTTCTACCACTGTATCTTTTTCTCTTCTTTTACTTGTATGATTGCAGACATCTCTCTTCCCTCCCTTCATACCCCATACCCACCCAATCAACATGAGTCAACTTAAACTGCTCTACAGCTGGCCCACAGTTAGTTTACTTACTTTAGAGGATTGCCTAATGCGAACATTATTATTTGTATTTCAGCTGTGTATAGAGGTCCAAACCAAGATATCGGCCCTACTGTGCTAAGCGCTGTACATAGAAATAGTAAAAGACAATCCTTGCCTGAAAGAGCTTATGAACTAAAAAGCTGAGACAGACTGGGAGTAGAATAAAGGAAATATGTTCTCCATTTTATGATGGGAAACTGAGACACTGAGACTCGCTAAAGGTCTCACAAAGTTCATGACAGAGCCAAGAATTGGACCACAAGATCTAATGTTGTAACCACAAGATCTCTCATTTCGCTCATTTTTTAGATTTTCTTGTCTTAGTTTACTTGCTACATGATCACGTTTTCACAGAAAGTTTCCTTGAAAATGTGTTGTGTTTTTTTGTCGGAAAAAAAATAGTTTCTTGGTAGTTTTCAGCTGAAGTTTTCCAGGTTTTGGTTTTCTGGGTTTTTTTGGATAAAAAATAAAAATAAAAAAAAAAATCAAAATTTTTATGGGGGGGTTGGGGTCAGGGAAGAAACAAAACAAAACAAAAACATATTTTCCAAGCAAACGTAGGTATAAGAAAAGGACTCTTTAATGTTGCCTGTTTTCATGTAATTTTGAAAAATATGATGCACATACATGAAACACCTCCTATATACCTTAGAGCAAAAGTTAGAACTATGCTTTTCAATACCTTTTCTTTGAGATTCTTTGAGGTTAGGTCAGTATAACTGCGTTGCTCAGGTGTGTGGATTATTCACACCTCTGAGCGACACAGTTATACTGATGTTAGTTTACAGTGTAGACCTGGCCAAAGGTAAGAAAAGCTGACCCGAGTATTCTGCCAGTCTCTACCATTTAAAGTAACTGCACTTCATCCTTTGTCTTCTGGATGTACCTAGTAGATTTGTATTTCCTGTGTCATTTATAGGCTTTCTTAGGGGAAAATTACAGTGTAACACGCACACAAAGGGCCAGTCTTGAACTAACTTTTTTAACAGTAAGCTGAAGGTACAGTTAAAAAAGAACTTTCTGAAACTTGCCAAGTACAGAAACATCATTAGGGCAAATTCTACTTCTCATTAGCCTTTCTTAAGTATAAACATTACAACATCATTTACACGAAACTTCCTGAACTCTGAACCAATTCTGTTCCGTTGGCAGCTCTGCAACAAAATATGCTACTGTATGTCAGTCTTACTGTTCGCTCCAAAAGAAAAACAAAGGCTATATTTGCGTTTGCCATCAAACTCATAGGGAATATTTGGTGGGGTTTCAGTGTCAGGCAACATCTTTTTACAGCTCAGATGATGAATTGTTTAAAAATCAAAGCAGTGATCAAGAATTCTACTCCATCCATTCATGTTCAATCAACTATATAATCAGTAAGGAAGTGCCAGTACTTTCTTCCATGTTCTGTGTATTTGTGGTAAAAATGGCTAATATAGCGTTCTAAAAACATTTAATGAAACTATAGTGCAATCCTTTTGAATCCCAATGTTCTTGGTATGACATTCATATGATGTCAGTGAGAATGAAAATCTATGGCACAGATCATTTGTATGCCAGACATGCATGTAATAAGAATTCTTATCCATGCAACTCAACTTCCATTCATTGGAAACATTCCAGATCAGATACAGGTGTGGAAGATAATGTGTCTAAAAGAATTAAACACTTCTAACATAGCACATTAAGGGCCCTCCATTATTTTCATTATATTATCAAGACCAAGGATGTGCTGGGTATCAGTGGGTCTGAGCATGAGCTACACTGTCACATTAAATGATGAAAATGGCTGTCTGCCATTATAT
This sequence comes from Macrochelys suwanniensis, assembly GCA_033296515.1. NCBI lineage: Eukaryota > Metazoa > Chordata > Testudines > Chelydridae > Macrochelys > Macrochelys suwanniensis. The sequence continues at coordinate 49,993,055 of CM065781.1, forward strand.
TGTCATTTTGGCCCCCCAAGGGGTTATGCTATTTTGTGTGTGTGCGTGCACACATGCTGCTGTATGAAAGTGATGCAACATGCTTCTTGGGTGGGTACTGGAGATGAGGGGGAGAAGAAAGAATCATTTTTCATTTCACTCAACAACTGTATGTATCACTTTCAGGGAGTTAAAGGAGGAATCCTAGTGACCAATTCTCACTTTGTCAGATAAGAATAGTTGCTGTTAATTTCAACAGGAGCAGCACATTTATTATAATGGGAGATTCCCATATACTTTGAGGAGAAAGTCAGGCACCTGGAAGAAAGGTTTAACTAAACAACACCCTACTCGTTCCTGAAAGTGTGAAGAAATATAATGGGAGATGAAAATCTATGCGTGTTCTTAAACTACAGGTTCTGAATCTGCTTTCATGTTTTGGTTAGCAATCCAACCACACCTTCTTAGGGGTCTATAAATTGCATGCTAGTATATAGGAGATGATGGGGAGGGGGGTCCGAATTATAGATGATGTTTTTCCTTAGTGTGTAAACCCAAATATAAATCAGAAATATATGGAAGGAAAATAAAAGAAGCAGGCGTATTCTGAATACAACTTTTAATTCTGGAGAAAAGTAGAGAGCTTTGCACAACTTTAAACGAGCATGTTCCCTAATTGATCAGCAACGTAACAACAAAAAGTTAACCGGGATGACTTTAAGTGAGGAGTTCCTGTATTAGATATCATCCTCTACATTGAGCAGAAGTGGAGGAGACAGAATTTTAAACTACTTGCTACTAGTCAGGAATAATGTGGAAACAGATTGTCAACTGCCTAAATCGGCGTAGCTCCATTTAAATCAGAGGTCCCAAAACTGTGGGGCACACCCCCTTAGGGACATGGATAAATGTTTGGGGGAGCCCTGTGGTGGAGGGCAGGGAGGGAGGGCCACTCAGCCCCGCTTTGCTCCCAGCTCTTCTCCGGCCCCACTCCCAGCCATGGCCCCAGCTCCTGACACCATGCGTAGCCCTGCCTCCAGCCTTGGCCCTCAACTGCGGCCCGGCCCCAGCTCCTCACCTGGCCCTGGCTCCACCCCCAGCCTTGGCCCCTGGCTGTATCTCCATCCTGGCCCTGCTCCTAGCCCCAGACCCTCCCCATTTGTGGACCCAGCTTCAGCACCCTTATGCCTGTTTGCATCCATCCCCCCGCCAAGCCGCAGCACCGCTCCCGGCCCTGGATTGGGAGGGCATGGACAGGAGTGAGGGGGTTGTGACCCTGAAAAGTTTGGGGACCACTGATATAAATTAATGGAGTTATATCAATTTACATGCAGTGGTGCTGTAACATTTTTAGTCGTGGCCCCACATAAAACCTGGAGGTGCTACAGCACCCCCTGCACCTGTACTTCCCACGCCTATGTTTACACATGCTGAAGATCTAATCCATGGTGGCCGTGCTCTTACTACTGCAGATCAGGTTTCCCTGTATTACCTTTCTGTCCCACTCATCACTTTTTACCCTGTGCTTTATATATGCTTCACTAGGCACCAGAGTTTTACTGGATGGAGCTCTTAATGGGATTAAAGTGCTTACCTAACAAATTATGAGTTAGATAGCTCTTTGCTTGTTCTTGATATCATAGGTTGTTTTATCTTGATGGGTAGTTGTTTATGCACTAAGTGGTTCTTATTATGGAAACTATAATAAAAACAAACACTGTCATTACAGCTGTAATTTTAATAAGCTTCCAAGGAGTTACCCAGTAATCACAGAGTTACTTTTACAGAGCATGTGCCAAATCCTGAAGTCCTTTCTTAGTCATAATTCCCATTCAATTAAAAAAGAAATTGCCAGTGGTAAACTCTGTTTCCCAGAGGTGCGAGTACCCTTAGGGGCATAGGTAAGGGGCTGGTGAATCTAATTTATATTCCTTTTTAATGAAAAGTGTCTCTCAGAACCACCTCTATGGAATAAAGCAACACTCCCGGGCAAACAAACTTATATACAGTGCACCTGCTTGAAAATGTTGATTTTTAATGCTTGAAAAATATGCCACGTATGTTAATAGTCTATCACAGAGCTCGGCTTGCAATTTGAAGTGGTGAAGAATGAAGACCTTTGAGGGAAGCATCCACTGGGACATTTTTGTAAAATACCTAATACTTGGTACAACCTGGTGGATCCCAAAGGTAAAAAGATTTGCTCTTCAAAAGTATTTTTATGAGCCTCAGGGATGAATGATCTCTGACTTGGATAATAATTCAGGGAAGACATGAACTTGAACTAGAAGCAAGAAATTCTCCTCAAATCTCCATTTTATTTGGTGGCAGAGTTTTAACAAGAGGCTCCCAATAGCCCTCTTCAGTACATCGCTGCCTCAACTCTTCACCATAACAGACTGCTTCCATTCTGTGATTCCAACAGAGGAGTGGGCTAGGAGCACAGGAATGAGTTTACCTGAATAACTTTCTCCTATGCATTTTGCACTTTGACATGCCTAATGGGAGCCTGCGGTAGGTTGGGGAAGAATGGTTGCTGCTGTGAAAAAATGAGCACTGCATAATGGATGAAGGCAAGTTGATTGTGCCCATTTTCAGAGTCAATTGTTTGCTCTTAGACCACCCTAGCTCATCTAGGACATGCCCCTTCCAACTACTTCTTTTTAATCAGTATAGGTCAAGTCTATCAGGCTAGTTCTGAACTACTGGTTTCTGGTGAAAAGATCGTAAGAACATAAGAACATAAGAAAGGCCGTACTGGGTCAGACCAAAAGTCCATCCAGCCCAGTATCCTGTCCACCGACAGTGGCCAATGCCAGGTGACCCGGAGTGAGTGGACCTAACAGGTAATGATCAAGTGATCTATCTCCTGCCATCCATCACCCCCCTCTGCCAAACAGAGGCTAAGGACACCATTTCTTACCCATTCTGGCTAATAGCCATTAATGGACTTAACCTCCATGAATTTATCCAGTTCTCTTTTAAACCCTGTTATAGTCCTAGCCTTCACAGCCTCCTCAGGCAAGGAGTTCCACAGGTTGACTGTGCGCTGTGTGAAGAACTTCCTTTTATTTGTTTTAAACCTGCTGCCCACTAATTTCATTGGGTGGCCCCTAGTTCTTTTATTATGAGAACAAGTAAATAACTTTTCCTTATTCACTTCCTCCACACCACTCATAATTTTATATACCTCTATCATATCCCCTCTTAGTCTCCTCTTTTCCAAGCTAAAAAGTCCTAGCCTCTTTAATCTCTCCTCATATGGGACCCATTCCAGACCCCTAATCATTTTAGTTGCCCTTCTCTGAACCTTTTCTAATGCCAGTATATCCTTTTTGAGATGAGGAGACCACAATTGTACGCAGTATTCAAGATGTGGGCGCACTATGGATTTGTATAGGGGCAGTAAGATATTCTCCGTCTTATTCTCTATCCCCTTTTTAATGATTCCTAACATCCCGTTTGCTTTTTTGACTGCCGCAGCACACTGCATGGACATCTTTAGAGAACTATCCACGATGACTCCAAGATCTTTTTCCTGATTAGTTGTAGCTAAATTAGCCCCCATCATATTGTATGTATAGTTGGGGTTATTTTTTCCAATGTGCATTACTTTACATTTATCCACATTAAATTTCATTTGCCATTTTATTGCCCAATCATTTAGTTTTGTGAGATCTTTTTGTAGTTCTTCACAGTCTGCTTTGGTCTTAACTATCTTGAGCAGCTTCGTATCATCTGCAAACTATGCCACCTCACTGTTTACCCCTTCTTCCAAATCATTTATGAATAAGTTGAATAGGATTGGTCCTAGGACTGACCCTTGGGGAACACCACTAGTTACCCCTCTCCATTGTGAAAATTTACCATTTATTCCTACCCTGGATCAAATGGCCAAGGTGTGGGCTACTTGATGTAAAATAGACCATAATTATGTTAAATATTCCAAATCTGTGGTTTGGTTTTGAAACTACTTTGCCCTTATTGTCTACTCAGTTTTCTGGTACACTGCACAGATATGTTAATTTAGCACTCATGCTGAATATAAGGTCAGAGTGTCTCGCTTTTGTCTTTTCTTGATTGCTTATCACCTTTTCAGAATGCCATTTCTATTTGTCATATGTATCTGATGACCGGTCTTGAGCAAGTCCCTTTGCAAGAACAGTGCACTCCCCACCGCCTCCCCCAACAGCTGCTCAGTAATTTCACATGACATAATGTAAATGTATTCATGAAGTAAAGTGAGTCCCTCTAAGCTAGGGCTGGCTGTGTTCATGGAGATGTTCGCCAGTCTGTTGAACACATTTTGCAATCATTATCTTTTTCAACAGCCAGAATGCAAATGAAAGACCATGCAAAAGACTTAAAGGATGCATTTTGTCTATCTCGGTCTTTTTCTTTCTCTCTCACACAAAATGGCCCCATTCATTTTAATGGAAGATATGTGGCTAAATCCCCTGCACTGAGTTGAAAATCTCAAGAGATGATTTTGTAAAGAATCCATTTCTATTCCAACCTGATAGTCTGCTTCTCCCTGGTCATTAGCATCAGTAGGCAGAAAGTGAGAATAATGAAATAAATGTACAGATGCAGCTCTCAGATTTAATTAAGATGGTCTTTTAAAAAAAATCCTGCCAAATAACTATCTAGTTCTTATCTTCAGATCTTATATGAGAAACAAAGCTGATAATTTAGGATTTTATACTTTTGTTTATATAGTTTATAAAAAAGATAAGAAAGAGGGAATGCCAGATGGATTATTTGGCTGGAAATCCTGACAAAAATGAAAACAGAGGATGCCAGTAATCAGGGAAATATCATTTCAGCAATGAAATTTTCAACGCCAGCATGATTTAAAAATTGAAATAGCTGCATGGCAAGTTCACAAGCATTCAAAATCAGCAGGAATTGATGACTTCTCCCCTAAGGCTTCGATCTGCCCACGATATCAGCCTCCATCATCCACTTGTTAAATTTTCAGACAAGCACTTTTTGCCCATGCAGACACTCACATCTGGGAGAAGATCCCTATAAACATTCACAAAACTAACTCATTATCCTTCTTCCAAACCCTCCCTGAAACTCTTCTTTGCCTTGAGGCCTACAAAAATCTTGACAATGGTTAGAGTGGTAGTGTGTTGAGATCACTGTCTACCGTTCTAATCAATATCGTCTCACTGTTTCCTTGTTTTTCCCCATCTGTCTGTATTCCTGTTGTCTCTTGTCTTACACTTAGATTGTAAGCATTTTGTGGCAGGGACTGCCTTTTTGTTCTGCTAAGCACTGTTCAAAATGAGGTCCTGGTCATGACTAGAGCTCCTAGGTACTATGGTAATACAAATAATAAATTGTGTCTGCACTTGGTTCTTGTCTGACTTTGTTGCCAATAACTATTTAGGAATTAAATGTTACTAGACAAATGAAATATAACTTTTTTGCAGTTACATATGTTAAAACTCTGTTAAAATTGTAATCATTTTAAATTCTCATGGGTTTTCCCGGTCCTGCTAGCTCGTAGGGCAGTTTTCAGGGATGCATAGGATCTGAGCCTAGCACCAGCCAGTAGCCAGCTAGCCTAGAGTAAAGTGGGGTGAGTTATACCTATCTGTTTCTGGAAGCAGCCTGCTTTGTCTCTCTCTGTTTGGGGTTCTTGTGTGTTATTCTGAATTCTAAGAAATAAAGCAGTGTTACTTTGTGACCTTCTAGCAAGAGTATGCCTGTTTTTATTTAACTTCTCTGCTTGTATGCCATGAAACAACACAGCAGAGCAAGAAACTGAACCCCATTGTCCAAAACACAGCCTAATGGTGTAACCACAAGGTCATCCTTCTCATACCATTCCATGCCTCAGAATTTAAGACCAGAATGTTGTATGGCATTGCAATGAGAGTACTGTTTCATTAATCTTAAATGTACTTATTTAACCCTTACATATAATCACTGCTGAATATAATGCAATGAAAGGGCCTGTAGAAATTCTGTGCATTGCAGAGGATAACACCTAATGATTTAATATTATCTGTGATATGAGACTTTAGAAAGCTCATTGTAAATCTAAGGGCTCCTGGAGTTTTAAAAATGAAAACTACTTACTCAACAGAGTAAGTCACAATGGAAAGAAAACATGGAGAAACTTGTACTGCTGATTCTAGTATATGGGGAACTATGGACCTATGCATCTAAAAATAAGTCTTTTGTCACCAGGACTCTGACTCTGGTACCCTTCATTAGTACTAAATTCACCTACAATCTACAAAATGACCAGGCAGGAAAATGTGAGTTCTGGGAAGGTGCTAAAGGAGTTTTTCAGAAAACAACGTGTTTAGGTTTCTAATTTAATTCCCCAAATACAATATCTCAAAATGATTCACAGCTGGTATAGAACCATAATTATTATAATCGTACTTATGTTTTATATCTGGCTTTTAATTTATAGACCTCGAAGCTCTCACGAGAGAAAGGTAATTATTATTTTGCGTTTATAGATTGGGAAACTGAGTCACAGAAAATTGAAGTGGTCACAAAGCAGCTCATTGTCAGAGTTAGGAACAGAAGTCTGGTCTTTCTGATTCAGAATCCAGTGACCTTTATACCGGAGGCCTCCCTACACAACATGGGACAATGAATATAATTAAAAACCTGATATTCCTATGGCTTACTTGGCAACGTATTATGCTATCCACTCATATATTGGGCTTCAGACAGATCTTGGGATTTGCTTTTTGCACTGGCACAGATTGGTAAGCACTATCCATGTGCTTATGGTTTGTCTGGTTGTATAGGGATGGACGTAGAAAGAGGAAATGAAACAGACAACTCTCTAACCAGCCATAAGGGGAATGAAGTAAAGATCTGTACTGAAATATGTGTAGACTCTTTTGATATTATTAGCTACACTATTCTGTCATAACAAAAGTACTGAAAAAGCGAGGCAGGAATTGAAAGGCAGGAAATGCCTAGAATGAAAGGATGTGTGAAAACTAAGGATCCTACAAGATCACTTACTACCATGGGGCCCCATGTGTTGCTCTAGCACTAGGGAAACTCACAGGTTCAACGGGAAGACAGGGATGGTGGGAAAGCAAGCTCCACCTTTGCTTGCAGAAACTCTTCTGTGAGTCCTACACAAGGTTACAGCTCCAAGGATGGGGAGATAGCTGACTGTCAATGTGGCCAGCCATGTTCTGCCACAGTCTTGTCCCTCAAATTCAGGCCAGGTCTACACTAAAAAGTTAGGTCAACTCAGCGACGTCACTCAAGGGGGTGAAAAATCCACACCCCTGAGTGATGTAGTTAAGTCGACATAACTGGCAGTGTAGACAGAGTGAGGTCAATGGAAAAATTCTTCCATCAACCTAGCTACCTCCTCTCAGGGAGCTGGATAGCCTATGCTGTTGGGAGATCTCCTTCCATTGGTATAGGTAGTGTCTACACGGAAATAGCACAGCTGTGCTGCTGTAGGAGTTGAAGTGTAGACAAGCCTTCAGGGTGCAAACCAACCCAAGTTAGTGTTGATCAGTTAGCATAACTTTGGACAGTTTCCTCCACCACAGTTGAAACACTCTCTGTCTCTTGTAGCGGGAACTGGAGATGCTAATAAAGACTGTATGAGAACATGACTTCTGCAGAAACCGTGTTCTTACAGGAGAGATGAAGGAGCAGAGCTGGAAGTCAGTGCAGAGTCAAAGGATCTCAGTATAGATAGATTCTTCTTGTGGTTTCTCCAAGATCCAGAATTTGGGAGATAGAATCTGATGCTATATAGGAACTCTACATTACTCCTCACTACTAACAGAAAAAAGAAGAAACTCCATGAATGCAAACACATGGAATTCCCACTTCCTCACATGAGTTATTTTCATTGGGAAACGTGATTCTGATTCCCTGACAAGAGAATGCCAAACACTCACTACCAAGATCCAAATATGCGACACAGCATGTAAAACAGACCCAAAATGGAGGCTGGGGGAAGAGGGGAGGAGGATCAGGAAACTTAGGACACCGTGGGATTCCTTCCTTTAGTATAAATAATTCTGTAACCTCAATGTAATGATTCTTTATATCTGATGTCAATAAGTGTCAACGATAAAAACGAGTTGGCATTTGTGACTAAAATGAGGGACATTTGAGAAGCAAGTGTGGCAAACATAGTTTGTATGTGCGTGGAATGAAGGGAGCACAGAATTAAATGTCTAGATACTCATACTCTTCCTCTCTCACATATATATATATAGATAACGGAAAGTGTTAGGCAGCCTAATGTAATGACCCCAAACAACGCCCCCAATAATTTATCTATATATGCAGTATTGATCTTTATGCATAACTAGGGCCCTACCAAATTCACAGTCCATTTTCATATATTTCACAGTCACAGCATTTTAAAAATCTTGAATTTCATGATTTCAGATATTTAAATCTTAAATTTCACAGAGTTGTAACAAAGAATGAATGTTTATTGAAAAATGGCAAAACAAAAACATGTAAAGCCCTTAAGTCAGCGTTTCTCAAACTGGGGGTCCTGACCCCAAAGGGGGTTGCAAAGCTATTGTGGGGTGGGTGGTGGTGGTCATGGTATTGCCACCCTTACTTCTGCACTGCCTTCAGAACTGGGTAGCTGGAGCTCAGCGGCTCCTGGGACGGGTGGCAAGCACTCAAAGCAGTGCTGCCATCAGGAGCAGCGCAGCCTTCAGAACTGGATTCCCAACCAGCAGCTGCTGCTCTCCTGCCACCCAGTTCTGAAGGCACCACCGCCACCACCAGCAGCGCAGAAGTAAGGGTGGCAATATCATACTATGCCACCCTTACTTCTGTGCTGCTGCTTGCAGCAGAAGTCAGCACAGAAGTGAAGGCGGCAATACTGTGACCCCTTTACAATAGGCTTGATACCCCCTATTTGGTCAGGACCCCCAGTTTGAGAAATGGTGTGTACTTGTATATACTTTTAGCCTATAGACCGGATTTCATGGGGGAGACCAGATTTCACAGTATGTGATGAATTTTTCACGGCCATGAATTTGGTAGGGCGCTATGCATAACTTATACATTTTTAGAGTGTATTAAGTAGATACAGTGTAGTTTCTCATTTCTTAATTCTGTTCTTGCATTTTTAGTCCTTAGCATGTATTGACACTACTGTCATACTGTGGTGTCATACTGTGGTATGACAGTAGTATGCTCTCCCCTGCCAAGCCATTGAGACACAAATACATTTGAAAATAACCCAGGGATTCATGTTGCTTGAATCACTCCAGAGTGCAGACTGGTAGCACCACAAACCAGACACACTTGTTCTCTAGAGGAGAAAACTACTGTCTAAATCAGTCTTATATCACACCCCTGCTGGCCAGTGCAGTAACTATCATTAGCATTCTGCTCATGTGGTGACTATTTAACTGATAATATTGGGAAGAGAATGGGATAGTGGTGTCTGAGTGGGGGAGAGAAGACAGACTTGCATAGACACTTCTGATAGTGAAGTGAAAACCTTACTGGCTGATTTTCAGATGCTTAGATCCCTTCAAACCATCACAGACACATTTCCCAGTTATGTCTTTTAAGTAACAACATAACACATAGAAAAACCTGAATGCAATATTTTTTGTATCTAATGGTTGAAAAACAAATACTACTAGTAACTCAACAATTAATTACAAAAAAATAGCATAAACTTTCTAAATTAGAATTACAGAGCTGTAAAACTTCACTAACCTAAACAGTATAGAACGTATGATTTTAAACTAAAATATGCCTCTTAGATATGCATAAAATTATGGCCCATTCTCAAACAAATTAAAACTCTGAATTTAGATGTAATAATTACTTTAGCATATTTACTAATTTTTAAGTGGGGAGACATCCTCCCCAAGATTTTTGAAAATCTTTTTGCAGGTTTTTGTGTATGAATCTCTTTTAAAGTGTTCCAACTTTAACAGTGATGTAAAATCTGTCTCTCTCTGTGTCTATATATTGGAATTAATCCATTGTAATTAATAAGGTAAGTAATTTATGAAAAGATTTATTGATTCCTCAGTCTGTATTATTAAAAATTCCAATACAATATATACTGGCATCAATTTTTTTAAAAAATTATTATTTTGAACTACCGAAAAAGTGGTGCTTCCCCCCCCCCCCACTTCATTTAAAACACCTCTCAGTTAACTCACTAGCACATTTTAAAAATTCATTCTCAGTCCTCATCCTTTTCTTTTTATAAACTGTCTTTCCACTGGAAAATCTGTAAAAGGGAGAGAGGGAGGAAGATTTACAGCTGCAATTAATAGACTTGTTGCTAGAGAACCCCCAAATGTCCAATTAGAAAATAGTAGTCAGCTGACTGGAGACAGCAGGATATATAAACCAGAATTGCTGAGACTCAGGGCATGCCTACACTTACAGGTAAATTGACACTACTGCAGTTGATGCAGTGAGTGTCGATTTAGAGGGTCTGGTGAAGATATGCTAAATCGATGGGAGAGCACTCTCCCATCGATTTGTGTATTCCACCTCCCCGAGAAGCAAAAGAGAAGTCGATGGGAGACGCTTTCCTGTTGACACAGCGCAGTGTAGCCACCGCGGAAAGTGGATCTAACTACATTGACGTCAGGTGCGTTATTCATGTAACTGAAGTTGTGTAAGTTAGACCGATTACCATGGTAGTGTAGACCAGCCCTCAGGAGAATTACCTTTGTTGAGGGCAGGGCAGGCAATATGATGCAGTGCAATGGACTGGATTGGATGATAGGTAAAGCAGTTTGTTCATATTTTAGGCTATGTCTACACTAGCACTTTTGTTGGTTATGCTGGTGGAAAAAAAATCCCCTCATCAACAACATTTTCACCGACAAAAACATTGGTGTGGACAGCGCTATGTTGGCGGGAGATGATGCCGCTGCTTGTTGGGGATGGGTTAATTATGCTCGTGGGAGAGCTTTCTCCTGCCGGCATAGAGCAGCTACAGTGCAGGAGACCTTACAGCAGCACAGCTGCAGCGGTACAGTAGTGCTGCTGTAAGGTCCGTGGTGTAGACATAACCTTCGTTTGCGTACTTAATTAACTGAAAGGCACCCAGTAGAAGCTTGGATTTGTAAGTGTTTGGCTATTTGAGCATAGTTCATCAGTACTAATCCAAATAAAGTATAATAATGTATATTTGGAAATACGTTACATGGGCAATTTGCCCATAAGCTTGTCTAATGTGGTGTGAGTTGGGAATACTTAGAGAAACAACAGGAGTTCCATAGGCTGCTTGTTAATTAAAGCCTAATTAGGTTCAAAGGGAAAGTTGTGGTTGGCAGGCATAGGAGAGCCAATGCCTCCAACAGCAGCTGACTTCATTGCATCTATTTAAAACCCATTCAGATACATCACAAGTTGCAGATTTATAGCAGAAATCAGCATCTGAAATTCGAGTGCTGTTTGACTGTGGGAAAATAGCAAGTAGGTGGTGTTGCATGTTTTTATTTCTTTTCCCTTACAGCTCTAATTCCCAAATCATTAGACTCCTCCCAATCAGCAGATGTACCTCCTGAAATGGCATTTGGGGGTTCTTTGTATAATAGCTTTCATACCAACACTTTTCCTTTTACCATTCCACTATCCTCTAAACACTGTAGAAATATCATTATTAGAGAGGATATTGATAACTTTGGGTGTCCTCCAAACTGTGTGGTTGTGTTGAGAGGCCTGCTTCAGCTCATCCTTCTAAAGCAGAGAAACTGAATACCATAGAGTTTATTTTACAGGAATTAATCAGATGCCACCTTAAAATAAAGGCCTAACCACTGTATGTAAACGGTAAGTATCCCGTGTCTTAGGTCAAAACTTTGTCTCCTCCACACTATTGTGTAGTGTTCTGTATCCTGCTGGCTGGTTATTTCCCTCCACCCCAGAGGAGGCTCTATTTCAGTGTTGTAGCATTTCAATGTATATAGCTTGTAAACACCTTTAGGATGAAAAGCCTTACAATTACAGTTGCCCTTCAGGCTACATTCCTTATGGTTATATTACTATAATATCCAGAGGCTCCAATTAGATTGAAGCCCTGTTGTGCTAGATTCTCTACAAAGAGATGGTAAGGTAGCCCAAGCAGCTTATAATTAAAACCTCTGACCTTGCAAATGTTTACACACATGTTTAATTTTAACCCCAACAGTAGCTCTATTGACTTCAATGTGCTTAAAGTTAAGCATTGTATTTCTTTTGTAGGATCAGGTCCTAGTTGAGACAAGATACAGTAAGAGAATGTAACAAACAATATGAGGGAACGGGAGAAGAGAGCAGTCATAAGATTACACAGTTACAGAGGTTAGCTTTTGTATAATTAGATGACTTCAAATCGTTTAAGTATTTTAAATTGCAGGGTACAAATAAACAACTCTGTTAGATAATAGAGTTCCTGCAATGATAAAAAAAATCTATTCCATTTCTGCAGAATAGGTGAATTTCTGAGGATACAGGGCTGCACATAAATGTAAATTACTGTACAAAATATAGACGTCTTATTAAGTCAGGGAAATATTTCTGCCTATTTTGCTTTTTAGAGAAAGGGAGGGATGGGAGATTGGTGCGGTGATGGATTCTGGAACTCTTGCTTTTGCGTGGTTTTTTTCAGATATCTGACTGCTGTACATGCTGCATCACTTGTACTGTCTTAGCAGGGTGAAGATGAATAAGGACCACGAGTATTTCAGACACTCAAGTGTTGTCTCAGGCCCTGATTCTGTAATTGTCTTGATTTGGGGTAGATCTCCATTGAAAATATTGGGGCGGCACATGGGTGCAGAGACCTTGTCTACATACAAGTTGCAGAATTGAGGCCTTAGTTTTATTTTACATGCAACACTTCAGTATAGCATTTCTGCAGGATTGTTTAGAGACTTGAAGCAATGTCATCAGTGGGGTGATGGGCTGTTCAAATTATGGTCATCTAAGGGTACATTTAGAATATGCACCCTATTTATTGATTGGGCACAAAGTACAGGAGTCAGGCAAGAGTTTAATTATATTATATCATGGATTGTTCTGGAGTGACTGCAGTCTATGCTTGAATGTCATACTGTGTGTGAGGCTGTTTTTCTAAAGATTTAATCGGGCTCCTTGTGTATGTTTAGTAGCATAGAACTATAGGTGGTGCACTGTTTGGACAATTTCATTCCATTATATTGCCATTATATCCCTTTCATCCTTAAGGGAAGTTCATCTCTTTGCATATGTATGTGCAACATTTTTATGTAGACCAGCGTCATAGGGTATTGGGTTGAGGGGGAAAACATCCCCATTAAACAAATGATGAAGACAGTACATCGCAAAAATAAAGTTAGTGGCCTTAGCTGTTACTTTGGACCTCCAGGAGGTAACATGGCTGTAGGGAACCACGGAAGATTGTGTTACGGCATAGCGAGGGTGTTTTCGCTTTCTCACGCTTTCTCAGCGGCCGGTTACTGTAGGTCACGGCCTGCCAGCTGCAGTTTGTTTTGAATTAGTTAGAGCTGCTTTGTATGGCCTTGAGCCAGGGGGTGGACACGGCCTGTGGAAAGCCCCTGATTACTTATGTATGAGATGCTTTTATATAGTTGTATGAGCCCGGCCCCGCCTTTGGACTCCACACCAGGCCGAGCTTCGGTGAGCTGGGTTCCCCGCCTCCGTGACAGCAACACCAGGAGTCCCCGTTGCGGATGTGTCACTTTGTCTTCAATAAAGCCAATAACTCACAGTGTGTGTGGGCCTTGTTCTTGCAGAGCACCCTGGGTAGGCCTGCAGCCTCCCAAGAACCTAACAATGGCATTAATCCAGGATGGAATAAGAACATTTATTATTTTCCTACTCTTCTGATGCTTTTGGTGGTGCCTGGTGTTACAGGGTTAGTCTCTAGCAAAACAAACAACAAAATTACATTAGAAACAGTGCTATGTAAATCCTGACTGGTGAGTGGGGAAAAAAGGTAATCCATTTTGCTGCGCAATACCTGTCCATGTTTCCTCCTCTATTAGCCCAATTTGTAATACAGAATGTTACCAAGACTTCCTAGAATTAAATTCCAAATATATCATGCAACCCGCTATTACTTTACAATAATTTGGATAATGATTTATCATACAGTGGGTATTTAAAATTAACTTCGCCCATGGTCATTACATTAGCACAGTCATATTTTTGTTCATCTTTTTCTTTGAACAAGGCCCCCTATTTATGTGCACATTTGATCAGACTCAGAATGTCTGGCCAACTGAGTGTCTCATTTTTCTAAATATTCATTAATAGTTTGCAATTACAATACATCTTGCCCAGTGGTTGTGATTCAGTTAAGGGGAAGTGGGAGCAAGGGTTCGCACAGTGAGTTTTTGGAAGAAGTTGTCATTCTGTTCAGAAAAATAGAGAGAGAAATTAGGTCATCATGTCTATGTATAGGTATTTGTAGTAAAGAACATCATACATGTTTGCACATTTTCGTTTACTATTTACCAAAGACAAGCCAAAATTCTTTACGTCATCCTTCTTTAAAGGTATCCTCCTTTCTCTAAGTAGCAGTTAGTGACAGGAGGCATTACAAAGAATTCAACTGTCCCTCAGTTGGCTTTCTTTTAACACACTGCACCACAGGTTCACTGTAGATCTGTTGGATTAGTCTGTTGTGGAAATATGAGTCAAAATAGAAGACAGGACACCTTGGATACATTAATGGTGGGAACAACAGCTGAAGTACCATGAGACTAAACAGCCTGTGTGGTGAAGAGGCAACAGTTAAGGTTGAGAAGGATAAAGAGGTGCAATCATAGTCTAATTTCTGGCTCCTACCACAGTACAAATGATTTTTCTGTTTTCCATCCTGACATCTAAGATGAGCTGTACTAAGATATGAATATCAGCCTGAATCAATCAGGATAGGTGGCCTTTGCAGTCTTCTTTATCTTCCATGATGTTAGGGAGTCAGGAATGCTGAGATTAATTTTGGTTTTCATTAAAAAGAGTATATTTCCAGCCCCTTTCTGCTGCAGAAATCCTTGGATATGTAAATTGTTTCAAACCAATTGCAAGGGCCAAAAAATCATTAGAGTGATTGTTTCTTAGAGATCAGAGGTTACTTATTTCCAGAAGCATTCACTGTGTGGTAGGTACTTTCCAAAAAATGAAGACAGCAGATCTGGCATAAATACATTGGAGAGATGATACCATACCTGTTATGTTGCTGCTGTACTTTTCAAGAATTTCAGTCTAGAAAGGCTAATTTGAAGCATTAAGAACATGTCAACAGAACAATTGTATGCAGGTTACAGTGTACCATAGTCAGTCCTATGAAATGGTTGCCATTAAAATGTCACTTTTGCAAAACAACAATGCTAACTGAAGTAATACTGTATTTCCCCACGGGTAGGACAGAAGATAACTGTGGGATAAGGAATAACTGTTAGTAAATGTTGAAGTTTTAGTGGTGACCTTTCTTTTTATAACAAATATTTGACTGACAATATTGGTCTCTTGGATTTATAGATTCTAAATAATATCGTCAGGAAATCATAAGTATCATGTACTAAAGGCTTTGAAAACTACACACTGCAGTTAACTGGAGGGTTTGTAAGTACTGTTGAAGGGGTGGTTTGTTTTCATTTGTCTTTTTTCATTGTTATAAGGTGGAGACAATACAGTAGAATGAATGCAGTAAAGGATGATAAGTATGCTTACCATACTTCTATGTTGTATAAATATTCTAGCTAATGACTTTGAGCAGAATATATGAAATGCTGAGAATATGCTTGCGTTGGCATATAAAATCATTGAAAAAT
Organism: Macrochelys suwanniensis; assembly: GCA_033296515.1. Taxonomy (NCBI): domain Eukaryota; kingdom Metazoa; phylum Chordata; order Testudines; family Chelydridae; genus Macrochelys; species Macrochelys suwanniensis. Next base: position 50,008,816 of record CM065781.1, read on the forward strand.
CCAATTATTTTGCCAAATCTTCAAAATATCACAACTCAGCTACACAAACAGAACGTTCAAAAATACCACCTTAAAATCCAGGTGTTAATTACTATTACCTATCAGTTAAAGCAAGAAACCATTGTGACACACTATACCTCAAAACAGCATCCTGTAACCCCATATTCATCGTTCATATATGGTTGTGATATTTCATACAAAGCACGTCCTGTAAAATATCATATGAAAGGGCATGATCTCTTGAAACCTGTTATTCTGTCCAAATATGTATATCATTAGTGTGTATGAAGTTATGAGACTTTGCTCTATGGTTGTTACTAAAATATGCTGTAAATTTACTAGTGATATGCAATCCCAAGAGGGTGCTCATCCACCATTAAACAGCAGGCGAGTTGCAATCAAGGGATTTACAATTCAATGATAGTTACCCAAGTCCACACAATAGGGATTTACTGGATCACTGTGACTCAGCAGAGCTCACTCTGCCATGTCTGGGCAAGTGTCTCCCAGGCACGTGGGTTGAGGGTATAAAATAAGCATGTCTTGGCCTTTCTCCACCCCACCTACACAGAGCAGACTGGTCCAGGCTTAAGGAGAAGCCTGTGTATTTGGAACTGCACATCCAATGGAATGAGAAAATTGCTGATCTAAATACTGCCTAATGTAATAAGGTTTAAGATTTAGATTGCAATTTTTTCTTTTATTTTCGTTGGTAATTTTCTCTGATCTTTTATGCCTACCACTTATAAATCACTTAAAATCTATCTTCCTTTAGTTAATAACTCTGTTTTATATTTTACCTAAAACAGTGTATTTTGCTGTAAGTGCTCAGCTCAACTACAAAACCTGGTGCATATCCTCTCCACAATGAAGGAGGGGTGGACTGGATAATAAACTTACACCGGTCATGCTTCTGACCAGGGCAAAATGGTATAGTCCCGGGTGCAAGGCTGGGGAGCTGGGGGGAATTGGCTGGAGCCTCTCTATTGTTAGTTCATGAGTGGCTGGGAGAAGCATTCATGTAACTCAGTTGGGTGCGTACGTGCCTGTGGATGTCTGTGGAAGTACCTGCCAGATGTTTGCAGCTTGTCACAGCATCACAGTGTGAGAGGGAGCCCAGGCTTGTTGTAAAGAAGGCTCAGCGGTCCCTCAGTTCAGGTTGCACCCCAGGGTCCCATCACAACCATAAAGAGACAGTAAGGGAAAACAAGTGGGAAAGGTTGATGCTTTCACTTCCTCTTTCTCCTTGCATTGAAAATGTATTGCAGAATTGACATGTGGCTATTATAATGAATCGCAGAAAGTGATTTCTGCTAACACTTTACAAAGAATCTTTATTAGAATAGGGAAAACAGCATGATCAGAGCCTGAAAACAGCATGGAAACAGCTGAGATCAGAGCCTTATTGTGCTAGGCATTATACAAACACACAGTAAGAGAAAATATGTGTTCTGAAGAATTTATATTTTCTAAATAAACAAGGATATCAGAAAGAGGCTATGATCACCACTTTACAAATGGGAAACTGAGGCAGGGAGATTTTTTTTTAAGTGACCGATGTGTCACAGAACATCTGTGGGACAGCTGGTAATTGAACCCAGTTTTTCTAAGGCCTTGTGCTTTAGTCACAAGACCAGCCTACTTTTCAAAGATAACTCATTATCTCTACAGTTAGTCTCTCTCTCTCTCTCCCCACCCTCCATCATTGAAGAACTTCTGCTTAGAACACTTTCCAGTTCTTCAAGCCTGACTTCTTGCTACAGGTTTAGCGAAACAGTGGCTATATCTTCACACCATCCTTTTGAACTAGTCAGAGACAATAATGCAAGTTTAAGTGTGGTACAGTCACTACTTAAATATCTATCTACCCTACTCAATATTTCTTCTACTCATAGTGTCATTTCTCTGAATTGACACCAGGGTTTATGAGACCAAAATTTGGGTCACTATTAATGTATTTTCTATGGTAAGTAGAAGGCAGTAAATGCTGAGGTAACCTTATTCACTTTTGTTAGTAAACATGGAAAGATTTATAAAGTCTATTATTGCACATTTGATAGATTAGATAATCATTTAACAATGATTCTGAAATCAGTCCAAGGAAAGTCAGATGATAGGTATTGGTAATTTTTAGAAACTAAATAGATCAGTGTCATTCTGAAAACTACAGCAAGGAAAAATAAGGAGCTGGGGGTGGGCCTCCTGGTTCTCACATTACACCCAGCCTTTTCAATACAGATACATAGCCATAGAGCAAACTGAATAGGCAATGCCAGACACATTGTCTCACTGTATTCTCTATCCTTCTGTGTAAAGCTGTAACTACAGTATTCTCAATCTAATTAGGAGGAAAAACAAAAGAAACTGGTTGAATTGTTTTAATTTATGCTCTAATAAAAAAGGAAACTCAGTAAATCATATTGTAATTCTCTCCTTTCAGCATCTTCCAGCCAACAACATCTGAGATAAAATGTTTTGGACTTCAAGAGTACAAAAGTGAGAAGTGAAATCCTAGTTATACCACCTTCTGTAGCATTAATCAAATATCTTTGTATGCTGGGCCATTTTCAATTGTGGATGAATATGGTTAATACTTAGACTTCACCTGTTTATTAATTATTATTATTTGTATTACCGTAGCATCTAAAAGCCCCAGTCATGGACCAGGACCCAACTGTGCTCTGCACTGTACAAACATGGAACAAAAAGACAGTCCCTGCCCCAAAGATCTTATAATCTAAGTACAGGACAAGACACAACAGATGGATACAGACCGATCGGGGAGTACAAGAAAACAATGGGACAATGATGGTCAGCATGATCAGCTGTGGTCTCAGCACATCAGCAGCCTATGTAACTGAACTACATAACCTGTGAAAATGAATTAATTTGTGTATGAATCTGAATGTCTCAGGAAGATAGGCTTGAAAGGTTTTAGGGTATTGGTAACAGAAATGTCTGTTGTGACAAGCTTTGTCACAAATAATTCTTTATTTTCCTGAGTTTTTTCACCATCCAAGGAGTGTGTGGGTGTATCCTTATAGGCATTGAACAAGACCAGAAAGCACTATTCCAGTACAGGAAGGGTTCAACACATCCCTACATTAAAAATTTTAAAAACCCTGAGGAAGGCTTGACTCTTCTAAAAATGCAGGCCATTTGGGAACAAATTAATATTTTAGATTTCTGATCCCCTCTTTCACAATCTCTTCTGCAGAGCCATGACACTACCTCTCTCCTGTTAAAAAAGGAGAATATCTGTCAGTCCTGATTACACACACAAAATCTAGTTCCTCCAAGAAAATAAATTCTTAAAAATTCTTTAAATGTTTCACAGACTCAGATATTCTGTGGTAATTGAGAAGGTTGATATTAACAGCAGATATTGGTACATGAATTGTTCAAAGCTCATACTGTATGAACTTACCCACATATACAATTAAAATATTTTTTTCTGTAATAGTAGCTATACCAGTGATGGAAGTTAGCAGTGATAGGAGTCCTATTTAGAAACCTGTAACAAAGCTACTTGTGTGGTGTTTCAAATGTACTACTATTATTAAAAGAAACATAAGAGTAGTTTTTTTATTCTTCTTTGGCCTGGTAAGTTGAAAAGCAACATTAAAAATCAATGTCCAGGTTTGTCATCCATTCTGTGGCTTCTGGTGACGTGGAAGGAGTCAAAACTGTCCCTCTGGAGCATGATCTCAGAGGACTGTGGCTCACTAGTGGGTCCCCGTGGTTCCCCATTCACATATTGGGCTATCCTTCATTTCCCATTTGTGTAGTAGATAACTGAAAAGCCCATGTGAAGTTCTGATGTGATTCATTGTGATCTATATCTGACGTGACATGGGGAAGCCAAATGGTTAGTCTGTAGGATCCATAATCAGGTCTTGATTCTTGACCCCACCATTTTTCCTTAGCCTCTGCCACTTGTCTTTTGTTAACAGTCCCATGGTGTTCAGCGCCGTGGCCACTAACCAGAAAAGTTTCCTAGGCTTAAGGCAGCATCTCAGGTTTTTTTGGAGAAGGTTTTCGTAGATGGGCAAAGTGGGCGGGTTCACTAATGTGCAGTTATATTCTTGCATTATTTCCGCTTCTCTTCAGAGGAATAATGGAAATATATGCATAAGGCCATGAAGTCAAACTGTTAGTACTGACTTCAGCACTCCTGTGACAATTCTTATAGCAGTATTCAATTGCACATTAATAAGTTTTATATGTATGTGACCTGCCCATGTCAGTATGCAATATTCAATTGCTGAGAAGATGAGGGCCATGGTAGCTGTCTGCAAGGTCCGTGCATCTGTTCCTCAATTAGTCCCAGCTACTTTGCGGATTATATTGTTCCTAGCCTTTATCTTGGCAGCTGTCTTCATCAGATGTTGGGGGTGTCTGAGTCCAGGCTTCCTGCTCCTGTGGGTGAAATCAAGGTTCTGCATAGCTTTTGTCCATTACTCTCTGACAGTGTTGCCAACTCTCATGATTTTGCCATGAGTCTCATGATAAGTATGGTTTTCCTTAAAGCTCCTGCTCCTGGAGTCAAGTGGATAGTGATGATTTCAGCCTTCATTCTTTAAGAGTGCCCCACTGTCTGCCAACCAGCAGGGAATGTGGGTCTTACTGTAGCCATGGGGGATATTACTTTATGCAACCACTTTAAGAAGGTTGATGAACCTGTTGTAGTTGGCTATGTTCACAAATATTCAGTGAACAGCGGTAAAGTATATTTATCGGAGTACTCTAGCAAACAGCAATCTCCTTTGGCTGTATCTACACTGCACAGCTAATGGAGCTGATTGGCACCGAGGCCTGAGCATCCTCACCCTCACCCACATTACTATGTCCTCACTGTTTCTGCACTTGCCTGTATACATCTGGGACCATATCCCATGGTTCTTTGTGCTGAGAAACTTTAGGATTCCTTCCAAGTCAATTGCAGGGGAACTTGTCTGTCTTTCAGAGGGAACTGTGGGAAGATCCTTGGAGGACTATTGGCAATTGAATGATTTAGCCTGTGTCCTCACTGCAAAGTGGGCAGGTTCCAATCTCAGTTGAAGAAGAGCCTGAGCTCTAATCCCCCTCCCCCATCAACTAGCCTTTCAAACCCAGGACACAGAATTTTTTCTGTGTAGATGTTGGTGGGATGGGAAGTAAAACCCAGGAAAAAGCCCATGCAGTGTAGGCATACCCTTTATGGCCTGTGGCCACTAACAGGCAAACAATGAGGTCATTACATAAGTTCTTTTATAAAAAGAAATCTCATCCCATGTGGATAAAATGAAAACAAAAGTCATTCTTATAAGGAGACCATTATTTATTAACTATGAATAAAGTTTCAGTCTGAGCTGGAATGATGTTTTCCTGATGTACTGAATGTAACCTGGCAAGGGCTACTGAATTTTGAAAATGTTCTGGACAGATGACATGACAGCTCTTACATGACAATGTGTGTTTATTATAAATATTGTCCGTGGATAGAATTGTAATGGATACTGTGCACAAATATGATGTGCTGGTGAGATACCTGTGTGCGGCTGCTCACTCAGTTAAATACAGACAAACAGGTGAAGTATGATGTTTAGTGCCTCGTGTTCCTTAATAGGATGCTGAAGGCATATTCATCTATTGTACCTATTGAGACTTCCTCTTGCAAATTAGTGCTTGAGAGAATGTTAGCCCTGGTGGAGTTGCAAGCATTTCCCATAATGGAGGCTGATGGCTTATTTTAATGCACTGATCATTGATTGCCAAGACTGCTGTTTTATATTAGGAACCAAAAGAGAAGAGGAGGAAAAAAGGTAATTAAATCATGACTGGAGGCATTGTAAAAGTGGGGGAGGAAAGGCAGTCAACTCTACAACCTGCCTGTCAAAAGTAAAGGAATGCAGAATCCAGCCTAAAGCCTAGGGATTAAGTCATAGTAACATAAATGACATAGACGATTTTACCTTGTATCAGTCAAGGTTTTAAGGAGTGGGGTTTTTTTTCATATAATAAATTAATTCATCATAGAGGGAAAACATTGACCACTGAGATCTACTCTGGAGATTAGCTGGCTACTACAACAAAGTTTTAAAATTTTTGGTTTGTTGGATTCTGCAAAAGTAAGTCCTCTGTCTCACAAGAACACATTTTGTTTACATGAACTGCTCTTTATGTGTCATCATAATAATCATATGTACGGTTGGAATTTAACTGAACGCCATTAATAAAATTACTGTAGCAAAATGTGTTTAACAATCTAAAATATCCAAAAATACACAACTTAATATGCAGGTGATTTAAAGCACTGATATGCTTTAAACTATACCATTGGTATGGTACAGTGTTTGTAACACATAATTGCTCCCGGTGGATATGTGTGGCTGCATAAATACAGATAAAACAGCAGGGATCTGAACTGAGACTTACTGCAACAAAAGTATGCAAGTCTTTATCACTTCAGATAAAAGAGTATCTCTAAAGCAAGTAGGAGGCTGTTACAGTTGCTCAGGTCAGCCATTAGAGGGAGATATCACACATATACTGTACCTATGAATGAAAAGTTTATTACAGAAAAGCACCACTAAATTCTAACCCCCAGAGGAAAGAGATCCAGCATCCAGGTCCCTTGTTCACCCAAATTATGTTTAGTATAGGATGTGGGTGGGGGAGATTTAGTGGCTCTAAATCACCTCTCTACTCTCCTGATCCTTGGCATGACTGGAGGCCAAACCAACCCATGTCTAAGAGTTGCTCTAAGTCAGTGGTTCTCAGCTAGGGGTACATGTACCCCTGGGGGTACACAGAGGTCTTCCACGGGGTACTCAACTCATCTAGATTAGTGTTTCTCAACCTGGTAATCGTGACCCCCATGGGGGTCATGGAACAGTTTTGCGGGGGGTGGGGGTGGTCATAAGTGCAGGGCTGGCATTAGGTAACAGCAAGCAGGGCAATTGCCCAGGGCCCCACACCGCAGGGGACCCCCCACATGCTTCAGCCTCGAGCGGTGGGGCTTGGGCTTCAGACAAGACTCACAAATGAAATACTGGCTCAAGTATCACACTGAAATGTAAGTACAATATTTATATGCCAATCAATTTATTTTATAACGATATGGTAAAAAAGAGAAAGTAAGCAATTTTTCAGTAACACTGTGCTGTGACACATTTGTCTTTCTATGTCTGATTTTATAAGCAAGTAGTTTTTAAGTGAGGTGAAACTTGGGGTACGCAAGACAAATCAGACTCCTGAAAGGGGTACAGCAGTCTGGAGAGGTTGAGAACCACTGCTCTAAGTTACACTGCCTAGAGCAGTCCCCTAGTGAGTATTTGGCTGCCTGGGGATGATTTGGATGCCTTATAAGTCAAAAGAATAAAAACAGGCCTGATCAATTGCTTACAGTTGTGTTGATTAGTTGCTTTAGTGTGTACAAAGAAGACCTGTGGAGTAAGACCATAATTATGATTTAAAGAAAGAGATAGACAAGATTGAGTACCAGTGTACTGCTCCAGCTTCTACTAGTCTGTTCATTTCAATACCATTAAAAATAACCAAAAAAACAACTTCATTCTCTTATCCCTGAATTTTCAGAGTTGCACAGGGATTTAGCCACACAATTCCATTAACTGAGAGCTGAGTGGCTAAATCCAGTGCAATTCTGCAAAAAATTAACTCTGCTGCACTGATTTATCATCATTAGTGTCTATTAGTCAACTTTCTAACCCTAGACCTGTGACAAATAAAGTATTCTAGTACAGGCAGCTTTTTAAATTCCAGTTAAATTACATTGTTCTTTTAAAACTTAATTATCATGAAATCAATTCTAAGAATTTGTTACTTCTATGAAGTATGAAGAAATTGTGGTTTCTGTGTACTGTGAATGCTGGATTTTTATGCTCTTATATGATTTATGGTAGTATTTATTGTACTGTACATAGAGCAGGGTGAAAGATTCTTAAGGTCAACTAATGTAATCTAAAAATAGTCTGGCTCTGAAATGAAATGAGCAAGCTTAGAAATAGCTTTTTAGTGCACAATTAGTCTAATGAAACACATGGAGCTTTTCAAGGTTTAAGAAATGTAAAAGGAAGAGGGAGAAATCTGCCACAAGTAATGGCTGCAAAGACTGTGTCATACCTGCCCCCGTGGTTAAATCAGGCTGCAGAGAAACATCAAAAACAAAGGTAAGATGTTGAATTCCAAAGAGGAACATTGGAGGCTGAGGATCTGGGACCCAATTACCATCTGATGTTATGGTGCAGTCTTCCATGAACACTTCTGCAAGGCACACAGTATGAAGTTTATTCTTATCCCTTGTTGGAAGTCCTTCATAGAGAAGTCAGATTCCAAGAGATTTGTAAAACAATGTATTCGTGATGGAAACCATTGCAAATTTATGAACTTCTAGAGTATGTTTGGAGTATAAAGTATTGGGAGTTTATATCGTAAGTGAAAAGGAAATCCCAGTTGTAACCATGCTGGAAGTAATATTTTGAGCCATTTTATTGGCTGGTGAATGTAGAATCATAGAATATTAGGGTTGGAAGAGAGCCCAGGAGGTCATCCAGTCCAATCCCCTGCTCAAAGCAGGACCAACACCAACTAACATCATCCCAACCAAGGCTTTGTCAAGCCGGGCCTTAAAAAACTCTAAGGATAGAGATTTCACTATCTCCCTAAGTAACCCATTCCAGTGCTTCACCACCCTCCTAGTGAAATAGTGTTTCCTAATATCCAACATAGACCTCCCCCACTGCAACTTGAGACCATTGCTGCTTGTTCTGTCATCTGCCACCACTGAGAACAGCCAAGCTCCATCCTCTTTGGAACCCCCCTTCAGGTAGTTGAAGGCTGCTATCAAATTCCCCCCCCCCCCCCCCGCCCGCTCACTCGTCTCTTCTGCAGACTAAATAACCCCAGTTCCCTCAGCCTCTCCTCGTAAGTCATGTGATCCAGCCCCCTAATCATTTTTGTTGCCCTCCGCTGGACTCTCTCCAAGTTGTCCACATCCCTTCTGCAGTGAGGGGACCAAAACTGCTCGGAATACTCTGGGTGTGGCCTCACCAGTGCCGAATAGAGGGGAATAATCACTTCCCCCGATCTGCTGGCTATGCTTCTACTAATACAGCCCAATATGCCATTGGCCCTCTTGACAACGAGGGCACACTGCTGACTCATATTCAGCTTCTTGTCCACTGTAATCCCCAGGTCCTTTTCTGCAGAACTGCTGCTTAGCCAGTCGGTCCCCAGCCTGTAGCAGTGCATGGCATTCTTTCTTCCTAAGTGCAGGACTCTGCATTTGTCCTTATTGAACCTCATCAGATTTCTTTTGGCCCAATCCTCCAATTTGTCTAGGACATTCTGGACCCTAACCCCTACCCTCCAGCGTATCTTCCTCTCCCCCGAGTTTAGTGTAATCTGCAAACTTGCTGAGGGTGCAATTAATCCCATTATCCAGATCATTAATAAAGATGTTGAAAAAAACCGGACCCAGGACCGACTCCTGGGGCACTCCGCTTGATACTGGAGGCTAACTACACATCAAGCCGTTGATCACTACCCATGGAGCCCGACAATCTAGCCAGCTTTCTATCTACTTTATAGTCCATTCATCCAATCCATACTTCTTTAACTTGCTGGCATTTGCACAGTAAAAGATTGTTTTGCCTACTGGAAGATTATATGTGCTTGGAGCTGTAGATTGAGCTCAGAGGCTCTGTAGAAGCTACAAGAGAGCAGCAGAGGGACAGAGAATGTATCCCTTGCATGGGTGGGGAAAACCATGTATTTTGGATATAACAAGGTGTAAGGGAAATTTGTTGTTTTTTCATTTATAAATAACTTTGAATCTATTATACCCTTGCAGGTCAAAAAGGGGCAGCATTATCAAAGGAAAACTGAATTAACTTTAGTTGCTCTGTGAGAAGAAGCTGCTGTAAAATTAGCAGGCAGCTGGAAGAAGTGAACTTAACAGTGGTGAGCTTGAGCATTTCCAGGGACTTTAAAGTTGAAATGCCTGTTTAGCTAAATTGCTACAGTCAACAGCAAGTATTTCAGAGGCGTGTAGCCTAAACAGTCTAATAAATTTGTTTACTTTGATCACTGTGGCCTGAGACAGTGTATTCTTGCACAGTGGGTCTTAATTCTATAGATGAAGTGGTTTTGCTGAATTTCTGCAGTTTGTGTTTTTTGTCTGGGTCCTACAATAATCTGAGAAAAGATGAGAACTCCTAATTACATGCCAAAGGGTTTCCTTGTATGTGAAGAAATGTGTTACTTGTGCCTAGATGACAGGAGATTAGAAAATGTTAATTTTGGAATTTTCCATGGCAATTAAAGGTCTAACTTAAATTCTGAAGAAATTCAATGGCAAGAAAAGTCCAAGTCTTGCAATTGGTACAAAGGAAAATAAAACAAAAAGATGCAGGTTATTTCTACACAAGGAACCCTGTCCTGGCCGTCCCAAAACTATTTTGGGACGGCCAGGACAGGGCTTAAAAAAGGGACTGTCCTGGCCAAAATGGGATGTATGATCACCCTAATTAGGGCTCAGGCTGGATTCGGAGCTCTGTGACCCTTCACCCTTGCAAGGTCCCAATGCTCAGGCTGCAGCCTGAGCCTGAACATCTACACAGCTATCTTTCAGCCCCAAAGCCTGAGTCAGCTGTCCCGGGCCAGCTGCAGGTTTTTTAGCCTTGCATAGACATAACTTGCATCATCCATAGCAGGTATGCAGCATATCAAGGTTCTTGCCTAGTGCTATTTGGAACATTATACATGGGGCCAGATCCTCAGTTGCTATAAAATATCATAGCTCTATTGACTTAAATTTAGCTATGTCAATTACACAAGTTCAGGAACTAGCTGGGGTCCCAGCACCTTCAGCGGTCATAGTCTAGAAGCTGAGGCCACTACACACAATCTGCCATCCTAGATAAGCATAGAAATGTAGGACTGGAAGGGACCTCGATAGGTCATCTAGTCCAGTCTCCTGCACTGAGGCAGTATGAGGTATTATCCAGGCGTAACCTGTCCTTAAAAACCTCCAACGATGGAGATTCCACAACTTCCATAGCTAATTTGTTCCAGTGCTTATCTACCTTTACATCTAGGAAGTTTTTCCTAATATCTCACCTAAATTTCCCTTGCTGCAATTTAAGCCCATTACTTTTGGTCCTGTCCTGAGTGACTAAGGAGAACAATTTATCACCCTCCTCTTTAAAACAACATTTTATATACTTGAAAACTATTATCATATACACCTTCAGTCTTTTCTTCTCCAGACAAAACAGAGCCATTTTTTAAATATTTCCTTATAGATGATGTTTTCTAAACCTTTAATCATTTTTGTTGCTCCAATTTGTCCACATCTTTTCAAAAGGATGGCACCCATAACTGGACACAATACTCCAGTTGAGGCCTTTTTGGTGCTGACTAGAATGGAAGAATTACTTCTTATGTCTTGCTTACAACACTTCTGCTAATACATCCCAGAATGATGTTCACTTTTTTGCAACACCATTACATCGTTGATTCATATTTAGTATGTGATCCACTCCCCAGATCCTTTTCTGCAGTGCCCCTTCATACCCAGTCGTTTCCCATTTTGTATTTGTGCAATTGATTATTCCTCCTTTAATGGATGACTTTCAATTTGTCCTTATTGAATTTCACCCTATTGATTTCCTACCATTTCTCCAATTTGTCAAAATCATTTTGAATTTTAAACCTGTCCTCCAAAGCACTTGCAATCTCTCCTAGCTTGGTATCGTCCAAAAACGTTATACAAGTGTACTGTCTGTGCTATTATCCAATCATTTATGAAGCTATTGAATAGAACCAGACCCAGGACAGATCCCTGTATGACCCCACTTAATATGCCCTTCGAGCTCGATTGTAAGCCATTGATAACTCGCTGGGTATGGTTTTCCAGCCATTTGTGCACCTACCTTATAGTAGGTTCATCTAGGTTATATTTCTATAGTTTGTTTATGAGACGGTCCTATGAGAAAGTATCAAAAGCCTTACTAAAGTCGAGATATATGATGTTAGGGCTTTCCCTCCACCCTCCCACTTCCCTGGTCCTTGTCACAGACAGCAAGCAGCAAAAGACCAGAAGTCCAAAGTGTAGACAATGCAATGTTTATTGGGGTTAATTTCCAGCAAGCATGATTCCAATTTTCCTACACACTTCCTGTTTGACCCCAGTTTATATAGTAATATTCTCAGCTATACCTTAACCAATCATTTTACTAAAATCTATCTAACCAATCCTAACATATTGTGACATAATTCTCTAACCAATTATATCCCACTACCCTAATTAACTTACACCTAGCAAAATTAATTATACAGTAGACAGAAACAATTCGAGAACCGGACAAATTAACAATAGAAAAGTGGGGCCCATAAAGATAAAACAATACTGAAATGAGGGTTTCACAACCACAACCATTGATAAGTGGTTTCTTGCCAGAGAGGATGCTGTCAAACTAAGTTTTCTTTAACCATTTTAAGATCTGTTTCTTTATCTGGTGATGATTGGCATTATCAGGACAGGATCATCTTCCTAACAGCCCAATACCACCTTATTTCAATGTGACTGGTTTGGAATGTGAGGATGTGACCGTAGGCTTCCCAGCTTACGGCTGCCCCGCTTCTTAGCTAAAGGCCTTAGCCTAAGAACAAGGCCTCTGACTAGGCTAGTGAGAGAAGGCCCATACACAGGCAGACTGTGATTTTGATTCTTTGTTTTATACACCTGTAACTACAGTAGCTAAGTGATAAAAATACACCCAAGTTCTTAAAGTATAAGCCTTTACAGGCAGACCTGAATATCTATATTCTAACACTACTACTTTCTCTCTGTCAAAGAAACAATATTAGGTTGGTTTGACATGATTTGTTCTTGACAAATCCACGTTGACTGTTATTTTTTACCTTATTTTTGTCTAGGTGCTTACAAAATGATCGTTTGATTATTTACTCCATTATCTTTCCAGGTACCAAAATGAAGCTGACAGGTCTATAATTCCCTGGGTTGTCCTTATTCCCCTTTTTATAGATAGGTGCTATATTTGCCCTTTTCCAGTCCTCTGGGATCTCTCCTGTCCCCAACAAGTTCTCAAAAATAATTGCTAATGGCTCAGAGATCTCTTCAGCCAGATCCTCAAGTATTCTATGATGTATTTCATCAGGCCCTGACAACTTGAAGACATCTAACTTGTCCAAGTAATTCTTAACCTGTTCTTGTTCTATTTTAGCCTCATATATGACCCCATTTACACTGACGTTCTCTATGTTAGTTGTCCGATATCTGCTAACTTTTTTAGTGAAAACTGAAACAAGAAAGGCATTTAACAGTTTGGCCATTGCTGTGTTTTCTGTTATTGTCTTTCCCTTTCTCATTTAGTAATGGGCCTACCCTGTCCTTGGGCTTCCTGTTGCTTCTCATACAATTGTAAAATGCTGTATTATTACCCTTTATATCCCTAGCTAGTTTAATCTTTTGTGCCTTGGCCTTTCTAATTTTGTCCCTATATGTGTGTGTTTTTTTTTAAATAATCATCCTTTGTAATTTGATGTAGTTTCCACTTTTTATGTGACTCTCTTTTGCGTTTCAGGTAACTGAAGATCTCCTGGTTAAGCCAGGGTGGCCTCTTACCATCTTCCTGTCTTTCCTATGCATTCATTTGCTCTTGTGTCCTTAATAATGCGTCTTTAAAAAATTGCCAACTCTCCTGTACTCTTTTTTGCCTTAGACTTGCTTCCCACGGGATCTTACCTACCAATTCTCTGAGTTTGCTAAAGTCTGCCTTCTTGAAGTCCATTGTTTTTATTCTGCTGTTTGACTTCCTACCATTCCTTGGATTCATGGATTCTGTAATTTCATGATCACTTTTACCCAAGCTGCCTTCTGCCTTCAGATTCTCAACTATTTCCCCCCGTATGTCAGAATGAAATCTAGAATAACCTCTCCCCTAGTTGCTTTCTCTACCTTCTGTAATAAAAAGTTGTCTCCAATTTATTCCAAGAACTTGTTGGATAATCTGTGCCCTGCTGTATTATTTTCTCGGTGCTGCAATATGCTCCTTTCACCCCACTCAAATTTGGCCTGGACACCTCTCCATCATGTCGACCACATTCTTGACGATTTTTATGGTGAACACATAGGAATTTTATACTGTGTAATTTAACATGTTAGTAAGGTTTTATTTCAGCTTGTTCTCTCATATTCACAAACCTCTATGAGCTATATATTGTAGGCCAGCAATTCACTAGTTGAGGATTTACATGCAGCTATCATAAATAAAATGTTCTCTAACAATATATTCTGATGGCAGATAGATAAGGTAGACTGAGAGTATTTTTTCCTTTGAAATAGCTATTTAACAAGCATTTGATTAAAAAAAAACCAGAACCTTTTAAATAATTAAACAATACATAGGACCAAGCAAACACCCGATCACAACATTTCAGTGCAGGATCTTATAATATGGATCTTGAAGTTTGAACCATTTTACTTAATGAAATAATGTAATTTTAATTGTTTATTGGGTCAATGAACCTAGAGATGTTCAAATGAAATATGACTAACTATCCCTGACTAACCTGTGCTTTTATTTATTTATTAAGACCCTCAGCTCTTGTCTGGATAGTTAGCAGTATCCAGACTTTCTTCATAATGTACAAATGCAGAATAAAGTTGGATATTGCTTAGCTAAATGTTTGATCATCAAGCTGAAAAAAAACCCCTTTCTATTTAATAGTTATATGGGCACCATATGAAAGAATATAGAAACTTATTTCAAATTCACTGCTGATTTGACACTTCATTTTCTCACAAATGAAGAACACGGATTTAATTCAATATTAAGTTTGATGCTCGGTTACCATAGCCCTGTACATATGTTTTCTTCAAACCTGCCTCAGTTTAAGAATACAGCCAATTTTAAGTTAGAAAATCCTGGAGTTTTCCATGATAATGTTTTTATTTATAGGTTTTTAAAATGTTTTAATCACTGTAACATCTGAGCACCTCACAACATTAATAGATGTGTCCTCACATCACCAGTTAGGAAGAAATGTTATTTATCTCCATTTTACAGACTGAGCACTGAGGCACATGGAGATTAAAGGCTTGATCCAAAGCAATTTGTTTAGGAGTTTTTTCCATTAAGTTCAGTGTTGTTTGGCTCCCTGGTCACACAAGAAGATTATGGCCAAGGTGGGAATAGAATTTTTGGCCCCAGTCCAGTGCCCGAATGGCAAGACTATCCGTCCATCCTTTTCCATCAATATATCAAGTTTCCCATTAAGGTTATGCATCATTCGCTTTTTGTATTTAATACATTTATTTTCTTCATAGTGATTAATTCAGCTGAACTGTGGTCAATGTGACCTACTACTACCAAAAAAAGAGACTCACTCTAGAGAATGTACAGTTAATGGACAAAAAAGTACTAAGAGAACACAACTAATTTTACTAGGAAATTAATGAAAGACAACATCATCCTGCAAGTTTTGTGTTTATTTGCATACTGAGTTTCTACCATATATAATAACACCTGTTTTAGAGAATGATTGACTGGAATATTGCATTAATGTGTCTAGTGGCAAGTGTTCCAGTCATTTAGATATTATATTTTTCAGTCAGGTGAACACTTGAAGTTCCTTCTCCTTATCTAATTTCCTTACATTGGTCTTAAGTGGGAAGTAGAAATGAGCCAGATCCGATAGTTTATGGAAATTCTGGCTCCACCTCTAGGTCCATTAGATCAACAAATTTTACCATAGTTAGTATTAAATTTACTTTGGGATAATAAACATTTCATATTGAACAGAATACTTAATTAATTAAACCTGTTCTCCAAGTTTGTTCAAATTTACCCCTACTCTAATAGAGCATTTTAATTTTGTCACAAGCAGGCTTTAGTCACTCACATTATTTTATTTATTTATTTGCAATATTTGTACAGTTCTACCTTGGAGCATTGGTTTAAAAATCAGATGGTTGATTAAAAAATAAGATCTGGGTCATTGCTTTTCTAGATTTGGCCACAGAGTTCAGCACCTTTCAGGACCAAGCCCACAGTAAGAGATCTGTGAGAATACACAGGAAGAATACCCCCACTGACCTTCGGCTACGTTTGGGGTTTTTTACTGGTTGCATGCTGTGCTTGTAGCAATGATTCTACATTAGTTACAGGGTGTTTTCAAAGGAGCATGCAATGCTGAGCTGACCTCCCACATAGTGACCACAGAAAGGCCTATATGATGATGCTGGTAGTAAGGTGGAAAGTCAATGGGATGTGGACTTTTAAGTGTCAGTCACTTCTGAAAATGGGATTTAGGATCATAGGTCACTTAAGCTCTTTTGAAAATGTACCCCTTGTGCCTTCTCCTGGCCCCCATCCAGTTTCTCTGTGATAAGGAACTTCTATTTCTTTTGCCACTGCATGTTATTTCAGGGGATTAATAAATGATTTCCACACTAAAATGTATTTTGTCATCTTTAAGTGGGGAGAGCATTTTTAAAGAATACACTTCTGAAACATATCTGTTTAACATGTTTTTTTCTTCCTCAAACTAGCCGCCAGTATATTGACTGGTTTGTTATTAAATGTTATTTCACTCCTTTCTTTGTAAAATATATAGGACAATAAAATTGTAGAAAAGTTTCACTCTCTTGCTCTTTTTGGGGGGGTGGGGGTGGGGGAAGAAGGGACAGTAAGGAGGTAAGGAAAGGAAAATCTTTGTGCCAAAGATGTGAGAGGAGACCAGAATGTAAAAATACCATCTGTGACCTAAACTGCATCTGTTGGTTGGCCACTAGGAGAAGAGAAAGGTTTTGATTTACTAGCCAGACAGCTTTCTCAATTTTCTTGTCAGGAAATGTCTTTAAACTGCAATACAGTTATGACAGCTTGGATAACAGCGTTTAGCTATACTCCAGCAGCTTTTAGATTTTACATGCTATATGCCTATGCCTGTCAGGGAGAGCTGTGCCAGACACAACACTTCTGAAACATTTTTTTTTCTTATTGTCGTTTCTGGCTGTGATATCATCCAGTCATTGAGGGTCTGGAGCTTGGGGTCCATTCTCCCCATTACTGTAGGCTTAATTCTCATCTGTATTAATAAGAGACTAGATAAGATCATGTACAATTCAGTAATCGTACACTGTCTTTCTTTCCAGAAACGTTGAACTAGGAATGCTCTCATGCAATATATGCAGCACCAATACATTATGTAATTCCTGACACTGAAAGATGGGTAGGTAATCTGCTTTCTGCTTTTTAAAAATAAGGTTAGTATTGCTCTAATAACAGTATCTGTACTGACAATAGGTGTTAAAATAGTGAGCTAATTAATAAATAATAGCCCTTGCCCACCTGGGCAATCGGTGAATCTGCATGTGGTCCGGCTTGCAGCATCTGAACTGCAGATGGTTAGTTACTGGTTGTAGTCCAAAGGGATGCATGTCTGATAGAATAACGTACATCCTTCAAATACCCTGAACTTCTTTATAAATATCTTCTTTATACTCCTCTATTGGGTCACCTATTTATATGGAAAAAGGTAGGCTAATATTGCACTTCATAGCTTTTGAAAAGTTTATAATCGCTGGCTTTCTGACAGTAAATAAACCACTATGACTAGATATTCTCATATTTTCAACAGAATGTCTTGTATAAGGTTATATACAATGTTTAGTGAGAAGGGATATGGCCTGACATTGCTACATCTGTTTGGCTGTTGCCACACTAGTATGCCACCAGATGCTGACCTCTACCTCTTGGTCTTGAACTAAGATCTTTCCCACAACATGGCCTCCCATTGACAAGAACCAGCTTCTGTTGGCCCAAATATTTGGGGAATGGCAGTATATAAATTTCAGTACTCATAGATAAACAGGGGTGTTGGTGCATAGAAAAGTATTTGCTATGTGCACCTGGACACAAGAACATCACAGAAATAAGCTTTGTAAGTTATTAAGTAGCTAGCTATTCCTAAGCCACCATTCCACTTTATTCATTTTGATCTTCTGACTTACCACTAGACTTGCTTAAATTAAGTTGTCTTTGTTGCAGTGCAAATGCACTGCAGAGAGTAGGGCCAATACATTATAATGGAAATTCAAGCTCTCTGTGCTACAGAAGCAGTGCTACAGATAGGCTGTTTGAGAAGTACTGAAGTAGATACAAATCTCTGCCTCTGCCACTCCTTCAAAGGCCGTAGGAAAGATCTCACTGCTTCATGTCTTCTTCGATGGATACTAGCTTGGGTGGCCTTGTATTTCTTAATCTGCGGCCTTATTCTTACTAAGCATAAATTTAAGAGCATTGCATATGTTGTTTAAAGGTGCATTTACAGGGACTTATGGTTGCACCTGCATCTTACCAATTATTACTTGAAAGCTTTGATCTAAAGATGATCTGTAAATACATTCTAGGTATGTAGTGGCACATTTCTTGCATCTTCTCCAAGATGCCCATTTATTTCTGGAACATAGGAGGTGCTCCGTGGACTCCAAAGGGCATCCCTGTGAAATGAAACAACCTATTAAATGCCATAAATGCACTATTTCGCTATATTATTCATTTCCAGGGCAGCTGCCTATACCGTTTGTTAAAGTTTAAGGTATATTTCTTTACTTGGCCTCCCTAATATAAATTAGTCAGAGTCTTGGGGTATAAATTTTACTGTAAATTCAAATCAGTCTTTTGGACATCTCCACAGCTGCATTTGCTCAGCTTCTGAAGCACAATGCAAACTGGACTTGTTCATTCACATCATGGTAGCTTTATTATCTCCAGCAGGTGTTTACCTCCTTCCTGTAATGGCATTATACTCTAGAATTCAGCAAGGTTTTGCTTTATTTGATTCTCTTAGCTCTACCTTAATCAATCAGGCCAATTTCCCTTTTCTTCCATTCAGCGGGTTACTAGACTGGATTGTTCTTGGGTTTGGATTTTTGAACAAATTCATAATGCTATACTCACTTCTGGTTCTTTGTTCATACATAGTCATTTCATGGTTAGCGGAGCTTTTATCTTATAAGGATTCCCAAAGATATTTAGCAGGCAAAGGAAGCCATACATCTCTCCAAGCTGGAGCTCACATTTTTTCATTTTTCTGAGACTACTGCACCACTGCATCTTTTGTTCTTGAACATATATTAAGTGTTCCTGTGCCATATCTTTGGCAAGACTATTTTCTCCTGTCATCTCTTTCAGCTCCATATTAATTAGCCGTCTTTAGGCTACCCATATATATATGATCTCTTAACCACTATTTAGTAACTGGCTTGTAAGAGAAAATCCTCAGTGGATCATTAAAATTTGGTGCACTGCTGTGGCTTATTAATGTATTGAGATAGATTCATGTATCCAGATCTTCTTCTTCTTCTTGTTAAAGGGTTGATCCTCTGGACTGGCCAAACTCTACTTGGCACATGCTCCATGGTAAAATGTGGCAAAAGTGACACTAGCTCCTTCCCAATCTGGGACCAGCAAGTGCTGGCTTGGTCATTGATATGAGATATAAGACAGCATTCCTAGTGCTCTGTTAATTGCCAGTGTCCTGGTATCATGGCCTATGGGTCTCAAACCCAGGTTCTGTGAGGGCATCATGCTCTAGTCATCCACCAAATGGTGTTTTAGCATCAGCTAGAACCAGAACTCCTTAAAGCCCAGCTCAAGATATAAGGCTTCACACCTGGGCCCCGACTGGTGGTACACTGGCATTCCTGATTGGCCAGCTCCCCTTCTTTAGCTAAAAGAAGGAACAGGAAGTTAAGAACATAAGAATGGCCATACTTGGTCAGTGAGTATAGCAAAGGTCCATCTAGCCCAGAGTCCTGTCTTCTGACAGTGGCCAATGCCAGGTGCCCCAGGGGGAATAAACAGAACAGGTAATCACCAAGTGATCCATCCCCTGTCACCCATTCCCAGCTTCTGGCAAACAGAGGCTAGGGACACCATCCCAACTGTCTGTACAACTGGGTTATACCCTACTTTGGACTGCTCACCCAGTGCTACCTGCTC
The DNA here is from genome assembly GCA_033296515.1 of Macrochelys suwanniensis. Classification (NCBI taxonomy): domain Eukaryota; kingdom Metazoa; phylum Chordata; order Testudines; family Chelydridae; genus Macrochelys; species Macrochelys suwanniensis. The sequence continues at coordinate 50,028,852 of CM065781.1, forward strand.
TTGTCTACTGGTCCTGACCTCCTAGCTTCCTGACTTGTGCAGATTCATTGTATCCGAATTTTGGTTCCTGACCTTCTAGTTCTGAACTGCGGCTGGCACAGGGACCCAGCCACCAGCCCTATGCTAACCACTAGGCATGGCTGCCTACATCTCAACTCTGACGCCCATGGATTATTTATTATTTGTATTATCATGGTTGGCCTGTTCAACCAACCAACTTTGTGAAATGATTGGATGAAACCTCCGCAAAATATGGTATGGAAATCAGTGCAGAGAAAACCAAGCTGATGACAAACAAATGTGATGGGATCAGCTCACATATCACTGTCAGTGGACAAGAGCTGGAGACAGTGAAACAGTTCAAGTATTTGGGGGGAAATCATCACTGATGAAGGATCCAACTCAGAAATTCGGGCAAGAACTGTGCAAACAACAGCAGCAGTGGCAAAGCTGTTTGGAGAAATAAGAACATCTCCCTGGAATCCAAACTGAAACTGCTGCACACATTCGTCATCTCCATATTTCTGTATGTGTGCGAGACATGGACCCTTACAGCAGAACTTGAATGGAAAATACAGGTAGTAGATATGAGATGCTTCCGTAAAATCCTGGGCATCTCTTACTCCAACCATGTCACTAATGAAGAGGTCCGCAACATCATCACCTAATGCGCTGGGTCATATGAAGACCTCCTGACGACCATGAAGAAGCAGAAGCTGAAGTGGTACAGCCATGTAACAAGATCATTTGGCCTATCCAAGATCATCCTCAAAGGGACAGTACGGGGAAGAGAAGAAGAGGTAGACAGAAGAAGAGATGGATTGACAACATAAAAGAGTGGACAGGAATGGACTTCGTGGAGACTCAAGCACTGACACACAATCATCAGGGGTGGAGACACTTGGATGATTGCTCATCAATGATGGTGCCCCAACGTCAAATGCGGTTATGGGAGTGATGATTATCATGGATCAGGACCTCATTGTGCTATGCACTGTGCAAACATAGAACCAAAAGACAGTCCCTGCCCCAAAGAATGTATAATCTATGTTCTGGTAGCTGGGTATCTACTAGGCTAAATTGCACCTTAGCCATCATAGCCATGCTGTTTAGTGGCTAGTGTGGTAGATCTATACCAGCAGAGGAGTCCCTTATACAAGGTAAATCATCTCCTCGGCTACTGAGCCAAGTTCAAGTCTATTTTGTCAAAAAATGGCTTATTAAGTCTTACATTAAGTCTTAAGTTCTATGAATGAATAATAAATACAGCATATTGTACCTAGTGTAGCTGTCAGCTCCTTCCCGTCCAGTGTCCTCCCGTCCTAGTTCCTTTTAATTTTCAGACTTTTAATTTATTGTTCCAATTTTTTTACTATTACATCAATTTTGAGATGATGGAAACCATATAGGTGGCCTCTAATAGCTGTGGAACTTGATCTGTTTTAGAAATATTTATTCACAAAATCTAAATGTTTTTAGTGAAGCGTAAAGAGGATACATTTTTAGAAAAGATGTTATGCTGCATCTCTAGCCACATATTGAGCCTTGCCCTGACATTTACTCTGGTAGAATAGCTGGCTACATTGGAAGAAAGTGTGTTCTTTTTCCTTTGATCCCGTAAAGAGAAGAGCTACTCAAATAGTGAAGTAATAAAAATTTTGGTGTAGTTTTGGTTCTAGGAAATATTTGTGAATCTATTCAGAGTTTGAAAACATTAGAAGAACATCACAAGTGACCAAGCTGTAGAGGTTTATGGAATATTCCATGAACTACCTGTTGTTTGAGCTTCAAATGCATATATTCAGTGTTGAATATGTAGCCCAAGATCCAGTGTGCTTTAACAGCAGCCGTGGGAACTACAGATTGTGGACTACAAACTGTGGTGTTCTTGCCAGGATGTATCCTCTGGATCCCAGCAGGAGGTCTCAGCACTGATTGCACTGGGAACACATAGCAGGCAAGCAGAGAAGAGGCTGCTGGACTGTAATCCTGTTCTATGTTCTTTATAGGTAGGACCAAAAAGTGCTTAAAGTGCACCCTGAGAGGAGTTTAAATGACACAAAATGAGAACATGGGCTTGTTTGTTTTGGGGCTTAGTTATTGTGGGAGTTAGAACATGTTTGTAACGGGGGGGGGGGGTTGTTGTACAATATACCCTCTGCTCTCACAGGAGGAGGGAGTCTCAGCACTGATTGAACAGGGAGCACGTAGCAGGCAAGCAGAAAGGAGGCTGCTGTAATCCTGTTTTATGTTCTTTACAGAATAAAGCCTTGCTCCTGATGGTTTGTCTGAGTGGGTTTGGTCTGAGGTGAACACACAACTGACACACAACGCGAAGCACACAAAGGAGCCTCCGGCCCAGTTTCCCAAAGTTGTGTAAAAAGTCGCAAGGCACACTTCCCCTCTCTTGAACAACCTCATACTGAGCCAGTGAACAGGAGAAAGGCTACAAATACATTAATCCACAAGACAGTCATGCAGAGTTTCACACATATTCTAATTTGTAAATATTAAGTGTCTTGAATATGACCAACTGATACAAAAATCTTAGTATTCACAAATTATTTGCCAACTTCCGCATCTGACCAGCTTTAAGAAAGACAATGATGAATTGTGGGGAGAGCAGTACTGAAATCCCCATTGTTCAAAAATCATGAGACTGGCTTAAAAATCATAATTTTAAATCAACAAAACTTTTTTAAATTTGCCTTTTGCTTTTAGAGCCTTTAGCATGCATTTGGATCACTTTCCAAGCTTTGTTCACAACCATAAAGGTAGAAATTTACTCATTTATTAAAAACGAAAGCCAAGATTCTCATGTAATCACTGGATTCCAGGAGCTAGGAGTTTAAGACACCAAATGATGCAAGACTCGTGATAAAATTGCAAGATTTGACAACATTGGGTGAATGGCTCTTTTGGGGGGCACTTAAAGGAAGATAGTGGAAGGATTTAGTTGTCTGCATCCCAAAATGACTGTGTATGGGACAATCTGACTCATGGCAGCAGTGAGGCAGGGTAATATTTGGCCACAACTTCTTCCCATATGGCAATAGCAGCAAGGTGTGGGTATCTCTGGACCAAAGTATACCCTGGCAAAGGGTCTGGAGGTTCACTGTCTCCAAAATCAGACCTAACCTCTTTCTGGCAGGGTTGCAATAGATCTGATGAAATCTCTTGTACATTTTTGAATCTGCCCTAACCTCTCAAACATGATAAATTATTCTCACTATTGTGAGACCTAGAGGTAGACCTAGACCTATATCATTGTTGATGGGTAATACAAGTATCTTGGCTGAATTGCTAAGATGTAAAATGAAAGACAATGATACATGATATTCTGGTGAAAACTGACCTGAGCTTGTCCAGCATTTTCATGTTTATCATCGTCTATATTCAGGAAATAGGTACAGCTCTCTGCAGTGAGTTGCCAGCTTGCTCACAGATGGATGGTGCACTCCTCCTGATATCTGTGTCAATATCAAAAACACTCACAGAATCTAGACACCAAAGACTGGCTACAGCTTATTCCCATTCGTAATTTATGCTGTTTGCTTTTGGGCAGCCCACAGCAGTGTGTCCCATTTAATGTTTTTCATCCTGATAGGCTTGACTAGGTTTGTGAAGGAATCCAGGGTGCACAGTTTTGTCTGCTGTGTGACATTTTTACCTATGTACTGGCCAAGGCTTTGAGCAATGAGCTGGGACTGAACTGGCGTTGGGTAAGGATGCAAAATATGAATCACCTTCTTGTGTAGGCTGTTTTTCAATGGCCCAACATAACCTATGTGGCAGTTTCCAAAGAGCTGCTAACATAGCCCTGGGGGTAAATCCCACTTGCAGTGTTCACTTTTTACTTCCCTAATCTTGAAACAGAATGCTGATGATAGGCACTTTTTGCTTTTGACTTATACTCACTAATATTTGCTGATGAATGACTCTTAAATTCTAGCTCCTGAATGCACTCTCATGCTGACATTCTGTTCACAAATCTGGTTGTCTCTTTGCCAGAGTTCCACCTTGTTAATGCATTGGCCTAGGAGCACACTTTATTTTGACATCATGCTTATGCTTGCTCTTGTGCAGATGTACCCTCATGGAAGCTTATAGATCTGCTGTACCATACATATGTCACCATAGTTGATTCAGTAATGGAAAAAAACCCTAAGATTATTGTAAAATATCCCATAGGATTCCAGACTGGGTTGCAACTTAGTGCTCTTTGCTAACTTGGGGGAACAGAAGTGGCATGACAGCCAATGGGCCTACATCACTTTCCTTTAGACCATTCATGTTATACAGACACTGACAAGCCAATCAGGAAAGATAGGTCTACACTGTAGCAGCAAGCCATCTAGCCTGGGTTGGCAGTCTTGCACTAGCACTTTGACTAGAGCTAGCATGCTAAAACAGCTGGAGAGTGACTTAATGAGTAACATAAAATAGTAAATGAAGGGACTAAATGAGCACAAAGTATTCCACTGCTTCCTAAAAAGGCCTTTTGCATTCAATCTCAGGCCTAGATGGGCAGGAAGAGAAGATTTCACCAATTGTTGGAGAAAGTTGGTGCAGCTGAGTATAGTTGTGACTGAGTCCATGGGGTGCAAACTAGACTGGGACTGCTGAGCCCTCCAAAACCCACCAGCCTGGGTATCCCTCACACTATGATGCTAATGTCAAGTTGCAAACCTCTGCTAGGCACTGCACTTACACAGAATCCACAGGTAGGGACATACATGAATGATCTCCCAGCCACTCATGAACCATCAATGGAGAGGTTCCAGCCAATTCCTCTTAGCTCCCCAGCCTTACACCCCAGAACTGTACTGTCTTGCACTGGTCAGAAGCCTGGCTAGTGTAAGTTCGTTAAGTAGCCTGCCACTCCCTCAATGCAGAATGGACACACATTAGTTTACGTAAACTGAGCTGAAATTTCCCAAGCACTTCAATCAGAACACACTGTTTTACACCAAATATAGAACAGGTTTATTAACTACAGAAAGATAGATTTTAAGTGATCATAAGTAGCAGGCATAGAGATCACAGTTGGTTATTTAAAAAACAAAAATAAATTCACAGTCTAAATTCTAGAGATTAAACAAGATTTGAATCAAACAGTGTCTCACTCTGACAGATGGTACAAGCAGGTTACAGATCCTCAATACACATATTCCATTTCCAGCCTATGACCACCCTTCCCCAGTTTGTACTCCAGACATTCCTCCAGGTGTTGAATTGCGGGGGCAAGAGGGAGGACAAGTGTCACTGTCTCTCTTTTATATTTTCTTCCAGCTTGCTGGAAAGATTTTTGCTGTGACATGGGTTAGTCCATCCCCATGGTGTACATATCTCCTCTGAGAAGTCTCTAGGATAGTGGATTCTTTTCTTGATGGGTGCTGATGAGTCATTAATGCTGTCTGGCTATTGATGGCTACTCCTTTGTTGTAACTGAAAGGCTGGTTATGGGTGTTCCCAACCTCATAACATAAATGGCAACACTTCGTAACTTCACATACCATCATAGTACATACAATCCAACAGGATATTAATGGTCAACATATCAAGACTTTTTAAAATGATACCTCACAAGGTATACTTTGCACAAAACATATCATAATCATATCACCATAGTGAATATGGGACTTCCAGGGTGCTAACTGGAGGTACAGAGTGTCACAATAAGTGTTGTTTTTTTAATTTAATTGCAAAATCTACACTGGTAAAGGTCTGAATTATTCACCTTTTTGTGAAATAGTGAAAACCAATTTCAACAAGGTTTCAAAATGTTTCTATTTTTGAAACAGATAATGGTAATGATGTAAAATTAGTGGTCGGAGAACTTCTTGCAGTTCAAAATCTTATGAGAAACCCTCAAACTTCTTTGTATCTACAGGATTCACTAAATGAATTTGTTTACAAACCTATTTTCCCATAAAGTAAACTTATTTATTTGACCTGAACTCAGACTCAATGAGACACAGGTTAAATTCAGCGGCCACAACTTTATTCATTAATCATTAGCAATTCAACCTGGGGTAACAGCACCACTGTCACAACCTGACGGGGTAGTTCCAATGTAGATTTCAAGTTGGCCATAGATGTAATACAAAATATGGGACGTGGTTCCCTGAACCCAGCAGCCAAGGAAACTTACCTGGATAACAAGATTCCCTGCCTCCTTCCTCAGATGAGGTAAACTGTGATGAGACTCAAGCTACATAAGAGACTGAGGCTGGAACCCCTACTAACTCAAACCATTTTCCAATGCTTAGCCCATAACCAGTGACCCAACTAACTGACCAATGTCAACTGCAGTCTGCACTCGAAGCCTGCCAGAATTAGTGGTAATCACCAGTACATCTCAAATGCCTTCTAAATGCCAACAGGAAAGTTCACCACAAGGTTGTCTGTCAGCTCTGCTTTGTGGGGAAAAAAAAAGTCATTCCAGGCTTCAAAAAGAGGCAATTGGCCAAGACCCTGGTATTCCAGGAGGTCTGATGCGCCTACCTAGAGGCCAGAAGGGCAGGCACCAGAGTGAGTGCTCATCAGGAGTTTCCTATATGGTTCCCTTAAAAGAAGGAGCCAGTCAAGCTTCCTGTGACCCCTGAACTAGCCAATGGTGCAGTGTGTGCGTTTCAGGAATGGGGAAAAGGCAAGGACCTGAACTGCTTGGGTCACAGAGCCAGCATGCTCAACCCCCACTGTTCTTCAACCCCAGAAACAGCAGCCTCACCCACCTTGCCAACTGGGGGGGGGGGAGGGAGGGAGACAAGGTTAGTGAACATCACTTGAAGGAAAGTTAGTGAATGGGGGAAAAGAACTCCAGACTCTTATCTTTCACAGCAGTCGCCTGTTACCTGGCCCCACCAACTCCTTACCCTTTCTGGCAAGGGAAGCCATTATTCAAACACGATCCAATATTTTACCATTCTGCTTTTCCATTTTTTAAAAAAATTAAGACTTTTCAGCCATATGGTATTGAATAGCAATGGGATCTCCCTCCTCCCTCATTAGCTGGATTGCAGATGGATAAGATTCAAGAGAGATTAGGGGAACTGATGCAAAATAAATTGCTCTTGGGTGTTGCAAACAAAAGTGACTAATTGTAGCAAAAGATTTACCTCTAGTTTTGCTGGTGAAAACATGTCTGGAAAAAACAAATGATTAGGGTAGCAGTGTTGCCCACTCGTGATTTTTATCTTCTTTTTTTTTTTTTTAAAGCCCCCAACCCTTGAAAGATGATTACATGAGAATCTCATCTTTCATTTAAAACAAAGAAAGTTTCTAGTCTTGAACGGTTGAGAAGCTCTTTAAAACATGAACAATAGAGGTTTAAAAATTAGAAGGCAAATAAAAATCCTCCCAAATGTTTTTTTTTTTTTTTTAAAACCCTCTTTTTTAAAAATCCAATCAACGTTTGGGGCCTGCCTCACACTTTAAAAAAAAAAAAAATTCTTGTGCTTGGCAAAACTGAAACTCTGAATTTCATGAGGATTAAAATGTAGCAATTATTTACTGAAGACCCATAGTCTTACACTGCTGTGTTGCTATCCGTCTGCTGCTAATCAGTTGTCTCCACTAGCCATAATCAGATTTCAATTTGTTTGGTCCAAAAGAGATGTGGCAGTTTCAGTTGATGTGAGTATCTTTGGCAGATGCTAGTTGTTATATTTTATATACTTTTCATGAAAAATAAAATTTAATATTTTCATAAATTTACATAGATGAGGCAGGCAGTCAATTTTGGGGCTTATACTGCTCCTTATTTTCAATTACTACAGATACAGAAAATTAATTTTAAAAAGCTACTGACACTTTTAGTGAATGTAGGACAAAGAAGAGAACCTATTTAAATGTCCACAAATTTAAACTTCAACCTCAGCATGCTAAAATATGCAATAGGATTTGAAATCTTCAGGAAATATCCATCAACAATATCCTCTTTCAAATAGTCACAGCAGATTTACTACCCTAAAGTTCTTCATTTAAACTGCTGCTTAAAATTTGAACTGCTAATGAAAATATACAATTCAGATATTATAAAACTGTTGCTTTCTATGCTAAAGACTCAAGGTTAAACCTACTCTACAGTACAATGCAAATTCCCAAAAAGTCTGATTCAAAGGATACTGTTGTCTGTACTGTATTGAACAAAGTAGACCAATAAAAGTAATCTGATTGATCTATCTCGTTATAAATTTGATGGCTTCCAAAGTACTAGCAATAAAACAAGCTAACTGGAAAATCAAAACTTTAGTGACCTCTGAGGACTCTTCATCAGGTAGCTTGGTCTAAGTTACATTATTTTAAATTTAGATATCACATTCACAATACATTTTATGTAACAACATTGACTACTTGTGAATAGTCCATGCCAAACACTTCTACTAGGGAAAAAGACTCCAAGTTGCTGTGAGCAAATCTTTAATGGTTCAGTTAAGTGTTTAACCAAACTTTGAGGACCATCACCTGCAGCCCTTAGTCTATCATTCTTCCAATTTTTCCCACAGCCACAAGCAAACTTGCCATGTTTTTGGTCACTTCTCTCTTCCTGGGATGTGGTAATGAAAATATGCACCTGCAGATTCTAGGAATATATCTACACTGAAATAAAAACCCATAGCTGGTCCAGGGCAGCTGACTTGGGCTTGCGGGGCTCAGGCTGCAGGACTAAGAATTACAGTGTAGACGTTTTGGCTCTGAGACCCTGCAAGGGAGGTGGAGTCTCAGAGCCCAGACTCCAGCCTGAGCCCAACTGTCTACACTGTAATTTTTAGCCCCGCAGCTTGAGCCCCACAAGCCCAAGTCAATTGACCCAGACTTTGAGAGTTGGTAGAGTTTTTATTGCAGGGTATACGTTTGCTAGAAGGCCACCCTCTTAAGCCAATCAACAATAAGGATCATTCTGGGAAGAAGAGCATTTAATTTTCCCTTCTGATCAAAGATAAAAGGTCCAGAATTGTTTGTCTCTACATTACTTAAAGCATTATCTCTTGCAGATCGCAAATAATTGTCCAGGATCAGAGCTGCAGATTCAAATAAAAATTGTTGGTATCAATTTCAGCTATTTAACTTGTGTATTATTTTCAGAAGTGTTCCAGTACTATATAACCACCTTTTGGGGAGTTTGGTTATAAGATTTTACTTGTAATCTATAAAGTGACTTCATTTAAAATTCATACTTTATGGTCAGATGGCAGCATCATACTGCTTAAGAAAGCTTGAATATTTTTGTTTATTGCAAGAAGTTTAATCTTGACTACTTAATTTTTAAATGTAATTTAAAATCTTTTGACAAAAGGAGCAATTTGCAGAATTATTTGGTGCTCCAGGTAGTGAGTAATTGAGATTTTATGTTTTCAGCAAAGTTTCTACTTTTAGAAGTAACAAAGTATTAAGGCTGATTTAGGATGTCTTAAGTGAGATCACATCTTGCTAGTTTTAATTTGAAGAAACAAAGTTTATTGATTTGTTGAAATTAAAGTGTATCGATCCATTCATGTTAATGATGTAATGTTAGACTTTTACATTGGGAATAACACTTTTCAACCCTCCTAAACTGAAAATGCTTCCTTCTGGTGAAATCAAGTATACCAAAAAACTAGAGGGGCTAGCTTCAATTAAACATTATAACTGGCTGTGACAGAGTGCTGGGAACCAACAGCTGAGCCAGTACTCTGATCATTTATGCACCAATTACTTCCCTCGAGTGGCCGTAACTGTGCCTAATTATCAGATTAGAATGGGTGGGAGAGGACTAAAAAGATAGCCCATTAGTGCAGTAGGTAAAAGGTAAAAGCTCTTCCCTCTCAGGTAGAGAGTTGAGGAGGAACTGCTGCTGTAAATGATGTGGTGTAGGGGTCAGTAAAGGTGGTGGGAAGGGCAATGTAAATTAAGTACATTGTCGTGTTTAACAACGGAATGTCTCTAAACAGTCTGTGTAGACAGCAGAAGATAGGAGTGGTACCTCACGCTGGCACAGAAGGTAGACAGAGTGCCCTCCTCTTCATAGTAGACATTTGGGGTGGAAGCCATTGGCCTGTTGACAGGACCTTGTTACTATTTTTAAAATTTAGTTTTCCTTTGAGAACTTTCCTTTCAGACAGCATTCTCATATGTCACTTCGGAGCTGTTAAACAATCACTCTGGGTCAAAAGTCTAGGGAAGGCTCCTAGAGCTGCCAAAATTTAAGAACGCCACTAGAACCCAGTAGCCGTTGCTATTTTAGCCAATGTTCACTAAAAGCTAATGGCAGGACTAAGAGAAAGGATAGGGAGGGAACTAAGTACATGTTTGTGGTTAGAAGGAGGCAACTCCTGTGAAACTGAAAATAGTGGAGATCAGATATTATTCAGGGGATTGTAAAGTTCTCTAGTCTTTGCTAAGGTACCTTTTTGTTATTTTTTTTTAATGACATAGGGAAGGATGGTTTGATGTTATATTGTTGAGGACAGTAATTAAACCTTTTATTATAAAAATCAGATTTTCATATAAAGAGGCTTGATTAGCCTTGAGAAAATAAATGCATAATTAAGACTATTTGAAATATTTTGAATACAGAGTCCAGAATGACAAGAGTCATCCTAAGAGGAAGTTCTGTTGCTAAGAGACCATAACTGCAAAGTGTCAGGATAAAATGTTCTTTATTTTAAGTGTTGATGAATGAGTGTACTCAACAGATAATGAAGAAAGGTATTAAGAGGTATCCATTATATCAAAGACTGAGTGAAACATTTTATCGATATATAGAAAAGCCAATGAGATGTGAGTCTTCAAGGTAAACCCAACAAGTGTAAAAAAAAACCCTGAATTGCCACAAGGCTCATTACCTGTTTGATCAGAAGGACTTAGAATCACTATTTTGCTGTGTCTAACCTCATCATTGCAGAAAGAGCAAACAAGCACAGGTACAGACATGAAATAAGTTATGTAGCTTCTCAATTCTGATGATGTTGAAACAAGTTATGCCACCTTTTCTTTAACAGCCTCAGTGACTTACTTTATAGTATAATACAGTATAATGTACAGATTCAGATGATGCATTTAGAAAGTCATTAAAGAATGTGGAGAGACTCCAAGAGCAGGAAAATTCAAAATGGACTTTTTCAATGATGAAGCACTGCATCAAACGCTACAAAATTAGCTGAGGAAATTACACCGTCCTGAACAGAACAGCCCAACTGATGCCCATGCAAATTTCCCCTCTCATGCTCTCTCCGTAAAATAAATCTGGTGCAATGCATAGTTTTTGAAAAGATATGAACAAGTGTTACATTTTGCTGGGTTTTTTTAAACCTGGAAAGATTTTTCTTCAGCAGAGACTAGCACAATTTTGTTTTAGTTCAGAGAAACCTGTGAAGAATTGCCCTTCTTTTACATTACAATGGAAAATGGTGGAAATCAATGGGATGGAGGTCAGTCTACCCTAAATTAAAATATCCACTGCTGCCCATTATTCCAAATGGGATTAAAACCAAGTCTACCTTAGAAAAGACAGGGACCCCACCTGCCCCCACAAATGCTCTTGGGAGGTGAAGAGGAACATTGTGAGAGGCCAGCGAATGGTGGCAATGGCTATCTTGGCAAAGAGTAGCCTGTGGTCTTGGTCCCATTGACAAAAATGGGAGAGGACAGCCATTTTAAAGTTATCTGAAACAGAAGACAGCTTGTGGCTTCATCCTCACTGAGAACAATGGTATGTGGTGGCCATTTTTAAAGTGCTATTCGTTGTGGAATTCTCTGGAGAAAATGTTAGTCTTCAGCCTTCGCTGAAGGAGTAACTTTCAGCTATGAAGAATAATGGCAAAAAGTGAGCACTAATCCTAAATTATATACACACCATAGATATGTAAGACTGGAAGGGACCTTGAGAGGTCATTTAGTCCAGTCCCCTGCCCTCAAGGTAGGACTGAGTATTATCTAGCCCATCCCGAAAAGTGTTTGTCAAACCTGCTCTTGAAAACCTTCAATGACAGATTCCACAACCTCCCTAGGCAATTTATTCCAGTGCTTAGCTACCCCGACAGGAAGTTTTTCCTAATGTCCAACCTAAATCTCTCTTGCTGCAATTCAAGCCCATTGCTTCTTGTCCTATCCTCAGAGGTTAACTAGAACAATTTTTCTCCCTCCTCCATATAATTTATTATATATATATATTTGGGACAAAAAACCCAACGACAGCTTAAATAGGGTGCCAAATTTCTTGAACACAATTTATAATTTTTAACTCGAACTAATTGATTTACTTGCAAATTCCCAGAAAAATCTATTTAAAAACAGGTGCTGTAATTTTTGGGAGGATACGCTGTAATGTTCAGACAAAGAGATTGATCTGTGCTTTAAGTGCAAAACTCAAACTGTACTGTGACTGGCACCTCCATAATTCTATTTGATATAATTTATAAAAATCCACACATGCACGTTAGCTAAAAAAATCCAAAAGTTCACATTATAAAACACACTAAATTTAATTGCATCTGCCCTAAAGCTGTCACCCTGTCTCTACCCCACACAGACCCATAAATAAAGCTGAGCAAACTGCAGTGAGCAGGCTACATCAGTCCTATAGGACTTCATGGAATCTCCTCTTCTTCTCCCCTCCCTGACTAATGGAAATTTTATTTGAGAAAATTATTTTAAGCCTTATTAGGCTGGTTGTGGTTAGTTTTCACTGGTTGTTGGGCACCTAATAACCCTTGTGTGCCTTTTAAATTCTCTCCCAAAAGGCACAAAGACTTACTATATATTAGGCTAATGGAAGCAGTATACACAGCTGTGGCTAATCAGCTTCACTTCTGTATGCAGTGGATGAATATTTGCCTGCAAAACACCCACTGAAGACAAATAGTCTTAACAAGTTAAAAAACAAACAAACCCAAAATAGTAAACAATACAACATCAAGAGTAATTACTGTGGTGTTTTTGAAAACTATAAATGCAGGATATGATTATCACTATGCTTTAAGCTAGCTTCATCTAAAATGGTGTCAATATTTAAATACCTAACCACATGCCTTGTGATTCCTTGTGGTTAATCTCCATATCATTTTAATCAATAGATGTTTTCCAGACATTAAAGGGTATAAGGTGCCATAAACAACTAGGATGAAATATTATGTGAATTTCTAAAAAATAATAATTTTGAAAGAAATGGACTCCAGGAGTTTGGTAGCATTCTGTAGTTTCTTGGTCTCTGAAGTATTGACTACTTTTCTTGAAAAAGCAGTAAAAATAAAATCTAAAACTGATTAAAATATGGAATGTAACAACATTCTTTTGGTGCTAAAATTCTTCTATAATTCTTTTACAGAGTGTTTTTCACACACCAACAGCTAGTATTCAGAGAGATCAATAAAAAAAGTCCATTTTAAACCTCATGATAAACCACATGCTATTAAATATTAAGCACAGAATTGTCTCTAAAATACCTTTCAGCATTTCAATGAAAGGGGATTTATGCTCCTTTCCCCTTTGAAATAAGCTTTAATTTTTTAAAATATATATTAGGGATGGAAGCTGCTTTTAACTTTTACTTTCTGTTGATTTGTGATTTCTAACCACAAGTATGAACTGAGGCGGTGTTAGTATAGAATTACATCCATAGGATTTATATTTTACTATTTAAATCCTCAAAGATATCTAAAAAAAACCCCCAATCCAAATCCCAACAGAGGGTCATAGGAGATCTACAACAGCAAAGATTATGGGGGGGGGGGGGGCACACATTCACAAGTGGACCATTCTTTTCTGCTGGGGTTTAGCTGTCCAGCTTCATTTTAAGGCACCTATTTAAAAGTGTTCCTGATAGAAATATATACATTATTGAAACAGTTACATTGCAGAGAATACTGCATGTTGAGATTTATTTTGGAATCTCACTTTTAACAAGCGTTTCACATTTCACTTCAGATACACCACGAACTCATATAGTAATGCCAGATGTTTAGAATATTAATATTGCAAAGGCACACAACTCTCCTGCTGTGGCATAAAGACACAGACTAAAAAACAAAAACAATGAATAGTTTCATCTGAAACCCTTAAATTCATTTTAGTTTAATTTGTTCAGAATTTATTGAATTTACAAATAAAACAATGTACCATAGGATTTTGTTGCATGTTTTTTATGCATAAATCTATTGACATCCTGAATATTTTTTGCTCACTAAGTTACTTACTCACATGAATAGTCTCAATACATCCAATGGGAATCCTAACATATACAAGGATTACTCACTTGAGTAGGAGTTTGTAGGACTATGTCCTGCCCATATGGATCATAAACTCCATGTTATTTTAACCAAAATGCATGTGTATAGTTCCAAATGGCTGACCCCATTGAATGCCCCTCCCCCGAGTTAATTCCTCACAGCAGTCTTATATGCAGGTGAAGTTTCCAGGTTGATCTGAACAGAATATACACACACGGTCCCGGATTCCTAGTTGTGTTCCTGCCCCTTCATGCTGGGGTGAAGGGAACACATAGCGGCCGTATCTCCCGAATTTTGGCAACACAAGGTGATGTAAAACCTCTAAGTTGTTCCTACTGAGAAATGCAGCTCAGAAACTGGGTCAGAATACTTAGTCTGAGTTTTCCCCTTCATGGAGTTTGATTTTCTCAGTAACTCAAACAACAAAAAACCATCAACCTCAGTCGAAGCTTTCTTTCCAAAACTTGGTTATTCTTAGATTTGTCCCTGAGATAGTTCTTTCTCAGGACCTAGTTTCCTGACAAAAGGGCCACTCACACTTCCTTTATAACAAGGGTGGAGATGACCATTTGAATTTGCCATAAAGAGTCATCAGAAAATCAGTCGTGTTCTGTCTGTAGGTATTACCAAGTGTCACAGGGTCCACTCGCCACATGTAGTGCCTCCTCCTGGCAGCTCAAGAGATTTGCTCTTGCCAGGTAGTGTCTCTACCTGCAGTCTCTTTCACCCTGTAGCCCCCCCTCACTTCTAGAGCTGCAGCTGCCTATTCATGGCTTGACCCCTCAGCCAGGTCAGTGAGGTCTTCCCCTTCCAGGGAATTCAAAATCCTCCCAGACCAGCTGGTGTCTCCAATGCCCTGTGCCACTTCTTAATGGCTAGTAGAGGAACCTGGCCCCATCTTCTATTCTAGGGGCCCTGGACTAGAACCTATACCTGGGAACTGTGGTCTGCTTTCCCTGAGACCCCTGTTACTCATTCCTACACTTCCTGGTCCATCCTCAGAGGTGTACCAGCTCAAACTCTGTTCTCCTAGGGAGCAACTGTCAACTACTGAACTCCATAGCCTCAAACACATCTCTCAACTCCCAGGAAATGGTTACAGACTACTTCCTTGCAGCCCCTGGCTGCACTCAGCTCCTGGGCTTTATACAGACCCCTCCTGTTCCTGCTCAGCTGATCCCATTTCCAATTAGTAGCCTGCTCCCTGTCTCCTTCTCCAGTTGCAGCCTGGGAAGTTAATTGGCTTGCCTAGCCACTTTAACCTTGGCCTTGTGTGGGGTGGGCACCCAATCACACCTGAGTATGTCAGCTGAAGTGTACTACTATCTATATAATAACATTCCAGAATTGTGTGTGTATATAACTCTTAAGCCTAGGAAACAGGGTGGTTCTTGGCTAGGCTCCTAATCCCCTTGGTAATATTCTCCTTTTGGACATAAGGCATCGGCTTTCCCATTCCTGCTTCCTGGGCAATAGGTGATGAAATCAAAACCAAGAGAAGAATAATACTCACCTAAGATGTCTTTGGTTCAAGGCTCAAGCCTCCTGTGGGTATTCAAGGCTCTTATGGTCTGAAAAGTCTTGCACTGGGTCGAGCACCCTTGAGGTGATGGTGCAACTCTTCAAAGGCTGATTTAATTGCAAGTAGCTCCTTATCCAGTATTTCATAATTTGGTTCAGCTGGGTCTTGCAACAGGTATTGGAACAGCCTTGCTAGGAGAGCAGCGAGGGCAAAAATGTAACTGGCTGCCCACAATAGCATATGGCCCATCGGCAACTGCCACTAGCAAGAATCCCCAACAGCCAGAGATGGGAAACTAGAGGGGAGGGCTCTGAGTTACTACAGAGAATTCTCTCCCAGGTGTCTACCTGGTGGGTTTAGCCTACATCCTCAGGGTCTAATAGATCACCGTATTTGGGGTTGGGAAGGAATTTTCCCATAGTTCAGATTGGCAGAGACCCTGGGGGTTTTGTTTTGTTTTTTGCCTTCCTCTGCAGCAAGGGACATGGATCACTTGCAGGTTTGAACTTGTTTAAATGTAAATTCTTTAACTTGAAATCTTTAAATCATGATTTGAGGACTTCAGTAACTCAGCCAGAGGTTAGCGGTCTGTTACAGGAGTGGGTGGGTGAAGTTCTGTGGCCTATAATATGCAGGAGGTCAGACTAGATTATCATAATGCTCCTGTTTGACCTTAAAGTCTATGAGTCTATAAGCTGCAGTAGGGACAGACAAAGCTTTCTTATTCCAAGGGCAGCTGGTAGCAAGATGGTTCACAACATGGCACCCCTGGGAATCATCAAAGTGGCATAGCTGGCAGGATTTACACCCAGTTTGCTGGTTAGCTAAGGATCATGCTCCAAGCAGCATTTATATACTAGATGACTGATACTGAGAGATTCACAAGTGAGAAAGTTGGGAACAGGTTAAGAAAAGATTAGGGTTTTTTGTTTTCTATTTGTTTATTTTGAGTGAGGGAATAGATCTGCAGAAAAGACAGGATGAGAAAAGACGCATATGCTAGGCACACCAGAAAGCAAGTGTAAGAGATATGTGCAGCCTGCTGCTTATTTGCTACCAGAAAAAATGAAGAGTGGTAAAAAGCCCTATTTGTGGACTATGCCAAACAACACAAAGTGCAGCAAATTCCCAGAATGTGCTTAAAGGTTTGGAAAACTAGCCTGACACAATTCTGAGCGAGTCAGCCATGAAACTCAGGAAGGGTGAGCTAGAGGTCTAGAAGATGGAAAAAGCAGATAGAGAATAGTAGTGGGAGACAGAGAAAACAGCCCTAAATGCTGCACGCTAAAGAGCACTGGAGCTTGAAGACAAAAAAACATAAATCCCAAGAAGCAGAAGCCCAAGAGAAAGAGAAGCAGCATGTCCTGAGCATACTGGACTTATAAAAACAGATACCTCAGCCCATGGGTAATCCTCACCAGAGATCACACAGCTGGAACAAGCTGTGCCTGAGTTAAGAGAGACTGATTGCATTGAAGAATTTTTAACCACCTTTGAAAGAATATGCATGGTACATAAAATCCCTGATGAACAGAGAATGACTGTCCTGCTCCCCAAACTGACTTGTAAAACTTTACAAGTATTAATGATATGGATGTAAGTGAGACTGTGAAATATGTTCAGTTCAAGGAGTCTGTTGAAAAGGTTTCAAATTACTCCAGAGGTGTATTGCCTCAAAGCCAGAAACCTCAAAAAAGTGATAAATTAAATCAAGGGGAATATGTGCATAAGATGGTGGATTGTTTGAGAAAATGGATAAAAAGCAAAGGAGCAGAAACTCATGACAAGTTGGCAGAGCTAATTGTTCAGGAGCAGTTCTCTGAGGTCTTCTCTGAGGAAGCGAGAGCCACTGTGTGTGAGAAATCCCCAATAACTGGAAGCTGCTGCAGAAGCAACTGACTTGCATATACAAGTGATATCATTCAGAGTCAAGTTCCAAAGGGAAGGGAAAAACATGGAGTAAAAGAGGATTCCTGGTTTGCTCCTGAGAAAAAGGAGGGCAGAGAGGGAACTAAATCCAAGTCACTCAATACTGGTGGTCTCCTAGTAACCCTAATTATCAGACAGCAGCCCAAGAGGAAGGCCCAAGAAAATGCTATTTATGTGGGTCATAGAATCATAGAATCTCAGGGTTGGAAGGGACCTTAGGAGGTCATCTAGTCCAACCCCCTGCTCAAAGCAGGACCAATCCCCAATTTTTGCCCCAGATCCCTTAATGGCCCCCTCAAGGATTGAACTCACAACCCTGGGTTTAGCAGGCCAATGCTCAAACCACTGAGCTATCCCTCCCCCCATCAAGGGTCCCTTGATGACATGGAAAGGCTGTGCTCTAAGTATGGGGGTTCCAAATTCACTCCCCACTCCATCCAGGTTAATGCAGCTACCATTGAGTCAAAGACCTCAGTGGAGGCAGAGGGAGCTCTGGTCAACTTTCAGGTCTGATTTCCTGGATGCACACAGTTTATTCAAAAGGCCAACATAAATGTTAAAGTGTGACAGGGTGGCAAGATACAGGTGCTCAGATTTCTCTGGTCATGAGAGATGTAATTCAGAGGAGTGATATGCTCCCAGGGGAGGAGGTAAAACTACTAGCTTTAGGACAGTTTAAACCCATGGTGCCTTTGGCCCGCATCAAATTAGAGTGGGAAGATGTAAGGGATACTTTGAAACTGGGCTGTTAAGAATATACCAGCTGATGTATTGGTTGGGAATGCTCTAATGTCATTGCCAAAAACTGTTAGTCTCTGTTGCTATGGGTCATAACATTATGTCCCTGAGTTCAGAGGTAACCTCTGACGGGGGAGGAGAAGACTTTTCCCTGTTATCACCAGAGAATAGCAGTGTCCCCCAAGGGAAGGGGGAGGAGAAATCTCCCCCTGCCCACTACCTGTGATAGCTTTCCAAGCAAGATGCAGCGAAATGGAGTTTGCTGCAGAGCAAATTGCAGACTCCTCCCTAGAGAGTATAAGGGAAGCCATCCACAGTAAGGCCCCAGATAGAGAGAATGTGGGGAGGTTATTTACAGAAGAGGGTAGACTGTATAGAGAGACCCTGTTGCAGAAAAATAAAAGTCCTGGAGAGCCCTACACACCATTGAATGTGCCCTCAAAGCATGGTGTAGAATTAATGTTACTAGCCTATGACTGGCCATTTGGGAACAGAAAGGATGTATGAAAGGTTACAGAGAAATATCTATTGGCCTAATACTGAAAATGAAGTAAAGGATTCCTGCAGGACTTGTGACTTATGTCAGAAACAGAAGAGCCCTATAGGATACCCTTGTACCTACAGGCGAGTCGCATCTTAGGCGCATTTAACATGCGCGAATTCAGCTTTGCGTGGTCGGCAAAACCAGAAAAAAAAAGAAAAAAAATATTTAAAAACGGCATCGGTACTGCGGGAGATTCCGTCCGCCACTCAACTCAATGGCGTTTCACTATACGCGGTTTTCGCTTTACGTGCGAACTGCGGAACGGAACCCCCGCGTAAAATGAGACTTGCCTGTACTACCAGTAATCAAAGAAGCCTTTTTTGGGTGGCCTTGGATATCATAGGACTTATCTCAGCCAACCCAGAGGGCCAAGGAATGCATTTAGGCACGGTGGATCTTGTCACTAGGCACCCAAATGCAGTTTCCCTGTCGGATGTAGGGACTGAAACAATGGCTAAGGTACTGTTCTCTATATTTAGCAGAGTAGGTTTCCCAAAGGAGAGCTTCTGAGATTGTGAGTCAAATTTCATGTCTCAGCTCTTTAGTGAGTTATCGGTTTAGTTGAGAGGCTCACTGGGACTCTAAAATCTACGTAAAAAATGTACGTTAAACAGAAGGCAGAGGGACTGGAATGTAATATTACCCTATCTGTTATTTGCTTATTGAGAGGTGCCCCAAGAGCCCACAGGATCTGTCCCATTTGACGTCCCTATATAGGAAGAAAGCCAGAGGGGCCCTGGATCTCCTCAGAGATTCCTGGGAGGGTGACAATGAGGCAGAGGGGGAACCAGTGGCTAAACATGTAAAGTTTGGGGAATATTTAAAGACTACGATGGAAACGGATCAGAAAAACCTTACAAAAAGCCAAGCAGCTGATAAAGAGTGTATGACCCCAGTACCTGTCAGCAATCATTTGATGTGGGTGACTGGTGTTACTCCCTGTAAAAAGGTGCAAAATGCAGAATCTCATGGGAAGGGACTTCGGAGGGTGTGGGGAGGGTTAACAATGTTACCTACAATATACAAAGGCCCTTCAACAAGGTTGTTCCACATTGTGCACGTAAACAGGTTAAAAGTATAAGTCAATAGAGAAGCCATGGTAAACATGATATGCAGGGTAGAGGAGGATTCTTTTAGACTGCACCTCTAATTGATTTTAATGGTTGATGCCATTGTAACACCTCACTAGAGAGCACTGAGGTATGTGAACAGTTAACCCTAACTGGAAAGACAGAGGTTATGAGTGTGTTGCAGAGGTAGAAGTGACAAAGGGTCCGGTGGCACCTTATAGACTAACAGAGGTATTGGAGCATAAGCTTTCGTGGGTGAATACCCACTTCATCGGATGCTTGAAGTGGGTATTCACCCACGAAAGCTTATGCTCCAATACCTCTGTTAGTCTATAAGGTGCCACAGGACCCTTTGTCGCTTCTACAGATCCAGACTAACATGGCTACCCCTCTGATACTTGCAGAGGTAGGTATTTTCCTGCAAGGCGGGTCTGATTCAACAAATGGACCATAAGATTAATACTATGGGGCCACAGCCTGCCCCCAGCTGAGCATATCGGACCACTGGAAAAATGAAGGAGGAAATTTGAAGGAAATAAAACATGCTGGAGATAATTAAAGGGTCAAACAGTCCCTGAGCATGTTACAGTTGTTATAGTTCCCAAAATATTCCTTATGGGACCCTAAAGTTTTGTGTTGATTCCAGAGAGCTTAATGCAGTTCCTGATGTGTACCCTTTGCCTAAAATTGATGACATGTTAGATACTTTATGCAAGGCAAAGTAGCTAAGCATCCTAGACTTAAGGAAAGGATATTGGCAAATCCCCCTGGACAGCAAATCTCAGAAAAAATCTGTGTTCATTATTGATTTGGGACTTTTTTTAGATCAAAGTGTTACTTTTTGGATTAATTAATGCAGGAATCATATTTCAGATGCTCGTTAATCAGGTTTTAACTGGGTTGCAGTACTTTGCATGGGCCTACATGGCCGATACTGCAATTTTCAGCAATTCCTGGTCAGATCATAAAAACCACTTGGGAATTGCTGAAGAGACTCAAGATGCAGTGTTCAGAGTAAAGTGTCCAAGTGTAAAATAGGGGTGGCTAAATTCCCTTATCTAGTTCATTGGGTAGGAAGGGGCCAGATTTCCCCAGATCCCTTAAAGGTGGAATCCATTGTTAACCAGCCAGTACCCCCAAACGAAAAAATCAGTCCAGTAATAACTATTACCCCAGGGTAGTAAGTGGTTTCAGCTACATTGTCTGCTATTGCAGACTTGTGCAAAAAGATAAAAGCGAAGAAACTAGTGTGGATGGCAGCTTGTCAGAAGGCTTTGATGGGGTAAAGAAAATTCTGTCAGGAAAGCCTGCTTTGGCCAGTCCAGATTTTAACCGGAGGTTTTAATTGTGCACTGATGCATCAGACACAGCTCTAGGAGAGGTACTAATGCCAACAAGGGAAGGTAACAAGAAGTATCCCATTGCTTTCTTGTTTTCTTTTTTAAAAAATTGACATTGACTGAACAGAATTACTCTGTCATAGAAAAAGAATGTTATAAGATTATATGGGCAGTGAAGCAGTTAAGGCCTCATCTATTTAACAGGAAATTCAGGGTCCTGACAGACCACTCTCCATAAGTATTGCTGCACAGGACCAAAGGTATCAAATCCAAACTGCTATGTTTGAGAATCACCCTTCAAGAATGTGTCATGGAAACTGAACATATTAAAGGTAGAAAAAAATGTAGTAGCAGACACACTGTCCAGGCATGAGGACTCTGAACCAATGCCTACAGGTGAGCCAAGGGCTACTGTGTCAATGTAAGAGGGGACGTCTGACCCAAGAACTCCTTGATGCCAGCTGCCAGAAGGCTCAGCGGTACATAGAGTACAGGGATTCCCTGGGTTCACCCCACAAGCCTGTGTCACACTAGTCGTCATAATTATTGTTAAATGCATGTACGGAAAATATGGGAGGAGTTATGTATATGTTATGAAAATTACATTCTCCAGTTCATGTAGCTAAAGGCAAGTTACTCAAAGGTATTGTTTTGTGAGACAAACTTCCCCAGGGAGGAGGTGGGACACACTTATCTCTCTGGAGGACCACTGTGCATTGTGTGTCTTACAAAGGAAGTCTATTAGCATACTGAGTCAAATGCTAATGAAGAGCTTGTGAAGACTTCAGAAGGAAATTAACAGGAAGAGATAAACAGCAGGAGGTGGAAGGAAACCCTTTTTTCAGGTGAAGATCAAAGATCTGGTCTGGTATATCTGGGAGTGCAGAGAGATGCCCTGGCATCCTTCAGTCTGTGAAGACAAGAGGGCTTGCTCTGAGGAAAGGGAGATCACAGCCATCCTGACTGGAAATGCTGGGAAAAAGACATGAAGTAAGCTATCCTGTAGGAGACGGGGACGTCTTGTGAGTTAAGTTTAGGCTCTAAAAAGAGTATTATGATTTTGGTTTTGTATGTAACTATTTGTTTCCATTATTCTTACTCAATATTATTTGAATCTCTGCTGTCTGATAATAAACTTATTTATGTTTTCACTATAAATATTTCTAAGTGCTGTGTTAAGCAGAGTGGTGATCCTAGGTTAAAACTAGTGGGAGTAGCAAATCTGAGAATTCTGTGATTGGTCAGTGGAACTGGGGCCAAGCATTCCACAGGGATGCTCAGAGGAGCTGGGGGTTGGTGTGTGCCTATTGCTAAGCTGCATAGAGAGTGAGAGGCCTGCACAGGTCTGGGTGGTAGTGCTTGTGTTGCCAGAGGCTGGTGGAGTCAGGTTGCTGATCCACAGCAGTCACAGACAAGGCTTCCTTATGGTAACAGCCGGTGGTATGAGGTGCCTCACAACCCCCAGGAAGTGTCACACAGGACTCTACAGTTTGTTTCAGCCAGCCAGCATTTACAATGCTGCCGCACTTGTCTCTGGACCAGTCCTCAGTGTAACATGGATCTGGGAAGGTGTCAGAGAGGGAGCCGGGGTTTTGGAAGAGTTAAAAGAACTAGATAAATTCATGGAGGATAGGTCCATCAATAGCTAATAGCCAGGATGGGCAGGGATGGTGTACTTAGCCTTTGTTTGCCAGAAGCTGTGAATGGGTGACAGAGGATGGATCACTAAATGATTAGCTCTTCTGTTCATTCGCTCTGGGGTACCTGGCATTGACCTCTGTCATAAGACAGGATACTGGGCTAGATGGATCTTTGATCTTGATCCAGTATGGCCGTTCTTATGTGAGTGTTGAGAGGTGGGAATTTGTTGAGTAGTTGAAATTTAGTATTAATACCTAACCCTAACCTTTTCCTTGCCAAGATCCTATTTGCTTGTTCCCAGTAAAGTCCCCCTGTGTTATATTGTTATTTTGGGGTGTGTCATTTCTTTGCTGGGGTTTGCATTGATGTACTTTATTGTTTCTTGTGTACGGGGTTTTATACTCCTTGCCAGAAATGGTAGTGTTGTTCATTTCCCCAAGGGATAGCACCCCTATTGCCTGGGCACAGTGAAGAGTCACCTTGCGTAGAGGCACGAGGCCACCGTCACTGAACAGAACCAATCAAAGTGAGGAGAGAGGAGAAGCCACTCCAAATAGAAAGCAGCAGGGAAGGCATTTGAGCCACATGTCAGGGGTGGGTGTACATCTGGAAACATGTTTTTTATTAAACAATAAAATGTAGAGGGATTGCTTAGTTTTTCTGCTGTACTGTTGTAAACCACTTTCCTCCCTAGGTTACTCGGGAGCAGGCACACTCACCTGTGTGCCCGGGCACCTGATGTTGACAGTAAAGGAGATCCTGAGTACCCCAGTGGTGATGTTGGACAGATGGTAATCCTCTACTTACCCCTCTACTGCAGTTCTTTTACTTGTAAAGGAAATTAATCTTGGCAGTGCCTCTACCTGTCTGGGCCCTGTACACACTCGCTGGTGTGCTTTGTGAGCCTCCAGCAATAAACCTGAGCTAATCTATGTAATGGGTCTAACTCAAAAAGTATCAATTATAAACAAGATACAGGAAATATACACTTAGATTAGAGTTAACACACCTTTACTTAACAACTAAAAAGCCATGATATAACAGACTGAGATTAATTAAAATGCCACAATCAATTTAAATCCACAGGGGGCCCTTCAATAAATCAATTACTAAATGCAGTTTACAGTAGTAAAATAAACTTAACCAATTTAGAATTACACCGCCACCATTTACGCTTGCGTAGGTGCGCTTGGAGTTCTTAAAGCTTGGGGGGGAAGGATAGCTTGATAGTTTGAGCATTGGCCTGCTAAAGCCAGGGTTGTAAGTTCAGTCCTTGAGGGGGCCATTTAGGGATCTGGGGCAAAAATCTATCAGGGGACAGTACTTGGTCCTGTTAGTGAAGGCAGGGGACTGGCCTCAATGATCTTTCAAGGTTGTTCCAGTTCTAGGAGATTAGCATATCTCCATTTATTTATTTTATTTTTTTATTTATTTAAGCTGGGGACCGCTCACTCCATTGGTCCAGTAAAACAGTCCAGCCGAGGCAATAAGGGACAGAGCAATTCTAACATGGGATCATTCCAAGCTGCACAACCCCTCTGAAGATGGGAGTTGTTTTAACCAGAGACCAGTAACCCTGGATTCTGGTTAAATAAGACCAATTCATCTCTTCTCAGAATCAGGCAATCCCTTAAAATCTCTTTTCTATCCCCCTTCCCTTAGAAGCATTTTCCCAAACAACAAAGATAGTGGTTACTCACACTGCCTGCACTGCAGGCCAACCTCAGTCATTTCTAGGCACCTCAGCAGTTTCTGCCCTAGCGGCAACGAAGCCCACCAATAGCCTCTGAAGCTCCATGCTTGATCAAAGCAGCAGCAGAGTCTTAGCAGCTGCTTCTGGCTTTCTGGCAGCAGCTCCTGATTTGGACAGAGTTCCCCAAAGCAATCTCAGCTCCCTTCCAGTATGGAGCCCACAGCATGCTCTCCCAGCATCCCTTGAAAGTGGAAGTCTTTATTTCCCAAGGCATCATGGGAGTTGTAGTCTCCAAGACTGGTTTGCAGCACTCAGGATCTCCCCAACTGGATCACTCCCAGTTAAGTTCAGAAGCCCCTCTCGTTGAGGGTGCCTACACTGTGCATGTGGAAAACAATGCACAGTGTAGGCATTGTTTTCCACATGTTAATGTGGTCCCATGTTAATCTCTGGTTAATTAGCCTTTTTAAAGATAAAATGTAACTCTTATTAATGTGGCTGGTTGGAAATAATCTTCTTCCGAAAGATGACAAATAATAACAGGCTCCATCTCTGGCTGATGGAACTGTTCAGATCATAATAATCCTGTATCACAGGGTGGCTGGCCCTGTAAATGAAGTAGGTCCAGCACCCCGTGCCAGATGAGGTGCTCCCAGTTTGGCCAAGTATGGGGACAGCACCTGGGGGCTATAAAGATCAGTGAGAGGAAGCCTGGGTGAATCTGGCCTGAAAGGTTAGTCAGGAAAAGGTAGGGTGACCAGGTGTCCCGATTTTATAGGGACAGTCCCAATTTTTGGGTCTTTTTTCTTATATAGGCTCCTATTATCCCCCACCCCCTGTCCCGATTTTTCACACTTGCTGTCTGGTCACCCTAGGAAAAGGACAGGTAGCCCAGACAAGGGGTTCTTTCTGTTGGCTCCCTGGGTATATGGAGATAGGCCAGAAGCAGGAAGTTCCTTGAAAGTGACAGCCAGGCTCCCCTGGGAGTGGGACCCTGCTGAGAGAGACCCATGAAAGGAGTCTTGGTGAGTTGGAATAGACTGGTTCAGTTGGGAAGGGCAGATCCTACTAGGAAGCAGGTTTTTCTGGAGGAAGGCTGATAGCAGGAGAGCCGCTAGAGGGCTGGGAGGTCTGAATGTAGGAAGAACAGTAGCAGAGATAGTTGCTAAACCAGAGAGCTAGAGCTGAGGGATGAAAACAAGGGAATAGCAGAGGGAATACCTGTTAACATCTCCAGGGCCAGAGAGCTCTGGACCCAGAGGAACCATGAGAGAGTCAGGAAGAATGAGGGATGCTCCCTGCAGAGAGACTGTGGGATGTTCCTGCTGGACAGAGTAGGCTTGCACTCCAGTTGGAAAGGCTAGGATGGCAGTCCATGTACAAGGACAGAAGAGGACTGTGCTGGAGATCTAGGGCCTGGTGAGGGATTCCAGGAGTGTGCTGGAAATTTGGGGCATGGTTGGGTATTCCAGGAGTGTGCTAGAGATCTGGGGCATGGAGAAGGATTCCAGGAGTGTGCTGTATGTTACATGTACTGTTTGGTCTATGCTGGAGGAATTCTGGAGTATGATTGTGGGACTCCTGTTATGGTTTATGTACATGAGACTCTTGTAATAAATAGCCCCACAAGGGCTATATTTATACTTGGGAAGATGCTTTGGACTATTTCTGGTGAGTCTGAAGGAGGGAAACAGAGGCAGGCTGACCTGCCATGCTGCAGCCGACTGAATGGGGCACACTGGGGAGGGCCACCCATCTTACACCCTGGTAACAACAAACTCTGCGAGAGAATCAAAACCTATACAAGGAACGGCCAATCCTTTTATCCAGGAAACAATTCAATTAATCCGATATACAGCCTATCACTCATGACAATTGGTATCAAGGCCTAGGTCATGCAAATGAAAAGAAGTTAAATATTTTTTCTGAAAATCTGTCTCTTTTTCAAGAAAAGTACAGACCATTCAGCCATACAGTCACCTCTTCACTTATATCCACTAATGTGTTGAAAAAGACAACTTTACAGATGAACATTTGGATTGAAAGCACTAAAGATAGAGTGAGACATGAACATCATTTGAACCTTCAACCTTTAATGCCAATGGCCTCTCTTCAAGGAAATACTTAAGCAGATACTTAATTTTAACTATATGAGTAATCCCATTGAAGCAACTGGGACAGCTTCTGCATAAGTACCTTGTTGAATTGGACCAACGTCATTTTGGACTCAATTTTCAAAAGTGGCACCTAATTTTGAGTGTCCACTTTTATATACCTTGGTCTTCATTCAGGAAAACATTAAGTATGTAGCTAAATCCCAAGGACTTCCATGGTTGCAGTTGAAAAATATGTTTAGGGCCCAGGTGAGCACTTATGTCTGGTTGTTCAAAGATACTGATCACCCACTAATGCAACTGAAAATAATGGGAGCTCTGGGTGCTCTGCACCACTGAAAATCAGGGCCTAGAATAAAGAATTTAAAAACTGCCCCAGTAAGTGTCTAACTCTTGCTAAACACCTAGGTTCCCAGTTTGAAGCTCCTGATATGTAATACTGATAGTCCATTTTTCCTACCCCAGCTTGAGTAACTGTTTTCAGTACAGCATCTAACAGATGAAAATATTGGTGCTGCTGTTCAGCATGGTATCATAATGGAAAAGTTCTACATAATTTTCTGATCAATCTCCTATCTTCTCAAAAGAGATGAAGGGGGCCTAAATAAATAAAAAGGAGATTTTAATCATTATGGAAAAACCTAAAGCAGGTGCTACACATACTCTCTCTCTCTCAAGGACTTGGTGCTTATCAAACCAAGTAAAAAAAGGAGATTTTTAAAAGTTTTTATTTCAATACTATTTTTTTCTATACAATTTAAAAAGTAAAAGTAAAGCAAGTGAACATACCTTGATTAGACTGGTTCACAAAATCCACAGTTCAAGTATGGAAGAAAACAGATGGAAAATAAAACAGGGAAAACAAATCAATTAGCTCAATTGCACTCAGAGAAGCAATTGCATAGTTTATCTAATCAACATTTTTCACAGGTGTTATTAAAACAAAAAAAGCCATGAAAAAAGTCATACTGCTTGGGATAAGCCTCAGATTATTAAAATAAGCACTGTTTGTGGAATGACATAAGGAAAAGAAAAAAATAGCAAAATTACCTTCATTAAATGTACAATTCTGATGGGGAGGAAGATATTTTAAGTGGCTCAGAAGATATGATATTTTTATGTAATATATTTTTCATCTAGGGTACATAATTGTGAATAGAGAAATACCTTTACATCATAAAAAACATAGTTTAGTTTCTATCTATACTCCAGCAGAATAAAATACAGATGTTACCATATCAGTAAAAGTGAACTCTGCTCTTAAAACTCCTCAATTCCATTTATTTAATTCTGGAAATAGAGTTATTCTCTTTCTCAGGCATGTAACAACTTTTTACATCTATTTTTCTAAAATCCTGTCCATTCCAAGTATAAAGAAAACTATGGTGGCCCTGGTCTTGCAAAGAAAACCATTCACTCGTATATTCTGAGGCCAGAAGGGACCATTGCAATCATTTAGCATGACCTCCCATATACCACAGCTAATAGAAATTCCCCCAAAATAATTCCTAGAACACATCTTTGAGAAAAAAATATCCAATCTTGATTTAAAAATTGTCAGTGTTGGAAAATCCACCATGACCTTTAGAAAATTGTTCCACTGGTTAATTATACCCACTGTTAAAAATGTACAACTGATTTCCAGTCTAAATTTATCTAGCTTCAGCTTCCAGACATTGATGTGATGTTGCACTCCATAGGTTTTATGGAAATATGCTTATGAGTATGAATATAATGTAACTGGAATGTGCTTTATGGAAAAGGTCTCTTGTAAGGTATCATTACAAAGCTTATAATCTACTGAGTGTGTTGGGAATGACACATAACTTGTTACTTGAAAATGAGATTCAAATTCAGTTTCCTGTCATATTTTCAGAAAAATTTGTAACCCAGTAATAAACTCAGTATCATGAGTTATCTTCTTTCATCCCCATGTGTAAGTTTTTGTCTCTGTACATAACTTCCCATTACATTACCCTTTCTCTATTCAAGGGGACCCAAATTCTTCCTTTTTTTAAGGTTGGACAAACTTTGGTTAATTCTTAATTTTACCTTAAAAGAAAGTAGGGGGACTTCTGGAAACAGAAGCATCAAAACACCACAAAAAGTCAGTTCTTGTCGTTTTTCCATACCTAAACAAAAAACCCTAGGTAATGCAGAATATCTTTCTGGAACCCGATCTCATGAGATTTTCATTGTTAACTGAGACAACAAGAGTTTAACCAAGACATTAGTGCAATTTCATTTTAAACCATAGTGTTGGTCTGTTACAGGAGTGTTCTGTATATGTATCAATGTAAACCACTAAGGTGCCATAGATGGTGCTCAAAAGTAAATAGCATAGTTCCTGGGTTTGGAGGACCAATAACACTTGTCATGTACTGTAAATGGCTTCCTCTCGCAATTTATAAGACCCCTTTAACTGATCATCTTTATATGGACTTGTGGATAAATAAGATAAATTTAAAAACCAAAACACTTAGAAATAAATGTACCTGAGTATCTTTAATTTGGGGTATAAAGGAGAGCTCAGTTTCTAGCAGTTCTGCTTTGCAGGCAGCAGATATTGATTACCATTAATTTTGGAGATAGAATGCAATTACCTTGCAAAGTTTTTCTACTTTATCAATCATATCCATTGGTGGAAGCAAAGGTTATGCCACAGCACGTGACACGAGACAGCATGAGACAGAACTTTGACTTTGTTTCCTCTATCAGAAGATCTCTGGCTTAGAAAAAAAGAAAAAAAACTATACAAAATTGCTTTGATTGATTTTACAATGAATAGAGTAGCACACAAGCATGCTCATTACTGTAAAATAGAGAAGGAAAACTTCATTAGAAATCAGCCTTGGCATAAATGGGTTCAGCTCCCACTGAAGTTAACAGGAGTTGAGACCTCTGAGCCATGTGAATCTGCCTTTTGATAAAAGTATGTAAGCTAACAAAGCAGAGAACCCCTGAGGCAACAGTTTAAAGTAGCCCCTTAGAAATTATACTTATGATGACCAGGCAACAAGTGTGAAAAATCGGGACGGGGTGGGGGTGTGGGGGTAATAGGAGCCTATATAAGAAAAAGACCGAAAAATCAGGACTGTCCCTATAAAATCGGGACATCTGGTTACCCTAATTATACTAAACCCATTGGCTTTTAGCAAGTCCAGAATTCTGTATGTCTATACGGGTGGGAAGATGGACTTGTATATAAGCCAGTAGACGGGGACTCAGAAGACCTAGGTTCAGTTCCTGAGCAAGCGATTTCCTGTAAAACACTGGTTAAGTCACTTAATCTCCTCTGTGCCTCAGTTCTTTATCTGTAAACATTCAGGGTAGTACTTTCCTAACTCAGTAGGGTGTGGTAAGGATTCATTAATAATTGTGAAGCACTCAGATACTTTGGTGATGAAGGCCATATAATTACCTAGAAAGGCATGGCTAAGATCTGAAATAAACACTGAACAAGTTAGACTTGGTGTAAGTCTTCAATGCCACATGCCCAAGAACTGAGTAAAGAGAAATCTCTTCCTCTGTTACCACAAATTCCAAATGAACTGTTCATAGTTGCAGTAGACAAATCAATATTATTGTTCTATACAATATGCCAAAATGCGTAGTAGTACCACAGGCTTTCCACTGTTTGTGCAGTTTTCTTCAGGCTACTTTCAAGCTCCAGTGGTCTTCAGCATAATAAGGTGAATAAGATGTCAATAGGATAGATTTGGTACATACAGAGGCCACCTCATTTATATTTGCCAATTCTTGATTAAACAGATCAACATGCCTTGGCTCTCAAAGTCAGTTAAATTGGATAAGGATGCAAACAGAGGTGAGGAAGCTGCTCCTGGAGATAATCTATAAGCAACTCAAAGATGCTTCATCTGATATTTAAAAGTACAAACCTTTGAAGTTAGTGAGGAAAAGGACTGGACCCAGCACAGAGCAATTAGAGAATATTATCCAGATTGGATGAGTGTAAATGAAATGAAATAATAAAAAAATGTGACTCAGGGAGTAGAAAAATTGGCAGGCTACCGCAGCCATAAGTGTGCACTGTGGTCTCATCAACTTTCCCAAGTTAAGCATGATCAGGCTGGGTCAGTGCTTTGAAGTGAGAAAGCTAAGTAATATCTAACTGCAGCAGAAAGTGGAGCTTTATAAAAGTAGTGTAACTCCAGATTCCTGGATAAATTTCAGTTCTTGTATTATTTCTTTGGATTTATATAAAAAGGCTCCTATCTACATCCGCCTACTTAAATTCCTTGTCTACACTATTAAACATCTACTGCATTTCACCCCAGAAGTGTGGTAACCATTTCTTGAAAAGTCAGAGGTAAAATTCCTTAGTTGTGACTTGAGAATCATTGATTTTGATACTAATCTACTTTATCAGGCAGCACTGGAACTTAAATGTTTATTCCTAGACCCCCTCATCTGTGTAGTTAAATAACTACAACCAAGAACTACTGTAAGGGCATTCATGGTAATTGCGAATGTAGTACTGTATGTCACACATTTTTTCCACATGGCAGTGTACTTTGTACTAATTATAGATTGCATGTTTCAGTCCTGTATCATTATGACTGCAATCACTGGAAAATATGTTAACCATATAACACATAAAGACAAGTACCTTAACTATAAAATACTGTGTTCATTACATGAAAGAGAATGTTAAAACTGACTAAAATGCTTCTGTGTGTATATGTGTGTGAGATCATTTCATGAATGCCAATGCCTGTAGAGGCAGAAATATAACAAATTGGGAAGCTGAGAGGGAGATGCTGGCATAGTCTGGAATCATATGGGGCCATAGTACGAGCTTTACAATTTTCCAATTAGCTGACTGCTTGAAAACACATTGGTTCAGTGGGTTAGAGGCACAGTTTGCTGCTGCTGCTGGGTTTTAGAACACCAAGACAATCACACCATATTGAAAATGTTATGGGCAAACAGAGCAGAACCACCTATGTAACCTTTAATAATTAAAATTTTCTGCTCTTCTAAAATTCCTTCCAACTGGTTCAGCAGGTTCTGGACCTTGTTCATATCTTATGTGTTGATATGTATTGGGAGGTTTTTATGCCATTTATAGAAAATCTTAATTAAAAATATTATGAAAATAACTTTGGTATCTATTTTCCCCCTCCCACCTGTGCTCAGTAATGCAACCACATTTGAATGTATTCTGGATAATAACTGTATCATGCAAATTTCAAAACATTGATTTCTTGTTTACTGATCATTCTGCTTTCTGAGTTTCCATAGACTGAATCAATGCATTGACATAACTTCATAATGAATCTGACACAGCCAGATACTCCACTGCACTTTCCCCCCCGCCCCCAGCAATACGCTAATAGTTTCTCTGCTCTGCCAATCCATTATTGCTAACTCAATTCAGAAGAGAGAGAATAGCAGGGGCCAGAACCTCAGGTGGTGTAAATCTGCATAGCCAATTGGCATAGCCAACACTGATTTACACCAGCTGAGCAACTGGCTTTAGAATTGCTGACAATTGCTGCTGTGCCTTCAGCATGAACTGAAATGCAGGATAAGGGTTTGTTTACAAAGCAAAATGCCTGAGGAGAGGAAGCAGCAATGAGATCTACCTATTCCTCATCAGTCTGCTGATAGAGGAGATGAAGGGCAGAAACAGCTCCAGAAGAGGATCAGTAGTTAGATTCTGTTCTTGCTGAGGTGAGCGAAGAAGACGATAAGCCCTCCTGCCTCAATGTTGAATTTGGAAGAATTGTTTCCAAAGTATTTTCACAAAATGAGTTAAAGGCAAAACCAGAAGGCTTCAGAACGCCCCTCCATAAAGGACAGGCAACTTGCAAGTGTACGGCCCTTTCACCTGCAGATCAAGTTAATGCTTCCTTGGCAGCTGCTTTGAGGAAGGCCTGGATGGAGGCTCAGGAGGAAGAAATGTTTCAGACCATGGCATGTTAAGGGAAAAACTTACATTTCATCCCATTGTGCAACTGATGAGTACTCATCTAGAGAGGAAAATTTAAATAATCATTCTGAAGGATAAATAGGCTTATTACATCTGTTGTTAACAAGAAAATCATAGAAAATATTCAGAAAATTATTATATTAAAGAAGAGAAGACCTTAATTAAATAGCCACTGCTATTTAGAGTTACTTTAAAATCATGGACATGAACAAATCAACCAATCTGGACAATATATATTTTAGTGAATTAAATTAGCTAATGGCTTATAATTGTAGACTAATTATCACAGACAGTTTTGAAAAAATTCACTGTGGCAAGACCAAATTGAATTTGGACTGAAAGTTTGGAGAACTACCATCCCATAAATCTAACTACTAGTAAATGAATAATCAATGAATTGATATTAATAATAAATAAAAATAACTGAAAAGAGACAAGATTCATTAGGACCAAAATACATATTGAGAAATAAACTACATGGAAGTAGAAGGAATTACCCTTGCAGGAAATAAACCTTGTGCATTGTTATTGTGTCTCATGAAATCTGACCTAACAAATTATTCAAATGTGTTTGGGCAGAAACATTGTCATCCGGAATAGAAATTGGGATAAAAGGCAATAACAAGAGGAGGCTAGGATCAGGGTACAGATGGGATCAAAGTTAGGTCTGTTCCTGTTTAACTTTATTTTGATCTAGAAGACAGAGTGAACAATATGTTAATTAAATGGATAACTAATAATAAACTAGGAGGAGTTGAACTAGAGAAATTGGACATGGGCAGGAAATAACATGATTTATTTAGAGTAAGGGAAGCTACCACAGCTGGGGAAAAATAATAATCCAACACACACAGACACACACACACACACACAGAAAGCAGTAAAGCCTAAAATTAAGAGACCTCTGGGGCTTGTCTACACTGCGACGTTGTCGATAAAACTTTTGTCTCTCATAGGTTCTTAAAAAAGCTCCCCCCGCCCCCCCGCGATAGACAAAAGTTTTGCTGACGCAAGTGGTAGTGTGAACGCGGCCTTGTCGGCAGGAGCGCTCTCCTGCCGACAAAGGTAATGCTACTCTCAGGGCTGGAAGTATTTTGTCGTGAAAAGTTCCGACAAAATACTGACAGAGAGCGTTCACACATTCTGACTTTTAGCGACAAGGCTGTGTCGACACAGCCTTGTCACTAAAAGCTGCATAGTGTAGACAAGCCCTCTAGTAGCCACAGCAGATTAGACACAAGTTTGCAGTGCAATATGACGTCAAGGAAGGACCATGCAGTTTTTGGTTGTATATGTTGAGGCATCATCTCAGGAATTTAATGATCCCTCTCTCTTTGATTCTCCTGTGTCTATACCTGAAATGTTCTGTTAATTTCTGACCATCACATTACTAGAGAGATTTGAACAAATTGGAGAGACCTCAAAAGACAGCAACAATATTTAAATCTTCCTAGACCTTAGCTCATGAACAAGTGAAGAGGGAGGTAAGAGAGCTTTTCAGATGAAGAATAGAAGCGGCCTTGTCTTTCTTTGCCAAAGTAAGAGTATATTGTATAATTAAAAACATTCCTAGCTCCTTTTAGTATATGGAACGGGCTACTTGGCTCTTGAACAGGATCAGAAAAGAAATTCAGCCCAGAAGGTAAATCATTTGGAAGCAGGAGGATAAAGGGCTCTGTGACCGAACCATTCAACCTGTGGGGCTGCTTTCAGAATAAGATCCTACTCAGTGCGAGTACAGCTGAGAGAACTGGGGCCAGTTTGGGGCCAGATTGTGACTGCCTTACTCTCATGTGTAAGCTGTTAGTCACACAAGTGATCCCTGTAGCTTTAATAGGACCGTGAGAGTAACTACTCACCCATGGGTTCAAAGTCTTACTCTTTGTAGACTGAGTGCCAGATTCTGCCTCCCATATCTTAGGGTACTACCTTAGTCCTCAATCAGCCTTACTGAAATCAGTGGGGCTACTTGTGGTGGAAGGTGCTGATCAGTATGAGTAAGGGTTTTAGCATCTGGCCCAATAGTCTTGGGCGAGGGGCATTTTAGTAATCTTATTCCAACAAGAGTAATTCTCAAGATTTTAAAGCCTTTCTCATGCAGATGATTAAATAAAAATTAGTCATAATGGGAAATTTATTAGTGACATCTTGAATGTCATTTAATTAACAAACAAGTAATAGTGTCCTTTTTATGTGGGATGGTAAATCACTTACCTGCTACCGTATCTCATGTGAAAATCAATCAGTTAAGAATATGGATTGTGCAAGAATTCTTATCCTTAAAGCTATTGATCACCCTGGAGACTTAGTAGAGATTTGTATATATTTTTTGTATAAAATAAGCAATGATTCAACTGGGTATGGAAGCCCCCTGGTGTTTTCAAGTCCCTGTATTTTCTCTCATTTCAATAATGCCATCAGCCTCCTTTTTATATCCAATAGAAAGACTGTTATAAAGTTAAATGGTTCCTATTTGAGCTGTCTTAAACTTTCTTCTTTATAATCATCTACATTTTGTATTTCTATTGATCCATCCTTATCTTCCTGCTTGATAATGATAGTAATACCATTTCTAAAAGCAATTTGAGCTTTTGTATTTTACTCATCCTTATTTAAATTAGAATATGTTCTTATAAACTTTTTCTTTCAAGTCCTTTATTTCCCTTTTTACCTTCCACTATTTTTATTGCTGAATTGGTAGTGTTGGAGCATAATTTAAGCTCAGTTTTCAGTGCTGTCCCTCTGAGGCAGTGGTGGCAGGTGGAAATGTTCGAGTTGAATCCCTCTGTGCAATTATGATTTTTCTTTTAAAAAAAGCTAAAAATCCTAAGGAATTAATAAAAGTTACATTATCTAATCTAAAATTATTGATTTGTCTGAGCCCTGCCAATACAGGCATCTCCAAGGGTAGCTATTCCATGGCTGAAGAGCAATGGAGAAGAATTCTAGAAAAGGTACTCAAGGGAGAGCCAATGCAACCAGCAGAAGGGCTGCACATGTATTCTTGTGGCTGCCCTCAGGCTGAGTGACCAAGGAGGGGATACCCATATTAAACCATCTCTAGAAAAACAAGATGGATCATCCTTGGAAATGCAGCTTGTGAGGGGATTGGAAGTACAAAAGGAAGAACAGACAGCAAACTTTACTGGTAGTGCTGGTTTTCCTCTGTAAACTTAAAAGGTCAGTAGCTAAGAATGACAGAGATAGCTTACTGATGTCTGTATTATATTTGTATTATAGTCTTGTATTATAATTGGCAACAGATATCTGTGGGTTCAGAAGTGACGTTGACTTGTTGAAATTATATATCCTACACCGTGAAGCTCTTCATTATTGAAATTGCATTGCTGTGGGAGCTGTGCTGATGATAAACTGAACCACAAAACTTCAGATTTTTTTAGTAGTGGCAAACCAAGTTTCTGAACAATATTGTATCTCAAATTGAAGAGTTAGCTGAAACTTAGAGAAGAAAAAAGGTCTGAAAATGCATCAGCTTTACTTTTATCCATTTAAGGGACACAAGTAGGAGTTGTCTATAGAGCACACAGTGCCACAGGGCTGGATTGGTGGAAAGTCATAGCCCACTGCACTCCTGAGATGGATCCCATTGAAGGATTGGCTGGGTTAACTAAGTGCATCATATTGCCACATTTATTCAGGCTGTAAATTGGTCCTGGTATGATCAAAAAGGAATTACACTCTGAGACCAGCAATCCTCTAGTGACTGTAGCACAGTGGGAAGCCCCACTGGTAGTTTGTATGCATGTTGGTAGTGGGTAAATTTCTCCTTTAAAAATAAGCAGAAGCCCAAATGAACCATTATAGATATAGGATGTGTATCCTTTAGATGAGTGGTTTTCAAACGTTTTTTCTGGTGACCCAGTTGAAGAAAATTGTAGATACCCGTGACCCAATGGAGCTGGGAATGAGGAGTGTTGGGGTGAGGGCTGTGGGGTGGGGCCAGGAATGAGGGTTTCAGGGTGTGGGAGGGGGCTCTGGACTGGGGCAAGGGGTTGAGGTGTGGGAGGGGGTCAGGGCTCTGGGCTAACGATGCAGGCTCTGGAGTGGGGCTGGGGATGGAAGTGTTTGGGGTGCAGGAAGGGGCTCTGCGTTTGGTGGGGCTCAGGGCTGGGGCAGGGGATTGGGGCACGGGGTTGGGGCATGGGCTTACCTCAGGCGGCTCCCAGTCAGCGATGCAGCAGGGGTGCTAAGGCAGGCTTCCTGCCTGTCCTGGCACTGCGGACGGCACTGCACCCCAGAAGCAGCCAGCAACAGATCCGGCTCCTAGGCGGAGGTGCGCAAGCGGTTCCGCACGGCACTCGCCCGCAGGCACCCCCACCCCTCAGCTCCCATTGGCGATGCTGGTGCTCAGGGCAGGGGCAGTGCGCGGAGTCCCATGGCCCCCTTTCCTAGGAGCCGGACCTGCTGCTGGCCGCTTCTGGGTGCAGTGCGGTATCAGAACAGGGAGGGATTAGCCTGCATTAGCCGGGCAGCACCACCAACAGGACTTTTAATGGCCTAGGCAGTGGTGCTGACCAGAGCCACCGTGACCCAGTGCCTTACATTCCGCGATCCAGTACTGGGTCGCGACCTGCAGTTTGAAAACCACTGCTTTAGATCCTCCTGATGACTGAATCTATGTGCTCTGCTATAGTCAAAGCTGGGTCTCACTATAGGTAACAGGAGATCCAATCTCTCCCTTCCCTATTTTCAACAGGTTTCATCAGGTCTTTCAGTGCTGGGAATAAAATTATTCCAAATGGCTGTCTGATATCACAAACCCCTGTTTCCAGATCACTCACATAGTTCTTAGAGCCCATGCTGCAGCAGATGTACAAATTTCTCTCTTTCCCACTAACAGGAGAGAAGCTAATGGTTGTTGAGGCAGGACTCTATGAAACTGCCACTACTGTGTGCCTCTGTTGGCTTTCACTGTACTGTCTGAGTGTGTGGATCTGCAATAAACCCAGAACATATGTCACAGCAGTGACACACAGGTAGGGCTGGCCAAAATAAAAAATGAACAAAACTTTTTTCCATTGGAAAATGGGGTTTCATTGAAATTTCCATTTTCAATGAGAAAAGATAAATGAGGTAGGAATTTTGTCATGGGAAAATTCACTTGAGTACCTCAAGAGTGTTGTTGTTTTGGGTCCCCAATCCTTTCTGTGGGACTTGCTCCCTGGCTAAACAACATATTTCATGATGAAGATGGTCTCCCCCTCTGGCTGAGCTACCACTGGTGCACCACAGGAGATATAATCCAGCCTGGGAGCAAGACTCATAGGGGATAATAGGGGCATGTGGGACCCAGAACTACATGTCTGAACTACTGTGAGTGGCTGAAGTGGGCACATAGATTAATGTCAACCTGTCCTGAAATGAAATGTTTTGTTCCCAGTTAACTGACAGAATTAAATGTTTTGATATTTCTGAAATGCAAATTTTGTACCAGGAAAAGTTTAGATCTTTAGACTTTTATCCTGATTTAGGACAAAAACAAATGTAATTTTCCAGGGGACAGAAATTCCATTTTTGATCAACTGTATCAACTGTGCATGCACTCAGAAACATCAGCCTCATAGGAGGCATAGGTGAGCCTTTACAATTTTTCTAATATTGTTTTTATTATTTTATAAATTTTAAAGGCTCACCTATGCCTCTTATGAGGCTGATATTTCTGAGTGCTGGGTGGGAGCATGTTAGGAAGCCATAAGAACACAAGAATGGCCATACTGGGTTAGACCAAAGGTCCATCTAGCCCAGGATCCTGCCTTCCGACAGTGGTCAATGCCAGGTGCCCCAGAGGGAATGAACAGAACAGGTAATCATCAAGTGATCCATCCCCGTCACCCATTCCCAGCTTCTGGCAAACAGAGGCTAGGGACACCATTCCTGCCCATCCTGGCTAATAGCCATAGATGGACCTATCCTCCATGAATTTATCTAGTTTTTTTCAACCCTGTTATAGTCTTGGCCTTCACAACATCCTCTAGCAAGAAGTTCCACAGGTTGACTGTGCATTGTGTGAAAAAATACTTCCTTTTGTTTGTTTTAAATCTGCTGCCTATTAATTTCATTTGGTGGCCCCTAGTTCTTGTGTTATGAGAAGGACTAAATAACACATCCTTATTTACTTTCTCCACACAAGTTATGATTTTATAGACCTCAATCATATCCCCCTTACTTGTCTCTTTTCCAAAATGAAAAGTCCCAGTCTTATTAATCTCTCCTCATATTGCAGCTGTTCCATACCCCTAATCGTTTTAGTTGCCCTTTTCTGAACCTTTTCCAAGTCCAATATATCTTTTTTGAGATGGGGTGACCACATCTACACACAGTATTCAAGATGTGGGCATACCACAGATGTATATAGAGGCAATATGATATTTTTTTTCTTATTATCTATCCCTTTCGTAATGATTCCCAACATTCTGCTCACCTTTTTGACTGCCGCTGCACACTGAGTGGATGTTTTCAGAGAACTATAAACAATGGCTCCAACATCTCTTTCTTAAGTGGTAACAGCTAATTTAGACCCCATCATTTTATATGTATAGTTAGGATTATGTTTTCCAATGTACATTACTTTGCATTTATCAACACTGAATTTCATCTGCCATTTTGTTGCCCAGTCACCCAGTTTTGAGAGATCCTTTTGTAGCTCTTTGCAGTCTGCCTAGGACTTAGCTATCTTGAGTAGTTTTTGTATCATCTGCAAATTTTGCCACCTCACTGTTTACCCCTTTTTCCAGATCATTTATGAATATGTTGAATAGGACTGATCCCAGTATAGACCCTTGGGGGACACCACTATTTACCCCTCTCCAGTCTGAAAACTAACCATTTATTCCTACCCTTTGTTTCCTATCTTTTAACCAGTTATCAATCCATGAAAGAACCTTCCCTCTTATCCCATGACTGCTTACTTTGCGTAAGAGCCTTTGGTGATGGACCTTGGCAAAGGCTTTCAGAAAATCAAAATACACTATATCCACTGGATCCCCTTTGTCCACATGATTTTTGACCCCTCAAAGAATTCTAGTAGATTGGTGAAGAATGATTTTCCTTTACACAAAACATGTTGACTATTCCCCAACAAATTATGTTCATCTATGGGTATGTCTACACTACCACGGTAAGTCAACCTATGCTACGCAACTCCCAGCTATGTGAATAACATAGCTGGAGTTGACGTACCTTATGACAAATTACGACGGGGTCCACACTGTGGGGGATCGAAGGGAGAAACTCTACACGTCTCGTCGGGGGTAGAGTATGGGGGTCGACTGGAGAGCGATCTGCTGTCAATTTGGCGGGTCTTTACTAAACCTGCTAAATTGACCACTGGTGGATCGATCTCAGAGCATTGATGCCGGCTGCAGTGTATACCTGCCCTATGTGTCTGACCATTTTGTTCTTTACTATAGTTTCAACTAGTTTGCCCGGTACTGAAGTCTGGCTTACCAGCCTGTAATTGCCAGGGTCACCTCTGGAGCCCTTTAAAAAAATTGGCATCACATTAGCTATCCTCCAGACATTTGGTACAGAAGCTGATTTAAATGATAGGTTACAGATGCATCCTGCAATTTCACGTTTGAGTTCCTTCAGAACTCTTGGGTGAATACCATCTGGTCCTGGTGACTTATTACTGTTTAGTTTATCAATTTGTTCCAAACCTCCTCTAATGACACCTCACTCTGGGACAGTTCCTCAGATTTGTCACCTAAAAAGAAGGCATGGTATATTTCAGTCCAGCAGCAAGCACAACAGAACAGGTAATCATCAAGTGATCCATCCCCTGTCGCCCATTCCCAGCTTCTGGCAAACAGAGGCAAGGGACATCATCCGTGCCCATCATGGCTAATAGGCATTGATGGACCTATCCTCCATGAATTTTTCTAGTTCTTTTTTGACTCCTGTTATAGTCTTGGCCTTCACAACATCCTCTGGCAAAGGGTTCCACAGGTTGACTGTGCGTTGGAAATGTGTAAGCAATATGCTCCCCCATACCCATTTTCCACCACAGTTCAGTTGACACTCAGGGCCATCACCTTACAGATATCCATCTTGTGGGTCACTAGTTTTACTGGCTCCACTACTAGGCTGTCTCATTCCCTGCACCGTTAAGTGCTTCCAGCCACAATTTACAAGGGGATGGTGTCATTGATTTCTCTTCTTCCTCTAGAGCACTTGTGGAGGGAGAGGCATAATTTGGCAATAAGCATATATAATTGAAAAACAAAGTCCCTTTCCCTCTTACTCAAAATGATTACTGCATTTGGTAATTTGGAGTTGGTGTAACATGACTCTGATTCCATGACTAGGCCATAAATATTGTAGTGCCACATCCATCACATTGACACACAAGGATTTTTAATTAGTCTTGTTTAATAATTCCCCCCCACCCACCCCCGCTTTTAGGGGGGTATTTTAAATTGCTTTCTCTTAATGCAATTCTTTGGGACGAGGGGAGAGATTTTAAAATGCTTTCCGAATACCAAACAGAAGTAGATTGACTATGCAGTTGCATATTATAAACCTGAGCATCAGGAATGAAGCCAGTTACAATACTACAATATGCTTAATTTATGTACCAATGTCACCCTCTGAGACATATTCCCTGCTGGTGTAAATGGACGATACTCCGTCAAAGTCAGAGGACATGTACCCACTAATATCAGCAGAGAATTGGAAGGTATCCACATGCCTAACTTTAAGCAAGTAAGTAGATCCAGTGAAGTCAATGAGACTACTCATATGATTACATACTTTGTAGAAGTATCTGTAGCCTGTGCTATTCCTCATATTTGGTATATACTTGTCTGGCATGTGTACTTAGATACCGAGTTCTTTAGGACAGATACCCATCTTTTGTGTGTCTTCTGTGACACTACAAAATAAAAATGAATAATGTATAAGAATTTCAATTTTTACATGCAATATAAATTTATATTACAGTTTTGCCACATGTAAAATACTGAGTTTTATAATACATCTTTTTGCCTTTTATTAATTTTCATTGTTAAAAATGTAAAAATAATAGTGAACATACCATAGAAAAGAAGAAAATGCGCTACACAAATCCACTTTAAGGTGCTAGGAAAGTTGAAAATACTCTATATAATGTGATGGGCAGAATGTATCCAATAGTAGCTATAGTATTTATTTATGGCTTTTAAAAAATGTATCTAGTAGATACTCGTTTATGGTAGAATATGTACAGTATAGCTATAAGCTAAAGCGATAACATACTAAATTTCTAGCATTTAATTGGCTGATGTCTTTCCTACAACAGTATAGCTATAATGCTAATAGCGCAAAGCAACTATTATAATAGAATTAAAATGTTTGACCTTTGATTTCACTCTGATTTGGAATATTGACATTCCTGAATCAAAAGGTTTCATTTTGGTTTGTTGACCTGAAACAAAACATTTCCTTTTGAGTTTCCAGATGAAATTTCAATTTTGAAGCAATCTTATTTTCCATCAAATTCTTTTTATGGCAAATCCTGACCAGTTCTAGTTGCCATCCAGCACTGAGCATCCCCAGGGAATGAAAATATTTGGATTTTCAAATGCTTTTCTTGGAATTGAAGGGTAAGTTTTCATCTTTGCATATTTACTAGGATCATCAGCTACTTTGATTAGAGTGGTGCTGTTCATCTGGAATAAGGGTGGCAGAATCTGGCCATTTTGAAATATGCCACTTTCTCCTCCTCTCTTTTTCTATTTCCCATTCAGCATGGACATGAAGTGGAAGAGGACTCAAACTTGTGAAGGAGTGCTGGGCAGAAGAAGAAAATGTGGATTCCCTGAAAAAGGGAGCCTAAGTGGCTGATCTAGCCAAATTTCTACAAGAGAAGCGTAAAGAAGCCCCAATACCTCCAGATCTAATGGAAAAGGAAGGAAAGATGCGTCGTCATCTTAGAAAGACCAAAAAGACCCTTTCCCAATGATCCCACAGTGAAGAGGAGGAAATCTACCAGCTACACGTGCAGCTCTATTACCCTTTGGAGTCTACACAGCCTACATAAAGGGTCTGAACTCAATGGAAGTTGCAGGTGCCCATTTCTTCTCAGGATGAAGCCAAAATACAGGGTTGTCTTCATCAGTAGTGCATAGCACTCTTCATTGGAGTCAGTGCATGTTTCTCAGACCCCAAATAAGTGAAGGGTTGGGTGAGAGAAGCAAATTGCAAACAACATCTCTCCAGCTCACTGTATTCCCCCATTACAGGTCGATGTACATATAAACATGACTTCATCTTTTCTAAATTTTATCATTCAGAGTCCAAAATCACTTCTCCTCTGCGGGATCTTTGTTACTATCTCCTGGACTCCTTAAATCATTTTGGTTTTCCATACCCTTTATCCATTTAAACTCCTGCTTCTTCTGTCTGCTGTTTACTGCTGGAACAGACATACCAGCTCCTTCTCTTGATTCTGTCCAGGGTGAAGTTCATTGGCCTGGAGTTGGAGATGTCAAGCCAGTTCTTTCCCTCACTGTCTGTCATACTGGCTATCCTTCTCACATTCTTTCACATACTTGTTGGTCTCTTCCATAAAGTAGGAGGAAACTGTATAGGTTGAAGTTCTGCAATAATTACAACAGTTCTTCTCCCAAGACACTCAGGTCAATGAAGACCTTTCTCATTTCCTATGACTAAACCCAGAATAGCTATTTCTGGTGGCTTTTGACTAGACAGAGCTTTTGAATAAAACATAAATGCAACAAAAAATGTTTATCCATCTTAGTTCTCTAAATAATAAAGTACCTTATCTATGAGAAATATGGCAGATTTTGTTAAAAGTTTTCACACTCAGTATATAACTCCACAAATCCAATAATCCATTCATGTAAACTGTATGCATGAATATGTGGATGTGAATATGTATACAAATGTGAATACAAAAATCCAGATGCTCTCAGAGTTACAAATAGATTAACAAAATAGCTCTTCTGCAGCAATACAGAATTGTCTATATATGTGCAATCTTTGTAGTCCAATTGCATTAAGGAACAACAGGTCATCATCCATAATGGAGTTCATGAGGAGAAAATCCTGAGGAAGTTTCTCACATTGGCAGATATTTTATGATATGTGAGAATGAACCTATTTTCAAGGATCCTCATAGATGAAGTTTACAGCTTACAGCATACAGCTGAAAGAGTCAACCACACCATCTGCTGGAAGATGGGTAAGATGAGGTTTTCAAAGCATTAGTTACTACAAAGTAATGAAATGATTTAATTAATAGGCATGGACAGTTTCCCTCCCAACATATTTAAATAAATTGGTGAGGTGTAAGAGATAGGGACATCCACTATTAAATAACAAGTTTCCGTCCTGACAAGTACTGAGACAACCTCCTTAAAATAGCAGAGCTCAGTCCTGGTAAAATTTCAAAACTGATTTCCACCC
Organism: Macrochelys suwanniensis; assembly: GCA_033296515.1. Classification (NCBI taxonomy): domain Eukaryota; kingdom Metazoa; phylum Chordata; order Testudines; family Chelydridae; genus Macrochelys; species Macrochelys suwanniensis. Next base: position 50,073,036 of record CM065781.1, read on the forward strand.
AACTGAATATTGGTACCAGCTCCTTTGGCTTCTCAGGGCTACTCACCTCAAAATATTTACTAATTAGCAGCAGTGCTTGTCTTTCTACAGAAATTTATTATGCACACATTATGACAACCTCTAGGTGCATTTGTGGAACAAAACTATACGTAATTCCATGCTGCTATAGGACCATATAGGTCTATGGGCTGCTATAGGACCTATAGCCAACCAGCCTGTTGTCCAGTCCACCCCACTTTTTAATCTAAAGTCAAACAAGTACTTGGGCAATTAGTGTTATTACCAATTATTGTTTATTTGGATTTATAACAATAAAAAGGAGCACCTATCCAAGATTCTAGGTGTCCCTCACCCAGGCTATAAGAACAAAAATAAATTAAACAACAATTTATGTCTGACAGCCTTCAGACCTCAACCCCCATAAAATACAAAAAATACTCCCACCGCCTCCACCTACACAATTCCAACTCCTGTCAAATCAAACTCTTCACAGAAGCCCACACAAGCAGATGCATCTTGCAGTGTGCTCTGAAGGTAAATAGCCGCAGGCTACTTTGAACTGGGGAGTGACATATTACACACCTGAGGAGCTTTCTCTGAGAATGCTTTACCCTCAACTACCTCTCTGTTAAACTGGGGGCAGGTAAAGTATTTCCATTGATCACAACTGTGGTAGCATGCCATGAGAAGAGAAGTGATCTCTCAAAATAGATGAGTCCTCTTAGGTTTGAACACTAACGACTGTCAACCAGAGCTCTTCAACTGACTTCATGTGTCAGGTTAATGCAGAAGGAGAGTGGCAGTATTCTATGTAGCCAGATCTTTATATATCAAAATCAAATACTTGCATTGCATTTGAAAAACGGATGGGAAGTCAAGGACAGAAACTGAATACAGGTGTGGTTTGCAGTGGGCTTGTGCATTTTCAGTGGCTGAAGTGTGTGCCGGTTTGAAGGGAAGACTCAATTAGAGTGCCTTGCAGTAATGAAACTGGGAGGAAATGAATAACTGTGATCAGGTCTGCATAAAAAGACAGAGCAAAACTACCTAGTTAATCACTAAAAGAAAAAAGGATCTTCTGGCCATTGTTGATAAATGAGGATGCAAAATGAGAGCAATTAAACCTATTAAAAATAGGTTGGTGCTGGTATTTACTTACACACAGGGGATGACAAATGATAAAAAAAACCCACACAGAAATGGACATTAAATATATATGCACACACTGTATGAATTAAACTAACCAGACAACCCTCTGGTGGTGGTAATTTCTCATGGCTTCCTAGTTGACATCATACCATGGAATTCCAGATCTCCACTAAAAGAGGAAGGAAAGGCCTGTATTCTACAGGACTCCAGGTTACTCCTTATTCTACTGTTCTATTCCATGCACAACCAAGTTGCTCACCAAACATTTTATGGATAGGCTATAGAAGAGGGTGGGGAAAAGGTTGATGCTTCATAACAGGGCAAATTAAAACACATAACGTGCAATAGCTAAATGTATAATATCTGTTGGCTACACCAGAATTACTAGCAGATGCTGTCTACCTCCATCAATATAGGACTCTGGTAGTTGTTTGAAAAAGTAGTTAGCATATTTTTTATTGCAGCTGTCATTAAAATGGTGTTTAAAAATTTAACATGCATAAATATTTTATCAGAGCTCGCAAGGTCTCCGTATCTTGGTCTTGAAGAAATATTAGTTATTAAATTGATGGAAAATTCCATAAAAGACTTATTAAACAAATCCAAAAGTACATATTGTTTCAGAGAAGGCTAACTCTCATGGTAATTGTTCTTTACAATACTTCACAAACATATATTTAACACAAATAAATTAAGCAATTATTGCTGATAAAGTTGCTGAGCAGTTTGCTGTTCATCTGAAAATGGGAAATGCAGAAAGAGTGTTTTATTTTTGTTCCTCTTTCTTGTTGTATCTTATTCTCTTTGAGACTATTTACTGCCTTATCGTCAGACTATTAGTTTGTTTAAGGTCAAACTAGGGAAGGAGTTTTACGCTCTTTTTTTTCTTTTTAAGAAACAACCTAGAGATAAATGTAAGTGATACACGGAGAATGTTCTGAGAAATCTTTTCTATTTCAGTTTCAATTCTTGCATCTTTTAACTAATGTTGAAAGATAGGTAGACTTGATTCCAGAAGTTCCCAGCTATTATAGTTCTGAAATGAAGACATAATGAAGGTGCAAATACCTGATGAATATATAGATCTTAAATTTAAGCCTGGTATGAAAAAGATTATTTTGCTGAATGCTGCATTTTAGAAATCCATATTACAATAGGAGTTTTGTACCAAACATATGACTTCTGTGCAGAGATTCCCCATATATTCCATTTTTGTTCAGCAAACTACACAGAAGTATCAGTGGGATTTAGTTTGAGCAGTAATAAATGTTAGTTGGAGGATACATTTAAAATCCATTTAAGAACTTTGTGCTTGGACCTAATGTTGTCAGTAGACATTGGGATATCATTAAAACATATAAATTTATTAATGCCCTAAAATTGAGACACCCCTCAAAATGAATTAACAGAAAAATTTCTAATGAAGTTTCTTTGTAATGATTCACAAAAAACCCTGAATTTTGAATGCAAAACCCATGTTTAAAAAAGATAAGAAATGTTGACATTGAAGAATCATCATGTTTTCCAAAATCCCTTCTCCCCTTTCTAATAGATTAAGGATAGCACAGAATAACATACTGACTTATAACATTGAAATATAACATGAAGAGTTGTTAATGGTAAAATTAAGAGCTTTGATAGCTATATTTTTAATGATTTGTAATTATGCATAGTGACTGAATACGGATGAGGTAACATTTAGGCCAAGTCCTTGCTGGCATAAATGTGGTTTTGCCAATTCTTCTTTTACATAAAATTACCAATCTGCTTAAAATGTTATTTCTGACAGAGCAAAGGTAACGTGTTGGAAGATGAAAATAAGAGATACACAAATATGAAGTGATAAGTAAAAAACCCACCCTTTTTTGGGAAAACCCCTGGCAGGGTGATACAAAACAACATGATCCAGCAACTGCAAATCCAGCAGAAAAAAATACAGAAGTTGGGTAATTGAAGCTCGCGAAAGTGTAATGAACAGGTTACCTAAAATCCAATCGGTTGATGTGCTAAAAACCAATTGGATAAAGATTAAGTAATCTGTGATATAGAAATATATAAAAGACCTAAGTGAACATGGGCCCAAATTGGAGAAACACCAGTTCAGAAACTGAGGAACAGGACTGAAGAACCAGACCAAGGGATCAGAGAAGGAGGTGACTTCTTGGAAGGCGGAAGAACATCTCAGTGCCCCAAAATGTGGCAACTTGGGCACATTTACCAGTTCTGTCTTGTCTGTTATTTTTTGTGTGGCATAAATGTACGTCCAGACACTAGGTGACAATAAGTCTGTCTGAACTTGTATAAATAAAGGTGAAAAAGGTGAAAGCCTAAATTGCGTGGACTTGTGACTTGGTTTCCCATCTCTTACCCTTAACCATAATATATCTTTAGCTGAACCTTTGTGTTTTTTGGAGGGCAACCAATCACCAGTCACACACAGAACATATACATTTTGGTTGTCCTTAATGATCCTTATAAAAACAACTATCCTGCATAATTATTGCTTATGTGAAAATGTGGTGATCTTTAGTCCAGTTGTACCACTGATGCCCAAAGGGAGACTATTATCTTGTAGTAGTGGCCTAAACGAAACCAGCCTCCTTGGTCACTAACCCATTTCTTGCAATCTAAAATAGCTCCAGATTCTTACTTCAGTCATTCAGAAGATGACCTTTGGGCTGTCCCTCTCTAAGGAGCCACTTTGTCCCCTTATGATTTATAAGGTAGGATAGTGCCTGTATCCCATGAAGAAAAGCTCCTTTGTGGAGCATAGAAAAGGGAAACAAACTGCTTAAATATAAAGGGGAAAATGTTAATTTTATTTCCCATTCAGACTTGTCTGTGACAATGAAGGAACCACAACACACTCCCCTCAGTAAGGAGAAGGGCAAAAAGAAATTCATTAGCAACTGAGTTCACTAAAGATAACTGTTTCGTTCCTGGGCTGAGAGATCCCTCTTGTGCAGTGAATGAAATCCAGGGGTGTGGTGCAGATTGCCTTATATTGGAAAAAGTGTCAACAGCAAGATATGATCCTGAGAGGAAAAAACAAAGAAGTAGCAATAGATGCTGTGCTCCTCCGATCCCAGAAAAACTTTAGGAGGTATGGTTAGAAAAATAAAGGGTTGTCTGAAGTGTAGGTATGTAATTAGGTTTAGGGTGTAATTGTATCTTATAATAGCAAAGGTCTACTTGACAGGAATTACCAAAGAGAAACTATTCCAGGTTTGACATCGAATAAATCTCATACTGTCCCCACTTTCCCCAAGAGTAACAATCCCCTAACCCTGTAATCGGTGTGGTGAGAACAGAGGAAATGACAGTTAACACTCCCAACATCTGCTACTTCTGAATGTGAGTACAGCAAATATACAAGGGAAAAAGAGAGTGGACCATATCTGGTAAGGGACCAGGCCAGCTTACACAACCAGCTTCTTCATTCATGTATTTGTGCAGAGTTGAGCTCAGGATTCAGTGCAATACATCACCACGGTTTGTTTGATCACTTTTCTTATATTTATGCTAATGTCTTCACCTAAACTCTTTAACCCTAAGGGTAGTATTTAAACTAAGAAATGTAAGCATGTGTTATCAGAAAACACCAAGCAGAGGCCTTCATTTATTGCCCACTATTCTATGAAAAACCAAGGAGCCAGTGAACAACACCAGGTGGAAAGCTGCTTGGTTAAGGAATCTTAGCTGTACTTGAAACTGTTGCCAGTTCTTGATTCCTGTAACTTTTAAATGGCCAGTACCAGTAGGAAGTCCAGAAGGAGTTCCCAGATTTTGTAAGGCAATTGAGAAGGGACCTGGAAACAAAACTGTGAGGAAGAAATACAGAGAGAACTGCAGGAGACTAGATTCCACAGCCAGAACGGTATGGATCTCCTGCGGGAAATTTATCTTTTCCATTTCCCCACTTGTTATCTAGTACTTGTGGAAACCTTTCATTTACACTAGCTGTGCCAATGTGTCCAGAGTTACAGTTTTTCCAAGACAATTCATAGCTGGAACATTTCCATAATACAAGCAGGGACGAACTTCCAATCTTGAAAAAAGTTAAATTCAACCCAAATCCCTGACCAACTGATTAGCTCTTCCTATATATAAATGCAGGGGTATGAATAAGTCTCTGTCAAGGGGCAACCCCAGCTTCTAGCAGGAGGGAAACATACCCTCCTGAAATTGGAGCAGCTCCTCTTTGGAAAATTTGGGGTCAGAACCATTTATTGGGTCCAACTGCCCACAAATAATCTCCTTTTTTCCCTCTGCCTTCGGATATTAATCTCTCATTCTCCACTTTAAGGGCTTGATCCAATATCACTGAAGACAATGGGATTCTTTCCCTTGATGTCAACACGTGATGAGAGACAGTGTCACCTCTCTCTTCCCCATCAATGCTGGGATTAGCATTAGCGTTCAAAGAGGAGAAACTTCCCCATTTGATGGTGCATGAAAGTCCTTTTGTTTATTTTGCTTGACCTTATAACAGATGACCATCTGACTAACTGCTGTGCATGGGGCCAAAAAAAAAAGAAGAAGCTGTTAACCACTAAAGTAAATAAATACGCGTAATTAAAATGAAGAGCAGCCAAGGAAGTGTTACTTATCTCTATCAAATCTCACAATTACAGGTCAAATATTGATTGCATGGGAGCATAGCTCCTGCAAATGACCTACACTGTGAGGAATGTTCCCCTCACATTTAACATCTAAATGCATCCCTGTCCGACACAAGTTTAGGGATTTTGCTTTTCTTGCATACTCCATGGGAATAAATGGACGGTTTGGACAATGAAATTTGCCCTGTTACTAAGGATCTGATTTTTCAAAAGTGCTGACCAATTTGATCTCAGCTGGAATTGTGGGTGCCCAGAATCTTTGAAAAATCAGGTTCTTAACCTTTATGAGCCCCAGTTTCCCTGTATCTACAATAGCAATCATACCTATCTGACAGGAGTGTTTTAAACCAAAACTAAATGGGCCAGGTCCCACTATAAGTCAAACCAACACAGGCGCCCCTGCTTACCTTGAGGAGATTGCAACAATTTAAAGCACATAGAATTGCACTTTGCTGGCTGGTTTGCAATTGGGGAACACAGACTCAGAATTTGGCAATGAAGGCTGGGGGGGGACCTAGCTACCCATCCTGCCGGAAACCCCCCTCTTCTCAGGGAAGGAGGAGAGAGTGGGTTTTTAGAGAGGATGGGCAGGAGGAGCCACAACCAGAGGAAGGTAATAGGCACCTATATGAGAAAAAGCCAAGAATATCAGTATTGTCCCTATAAAATCAGGATATCCGATCACCCTACTGCTATTTGCACCCCTTGTGCCAATGGTTTGTAAAGTGCAGTGCATCAGAAAATGCAGCTTGTCATTTTTAATAGTGTGATTTTAATGGCAGAGTCCTGCATATAGTATTGAGTGATCTCTCATTTCATAAAAATAGGGAATATACAAGACTTAAAGATTTCTCATTTACTTTCATTTTCTAATAAAAAATCAATTTTTTCAAATCTAAGCTAATAGGAAGGATTCGGGTATTTAAACCAGGTAATTATTCATTATATTTCTGAACATAGAACAAAGTTGTCTAAGGGCTGGTCTACACAAATGCTGTAAGTCGATCTAAGTTACGCTAGCCCAGTTACATAAGGTACATAACTGAAGTTGATGTAACTTAGGTCAGCTTACAGCGGTGTCTCCACCGCTCTATGTCAACAGGAGATGCCTCTCGGGGAGGTGGAGTACAGAGCACTGTCCCGTTGACTTAGTGTCTTCACCAGACCCGCTGAATCGATACTGCTGCATCGATCACAGTGGTGCTGATTTAGCCGGTAGTGTAGACATGGCCTAAGAGTTTGTAATACTGTAGAAAGTGAATAACCACAAACAGTGCTATCTTGTGGTCAGGTGGGGAGGTGGCAGGTCATCTCCATATTGAAAACCCAGTCCTAGCCTTCAGGGCCCCCACCAAGAGTTTCCAGTCCTTCCCTTTAGTATGGGGGCTTGGGGGTCTGGACCATTGAACAGTCAAGGTTTTTACCAGCTGGGTCCTTCTGGTGAAGGCTTCTGTTGTTGTAACATCCTCTTGGAGTGGGTAGGGGAGCCTGGGCCCACACTCTCCATCAGGCTCCAGTCCAGGGTCCAAGGGTGGTCAGTTACACCAGTTACACTCTGCACCTTGGGATGCTAAGCAGCTGCCCTCTCCCCCAGACCAGTTCCTATTCCAGTCTCCTTAAGCTTCACAGAGTAAATCACAGAATATTCAACCGAGTCTATGACCTGCACACTCAGTCACCTGCCTCTCTTTTGTAGGTTTGTGCAGGTCTGTGTTGTCAGCTCTCAAGCAATGAGATCCTGGGCATTACTTCCTGCTCAGAGCAGCTATCTGCTCCCTTCCACTGCCTGCCTGCCTCTGAGCTGCTCTGCTTCCCTTTTTAAGCCCCCAGTTCCAGCTTGTGTAGGCTTCACAGATGTGGCTGGGTAGGGCCCTCTGGCCCAGAGCTGTTCCTTAACCCCTTGCTCTCCAGTGTGGGGTTTGTATACTCCCATCATACCCAAGTACTGAGAAAAAGAACTGAGTAAACACAAAAGGACAAAAATGCCCTCACTCATGCAACAGAAGGAAGCACATAGCCCAAAATGTTTAGGTCCTCACAAATTGAGACAGGTTTGTGTTATGTTTAAGGTATGTGTACTTGAAAAGGGTCTGATTTGTTCCAGGGAGGTAGCTTAGCACTTTCTGAAAACCAGGACTTAAATGATTAAGGTGTCTCAGGTTAGGTACATACCATTAGAGGCCAGCAGAATCACTAGTCACTTTTGCAAATCTTGGCATAGATGAATAAATTTAACATACTTTCATATTTGAGACACTTAGGTGTCAACTTTAAGTAGCTCTCCACATCTGACAGCAATGGTATCACTGATCAAACCAAGAAATGAAACAGCCTTATTTGGACTGATTTAAACTACTTTTTAATCTCCTGTTTACCTGTTCCAACATGTTCACAATTGATTAAGGTAATCTTTACTTTGTTTTCCATTTTTAATTTGTCTGAAAGCTGCTTTGAGAACTTGCAGCATAACATGAGGTATCTGGGAAGTAACATAATAAAAATATATGTGATATACTTAGAGACAAATCCATATTTTCCAGAAAATACATGAATCGAGGAGGACATTATGAAAGTCTATCTCCATGAAAAGCAAATTATTTTGGCTTGCATGCTTCAATCGTTCCTGATGTTTCTCTTGACAATAGCTCAGATTGTTACTACCGAGTCTATACATTTGATTATTTGGATACCTGTCATGCATAACTGGAGGGTGGTTGTAAAAAAAACAAAACAACCAAAATAACACAGGATTAATCAAAGTAGGATTATAATTTTCCACAACACCTGTTTCTACCAGCTGTCTCTGATTGTAGAGACTATTTCTCAGAGTCCTCCCAAATTACACAATAAAGTAATTTGGAAATCAGTGAAGAGTCCAGTGTCCTTTTGCCATTATGGAGGCTGAGTGATAGATCTGTGAAACCTTTGAAATATCTACTTTGCTTTGTTCAGATCACTGCAGAAACAAACAAACAAAAATTCCTACAAATGTAGAATAAAGTACTTAAATAAGAAGTTTGTTAGAAGAATGTTTTATTGTTATTGTTCCAAGATACTATGGGTGGAATCCCGTAGTCAAAGGCAAAACTCCCATTGACTTCAGTGTGGCCAGGATTTCACCCTATCTCAATACCTCATCACCATTACTTTCCTTCTTTGTTAAATTTCCCCTTGCTGAATTAACATACTTTTCATCTGCCAAAATCATCCTTCACCGTGCAATGAGTTTTTAAAGTGTTTTCTCCCTATGAGGAGAATTGCTCCTCCAAGATCCATGTAGGGTTCCCTACAAGATGATATCCTCTTTTCCACATGGATGGGCTGCATAGTGCTGAGTGTCCTTTCCACATTGCAGACCCCCCCCCCCCCATATTAAGAATAGCTCTAGGTGTACCCAATGGCAGGAGAATCCCTGAGCAGAGTGAGGCAGGGACACCTGGCCACAATGGGGTGTCACAGGACATTTGGTGGATCCTCAGATTCTGTGGGTTATGGGGGAAGAACCTACTATTCTTTCTGTGTGTGTGTTTATGTATGTGGGAAGGGCAGGCGGTGGAAGACTAACCCCTAACAGCAGTGATTTGGGGTAACTTTTTTCCCATCTCAAATCCACTCTCCCCGGTTTTCCTCTGGAAAGGGGTGACTCCACAGCAGCATAAAATATCATAGTACACATGTATAGCTGCTATATCATAGTAAAAAAAATGGTGACTCGTGTAAAATAGCTAGACATTATTTTTGCTTGATTGGTTTTGGAAGATTTGGGATCTGTAATGCAGTGGTTTTGAACAAATGCCGCAAAGTGAATATGCACTAAGAAAGGCTTTTCTACCAATGGTTTCTTTCGGTGTCAGTTTGGGAGGTGAGTAAGTCACCTCTGTCAATGACTGAAATCAACCTCAGGAATCTAAACTGCACAGTGTGATCATTTTGTGAATGTCATAACATGCTTTTTTTTAGGGATGTTTTGAACTGCATCCCAGAGAATAATATGTCTTTAGCATAAATTGTGAATCTGTTAAATGTGAGTATTTGTATAAGCTCTAAAGCTCTGGTGTCCGAATACATGTCTGCAAGTTTGCTTAGTGCCCAGACTGTTCTCCGGTACACTCAGCACATTTCCAAACAAGTTATATGAGCTCTATGATACAAATACCGTGTGCATTTTACAATCAGTCAAACTTTATTGCTTCAGCTTTCGTTACAGTGAGTTTATTCAAAACATAGCAAAATTAATAATTAAAAAGCCTGATAAATAATACATAATACAACATAAATCCCTGTAAAATATTGTTAGCATAGCAGATCCTATGAAAATGCACATTAGTGTTCAGTATTTAGACACGTTGCTGCAGTTCTGCAGAATACATTGTATTTCCAATTAAAAGTGCCTATTTAACTTTTCAACTTTAGTGTTACCACAAATGTGCGGACTCCAACTAGAAGTCATTCTTTATTTTCAACTTATGCATTCATTCTATCCTAAGAGTTCAAGATGCACTAAAAGTACAATTAAAAAATGTAACCAAGGATACTCTACCATTCGTGGGGATATAAGCCCTCTGGGCCTGAATCCTTAGAGAGTAGAGTGCTCACAATTGACACCTATTTGGAGAATAGGGAAAAGAGTGGTCCACAGCTGCTTGAGAATTCCAGATGGCCAGAATCATCACAAATGAGGGAACATTCTGCTGGCATTTGTAAATGACTGAATGGGCTAGGCTTTTTTTGCATTTCAATTATGTGGCAGTTTGGGGCTAGTTGGTTAAAATACAATGAAATGTAGAATTTTTGGGGCAATAAAATGCTATTATTCATGCTTGGAAATTAAAGGAAAGGAGAATTGCACCAAATGTACCTGAGGTGAGGGATCACCCTGATTGAGCCCACAATCAGGCACAATTGGGCAAGGGAGCCTGGAGTGTGCTGAATGAGAGATAAGTATTGTTATCTCTACTGGGTGTGGCCTTCTGTTGATAAGCATCTGATCCATATATTACTGATTTCTCTACTGAGGCACCATCAAGGTGATGGATGGAGTAGAGGATGCTTCAAGATACTAGGGAAAGCTAAGGTACTGTAGTAGCTTGGGCTGAAGCTGCAAGGTGCTGTAGCCCCTACCTGAGGGACTCTGGTGTAGGGCTTCCCTATCCTGCAATCAAAGCTGAAATCACTTCAGATGGCAGAGCCCCTGAAACAACCCAGGTAGAATTCGCTCAGGGGCTAGAGATCTGCCAGAATTCTTGGATTTCCACAACCCTGGACAACAAGCTATGAGTGAGGAAGAGGTAAGTGGCTAGAATGCATTAGCCACTCACAACTGCAAAAGGAGACCTGAGGTTGGGACTATTGTTAAGGCACCATGGGGGTGGGGTGGAAGTTTTTCCTAATAGATGTTAATTGCTGGCTTTCCCAAGTATATTTTGTTGTCCGTCTTTTCTCTCCCCCGGTAAAGGTCTGTTTGTTTTAAATTCAGAATGGGGTGTGTATAATATATGTATATATGAATCTGTGGAAAACATTAGGAATATATATAAATATATTCCTAATTTTTTCACAGATTCATAACTTCCAAAGCCAGAAGAGCACATTATGATCATATAGTCTAACCTCTTGTATAACACATGCCATAGAACTTTCCCCAAATAATTCCTATACCAGATCTTTTAGAAAAAGAATCCAACCTTAGATTTAAAAATCCAATCTTGATTTAAAAATTATCAGTGATGGAGACTGCACCATGATACTTGGTAAATGGTTCCAATGGTTACCCTCAATGTCAAAAATGCTTTATTTCCAGTCTGAATTTGTCTATCTTTTACATCCAGACATGGAATTAAGTTATACTTTTCTCTGCTAGACTGGAGAACCCATTATTAAATATTTGTTCCCCATGAAGATACACAGACTGTGATCAGCTCATCTCTTAACCTTCTCTTTGTTGAGCTAAATAGACTCAAAGAGCTTAATCTATTACTATAAGGCATGTTTTCTAATCCTCTAATCATTCTTGTAGCTCCTGTTTGAACCCTCTCCAACTTATCCACATCCTTCTTGAATTGTGGACACCAAAACTGGACATAGTATTCCAGCAGCAGTCGTACCATCACCAAATACAGAAGTAAAATAATCTCTCTACCCCAACTAGAGATTCCCTCATTTATTCATTCCAGGATTGTATTAGCTCTTTTGGCCACAGTATCACATTAGGAGCTCCATGTTCAGCTATTTATCCACAATGACCCCCACAGAGTGGGAGCTCAAACCTATGTCTAAGGAACCCTTGGAAAATTGAACCTGGCCCTTTTTGCTGCTAAGAAAACCTTGTAGGAGAGGTTATATAACACTCCTCCCCATAAAAAACAAAACCAAACAGACACAAAAATCTCCACCCTGACAGCATTAAAGAATTACACCCCACTAACAAAAATCAAAGCCTTCCCAAAAAATCCTGAGGGAACAGGCCTTGCAGAATGCCTTGAAGGTCAACTAACTTAGATACCGCATTGTTAGGTAACTTAGCATGCCTACACTTAAAACGCTACAGTGTCAGGAGGGGTTCTAGCATCACTGTAGATAATCCACCTCCCCGAGAGGTGGTAGCTAGGTCAACTGAAGAATTCTTCCATCAACCTAGCACTGTCTACACCGGGGGTGAGGATTGGCTTAACTATGTCAATCAAAGTTGTAGATTTTTCACACCCCTGAACAATGTAGCTGGGTCAACCTAACTTTTCGGTGTAGATCAGCCCTTCGAATAAACTTAGGCTATGGCTACACTTGCAGCTGTAGAGCGCTTTGGGTTAAACCAGCCTTTCGTTTATAAACACTGCAAGCAGCAAAAGGTAATTTCATAGGCAAAATACAACTTTACTCAACAACGTGAGGGACTTAAAGGATGGCATATTGAAGGAAGTACTATCCAAGCTTATCTCATTCTCCTTGCCTCTTATACATTTATCCGGCAGTCTGTGCCATATCCAAAGAAATCTGAAATTAATGAGATATTAATCTTCTATACAATAGAGAGCTGTAATGGAAACAATATCCTATGCAGCATTTTTAATTGTGAACAATAAAACTATATAGCTAAAAGAATCACTTCACTTACCAGTGACAGGTAGCCAAGTAAAGGGTGGAAGAAAGGGAGGCAGGGAGCAATTGCACAATACTCTCCCCAAATACTGCTTAGAACAAGGGTTCATATAGGGGCTAAGGGAGAGCATTGCTGAGCTGTCTGTAGGGCTCCTGAGCATAGTGCTTTGCTACTCATGTCACAGTCGACTTGGGTGAAGTAAACTGAAGGGAACAGGTACAGAAGCTTGATAGGCCAAGCAGGAGCTCTGTGTCTGGAATACATCATGAGGCACTGAGCTGCTGCCTTAGATAAACGGAGAGTTTTGAATGGAAACTTATGAAAGCATTTCTTTTAATGGCTGCTCTTCATTTTCTTAAGCACTATAAAAAGCCTCTGTTCCTGTCTGGCTGTAGGAGTAATTGAAAAACCTAAAAGTGGTCACTGGGCTGCATTTAAGCACTTATGCCGCTTAGCCTGTGTCCCTCTGTCATATCCATTTTTCTTCCTCATTTCAGTGCTGGCGTGTAGAGGTTTGTTTTCACTGCAGAGTACTGTGCACATCTCTTTCTAGTGCATGGAAGCTTCTTTACATATGTGCTAAACAAATCGTGAAGACCAGATTATGAACTACTTGCTCACACTGGTGAGCAGTTACTCACATAGTCCTTGATTTAGGAAAGTCCCATTGACATCAAATTAAGCACGTGCTGAAGTGCTTTCCTAAATTGTAACCATGACTAGTTGTATTGGTTTCAATAAAGCTACATGTGTGAGTAACTGCTCATTGTGGTGTATTGAAAAGCTGCCACTTGAAATCTTCAGGGGGTTTTCCTGGCCCTGCTTGCAAAGTAGGGACCTCTGTAGGGAAGTAACAGTCAAGTCAGCAGACAACCTAGAGTAAAGTGGGGTGAGTTGTGCCTCTGTTTCAGGGAGCAGCCTGCTTTCTTTCTCTCTCTCTGTTTGGGATTCTTGTGTTTTATTCTGAATTCTAAGAAATAAAGTAGTCGTACATTGCAACGTTCCAGCTAGAGCACGCATGTTTTTATCTAACTTCTTTGGGTGTATGCTGTGAAATATAACATTAACCAGTGTGAATAAAGAGTTCTCAGTCTCTCCCTAAGTATTCAGTGCTGGTTATCTGGCTCTCTGCATTTCTTTTGGCAATGCTTGGCACTGTGCATGATTAAACACCTATAATTATAACATGCTCATCATGTGTCTCTCCTCACAAAGATCAAGGACGTTTATGTAAAACAGACTCTAAAAGGTGAAGTAACAATGACATATCAAACAAATTTCTGATATGTAGATATATTTTCCTGCCTTATATATTATTATTTGTATAAATTGAAAATAATACAATTGTATCATTCTACAAAAGTATAATTTTACTGGATTAACTACTCATTACTAAAAATGGAACGTTTTATGTGGATGTATATTAGTGCTGATTTAATTGATTTGATTTAATGGAACTATAACTGTCTTTCATAAACAGGAAAAGCATTTTCTTTTTTTTATTACAAATGCAATTTATTCTATGTATGATAAATAGTAACTTCTGGGAACAAGATTTGCTTATTTTTCTTTTCCCATTTTCCAAATTAATATAAGGTTAATAAAAATGTTCACAAATTCCCATTTCCAATTATTTAGTTCCAATACCATTAATTTCCTACGAGAGTAGCACACTAACAATATTCCCGCTGCCCCATTAAATATTTGTGTTTGTTTCTACATTCTAAATAAGTTCTATTTGTTAACTAAATACAGTTAAGTGCATTATTTCAATGTGTAAATGGACTGTCAATTAATCACAGTTAACTCATGCAATTAGCTCAAAATTAATTTCAATAAAAAAATTAATCATGATTAATCACAGTTTTTAATTGCACTGCTAAACAGTAGAATGCCAATTGAAATTTATTAAATATTTTGGATGTTTTTCTACATTTTCAAAAATATTGATTTCAATTACAGCACAGAATACAAAGTGTACACTGCTCACTTTATATTTTATTACAAATATGTGCACTGTACAAATGATGAACAAAAGAAGCAGTATTTTTCAATTCACCTCATACAAGTACAGTAGTGCAATCTCTTTATCGTGAAAGTGTAACCTACAAATGTAGTTTTTTGTTGTTGTTACATAACTGCACTCAAAAACAAAACAATGCAAAACTTCAGAGCCTATAAGTCCACTCAGCCTCACTTCTCATTCAGCCATTTGCTAAGACAAACAAGTTTGTTTACATTTACAGTAGATAATGCTGCCCACTTCTTATTGACAATGTCACCAGAAAGTGAGAACAGGACGTTTGTAGCTGGTATTACAAAGTATTTACATGCCAGATATGCTAAACATTCTTACGCCCCTTCGTGCTTCGGCCACCATTCCAGAGGACATGCTTCCATGCTGATGACGCTCATTAATAAAATAATGTGTTATTTAAATTTGTGACTGAACGCCTTAGGGGAGAATTGTATGTCTCCGACTCTATTTTACCCACACTCTGCCATATATTTCATGTACAACAATCTTGGATGACTCAGCACATGTTCATTAAGAACACTTTTGCTGCAGATTTGACAAAACGCAAAGAAGGTACCAATGTGAGCTTTCTAAAGATAGCTACAGCACTCGACCCAAGGTTTAAGAATCTGAAGTGCCTTCCAAAATCTGAGAGGGACGAGGTATGGAACATGCTTTCAGAAGTCTTAAAAGAGTAACACTCTGAGGCGGAAACTACAGAACCCAAACCACCAAAAAAGAAAATCAACCTTCTGCTGATGGCATCTGACTCAGATAATGAAAATGCATTGGTCCGCACTGCTTTGGTTTGTTATTGGGCAGAATCCGTCATCAGTATGTATGTATGTCCTCCAGAACGGTGGTTGAAGCATGAAGGGACATATAAATCTTTAGCGCCTCTGGCATATAAATATATTGTGACGCCGGCTACACCAGTGCCATGAGAACACCTGTTCTCACTTTCAAGTGACATAGTGCTGCCTGCTTCATGTTCACAATCTCTTGCAAATGTAAACAAACTTGTTTGAGCGACTGGCTGAACAAGAAATAGGACTGAGTGGAATTGTAGGCTCTAAAGTTTTACATTGTAGAATTATGTACAAAAAACTCCTGCATTTTGTACATAATTCTACATTCTGCACTTTCATGACAAAGAGCTTGCACTACAATATTTGTATTAGGTGAATTGAAAAATACTAATTCTTTCAGGGGGTTTTACAGTGCAAATACTTGTAATCAAAAATAAATATAAAGTGAGCACTGTGCACTTTGGATTCTGTTATAACTGAAATCAATATATTTTAAAATATAGGAAAAAAACCCAAACTATTTAAATAAATGGTATTCTATGATTGTTTAGCAGTCCGATTAATCACAATTATTTTTTTAGTTGCATGATTAATCATGATTGTTTCAATCACTTGACGAGAGAGTTTGCCAATTCAGCTTTTTCTTATTGTCTGTGTCCTAGTCTGATCCCACATGAAAGATTAATGAAATTTAACATTGTGGTTTTAATAAAAGTCTTGCAATTTTTTAACTTAAACCTGTGATGACTTATACATTTAAAGTAAGTACTGAAGACTCTAAAATCTATCATGAATGCACGTGGACTGAAGAAGGTTTTTATCAAGTCCCCCTTCCACTCCCAGTCTTCTTTTCTCCAGATTAAACATGCCTAGGTTTTTTAACCTTTCCTCACAGGTCAAGGTATCTAAACCTTTTATCATTTTTGTTGCTCTCTTTTGGACTATCTCCAGTTTGTCCATGTCTTCCTTAAAATGTGGCACCCAGAATTGTACACAGTACTCCAGCTGAGGACTCACCAGTACTGAGTAGAGTGGGACAATGACCTTTCATGTCTTAAATACAACACTCCTGTTAATATACACAGAATTATATTAGCTATTTTTTACAACTTTATTACATTGTTGACTCATATTCAATTTGTGATCCACTATAATCCCTGGATCCTTTTCGCAGTATTCTTACCTAGCCACTTATTCCCCATTTTGTAGTTGTGGGTTTGATTTTTTCCTTCCTAAGTGTAATATTTTGCTTTTTTCTTTATTGAACTTCATCTTGTTAATTTCAGACCAATTCTACAATTTATCAAGGTCATTTTGAATTCTAATCCTATACTTCAAAGTGCTTGCAATCCCTCCTACCATGGAGTCATCCACAAAATGTATAAGCATACTCTTCTCTCCATTATCAAAGTTGTTAATGAAAATATTGACTGGAATCAGACCCAGAACAGACCCCTATAGGATCCCCCTCCTAAAAATATCCTCCCAGTTTGATAACCACTCTTTGAGTACGATCTTTCAATCAGTGGTGCACCAACCTAATAGTAATTTCATTCATGAGAATGTCATGTGGGCAGCATCAAAAGTCGTACTTAAATCAAGATATATTATGTCTACTGCTTCCCACATCCACTATGCCAGTAACCCTGTCAAAGAAGGAAATTATCTTTCCTTTTGCAGACAACCATCTGTCCCTTTTATTACTCAAAGTTTATCATATGTGAGGTTGCAAAATATTGACAGTTATGGTGACAATAATAAAAGGAGAGATTTGAACAATAAGGGTGGGATTTTCAAAAGCACTCCACCTAGGCCCAATTGTGGGTCCACTGACGTGTAGAGTTAAACTTCCATTGATTTCAATGGGAGCAGAGTTAGACTAAAACACCTAGGCCAGGATCCTCAAAGCTATTATAAGTACCCAGCTCTCATTGTGAATTTGGGCATAACTCCCATTTAAATCAAAGATATTTAGGTGCCTAAGTGCTTTTAAATATCCCACCTATTTTTTTTTTAAACTAAGTAAAACATATGGGGCTTATCAGAAATACTGAGTCCCCACAACTAAAACTGAAGTCATTGTGGGTGCTATTGAAAGAACAGAGCCTGCTTTTCAGAAGTAAAAATAACATCAAGATCAACCAAACAAATTAAAAAGGATGAAAGCTTTTCAAACAAATCCCCACTACTTATAGATTCAAAACATAACCAGATCCTAATATTTGTTGATTTTATAAAATTTTACATAGATTTTAAATGGCAGTACACTCACTAATTATCCTCAATCAGTGCTCCAGCTAAGGCTTTAGTTCTGTCAGTCTGCATGTAAATGTCATTAACCTTGTCACCTACTTCACACTTTTTTCCCTACAGCTCTCGTAAGTTCACAGTTTTGTTTGAAACAGAATCTAAGGCCCTGTCTACACTGGCAAGTTTCTGCACAGTAAAGCAGCTTTCTGCATTGTAACTCCTGAGGTGTACACACTGCCAAGCCACTTAGTGTGCAGAAATTGCACAGTTGCAGCTCTGTAAAATAACCACAGCTTTCTGTGCCAGGGGTACAGTGCCAGTGTAGACCCCATGGTCAATTATAGCGCTGCGATTGGCTTCCGGGAGGTGTCCCACAATGTCCGTTCTTGCCTCTCTGGTCATCAGTTTGAACTCTACTGCCCTCGGGTGACCAACAAAGTGCCGCAAATGTGGCCACGCCAGTGCACTTGCAGATGTCAGTGTGCACAGACTGTGGCGCTTTCCCTAATGTGCTCTCCGAAGGCTGGTTTAACCCAAAGTGCTCTACTGCTGCAAGTGTAGCCATACCCTAAGTGGCTTTCAGCTTCAAACTGCCTCAAGGCATCCCTTATCCTTATGGTCCCGCGCTGTGTCCCTCTAATAGCTCTGGTCTCTGGCTGTTTAAATTCAGTCTCCAGGCGCTGAGCCTCTGCGGTCCAGCCCTGAGTGAAGCTTTCACCCTTCCCTTCACAAATATTATGGAGTGTACAGCATGCGGGCTATCAGCATAGGAATATTGTCATCGGTCAGGTCCAGTTTCCCATAGAGGCAGTACCCGCCAAAAGCACACTCAACAGTCATTCTGCACTTTCTCAGCCTGTTGTTGCCCCGTGTATGGTTTCATAAGCCACAGCATTAAGGGGTAGGCGGGGTCTCCCAGGATCACAATGGTCATTTCGACTTGCCCTACGGTGATCTTCTGGTCTGGGAGGAAAGTCCCTTCTTGCAGCTTCCTGAACAGGCCAGGGTTCTGAAAGATGCGTGTGTCATTCACCTTTCTAGACCAGCCTGCACTAATGTCTGTGAAATGCCCACATTGATCCACAAGTGCCTAGAGAACCACTGAGAAATACCCCTTGAGATGAATGTATTCGGTGGTTAGGTGGTTTGGTGCCAGAATTAGAATATGTGTGCCATCTATCGCCGCTCTGCAGTTAGGGAAGTCTATTTGTGCAAAGCCATCCACAATGTCATGCACGTTGCCCAGAGTCACTGCCTTCTGGAGCAAGATGTGATTAATGGCCCTGTACACTTCTGTCAACACGATTCCAACAGTCAACTTTCCCATTCTACACTGGTTAGCAACCAATTAGTAGCAATCTGGAGTAGCCAGCTTCCACAGTGCAATCGCTACGCACTTCTCCAATGGCAGGGCAGCTCTCATTCTCATGTCCTTGCACTGCAGGGCTGGGGCGAGCTCATCACGGTGTCCCATGAATGTGGCTTTACTCATCCAAAAGTTCTGCAGCCACTGCTCATCATTCCTGCACACCGAAGAGGCAGAGTGCATAGTACACAAACAATTGAAAGATGGCGCCAAATGCAGACAGAAGCACGGGGATTGTTGGGATGCGAAGCAATGCATCACGGGGCATTGGGACAGGACCCAGGATGCCCCACGACTCCCTCTGCCTTCCCTCAACTGTTAGCGGCAGAAGAGAAAGAGATGCTCTGTGGGATAGCTGCCCAGAGTGCACCACTCTGAATACCGCCGCAAGTGTGAACACACTATTGCGCAGCCAACTGACAATGTGAACACACAACAGCGGTTCCCCTTCAGCGCTGTCTGAGTGGCACTGTAACTGCCAGCGCTGTAACTCTGCTAGTGTAGACATATCCTAGTCTTTTCATTCAAAATTAGGGTTTAGCATGTAGGGTTTGGATAGCAGAGAAAATCATCTCTAGTGAAACACTGAGAGCTGGCTGTAGTGAAGGTTCAGAAGCATATTGGGTTCCTACCAATTGCTTTTAAAACACATACTGATAATAAGATTTGTGAAAAAGATTGAAAGTGGGGCCATAACATGGGGAGTTAGGCTTTGTCTACACTGCATTTTTGTTGTTAAAACTTTTGTCACTCTGGGGTGTGAAGAAAACACCCCCCTGAACAACAAATGTTTTAATGATGAAAAGCACTGGTGTTGACAGTGCTTCATTGGCGGGAGCCATGCTCCCATCAATGAAGCTACCACCCCTCATTCAGGGTGTTTTTATTTTGTCGCCGGGAGAGCCATTGTAAGTGTAGAGAGAACTTTAGTGACAGTAAAGAGAGGCATATAGAGGTCTGTGGGGAGATACAGATGAGAGACAGATAAAACATGGATCACACAGATAAAACATATAGGGAGACACACGGGGAGACACGGTATGATCTGTTCCAAAAACATGTCTATAACTCCTGCCCCCTCCTCTTGCAATTGTAACTCTTATGCCAGGCAGAGTCAGCAGCAACAAGGGCCAGATTAAATATCTAGGGGTTGCTCTTAACTGTACAAAATAGAACTGGCTCAAGCCCCCACCAGTAATCTTGGAAAATTAAACACTTCCCCCTCACAAGCATTGAGTCTGTGTATAGCAAATAAAACTTTTAATAAAAAGGGAAAAGGAACCCAGCATTAATTTGGGAAAACACCATAACCATGATTTGAGAGCATATGACCATGAGCAAACACCCACCCCAGACTATATTGGGCAGTGAGTGCCCTTTGCCTCAGTTTCTCAACTTGCAGTGTGAAAGTCCAACAACCAAATGTTCCTTTAACACACTACTCCCCTCTTCCTCCACTGCACCCCACTCACAGTTGCTGTCCTTGGTCAGTGAAGACCCAGAGTTCAGAGGTGCATTCATGTGAGTTCACCTCCCTCCACTGCTGCAGCTGGCTCTGTTGCTGCAGTTCACTCTGCTGTTGTTTGCTCTGCTGCTGTTGGCCCCTGTACTGTCATTTGCCCTTTCACTAGTAGCTGGTGCTGCTGCCATCTTGAAGCCTCTCTGCTGCAACATTACATTCTGAGGTTACACCACTTAACCTAGCTCAAAAGTTTTTTCCCCCTGCTGATAATAGTTCCTCTTAATTAATTAGCCTCTTACAGTTGGTATAGGTACTTCCACCTGTTCATGGAGGGGAGGGATAGCTCGGTGGTTTGAGCATTGGCCTGCTAAATGCAGGGTTGTGAGTTCAATCCCTGAGGGGGCCATTTAGGGATTTGGGGTGCAAAAATTGGGGATTGGTCCTGCTTTGAGCAGGGGGTTGGACTAGATGACATTCTAAGGTCCCTTCCAACCCTGATATTCTATGTTTCTCTGAATGTATAAATATCTTCTTACAGTATGTTCCCTTCTATGTATCCGATGAAGTGGATTGTAGCCCACAAAAGCTTGTGCTGAAATAAATTTGTTAGTCTCTAAGGTGCCACAAGTACTCCTATTCTTTTTGCTGACACAGACTAACACGACTGCTACTCTGAAAGCAGATAGTGGGGAATCTCACAACTAATACAGGCTGTGTAGTCTCTTTTACCACAACACTACATCTAAGCCTTAGCACCTGGTTATTAGTGATCACCAAACAAAACAAGCGAGACCAATGGCATTGAGGATACCCTAGGCATCACAGGCAGGCAGTATATCTCTCACTCACTCTCACACACACACAGATACTCAGCTTTGACATCCCTACCTCCCTGTTTAGTACACAAGGTTCAGTTGAGGGTGACCAGCTCAATCAGGGAAGTTTAAGTACAGTTCTGATGCCCTTTACTCATACAATAAGGAAAACAACATTTAATTACCCTGGCACTAAATACGTAAGTGATTTGTAACCCAACACCAGCCAAAATTGATCACTTAGGCAAAGCAGCTCCAACATGCTGTGCACCTAGGCAGAGCAGATGTGCTTATGCAAATAGGGTCTGTTCCTGAAACCTTTTACCACCAGTACATCACTTGATGTCAGGAGAGAGCTCGTTCAGACCTTGCTTACATCACGATGAAGAGAGGGGTGTAAAAAAGATCCTTTTAAAGAACAGAAAATCCCAACATTATATCTCCCTTAAGCAAAAAATAACCCTCTGATGAGACACAATGTAGGAGAATCCTAATGGAGGATGGGGGAAAAAATCTGTACAGAGCTGTCAACAAAGAGAATGGTAATCATACATCTTTGGGCAGATATGGACTGCGGGCAGCAGCTCTTAAATGGAGGCTGTTAGTGTATAGCAGGCGAGCAGGGATTTTAACTCCACCTCACAGTGTCCTTCAGTATTGGGAAGGCAGAACAATTGGCAGTGGACTGCAGCTGGCATCTGACATCAATGGGATCCTCACACATACACTGAAGGGCAGAATTTAAGGAAGAGGCAAAGTTTCTACTGGTGTAAATGGGCTTACGCCAAGTTCCATTATCTTCAGTGGAGTTCTAGCCATTAACGACAAGAAGAAATCTGACTCTAGATGTTCATCTACTTTTTTCCTAATGGTCGTTTTCCACCTGAAGATCTTTTCTAAGCTATTTCAGTTTTTCCACATCAAGATCTTTAACACAGTTTGTAGGACTTCAGTCTCTGCTGTGGAACAACTAAATAACAAGGGTATTGAGATGGAATTATGATGACAGAGCTTTTTTAGGAAACTGGGACAGTAGTATTTTGCTAGTTACCTGGTGGAATATAGCAGCTAGACAGTCCCTTCCCATGAGTACTCAGTGGATATCATGGATCTTCAAACACACCTTTGTTTTCAAAAGTCTACATCTTTCAAAAAGTTCAGCCTGTGTCTAGCACAATGCTTCCCCATCATGTCTGTTTGTTGATTTTCCCCCCAACAAAATCAAAGTATTTAGGGGTGGAAAGGACCAGTTCAGGTTCTTCACTCTCTGCCACTGAAGAATATCTCAATCTTCTGATATGGGACATATCTGATATTAAACTGATATCACAACTGATTTTAGCCAAAAGGGTAGGAAATATAGGATTCTTGAAGTTACAACTCAGAAATAGAAACTCATGCTTTTTTAATTTTAGTGAAATACCATTTCTTTCATTCCGAAGAGTGAGTCTTATTCACCTGCTGTCTCTGGATAGAAATAAGTATCTATGCAACAGTGAGCACAACTGTAGGTAATATTTGTGTGACCTTCAGTATTATGGTAATTTATTTAAATGTTCTTTGTTAATTAAGAGTATTTCACATAAAAGAGCAACTAAATTACTTTTACCAATTAACTGTATCATAGAAATTATTGAAATTATCAATTATCATAATCAACAATCATTATGGAAATAACAAAATAACAAATGCCTCTAAAATGCCAGCTGGTCTGTTTTTTTAGGAATGCTTTTGATTTCTCATTGAGCAGAACATCTATTTCCTGACCTAAAACAACCTGATTTATATGCCCTATGATTGCTACAGAAAGGAAACATTAAATGTGAGATAATAAGAGAAAACTTTTCTTACATTTTGTTCCCTCAAATATCTTAAAGTATTTCAGACACCTGTTTTGGATCTTGGCATAGGTCTATCTGAACTGTCCTGAAAGAAGGCCTCTATTAGGTGGCTAAAATACAATGACTCTTGTCTGATGAGGGGCCAGAATGTAAACAGCAAGCAAGAGGGAATCTTTCACTATATCTGAAAAAAAAGATTAGACCGGGAGTTCTGAAAATTCATTGCACTGTGACCCCCTTCTGATAACAAAAATTACTACATGACCTCAGGAGGGGGGACCAAGCCTGACTCAGCCCACCCAAGCCCCACCATCCCAGATGGGGGGCCAAAGCCGCAGACCCAGCCTCACTGCCCCATGGCCAAAGCCGAAGCCCAAGGGCTTCAGTCTCAGGAAGGGAGCCTGTAACCTGAGCCCTGCCATCGAGGGCTGATACCTTTGGGCTTTGGCTTTGGCCCTGGGCTGTGGGGCTTGATCCCCAGGTGGTGGGGCTTGGGTTTTGGTCCCGGGCCCCAGCAATTCTAAGCCAACCCGAGCAACCCCATTAAAATGCAACCCACTTTGAGGTCCCAACCCACAGTTTGAGAACCGCTGGATTAGACTATTCAATCTATTAGTAAAATGTGGCTAACTGCTGCAAATAAAAGGGAAATAAACACATTTAATCAAGGGAAATATAAGACAGCGAAAAGAGATTATTTAAAGACTACACTGCTTGACTTTACTTCTGATGGCTGATCAAAACGAGTAATATGTAGCAAGATTTGGTAAGGGACAAATCCACCTCACATCACACAAGTAGTTCTGCTGTGTACTTGGGAGTTCTACAAGGGCTGGTGAGAACAGAACACAGCCCCTTCCACCAGGGAGTGAAGTGGTAGTATAGCCACTCTGTGGATTTTACTGTAGCTTCAGGGCTTTGGTAGCCCCTGGTTTTGCTACATTCTCCCCTCTGAAACACCATAAGAGGAGTTCAGTCAGTGAATCAGTCTAAAGGGGACTCCTGCAGCCTCCTTTCTCCTGGTCCACCCCCAAATTATAGAACTCACCATCACGAAAGAGATCAGGCAAACTTGACACATTCTCCTCCAACAAAAAAGAACTGTCTTGTCTTATCTTTATTTAACAGTTTTATAAAGTCACCCATCACTGTCGTATCTGAGCACCTTCCATGTAAAATCAATAGCAAAGTCCCTAGTGAACTATATAGGAAATATATGGTAAGTCTCTCTGTGTTTGGGCCTGGAAGGTGTTTTGGTGCAACAAATATAAAACTTAATGTACAGTGAATTTATATGGTGCTGTGTGTTTCTCAGATATAAACGGAATAACATATTTAATGTAGAAATATATGACAGTTAATCTCCTCATCCTGTGTGCTTTTTCTAGGTTTTAACTTTTTTTTTGGACAGGCTGTAATGTACCATGTAAACTGCAAAATGGAAAACAAACAAACACATAAACAAAAACAGCAACTCAGGCATTATTCTGTAGGGGGAAGATAAATTTCCTTGATTACGCGCAATGATAAAAAGGCAATAAAAACATTTCCAAGGCTGGCACAGTTTAATGAAATTTGCAAATATTTCTCAAATTTTGGTAGAGGCATGAATCCTTTAAACTCCCTTCCAGGGCTGTGTATATAGGAAGAGTAATAGGATCCTAAAGACTGCTGAATTATAGGAGACAAATGGACCAAAAGACCATAGCTATCTCACAGCCTAGCTGATACAATTAGGATTAGAGATGGTCCCAAGCTGCACAATTTGGATCTGAATGCTGACTCTATCCCCACAAAAAAGTTTGGGGTGTTCAGAACTGGAAGGGTGGGGAGGGAGGGTGTGTGTGTGTGTGTGTGTGTGACTTTAGATCCAGCTCTAGTTAAGGTGAGAGATTAGGAATCCCATTTGGCAAATAAGCAGAACCAGAGGTGGGGGAGGGAGAGAAGGTGGGGCTGTGGCCCCCAATTCTGGGTCTGTTCACCCACCAGACTATTCCTCAAAGTAATGAAAAGCAGCAGTCCCCTGGTGTGGCCCCAGGCAGTAGTCCCCATGTGGCCAGCAGGAGCAGCCGTGGTCCGTTGGTCTGGCAGTGATCCCTGGATGGATGGCTGGAGCAGCTGCAGTCCGCAGCCCCAAGCAGCAGTCGCCAGGCAGCTGGCCAGAGCAGCCATTGTCCACTGGCCCCAGCAGCAGTCCCTGGGCAGCTGGCCGGAGCAGCCACGGTCCGTGGTCCCTGGCAGCTGGTGCCACTGGCCCTCCAGCAGTGGCCCCCCAGACTCTCCCACCAATATGTAGTCACAGGTATTTTTAGTACACAGGTATTTTTAGTATACAGGTCATGAACTGTGAATTTCTGTTTATTGCCCATGACCTATCCATGACTTTTACTAAAAATACCCATGATTAAATCGTAGTCTTACTTATCAGCTTACCTATCCTCTTTATCTTAATGGCCCAATCATACATCTTTTTTTTAAAGGGTGAGCAACATATTAATTTTCCTTCCTAGCACCTGATTACTCAATCTCTCATTCAATGTCCAATGTATATTTGGAGAAGTCAAAGTTTGGACAGTCACCAGGACTGCTGCTGCAATCATGCATAACACATGCTGCTAGTTCTTTAGCTCTAGTTATATCTACAACCGCTCATCTTGTTCTTTTGATAGTTTGTTTAGTGCAGGAGGGGGAAGGATTGGCTGCCCTTGGTGCCGTACAAAAGCATTTCTTGCTTCCTTGCTGGATTTCTCAGGCTGGCAAGCCAGTAGCGCAATGATGCATCTTAAGGGTTGCCTGTTGTTACGGTGAGGATGTCCCAATAAGCTATCCAGGATCACCATGGCTCAACTTTGTTTCAAATACTGGGAATAGCCTTGGAAACAAATACTGTAGCTAGTAAAGGTTTTAGAAGTTCCATATAGCACTAAATGCAAATGATCTTTTAGTAGAAAAGGGAAGAACAATGGTCACTTAGTGAAGTTTTATCACTATTGTTCTGCCTATTTTTGCAGACCCAAGAAACATGTACAGTGGGGATATGTTTTGTATCAGAACTTGTGTGCTTATACACAATGAACCTTTGAATCTTGTGAGGTTTATCCATTTATGGACTATATTATTTCAATTGCTACAGTTCAAACTGCACCCACTTACTTTTGCACCAGACATCATCTGATGCTGCCACCTCTCTTACCTTCCTTATTCTAAGGTATTTTCTCAACACCAAGCTCTGTAGCATCTAGGGTCTATATGCAACAATAGCAGCTGTGTTTTACTCTGATTTTAGAGTCTAATCCAAATCCTATTGAAATCAATGAAAAAATTCTCACTGACTTCAATGTGCTTGTGATCATGATACACAGCCTCTTGTCTGGCTCTCACATTCCACCTTATCTATGTCTTAGCTGATTTTTGGTTAACCACCCCCCATATCCCCCCCTTCCAAATCCCTACACACACAAAACCATAAAAAGACACTTAGAACACTATATCTTCCACCCTTTGAATTACTTTTTTTGAAAATAACAATGAAAATCACTTACACTGATACCAATATTCTGAATTCCCTCACTATTTTGTGCCTTGAGTGAAATGTGAACCCAAGAGACCCAACACTACAGTACCTCTGCTTCTTGAATGGTGTCAGAGAAGAAGGGGGAGGAAACCTTTAAATGGTCAATCTATGAGTCTCTCTCGTTCTCTCTTATCCTGATGGCTTTTTTTAAGACTTAGAACTGGGTTCATGCTTTGTTTTCTCTTAAGACTTACTTTCTCAGGCACTTCGGGCTTGGTTCTGAGTTCACTTTCACAGATGCAAATCAGGAGTAACTTCATTGAAGTCATTACATCTGCAGCAGTATAAATTCAGTCTGAGTGAGAATAGAATCTTGCGCTTTCACGTAGCCGCAGATTTGGCTCCTGGTTTATTTTACCCTCTTGTACCCAGTCCCAAATCCCCAGACTCCAAAAATTTAGACATATGATGCAATAATCTTATCAGCCATCATTTTTTTTAATCCTTTTATTTTCTGTTAAAAATATAAGTGAAATCAAGCTCTAACGCACTTGCAATCATAACATTAATATAGATAAGTACAAAAACACCCTTACAAGAGAGATCTTTTCTCTCTGTTAGTATAAAATGTTAAGGAGAAAGGAATGAAAAAAGGGTCAAACTCCTCTAGTTATGAATAGCTATTATATTTATATCAATAAAATGTAAAAACATTTGTCAGGTATGGGGTAAAGGAAATCAAGATCTTCTTTACATTTAATCAGATAGTTTTCTCTTGGGGCCCAATTCTACTTCTATTGAAATATTTCCATTGATTTAATGGGAGTTGGATTGACTTTTACTTCAATACCAGGTAGATTTTATTGACTAAGTAATTGAAAGTCATTTTAAATGTTATTCCAGGATGATTTAATACTGTCTTTGACAACCATTTTTAAGGTATCCACTAGTTTCTCCACTGATGAAACTGTTCTTTAGAGTAGGGCACTGGATTTTAGTGTCACCAGAACAGGTGTTCAAGTGATATCTAGCACCAAGAGATCACTAATGATATCTGCCATATGGGTGCAGAAGTATTGCACCATGTTACATTCATAAAACATGTCTTTAATTGTACCTACAATCTTTTCTGGATAGGCCTGACATCTACTAGATGAGAGGAGACACGTATGGTTGAGTCACATTGGAGTCCAGGTTGGCTGGTACATAATAAAGAATGACATGTAGGCTAGGGAATATGAACCATGTGGTTCAATTCTGTAGATTATGCAGCTATATGATTTGCCATTGAGTAGGTCCCATTTTCAGTTTCTACATCAGTTTCCCACATCCTGTCAGTGTCATATAATAAGATACACTTTGGGGGCTTTTTACATATTTCCAGCTGCAACATGCTCATTCTTGTTTATTTCCTGACCACCAGCAATAAAGTTAGCTTAGCATGCTAAATTGATGCTCTTTTAGATATCTTTAACATAGTTATTACATATTTTTTCTTAAGTAAACCCACAATGTATATGAATAACATATAATTGCCTCAGATAACGAAAACTGAACCTTGAAACCGATGACAAAATGTACACCATTTTTAATGTTGGTATAGCACCTAGCACATTCTGGCAATGCCTCTACTAGAAACAAATAGCTAATAATAACAACATTCAATATTGACTGTATTATGTGTTCTGACCTTCCTCACACAATAGTAGAGAATGACTTGATTCATTCTTTTCATTGGCCTATTTTCTCTTTAAATGGAAGATTATAAAGGGAATTACAAAAGTAAGGTGTATATATATCTCTTGGGTAGAAGCCACTTAATATTACATCTTATTATAGCATGCAATATAACAACTATTGTCTGTACTCTGCGGGTTCAATTACAGCTGTATCAGATGTAGTGAGATAGGGGCAGGGGAGCACCGGAGTAGTGCAATGGGAATCATTTTTATCATAGAAGTCATAAAGCAACCAAGTACCCCACGTTTGAATGGCATCACAGTGCCCCTTGCTACAACTGTTGAAAAGATGTGCTCTAGCCTACTCTCACACTGGTGATTCCTTGAAGGCACTTGATGGTATGTGAGTGGGGCAGGGCTATGGTCATGCCTAAATTCAGAAGTGCATCCTAATTTGCTCTTGGCACTGCAGGCAAAGATAGCAAACCTGCACTTGGTATTGCATAAATGGCTAATTCAGTCAGGACTGTCCATGAATGGGTATGCTGGCGGTAGGTGGGCAAAAGACTTCCTGTGTCCCTGGCTCCACTTCGGACAATTATGTAGGCATAATTAGGTCCTATGAATATTTTTGTTTTCCTGAGTCAACCAATGACTATTGATTCTGCTTTAAATTGCCCTCCATTCCAAATCACAGCATTTTAGTTTCAAATCTGATAGTTTCCATAACTATGGCTTTTGCCCTTTGCATCTAGGCTTTTAAAAACTACAATGCACTCAAAAGGATGTGGAGCTTAGACTCCTGAGAACCTGTTGTCTCTGTTTGAGCACTATGGCAGTTGTGATGCTAGTAAACTATGTGCCAGCTCTTGCCAAGGCTGTAGACGTCAGCTAAGCAATGACAAATTCATAGCTGGAGACCAGACTAGCTTGTCTATATGCAAGTTTTGCTTTATAATGTTAAAAATGACTGCTTTGAACTTGTGAACCTAGGTAGGAAAAGTGGATCCTCGCCCATCCAGAAGTACTTTCAAGGCTAAATGGGCCATTGTGGAACATCACAACACAAAAGCTGGTTTAATGGCCTTCTTACTCCCATGAAGGTGCCGTGTACAAGAAAGCACATCCCGTCAGCTTGAATTCTGGAAGAGGGAAATAAAAGTGGCTGACATGAAGATTTTTCATCACTTGCCTGTTTGGACTCTTACAAGGGCTGGAGCTAAGAAACAGAAAGCAGAAATCCCCAGGGTCAATCTGGGTTATCCTAAAAAGACATTCAGTGCTGACAGATGGCTACATCTCTGTCACCTTTTGGAACCACAGACTGAACTTATTCCATTTTAACCTGTAAATATCTCTCTCATTTCTTTTTCCTAGTTAATAAATCCTTAATTAGTTTACTATAGGATTGTCTACCAGCGTTGTCTTTGGTGTGAGATCTAAGACACAAATTGATCTGGGGTAAGTGACTAGTGTCTCGGGACTGGGAGCAACCTGAATATTTTGTGACTTTTGGTGTAAATTACTATTTATCACTATGTCCAGTTTGCCTGGGTGGCAAAATAGACTGGAGTGCCAAAGGGGACTGTCTGTGACTCCATGGTAAAACTGTTATCGTGACCCAGGAGTTCATATTTGTTACCAGCTTGGTGAAATCTAAATATAGAACATACCACCAGTTTGGGTCATCTGTTCTGCTTTTGATAGTCTGCCCTGAGACAGTAAGGGTCGGTTGCGTAGTTGCCAGCTTTCACATGGCAAATAAGCAGCCCAAATTTCACAATAAGCCAAAAATCAAGCTAATCCCATTTCAAAACAAGGCCAAAACAAGCCAGTACCTAAGAACCCCAATGCTCTATGTGACTAGATCCCCCCAGCGTGCAGTCTGGGACTGTGGTGGGTGCCCCTTGCCACTGCTTGCGAGGAGCTGATAAAAAAAAAAAAAGTAACAAGCTACAACAAGCAACAAGCTACAAGCCAAACAAGCAACAAGCTACAAGCCAAGAACTAGCCAACAAGCAACTCACAAGCCAATTAAGCCAAAAACAAGCCCAACTTCTGCATTTTTTTCACGGGTTTGGCATGTCTGTTTGTGAGCCATTCCAGACAGTGTGACAATGGTATTCCTTGTATTTGCTGTCACGGTGTTCAAGGGCAGGTCTTCACTACCCGCCGGATCGGCGGGTAGCAATCGATCTATCGGGGATCGATTTTTCGCGTCTCGTTAAGACGCGATTAATCGATCCCCGATCGCGCTCCCCGTCGGCTCCGGAAATCCACCTCATCAAAAGGCGGAAGCGGAGTCGACGTGGGAGCGCCAGCGATCGACTCGCCGCCGTCCTCATGGTCAGGTAAGTCGATTACGATACGCCGACTTCAGCTACGCTATTCACGTAGCTGAAGTTGCGTATCGTAGATCGACCCCCTCCCCTAGTGTAGCCCAGGGCTAAGACAGACTATAGCATAAACCAGCTCAACAGAGAATCACAATGATGCATCCACATTTTCACTTTGTAATTCCTAACTGCAATTCTGAACATTATTAAGAATCATATAGTAGTAAAATAAATATTCCATAGGTACATTTTAAAGATTATTCTATAGTAATTTTCAAGTTTTGTCATTAACATTCCTTACTCAAGAAGATTATAGATTATAGACAAGGGCAGTAGAATGTGAAGTGGTAAGTACATATTTTACAGTTGTCATTTGCAGATGTTCCTGCAAGTTCACTGACTGTCTGTAGGCTCAATTTGCTCTGTTATATAGCTTCATTTTGATTTTAGTGTTTTCTTTCTTTTCCAATTTCATTAGATAGGACACAAAACAACTCTCATAAAATGTTTAGCATTTCTTTCATTACCATAATCAGTTTAAGGGACCGTTGGAGAGATCCTGAAATCACCTTAGCATGTAAGTACTTGACTTAGGTGAGCCATTGCACTGACTTCTGGAAGACTCCTCACATGTGTAAAGTTACTCTCACACTCAGAGGCTTGCAGAAACAATTCCCAATAGCCTGTTATAATGTACAATCCAGAATACATAGGAAACACTGAGGTTAACTCTTATTTCCTCTGAAACGGTGTCTTGCAAGGTTATGTTTCTGATGACTAAGTGTATGATTTTCATGGACAAGAGAAAGGTTTCCTGTTGTGTAGTCATAATGTTTCAACTGAATGTTGACTGGCAACTGTGTAGATTTGATGGATTAAAATGTCATTAACAAAATGGTAAAAGAAAATGGTTTGTTTGTTTGTTTTATTTGTAGAGAACTGTTTATTTACCCCATGCTTATGAATAAAGATTTAGAATAATTGTGAACACACACATTGTTTACCTTCAAGCCAGGCGGGATGGCAATGAATATAGAGAGGATGTTAGAGAAATGGTATGCTGCTTAATAATAGCTTTTATAAGGATGGGCAGATGTGATGGACAGATGGGTGGACTAACAAAACTAAGTGCATTATTAGCTTCTCAGACATTTGTTGAATGTCAGCCAAAACTACTGAAACATGGCAATTGAACATTGTAAAACATATCCCACAGGGATAAAACTGCTACACGCATAGTATAAAATTGTGTTGTTTTTTTAAATCCAAATTGTACAAATTCATATAATCTAGAGTAGTAATTTGTAAACATCCAGATAGTCTGGTTGACTTTAGTGTCTAGATAAGTTTAAATCAACAGCAGAGTATCTACTTAGTTGACATAATATTGTTTTTTTAAAAAAAATCATATTGTGATTCTGCCCACTCCACCATACCTACTTGAGACAAATAATATTTTTTAATTTTAGTGTGCCTCTCATCTGAGCATCTCAAAATTGTTTATAAACATGTTAGTTAAGTCTCACACCATCCTGGAGAGGTAACAATTTCAGTCTCTACTGAAATGCAGCCACCTCTGGAATGGAATGCAACAACTGCCTAAGAGCACACAGTTTAGGATTAGAAATTGTGAAGTATTGAAGCAAGCTCATGCTTACTCTTTTTGTTTGTTCTAGAATTTCTGTGATCATGGATGGTGGATGAATTATGTAGGCAACTACACTTGCTGAGGAGTAATAGAAAATATAATTTCTGTATTGAATGAAGAAAAAAATTTAATACATAGAAACTGCATCTTAGTAATAAGCAGAGGCTAATTGGAAATGGCCTTTAGCACCTCAGAAGGAGGTCATATTGTGAGTCACAGCATAACAGTGAATAATACTTGAAAAAAAATCTGCTTTCTAACATGACAAGAATGATTTGCAGTTAATAATAGAGAGGGGAAAGGCCAGTCTTTTCAGTTACCCTTGGCTTCACCTAGGACAAAATAAAAAATCACTTCAGTTGCTGCAAGCTACTTACTTTCTTCCTGGTCATTATTGCTTAGCTATATCTTAGTGATAAAATCTGTCATTACTGACTTTATTGACATTAAAGTTGATTTATTTGCATGCTTGGTGAATAAGAACTGCATTATGCCGGCTTTCACATTGCTTGAGTATTTTAGATAGCAAGTGCATCACTGACTTAATTGTCTTTTGCTGGTTCACTTGCTCTCTAATCTCAGTTAGAAAATAATATTGGGCCAAATTTATCCCTGGAAAAACTCCACTGACTTTAGTGGTGATACACCAGGGATGGATTTGGTCCATTACTGCTAAGCAGAGGCAGAAGATAATAGAGAGCTGTCTGTATGATAAAGTGTTTGTTTGTTTCTGCTATTTTATGTTGTCTAGGTCAGAGAGTCCAACAAGATAGACTGAAAGGGCCAAATTCTGCCCTCTACTATAGGATTGCACACATGTAACTAACAAGAGGGTCAGATTTTGATCTTTCCCTTTCTCATGTTGAATAGCATCTTACGCCATGAGTAGTCACAACATACTATTCTTTATCAGTAAAGGGTATCAGAGTATGCCCCTAAATATTTTATCACATACACCAAGGTCTGATTACTCATTAAGGTACCGATCCAGTAAGATACTAAACTCCTCTGAAGGGGCACTGAGTGCCTGACATCAGGAATAATAACATTAAAAAACCAGTAAGAGAACACTTCAATCTCTCTGGTCACTCAATAACAGACCTAAAAGTGGCAATTCTTCAACAAAAAAACATAAAAAAACACACTCCAACTAAAAACTGCAGAACTGGAATTAATTTGCAAACTGGATACCATTAAATTAGGCTTGAATAAAGACTGGGAGTGGCTGGATCATTACACAAACTGAAAACTATTTTCCCATGCTAAGTTTTCCACTACTGTTACTCACACCTTCTTATCAACTGTTTGAAATGGGCCATCCTGATTATCACTACAAAAGTTTTTTTTCTCCTGCTGATAATAACCCACCTTAATTGATTAGTCTCTTAGAGTTGGTATGGCAACTGTATTTTCCACTCCATTCATCTGATGAAGTGGATTTTAGCCCATGAAAGCTTATGCCCAAATAAATGTGTTAGTCTCTAAGGTGCCACGAGTACTACTTAGTCTGTATCTGCAAAAAGAACAACACGGCTACCACTCTGAAACCTTCCACTCCACTGTTTTCCAATGGAAATTAGAAGCTGCTAAGTGCCCCGATGGATGTGCTGCAATGTGTAGGCCCCAATCCTGAAAGCGAATCCATGTGAGTGTGTACCCTTATGCTCACACAGAGCCCCAGTCACTTCAGTGGAGTTGCACAGGAGGGCGAATAAGGTGCTGGCTGAGTAGTTTCACTTGAAGATCGGTTGCAAACATTGAAGGAGAATATTTAAATACAAACTAAAACTATCCAGAAAAAACTCTCAAATCATGGAAAATTGTCTATAGAACTTGAACTAAACCTTTTTACAAACCTAAATTTTGGGCCTACATTGGCCTACAATATCTCTTTACGTTGTTTACAGTATGATGGGACCAATTTGCATCCACCTACACATGTCATCCCTCCAGATATGTAGTATTGAGTGATAAAGCAGGGAAAGTATTAATTTGGAAAAGATTTGGACTATAGTTATGTGAAAGCTAATACTGTCATGGGAAGGAGTTGTGATGCTGGCAGGCCAGATGCCAGCTCTTGTCCAGGCTGTAGGCATTAGTTAAGAACTGACAAACTCATAGCTGAAGACCAGACCATTTCATCTGTATATTAATTTTGCTTAAAACAAATGTCTTTTAAGAATGTATTTAGTGTTTAGACTCTATGAAGTGCTCATAAATTGCTGAATGCATTAATCTCTGTTGTTATGTCTGTATTCCATGCTAGCAGAAAATATGTACAGTTTGCTTTATAACATTGAAAATGTTTGCTCTTAACTTGTGAACTCAGGCATAGGAATCATCCTCCATGCCCATCCAGAAGGACGGCCAAAATCAGGTGAGCCATCAAGGACCATCACAATACAAAGGATTGGTTAATGGCCCTGTTGCACCTGGGAAATGATATGAGCACAGAAGTTTGTCCTTTGGACTTGGAAGTGGAATGAAGGAAATAAAACAAGGTCACAGGAAAATTTTCCATCTTTTTGGCTCTTTGAATTCTGACAGAGCCAGACTTTAAACCAGTGGCTCTCAAAGTATGGGGCATGCATCCCAAGGGAGAGGCAGGAATATGTCAAGGGAGGCATGAACTGTGTGCTTTTTTTTTTTTTTTTTTTTAAAAGAGAGCTCTGGCAGTCAGCCCCAGGTGGCTAAGGCTTGTGTAGAAGGGCCGTGCACACCCTGGAGGTGGGGATAAAGGGGACAACTGGAGTCCTGCTACCCCCAGGGCTAACAGCCAGAGCCCCTCCACCCCAGGGCTTACAACTGGAGCCCCACCACCCCAGGGCTGAGCGCCGCCCTGGGCTCGAGCTCTCCTTCCCCCTGCCCCATTCCATCACCAGGAGGTAGCCCGGGCTCAGGATCTCTTTCCCACCCCCCAAATCTCATACAGGAGCGGGGCTCCAGCTGTCATCCAAGGTGGCAGGGCGCTGCCTGTCAGCCCTGGAGTGGCAGCAGCAGTGCAGAAGGATGGCAATCGGGGGCTAAGTCTGCTGTGAAAAATGATATTGACGAATATTACTTTTCACATTGCCACCCTTATTTCTGTGCTTCTGCTGGCACAGCGCTGCCGCTGGCACAGTGCTGCCTTCAGAGTTAGGCGACTGGCCAGCAGCTGCTGCTCTGCACTCTGCCTTCAGACCTGGGTGGTGGTATATGTACTTGGGGATAGGGGGTAAACTACTAAAGACACAAAGAAGGGGCACCCAACCAAATAAGTCTGAGAACCACTGCTCTAAACCAAAGCCAGAGATCTCCAGGGGTCCTCTCTGAAAGACACTTTGAACTGATAGTTCACTACAACTCTGTCACTCTTAGGAGTTAGATGGTAACTCATCTGTGTGTTTATGCTGCTTGCTTTAACCTGTAAATAACTCTTATTCCTTTTTCCTAGTTAATAAACCTTTAGATAGTTTATTACAGGATTGGCTACAGGCTTTGTCTTTGGGGTAAGATCTAGGATACCGATTGATCTGAGGTAAGTGACTGGTCTCTTGGGACTGGAAGCAACCTGAATGTGGTGTGGTTTTTGGTGTAAGTGATCATTTATCACTAAGCCCATTTTGTCTGGGTGGCAAGATAGACTGGAGAACTCAAGGGGACTGTTTGTGACTTCATGGTAAGACTGTTACAGTGACTCAGGAGTTCACATTTATTACTGAGTTGGGGAAATCTAAAAATAGAACATACCACCAGTTTGGGATGTCTGTCCTGCTTTGACAGTCTACCCTGAGGTTGACACCCTAGATCGTGAGCCACTCCAGACAATGTGAGAGGTCCTACCATCTGAAAATCAAGCCACTTATTCAAGCGGTTAAGTATGAGTCAAGGTACCTTACTTAGGCACCTGTCATTGAAAATTTTGGCATTTTCCCCCGTCCTGTGAAAAATATAAATGCAAAAATATTTTTTAAAATCAAGGATTTTACTCAGGGAGAAAGTTTTGCTGCAAAAATGACTAATTTTTAACAAAATAAGATTTTCACAGCAAAAAGCTGCTGTAATAAGCTCTATCAGGATGACCCACAGGAAAAAGTTATTTTTTCCAAAGAGGTACTTCAAGTTGCTCTGTGTTACAATTTACAGCATTCTTAATTTCAGCATATGATAATCTCATTCATGTCCATCTGTTTCAACTATCTAATGCTGCCACATACAACAGTTCTGGCCAAAACAGAAGCCACAGAGAAATTTATGTCAGAGAGAAATTTCATGATTAAGTTCCCTGCCACAGTTTTTCACTTCCAGCAAGCCCTTCTGAGATACCAATATTTACACTACTTACCAGTAACCTTGAGTTGGACCTTTATTTCTAATACATGTAACATTCCACATCAACAATTCAAATAACTAAACCCCCTAGAGTAGCTGAAAAACAATCCAAACAAATACAATGAATCATCTAAACCAACAGTACCCATAAGGCCACAGGGCAAACATGCAAATACAGAGGCAGGCTGATTCTCTGCAGCTTTTTGAAATTTACTTGAAATTCTGGATCAAAAAAATATCTACTACAATGTGTTCAGTGCTTGAAATGGTAACATTTTGCCTTGAATTAATATATGAATTTTCCTGAGTGCTTGAAAGAGAAAATGTAAAGTTTCACATGGAAATTTATTTTCAGCAGAGCGACAATGATTATGGCTGGAGGAATTTTCAGTTTCAGTAGCACAGGGGAATGTTGGCATTTTAAAAACAATAACCTCTCAGCAGAAGAATAGAATAAAAATACTTTACTACTGCATTGCAGGGGCTGATCCTGCAGTCTCTATGCAGACAGACTTCTTATTGAGTTTCATAGGAGTTTGCCTGCATAAAAACACCATTAGGCTTTTAGTGGGCACAATAATAAGAAGCAGGCTGAAATGCTTAAAAAAATCTCATTATATTCCTATATAATAATTCATGAATAAACATATTAAGTTACTCCGTTCTACTGCACGTTATTTATCTGCGAGTTATTTTAAAGGAACATTTTA
This sequence comes from Macrochelys suwanniensis, assembly GCA_033296515.1. Classification (NCBI taxonomy): domain Eukaryota; kingdom Metazoa; phylum Chordata; order Testudines; family Chelydridae; genus Macrochelys; species Macrochelys suwanniensis. The sequence continues at coordinate 50,110,661 of CM065781.1, forward strand.
ATTCTATTCCCCGACTCCTAATAAAACAGTTTCTATTATGGTTTCCTGAGTGTTGCCTGTGCTCAGCACTCTGCTATACAAAGGAAGCCATTGTCTCTGCTTTCAGGAACTTTAAAGTCTTTATTTGGGTCTTTCTTTAGGGACATGAGAATTTCAGAACAAATTCTCTGGATGCTACGTGAGAAAAACTCCTACTGAATCAATGGCAGCCTTGCTTGAGTAAAAACTGCAGAATCTGGTCTTTTAGACTTGCCATACCAGATCAGACCAATGGTCCATTTAGTCCAGTATCCCACATCTGACAATAGCTAATCAGATGCTCTGAGAACATGAATAGAGAACTGTCATAATGAACAAGTATATACTAATATATGTGCTCATCGAGGAAGTTTCTTTCTGAACCAGATTCTATGTGGTTGGCCTATGTCCTGAAACCTGCGAGTTTATATGCCTTATATATTTTTATCTGATCTAATGTTACTGCATATGTTCTTATTGTGAATATAATAAATGTCTAATCCTGCTAAGCTCTACATCATGGCAATGAGTTCCATTGGTTAACTAGGAGTTGGTAAAAAAGTATGTCCGCTTTAAACTTTTAAATTAGTTGCCTTTTAAGTTCATTGGGTGACCTCTTGTTCTAAAATGATCAGAAAAGGTAAATGGCAACACTTGATTGACCTCCTCTTTCTCCTTCATTATTTTATATAATTTTAACGTCACCTCTTATACACAGACTTTAAACTAACTAGCCCTACTCTTTTACATGTTTTATGACTGTCCATAATTCTAATCCTTTTTTGCCCTCTTTGAGGGCATACTTATGCTTTACATAATGGCATATTTTCAATATTTTTCTCTTTAATACAATTTAATATTGTGTTTGCTTTTTTGACCAGCCATGTGCACTGAGGAGATACTTTAATTGAGCTGTCCTCAGTGATGCCTATTTTTTTCCTGAGTGGTTACAGTTAATTTAGAATCCATCAATGTGCATGAGTTAGTACAAATTGCTCCTTCCAATATTCATAACCTTGCTTTTGTCTATATTGAATTTCATTTACCATTATGCTGTCCAGTAGCTGAGCTTTTTTAGGTCCCTCTGGCGTTCTTTTCTTTCTTTTTTCTTATTGACCAAGTACATAATTTTCTGTCTTTGGCAACTTTTGCTATCTCCCTGTTCACCCTCTTTTTCAGATATTAATAAGTATGTCAAACACCACCAGTGTTTACAGAGATATGTATCAGAGGGGTAGCCGTGTTAGTCTGGATCTGTAGAAGCGACAAAGAGTCTTGTGGCACCTTATAGACTAACAGACGAATTGGAGCATAAGCTTTCGTGGGTGAATACCCACTTCTTCAGATGCATGCCAGAGATATGTAGGGCATCCCATTATTAACTTCCATGTTGAAACTGACAATTTATTTCTACCCTTTGTTTCCTATTTCACAGCCAGTTTCTAATCCATGACATAACTTTCTCTCTCAACCCATGGAAACTTAGTTTCCTTAAAAACCTCCTTTGAGGGACTTAAAGGACTTTTTAAAGTCCAAATAAGTTATATCTATGTAATGACTGCTTTTTTTTCCTTACATTACTTCACCATTTTGAGAAGAATGGGTTTTGGAATAATTGTTATCTTTGTACACTACTGAGACAGCTTGAACCTTCACCAGTGGATGTGTTCTCCAAATTGGCAGATAAGTGATATTGGTTAGTTCATTTCCTTAACAGATGTGGAATGGGGAAGAAGCCTTATTGTACAATTCCATATCAGTCTGAGATCATAACTGAAGGCATAGAGGCCAAGTGATGGAGTACTGATGCAGAAGAAACATTCATTATCGCTAGGCAACTTTGCTCATGTCACTGTTTCCTTTACACTTGGATTTTGTTTCTGAAAAGTAACGGTGACAACAGCAGTAGATGTTTAGTTCAAAGAACTGTTATTGCATTATTAACACAACTTCTGATTTTGCAAATTCAAATTATTTTCTGATTTGTTTGTAAAGAGTAATGGATTGAAACTGTAGAGAGAAGTATTCACACTTGCAGGAATATTATAGTAATATTTAAAGTCAAACTGACTGGTTAAACCTGCGTGCAACCCTGCATCTAAGTTAAACTTGGAAAAGAGACTTAAAAGAAACAATAAAGGGGATTTACAAATATCCGAACAATTAATCAATTCAATATATTTTTTGCTATATCTCATCCACAGTAAATTTGCTTGATTTTAAATCAGAACTATCACGCACTGTTGTGTATTGAATTACCAGGCATCCACTTGGAGTTCTTTAAGTGAATACGTAAGGATCTGATTTTTCAGAGGCACTGAGCACTAGCAGCTCTCACTGACTTCAGCTGGAGCTGTGGGTGCTCAGCTATTCTTAAATTCATGTCCTCAACCTTTATTAAACAAAGAATAAGATTTCTAAGACAGCAGTCTACCCAGCTGCCAGAGAGTTCCCTCTAACCGCTCTCTCCTCAACATACAATGCAGTTATCCACAAAGCATTATCTCCAAATTCATTCATGTTGCTGCAAGATTTATGTTGCAACAATACATCACCTTTTTACTGTTTTCCAGACACTACTATCCAACAGGAAAACAGAAATACATATGAACTTTGGGGTAAGCTCATACACTGAGATAATGAGCACATTAGTCATCGAACCGGTATATAACTGGACAAAGCACATAACAATATCTAACAAAAGCCATTAAAATGTTGCCAGGCTCAATACTTACTTTTAGGGGCTGAAGAATGCAATATCACTTAAATCTAATGTAACAAGATTAGGACACATTTTTGGGAAAATCCCTGTTTATGTGTATGTAAAAGTATTTGTAGCATATTTGCATAGAGTGTTTGCAATGACTTGTATGGGTCTCCATTTGCTGTACAGTAGTGTATGCATAAATTTGCAGAAAAGCTTTTTTTTTAGAATATAGTATGCTCACCAATAATAATACTTAGCTTCTATGCTGCGCTCTTCATCACAAAGCACTTTACAAATACACCTTGCCAAATAATATGGGCTGGACCGACCCATTTCCATGGTAAAACCTTTGGGAAAAAGTCAGGGAGAAGAAAACAAACAAGGACCATCTTGTGGAGTTCCTCTCAAACTGTTCTATTGTGTGAGCTGGGGAATCCTTGCATTATAAGTCATGGTTTCAGCCCCAAACAAAAAATAATTTCAGGGAGAGGTGGGAGGCCAGGGTCTCTTCAGCAACTCTGGCTTCTCATACCTATCCACATCAGTTCCTAGTAGTGTGTTTCCACTAGATCTATACTACCAGTGAGGGAGAAGGTCACAGCTGCTCCAGGGCTCCTCCTCAAAGGGATAGTCCCATCATGAAAGGGCTCAATAGGAAAGATAATACAGTTCAAGGCTATGTTTTTTCTTTTTAGTAATTATTACAAGGCTGCTGGAGAGATGATGTGCTTCCCTTCCTGACCTTGGCTCTTCCTCTGCCCATTGTAGATCCCTGGACCTGCAAAGAGGGTCCCCTTGTGTCCTGAGGAATATGAGCAATGGTTCTGCAAAGGAAGCTGCATCTCCTTCCATACAGGGGAGTCCCTTACACAGAAGTAAGGTAAAGGTACCTTGGTAAATGTATCAAAGAGTGTAGTGATTTTGCCATCTAGCTTTAGATTAATCTTAACCAGTTATGGTCAATAAAAACGTGATGACACTTTTGGGGAGAGTCAGGCTGTTAACCCATGTTATTTTGCCAGATCTAAATTGGGATCTACCCACCTAAATTCTTCCTCTGGTTCCAACTGGATTTGATAGTGTTCTTTGTGCAGGGTGGATTGCTCATCAGTAAAACCTTTTTGTTTGCCAGTTTCCATTGTCATTCCACAAAACATTGGACATCAATAATGGGAGTTGACAGGGGATGCCAGTGTGTAGGATTGTAGGATTCTCAAAAAAGATTTGTGCAATCTGTTCTTTTAATCCCATTCAGTCCTAACACAACAGACACAAAGCCACATAATTTAAATCAGTTTCATGTTTTGCAAGGATGCAGCAGCAAAGATATACAGTGTGTCTTTGAGCCATTAGATGGATGCTCAACTGAACCGGGATCCTGTATGTTTTCAGTACATTAAAAACCATTGAGAGGTTGTAAACATGAGATTGTCCAGCCAAGAACAAAACTGTAAACTTTGTTTGAAAAAAGGTTTAAATCAGTAAAACTGAAGTTTCAAATATTGTGGAAGTGCTAGATGTGATTCCATAATTGAGGTTGCCTTCTGGGGCATACATTTCTGTTGTTCATGTAAGTGGCTTTTAGTGTGAGAATTTTCACATAATGATTATTTTTGTGCCCTTTGAATTTTCTATGTAATTTATTTGGATTTTTTGTAATAAACTTTTCATAAGACATGTTTACAATTGGTTTCTGATTGAAATTCATTAAGCCTCTGCCATTTCATTGTCTATGTATTTTTAACACAACTGTATATGTACACCAAAACTGGCAGTGATCTGAATCTTGAATAGATCTGATAGACTTGATAGGTTTTGAAAATAAATATTCAAAACAGCCCCAACTAATAGTGTTGTGAGGGGAGTGTGCAAAATGGAAAGTTGAAGGGTAGTTTGGTTTGTCTGGATTGAATAGTTTGGTGCAGGAAGCACCCGGAAAACTAGCATCCCTAGTGGAACAGAGTTCAGTAGAGCTAGTCAGCAGTTTTCTGTCAGAAATTTCCAACTGTGGGAAAACTTGGATTTAAAAAAAAAAATCCATTGGGGGAAAAATATTTAATTTTGGATCCGTTCAATGTTAAACTGTGTTGCTTTATTGTGGCACATCGACTCATGGGAGTTGTAGTTCAGGCCTTCATTCCTTCCTTCCTACATCTCCTCCTGATTGCAAAGCAGTCTTCAATATGACTCAATGGCATGGATTTTCATGGGAATGACAGGGCTGGGAGATGTAGTCCGACCATTTAGCGTGGTCCATAAAGGAGGATGGGTCCATCATGCAACATGAACTACAAGTCCCTTGAGGGCCACAGGAAAATTCTATTTAATGTTTTCATAGGTCCATAGATTCTAAGACCAGAAGGGGCTATTGTCATGTTCTAGTCTGACCTCCTGCATAATACAGGCCATAGAACTTCCCTAAAATAATTCCTAGCGCACATCTTTTAGAAAAACTTCCAGTTTTGATTTTAAAAGTGTTAGGGTTGGAAAATCCTCCATGACCCTTAGTAAATTGTACCAGTGGTTCAGTACTCTCACTATTAAAAAATGTATTCCTTCTTTCCCATCTGAATTTGTGTAGCTCCAACTTCCAGTCATTGGATCATGTTATGCCTTTTCCTGCTAGATTAAAGAGCCCATTAAAAAATGTATCAGAGGGGTAGCCGTGTTAGTCTGGATTTGTAGAAGCGACAAAGGGTCCTGTGGCACCTTATAGACTAACAGAGGTATTGGAGCATAAGCTTTCGTGGGTGAATACCCACTTCTTCGGATGCAAGCAGTGGAAAAATTAAACACATTAAAAATGTGTTCTCCATATAGGTACCTATAAACTGTAATCTTTGCTCAGCTAAATAGATTCAGCTCCTTGAGTCTATCACTAAAAGGCAGGTTTACTAATCCTTAAATCATTCTCGTGGTTCTTCTCTGAACCCTTTCAAATTTATCAATATTCTTCTTGAACTGTGGACATCAGAACTGGAAACCGTGTTCCAGCAGCAGTCACACTAGTGCTAAATACAGAGGTAAAAATCTCTTTATTCCTACCTGAGATTCCCCTGCTTATGCATCTAAGGAGCTTGTTAGAGCCCTTTTGGCCACAGTCATTCCCAGGGGCCCCCATCCTGTAAGTATGGCCTATATTCTTTGTTCTTAGATATATACATTTACATTTAGCCATATTAAAATACATATTGTTTGCTTGCACCCAGTTTACAAAGCAATCCAGATGGCTCTATAAAAGTATTAATGTTAAGCTGATGTACTTGAAGCACTTTCGAAAATTAAGCATTTTGGATCAGTTCAACAAACCAAAAGAATATATTTCAATTTGGAAATAACAAAATACTTTTTTTAAATTCCAAAATTAAATGGTTTGTCATTTTCCAAATACATTTTTTTGAATGTTTTGTTCCATGAAAAAATTTGATATTTCAACTTTTCATTCTGATTTGAGAAGGAAACTATGTTAAAATATCAGAATGTCCCATGGGACGTAAATTCCAATTTTCTTTTGGATGTAGAGTTAACATTGGGGTGTATGGTCTGTACAGAATTTTTGACAATGGTCTGGTGTGTGCCTGTGGGGAGAGGAGTAGAAAGGATGTACTGCTAGGTGGCTTAATTTCTCATTTCCTTTTGTGGGCATGTCAGGCATGTTGCATATGTTGCAAACATAATTGTTTCACAGTTAAGCCCTCTGTGTATTAATGTATTGTAAGGAGAATTTTAGTATTATCACTTCCATAAATGTGATTAAAGAGATTCTGCAGTATTTATGACTCTACACTCTTATTTTTTAGCGTGAGTATGTAGCATGATTCCCAGGAATGAGAGAGAATGGCTTAACTCAAAAGGCTGCATTAGAAACCTAGCTGCATCTCAGCCTCCAAATAGCCAAAAACTCCTGGAAGAATATCTTACTGAGAGACTAGCTGGTAGAGCACAACTTCCTAATCCTTCAGGCTTTTGTGGGATTTCTCCTATGCAAAGTACAACCATTTGCTCTAAGGCCTTGGCTACACTTGTGAGTTACAGCGCAATAAAGCCTCCCAGAGCGCTGTACATCACTCACTGTCTATAATGGCAAGGCACGTACAGTGTTGTATCTCCGTGGCTACAGCGCTGCTGGTACTCCATGTCCCCGAGAGGAATAACAGCTGTTACGTAGTGGCTGAGATGTTGTTGCTGTAATGTAGTCATTGGAGTACGCACTGACTGACCTCCAGAAGCTCCCTTTGTTTTGAAATGGCACTTCCGGGTTAGAGTTCAGAGCTCCGTTTTGGGGCCTGTTTATCAAAAAAACAAACACAGCTACTATTTGCTTTGAATGCGTGAGAGGCAGGCAGAGGAGTGCCGGCAACAAACATTTGCTTGTAGAGAGAGGCGGTGTGGTGGAGGGGCAAGGGGAAGGGTTGGGATCAAACAAAGCCCCTGCTGTTTGCTTTCAATGAGTGAGAGAGAGGCGGGGGAGGTGGGTGTGTGTAAACTTAGGAGATAATGAGCTGACAGTCTGTGGATACCCCAAAAACCCACTCTCTCTCCCCACACGCTCCCTGTCACACGCCACCTCACTCCCCCACCCCCATTTGAAAAGCACGTTGCAGCCACTTGAACGGTGGGATAGCTGCCCATAATGCACCGCTCCCAATACAGCTGCAAATGCCTCAAATGTGGCCACGACAGTGCGCTGGCAGCTGCCACTGTGAACAGACTGCAGCGCTTTCCCTACTCAGCTGTACGAAGGCGGGTTTAACTCACAGCGCTGTACAGCTGCAAGTGTAGCCTTAGCCTAAGTCAGAATTAAATAAAAAATAAACACTTCATGAGGGAGCACAGTATATGTATGTCTTGCATGACAGTTTGCATTGAGCTTTCTGCACCAGAACTTGGGAGACAAAATGGCTACTGAACTCTGCTCAAAGGGTGAATGCTTAGAAATATAAAGATGCAGTGTGCGGACAACAAAAAGGCATCATATAATCATATCTATAATACATACACTTTTTTTAGGCGTGCAAGAATGAACCCAAAATCTCAAGTCATCAGCATCACTGTAGATGTCAGCACTCAGCTGTATGCACTCCAATTGCACAAGCAACTGAATATTACAGGATAATAGAATTCAGTCCGATATAGGCAAGCTGCAGAGAAGACAGCTTTTGAACCTCAGTGTTGTTCTGATTTACTCAAAGTCCACTGATTCATAAAGTTATATTTATTTGGTGTCAGCTTTGTATCCAAATCACAGAAAGAAATCTTGGGAAAGAAGCATTAACAGAGAAGAATGTCTCAGGTTTTTCAGTTGTCTCCTGTAGGGAACTGTGTCTTAGAATGAGACAGGAAGTGAGTTCTCACCCTCTTTTGGAACTATAACACACACTTTGTGGACTGCATACTCCTTGTGGGGGTGGGCAAGGACTATCTTTATTTATGTCTTGTACAGCATTCAGCACATCACTGGGCATATTGGTATCTAAAAATATTTTTTGAAATTATTTCACTGCTATGCATACAATAGTTTCAATCAGTATCGGGGCCCCATTGTGCTAGGTGATGCAGAAACAAAGGCAGAAATATTCCCTGCCCTGAATAGCTTAAATTGATAATAGCTCACAGTTTGATTGTCTCTGTGAGACACTGTTAACTGAATTTGGTGTTACAAACACACCCACTTCTTTGTTATTATGTTAATAAAAAACATTTCAATTACTTAAACTAAAATATTTCTGAAAATCCAATTTCCTTGTCCCTGTTCATGCTATTTATTTACTTTGATCTTTCTCTCATTGTGGGCAATAAAAATAAAAAGTCAGTTTCATTTTGGTTTAGAGTCAGTTTCACTTTCAAGTTCTCAGTGCTGCAGTGTTTTGATTGCAAATATTGCAGGAGAATTAAAAAATCCTACAACTTTCCTTTCAAATAATAAAATAAAAATCATGGATCCATTGCATTAGTTTTAATTGTCAAAAAAACAAATTTAGCCACAATCTAAATTTGGACCAAATTTGAGTTAACAGTGTCTGTTTGAACAATCACTGCACATCAAAGTAAAAAAAAATAGACCTCTTGATATATAGGATAATGTCAATGCAAAACTATAATGGAGCAAAGAGATAATTTTTTAGTATTTGGAGAGGTATACTATAGAAAAATATCAACTGAAATATATTTTTATTTTAATATATAGTCATTTCACGTAAGAATATTTTTATTAAACCAGAAAAAAATCAGTGTTTATATTTGAACATTCTCATGTTTTTAATTTATCCCATTCAGCATCTGTCCATTCTCTGTACTTATGTTCCTGTGACTTCCCTGTTAATCTAATAGTGCAGTATTGCTTTTATTGAACTCGTTGGGAGGAAGAAAAACATTTAGTTCTTAAACTTCATGCCAAGTCATATAATTACATTACACACAACAGAAAAAGCCAGTAACCAGATTAGCTGTCGTTTGATTTCATTAACAAACTACAGATGAGCTGCTTAGACACTTTTTCTATGACTAAATTAATCAGCATCTATAGTGGACTTCGTATAATAGAAATGTGGCTGTCTCTCTATGAAAATGTCAACCAGTATTGTTAAACGACTGATCAAGTGACTGTGTCTTCAGTGTCCCCCCCCCCCAAAAAAAAGTGGTGTGACATTACAATTTGAGGCATTCCCTTGTGTATTTTTGTTTGTTTCTTTTTAAAACAGAATCCATACATTGACTCCTAACTCTGATGAAACAGATTGCCGGGCTCTGAACTGATCCACCAGAGGTTGCAATGCTGCTATCCTGGATGAAAGGTATTGTGTAAATGTTAAGTTATTTATATGAATATAACTGACTTATGGCTCACATATGCACATGGCAAAAACTAAGAGATACAAAGAGAGAATCAAAGTGAAAGATACTTCAGACTGATCAGGCTTAATCCAAAATTCTGTAGGGAATACACTGGCAAATGTAATCCAATTCTTTTTATTTTTATTTTCCTTTCCTTGTAGACATCATCCTGTAGTCAAGCAGGATTACATAACATTTCTTTTGGATCCCATCAACACAGCTTTTTATTTGGCTAGCGTGGTTGCTATTAAACATGAACTGCAAGGATTTTGTTAAAAAACATGCTGGTAAGAGTCTGACAGATGAAGAAAATATATAGCAGCTGTTAAAAATAATAAGAAAAATATTTCTGTATTTTGTAACACATGAGAAAATCACCACCTTAAAATCCTGGATAGCATGAGCTTCATATTTCTTAGTTGCTTTGCCAGAATGGCTAACGTCACAAGTTTCTTAAACTAAGGGAGTTAAAATACATGTTTGGAATGGGAGAGTTTTTTCAAGTCTTTGCATGTGGTATCTTTGTTATCCAATGAACTAGTGGAATAAATGGGATTTGTCAGGATTCATTTTGCTCATGTTATGCTGAAATTCTCGGACAAAAACATTACAGTCTAAACTGTTGCTCAGTAATTATCAATAATTTAAGGGAAATAATTCATTAAAAGAACTTTTAAAATGTCAGTAAGGCAGGAAATTCTTAGTTAAAAGTAACACTTAACCTCTCTTCCTCCAAATATTTGAAAATATAGGAATGAAGTTTTAGGGTAGTTTTAGGGTAGCCCAGCTACACTTAATTCTGCTGTGCTCCTACCCACCATTAAGAGTTCCTACCCACTTAATTCACCCCGTGTTCCTACCCACCATTAAGAGTCATGTGATAATTTTAATGGCAATGTAACATGCAATTTCATCACTGACTATAAACTAGCTTCATGTCCCATACACTCTCTTTTTTACATACATATGTATATACACATGCTAATGTATGTGATACGAATCTACTACTACAGTTACGCCACTTACATAAAGTGGAAGCTCTGCCACTGGGATACCTGTGGCTCTTCCTCACTCTCAAAAGCAAGGAAAATATAATCAGAGTAAAACAGATTTACTTTAATCCCAAACTCAACTGCCATTCACAGCTGTTGATTTAATAGGTCTCCCAGGTGAAGAGTATTGCACCTTGAGTAGATACATTCCTACAAGGGACTCCAAGCAGTGCTTTGTGGAACATCCTGACAGTCACAGTAGACCACTGAGGAGGGGACTTTAAAAATTATTTTAAATAAAGGGTATTTGTAAAATTAGGCCTGTTACGATAGCCTGCCTAAAATTTGGCCCTAGAAGAGTGGTAACCTGCAGCCCATCAGGGTAATCATCTGGCAGGCCGCCAGACAGTTTATTTACATTTGCATGGCCGCCCTCAGCTCCCAGTGGCCGTGGTTCACTGTTCCTGGCAAATGGGAGCTGCAGGAAGCAGCATGGGCCACAGGGACGTGCTTGCCGCTGCTTCCCGCAGCTCCCATTGTCCGGGAATGGAGAACTGCGGCCACTGGGAGCTGCGGGTGGCCGTGTAAATGTAAACAAACTGTCTGGTGGCCTGCCAGCGGATTACCCTAGTGGGCTGTGTGCAGCCCACGGGCTGCAGGTTGCCCACCACTGCCCTAGAGTTACCACTTTTGCCCTGACCAGGCTTTTCTCCTATTTACACTCCCATGCCAAAATAGCAATATCAGTATCTCACTTGTACACAAACTAATGACAAGTCTAACACCCACTCCAGCTTTCCAATGCAGGGGATCCAGATGTAGAATATATCAAAACTACTGGAATTCTTTATGATTGGTAGAAAGATGTCTCCTTGCATAAAGTGGAAGTTCATTATGACATGATGCTTCTTGATAGCTGGTACTTAAATCATTGCAGACTTGGTTTAAAAAGATGCCAACAGCCACAAACTGTGGTTTTCTCAAAGTACATGGCTGAAGTGGTGAAGTCCCGGGCCTTAACCTTGAAACTATATAGAGCTAAAAAAAACTTAGGTAGATGTGAGATGTATGGACTAACATTTACATTACATGGAAGGTGCACAGGATGGTGAGGGAAGAATTAAGGGACTGCATTATTATTAATTTAGTAGAGAGTTCTTGAATTTAGCAGACAGGCTTAAGATCCAATCAAGGAAGCTGAAGCTAGATAAAGTCAGATTACAAATAAGGTGTACATTTTTGAGGCTAATTAACCTCTAGAAATACTTACTTAGGGATGTGGTAGATTCTCCATTACTCAAACTCTTTAATCAAGACTGAATATATTTCTAAAAAAATATAAGCGAGCTCAACCACAAATGATGCAGGAGTTACTGGGTGAAATTCTATGACCTGAGTTATGCCAGAGGACAGACTAGATAATCATAATGGTCCCTCCTGGCCTTGAAATCTATGAAAATATGGATTTCCATTCTTTCAAAGGTCTGTATTTTGAAGTATAACCTTAACTCAGATTTTCTGTGCTCTCTGGCTTTTTTTATTCAATAAAAATTTGAAAAAAAGAAAGAACAACCCCCAGTCACTTAGGCTGGGATTTTCAAAGAGACAAAGTAGTTAGGATACCAACTCCCATTGAATTTCGGATGGATGTGGTTCCTAATGCCCTTAGGCTCCTCTAAAAATCTACTTGTAAGGCTTTTGTTCCTTAAATTAAATAAACAGTATTTAAAGGCTTAACTCCTGTTTAACAAATCTTTTCTTTCCTAGGACTTTTATTTTTATCATGTTAAAATGTTTAATTAATTGTTCTATAACACTTCAATGCACGTTATTGGTTTTGAAAGATGAAATGTCTTGATCTCTACGTATGTGAAGTATTAATATCATATAACCCTGTAGGAGTCCCTGAGTAGTTATAGTCCCAATGAGACCATGGAATGATAATTGCTGAAGTTTCTTGGAACTTTCAGCTGTGTAGTTTTTACAAACATTGAAGACTTCTGACAGGCACAAATCAAACAAATAACTCCACAATTTATCCAAACTAAGCAATAGAGTTAAACAGATAACATGTATGGAATACAATAAATTGACTCTGAAATTTCTAGGCTAAGCTGCTTTCAAATTATAAGTGGGCAAAAAAGATAGGAAATTTTTCCAAAGAGAAAATCTGATTATTTTCAAACTGTCTTACTATATTTTATTAAAACCTTCCCTGGTAACTCCAATACATTAAAAATCTCCATGGGGCTCTGGCATTGGACATTACATGTGAAAATTCCGAAAGATTAGTTCAGTTTTGGTAAGATTAGAGTATGTATATGAGGGTCAAATTAAGATTTATAATGGAAAGTTAGTTACAATTTTAGGGTCTAATCCAGTGTCTGTTCAAATCAACAGAAAGACTTCTGTTGACTTCCATGGGTATTGGCAGGCCCTTAGCTACAGAAAGGCTACTGTAGCTCCATTATTAATTAACATTTTAAGTCTTAGGTGGGGGAAATGATAATTTGCTATAATTTATTTCTTTTTTTACCAACCAGTCAAAAATGATGCTGTAGCATGACTCTTCTATATAGGTTCTTGTACCATCCTCATCACTGTAGTATCCACACACCTTCTAATAATACATTAAGTGATGTGACTACTATTTGTCACATGTGATTCATTTCTTCGTTCATTCTCTCCTGGGATGGGGGTGGAATTGTGTATGCAATGTAGTGTTTTGATAGGTTTGGGTTTTTTAAACAGTAAATATTTACATGTTGCTCTTTGTTAGGGAAGGCAAGGCCATAGAATTAGCCTTGCACTTGGAGTGGAAGGTGACAAAGTGTATTCTTGTGGGAATTTGTTCCACAGTCTCGGGCCAGTCTCAGGACTGAGAAAGCTCTGTCTCCTGCACAGATGAGCTTTTTATCCTATGATAGAAAGTTCAGTTGTTCCTGAGGAGAAGAGTTGTCATCTATGGTCCTCATTCTGGAGCTTTAGTTGATATTTTATATATTCTGGGCCCAGACCACTGAAAGTCTTGAATATAAGATTTGACTCAATATTCTAAGAGAAGATAGAGTGGAGAGCAAAGAACAACTCTGGTGTGCTCGGAGAAGTCTGTAATTCTGAGGAGACATCCAGACACCTTCTGAATTTGTTTACTAAGGGCTAATGGCTCCTTTCCCAGGTATATTTCATTGCTATTGTCCAGATAGGGTGTGATGAAGGCTTTGTAGAACTGACAACTCCATGAGATGGAGTTTCCTTGCTAAACAAAATAATGGTAAAAATGATTAGCTGTGGATGTTGCTATGTGGGACCTTAGTGTTGAAGATGAATCCAAGAGCATTCCTAAACTACAGAGAGAATTGACCAATTGTGGATGTGTACCACAGGTGAATGCACTGTGGCTGCAAACTCCTCAAAAACCTCAAAAGGTTTTCATTTCCTCACCAGCATCACCTTTTTCTTGCTTAGGGTTCAGCTTCAGTCATGAGCTCATCTCATTCAAACACTGGACCATCATTGTGGTAGTAACCGGGTCATATGTGGTGAAGGATAAGTACAGCTGGGTCATCTGCATGTTTCTGGCACTTGAGCCATGTCATTTTGCCAACTCACCTAGTGGCATCATGTAGATGTTGGACTGGTGAGAGAATTGATTCACTTGGGGACTCCACAAGACAAAGAGTTAATGGTGGAGGTATAGTTTCCCATCACTGCTCTTGGACTGAATCTCTACAAGAAGGAATTAAATTATTTTATCACATTCCCCTAGATCTCTGCTACCTCTTGCAGGTGGGACAGAAGTATGCTATGGTCAACTCTGTTGAATGCTGAAGAGAGGTCCAAGAGGATGAAAATTGATGCAGTCCTTCCATTGATAGTAGGACATCCTCTATCAGTGATACTAAAGCTGTTTCCACCCCATGTTCTAGTTTGTGTCAGGTCTAGGATATTGGCTTCACTTGGATGAGCTTGTAGTCAGCCTTTGGTTACCTTCTCTTTGAGCTTGCTCAGGAAATTGTGATACCTGTAGTAGTTGGCTAGATTTGATATATCCAGAGTGCGTTTCTTCAGGTCTTCATCTGTACTCTTCCCCAATCTGAGCCCTGTTTTGAACAATAGCTACAATGCAACGAAACTTGTGCTAATGGTTACCTACTAACCATAGTCACCTGTTTCAAGAACCTGTAATAATCCAGTCTGCATCTGTTCCTGCAGTGTTGTTTAGTCACATGATACAACCAGCTGAAAAAATAGAATAGCAGTCAGTTTGGTAGTGGTTAACTGTGCGTTTTTTTCTTTCCAACTCTTAAAATGAGGATTGGGAATTAAGAAAAAATATCTTTGCAGTTTACCTTTAAGGACCCCATGAGTCAGTCTCTTCCTACAAGAGCAGTGTATTGCCTCCGCAGAACTCTTGCCAGCCTGGGGCAGGAAATCACAGATCTCTTGCAATGCTGTATCTTTAGGCCACCTGACTGGCTCCATAATTTACTCTCTAGTTTTAAGGATGTTTCAACAAAGCATTTGCCTACATATATGCATAGGCTGGCTCTTTTTCTCCTCCAGTACATAAATATGCTTGGTCAATTTTTTGTTGCTATTTGTATATTATTTAACAAATTGCTACAAATGCATCTCACAGCCCATTTGATTTTTTTTAACATGTCTCCTTTTTAACTAAGGGGCTTCATATCTGTGGTGTCTATACTCAGCACAACGGAGTGGTAAGCAATGAAATGAAAATGTAAACTAGTAAACGCTACAGTAATGAGAAACAGCACAGACTGATCAATACCATAGTGGGTAAAGAAGTGATGAAACAGTGAGCCATAAGTTTTTATCGGTACAGCACAGAATATATATATATGACTCCCAGTGGTGTGTTTCTTACTATTTCAAAAAAGTACCCAAGATTGAGGTGGCACAGGTCCAGTCCCTTGGGCCTCCTTAAAGAAACCACAACTGTTCAGTAGCAGTATAACAGATGTTCCAAAGAATCATTAGCAATCTAAATGTTTGTGTGAGCAGATGTACCACTTCTACTACAGCTAACTTTGGGGGAGAGGGAGGTTTGAAGAAAATCAATAATGAGCAGATCTGTATAAAATTACTCATCTAATTATATTGAAAAGGGGGATTAAGGTTCTTTGCTTGTGGCTGATCCATAAGATAGGAAGGCAATTGGTAAGGAGAGAAATTAGAGTAACCTTGCACCATTGACTTGGCACCAATCACTAGATCAACAAAAAGCAAAACAATAGCTAGTATAAAAGAAGCTAATGCCAAAAAACTGCAGTCTTGTTTTCAATGCATATCACTAGCGGCACATGGCCTGGAGGAGCCATTAAGAAAAAGAATGAATAAAGTGTAGAGAGGAGCCTAAAAGATTGAAAAAAAAATTGGGTTACCCATCAGGTAATGTATTTAATGTGTGGCAAGACCACTTAAACTTGTGGCGTTTGCAAACATTACAGGCAACACCAGGCTTCTGGGAATAGTGCATTCGAAGAGTTAGAGAATTCTTCCAGTCCTGAGGTCAGGTTAGACCCTACCCATGTATACACATATAGTTATTGTAGGTGGCAGAGAGTATTTTGATTCAGGGCAGTCTCAGGAAGGGGTGAGTGTGTGAAAGAGAAACAATTACAATTTTCTGTGTCCCAAGGGCTCAAACTCATCTTGTATGTAGCCCTGCTTATCCCCACCCAACCTCCCCACTGGCTTTGATGGTAGAGAATTATGCCTACTACTGGAATAATATTAATTCCTTAAACAATTATTAAAAAATGAGTAGGAGATTATTGGAAATTGATACCTTGGCAGGGAAGGCAAATTCTGATACTCCTGTAATTTGTTATTTGACCTTGCATATATTTTTGCAAAATTTAGGGAGCAGTGGGTAGAGAGATAATGAGTGATAGAGAATTAAATGGCAGAGTGCCCTTGTACCTACCCCGGTCTTGATCACACTCTGTACCAGTCTATGCTACACTGACGGTAAATACAATAGCTGGGGATCACTGTGGATGTCCTGGCCATACCCCTCCTCCATCCATGTGCCCTATACTGGCAATAAACACGGGAGTTGTTATAGAGCCACCATGCCAGCTCTACAACACAAGAGCATCCAGCCTGAGATGATCTTATCATGATAGATTACACTGGCTTTAGGGCCATGCTCTGGCAGCAGTGGAGGAATTGGTCAAAAAATCTATCTATAGTTACATAGGCTGTGTATGAACACTATAAACAATAGCCTTTTGCTATTTCAATATTTGTCTCCTTTCTGCATAGGAAATTGTATGTAGATATAGGCTGAGGCTTTGTTTTCCAACAGCCATTATTATTTGCCATTTAGACAAAGAAAATGGAACGTTCACTAATGTTTGTTCAGAGCTGGCCATTGTATTCATTCTGTTTGAAAAACGGATCTCTCCTCCTTTGAACACCATTGCCACTAAACAATGTAGTCCTGCATCTGATACGTTGTAAAACAAAACCGCATACAAAACAGACAAAATAAAGCATCTCTGTGAGGTGAAAAGGACAATCAATTAGATTCATTATCTGTTCTACATTCTAGTCACTGCTTTTAAAGAAAAGGGAGTACATAATACCATGGCAACAGTTTGAACTGCAGTTCTTTATGGTATATAATCATTAGGGGTTCTTCAGAATTCCCTGAAAACTGATATAAAAAAATCCACAGTAGTTGTACTACCTACATTTATGCTGATTAAATGACAAGTTTGTAATTTACAGGTGCCTTATTGCCATGGGAATGCAATCATACAATTCCATTTTAGAACTCAAGGGTTTTTTGAAACATGCTGTAGCTCTATGATCACTAGCTGGGCTGCAAGCTAAGATTAAATTGAAAGGCTAGCATGTAGATTTTAGAACATGGTGTTGACATTTACTGGCCAATCATATTTTGCAACTCTCCTGCATGACAGCAGATGTTGACCTTTCAAGCTTTCCCTGTCTGCTTTCATGCATTACCTGCAGAAATTAACATTAACTTGCTTCTTGCGCCTTGCTGCTATTAATGTCATCTGGGAATTGAGAATCATGAATTCATTTATTACACAGACTTGAGACCCATTTTAAACTCTAAGCACAGAAGGGTTGCTCCTGGGAGCTGGTATTTTTGGAAGCTGCTTCAACTACCTTTGTGGTTAAGGGATAGCTGGGAGCTATAGAGTAGGAAATGTCACCAGGAACAAGAGGGGAAAAAAAGACAGTGGAGGACAGATTCAAGGAGAAACCTAGGGGCCAAATAGTTGCACATGGAACTGGATGATGAAGGTTTGAAGTCTAAAAGTCAAACATTTTAACCAGTTCTAATGGAGTTCAGAACTAGTTGCAAAGTAGTGGTGTCTGCTGCTCTTGTTAACTGAAAACTGAGAATGTGAGCCTGCATAATACATAATCTGATAACAAGACGCTTCAGGGGTTGCACAGTATTGCCTGGGGCCCTCTGATATTATATGATATTATACTCTGAGGGAAATAATAACTTGGGTAGAGATGTCATAGGCAATCCAGCTAAGATTTTTGCTATAGTTTGAGTAAATGATGGGGTATTGTACCTAGCAAGCAACTAGAAGGGAGGATATTTTCATACCCATACCTTCACCTACCTACAGCGTCAAGGCTGTGTTGTGCAAATCATTCTTAAGAGTTCTGCTTCCTGAAGATGGTGCCTATAAGAATGATACTGTAGCACAGAAAAAGCTCACTTCTGTTAGTATAATATCCTTCCTGCAAGCATCACTAAGCAGAGAAATTATTTCTGTGAACAATGTCCCTGTGCAGTATTTCAGTATATTTGTGGGTAGCTTTAATAAATGCACATCCCTAATCTTGTGGTTAAATACATTTAAGCAATATACCTCATTAAATGACACATTTGTATATATTTACATAGACCACCATGCAACATGCCTCTCCAAATAAAAAAAGAAAATCAGTAATAATAAAAAAATTAATTGTATAATGGGACAGATTTTTCATATATTACAATGGAGAAAAGATATGTTATATTTGCCAGGAAAAGGGACACTTTTCTTATGACTGTCTGATCCAGAAACAACAAACAGAATAGTTTTGTAAGCTAGCCAGGGGAAGAAATTATACTGCCTTTCATTATGATCATCTTTGAAGGCACCTAAACTCATGCAACAATTGGTGCTGTATTTTACAAATGCTATCACAATGCTGAGAGCAGATCTGCAAAGCCCTCAGCTAAAGCTGAATAACAAAAATGAATGTGAAGATTTTTAAGGGATGACAAGAATTGCGTATTACATGAACATTGCCAGTCACATGGCTTTAGCAATCAAAATATCTGCTGAAAGACTCTGGGGTTAATATTACTAGACATTATGGTAGCGTGAATCTTTAGAAATGCTGAAAGTTTCCAGAGTTTTTAACTTCCCCAGGTGCCAGAAGCTTCCCCTGATACTTCCCATGCAGTTACACAGTTATTTCCTACTTAAAATATAGGGGAGAACTGCAGTAACTTTAAGCAAATGTTGACTAATGGTGAACACGGTACTTATCTTCAGATGTTTCAATGGAGGTAGGGCCCTGCTGCCTCTCTTCCCTGAGCTTAGCAACTCTTTCCTCCTCCCTCTGTTTCATAGGGGCACTGGGTAATTGTTCCCCAGGGTCTTTGTGATGCTGCCTGGCAGGACTATAACTAATTTGTTATAAAACCATCATGATCTAATGTGATTATTCAGCCTCAAAATAATTGATAATAATGGTATTGATAACTAAGTTTCTATTTCCATTGGAAGATATCATTGAGTCTTTAGTAAGACACAGAAAAGGACTAGATACGTGTGTGATTAATGAGAATGTCTACATTTAAATCAGAGCAGATAAAATAGGTTTTAAAGTAAGTAAAGCCTCAGGCTTCAGGCCATAAGCAAAGCCATGACTGGCAGGGGTTGGAAACAAATTCCCCCTGCATTGCAGGTTATTGCAAAGTTCTTGCCTAAGAGGTTTGACACACTTTTTTATGAAATAGCTGGTAAAGCCACTGTCAGAGACAGGATACTGGAATAGATAGACAAGTGGTCAGATCTGGTATGGCATTTCCTATGTTCCTACAGCCTTACATGGCTGCATTCTAATTAAAAATCTCTGTTAAATTCTACCTTGTTTCATTATTAGTGTTCCATTTGCTGGGATGGGGTCTGCACTGTCCCCTAGGAAAGGAAGATGTTGCAGAGTGCTAGTAACTGGCACTGATCTGTTTCTGATGTATTAAAACATTGTAATAATACAAAACATGGTAATAGCCAATTTCTAAAAATCACGTCCTTCTATAACTGCACATACTAACAAAATATTAACTTATCTAATTCAGGAAAGCTATACCCAAGTAATCATTTTTGATTTTCAGTAGCCACCAATAATGTGTTTCCAGTACTTATACATTTCACATCACAGTGGAATTTAAAATTAGGTGTTTAAAGGCACAGTGCATGCAGATGACTTTTCACCTGCAGAACAAATTTATAACTAGAAATCAACACATCAGACAATCAAATTGCAGTTAATTAGGGAGGCTAATATGAGGGTGAAAGGAGTCCAGGGGAGCTGGCTGTATTTTAAAGAAGCCTTATTGAGGGTGCAGGAACAAACCATCCCGATGTGCAGAAAATAGTAAATATGGCAGGCGACCAGCATGGCTTAACAGAGAAATCTTTGGTGAACTTAAACACAAGGAAGCTTACAAGAAGTGGAAACTTGGACAGATGACTAGGGAGGAGTATAAAAATATTGCTCAAGCATGCAGGGGTGTAATCAGGAAGGCCAAAGCACAACTGGAGTTATAGCTAGCAAGGGATGTGAAGGGTAACAAGAAGGGTTTCTACATGTATGTTAGCAACAAGAAAGTGGTCAGGGAAAGTGTGGGACCCTTACTGAATGGGGCAGGCAACCTAATGACAAATGATGTGGAAAAAGCTGAAGTATTCAATGCTTTTTGTGCCTCAGTCTTCACAAACAAGGTCAGCTCCCAGACTGCGCTGGGCAGCACAGTATGGGGAGGAGATGAGCAGCCCTCAGCAGTGAAAGAACAGGTTAAGGACTATTTACAAAAGCTGTACATGCACAAGTCCATGGGATAGGGTCCAGAGTGGAGGATTGGGCCAAAAGAAATCTGATGAGGTTCAACAAGGACAAGTGCAGTCCTGCACTTAGGACGGAAGAATCCCATGAACTGCTACAGCCTGGGAACCGATTGGCTAAGTGGCAGTTCTCCAGAAAAAGACCAGGGGATTACAGTGGACGAGAAGCTGGATATGAGTCAACAGTGTGCCCTTGTTGCCAAGAAGACTAATGGCATATTGGGCTGCATTGGTAGGAGCATTGTCTGCAGATCAAGGGAAGTGATTATTCCCCTCTATTCAGCAATGGTGAGGCCACATCTGGAGTATTGTGTCGAGTTTTGGGGCCCCCACTACAGAAAAGATGTGGACAAATTGGAGATAGTCCAGTGGAGGGCAATGAAAATTATTAGGGGGCTGGGGCACATGACTTACGAGGAGAGGCTGAGGGAACTGGGCTTATTTAGTCTGCAGAAGAGAAGAGTGAGGTGGGATTTGATAGCAACCTTCAACTACCTGAAGGGGGGTTCCAAAGAGGATGGAGCTAAGCTGATCTCAGTGGTGGCAGATGACAGAACAAGGAGCGATGGTCTCAAGTTGCAGTGGGGGAGGTCTAGGTTGGATATTAGGAAAAACTATTTCACTGGGAGGTTGGTGAAGCACTGGAATGGGTTACCTAGGGAGGTGGTGAAATCTCCATTCTTAGAGGCTTTTAAGGGCCGGCTTCACAAAGCCCTGGCTGGGATAATTTAGTTGGGGTTGGTCCTGCTTTGAGCAGTGGGTTGGACTAGATGACCCGCTGAGGTCTCTTCCAACCCTAATCTTTTATGATTCTGGGGGTTTGCTAATTGCAGGGGGAAGTAATTTTAACTAACACATTTTGTCTTTTCTGTAAAAATCCCCCAATGTGTTAAATCACAAACTCCTGGTATGTTTCACTGGGACAAAAAGTTTAAGGAAAATTATTTACTCCATGACTTAATGTAACAGTGCTCCTGCACCTTTCTTTGACCTCACTATTCATGGTGAGCGGGTAAATAACCCTTGTTCTACTGTCCATATACTTTTAAGGTTTCTGCTAATAATACACTACTAAAAAGCCATAGCACTGTGTTTTTCCTAGGACAATGCTAAAGGTGAAAGTCATGGGAATACCTCCAAACTTGTGGTGAAGGACATTTTAATATGATACTGCAAATACTGAAGAATTTTCCAATAATATTTGGTAAGCTCTAGAGTTGAAATGCTAGCCATCCTGTGTGACATAATATATTGTTTATGCTTGATCAACCTTATGAACACTTATTTACACTGTTTCTCCACAGATTACATCTAACCCATTGTAGAGGTAACAACGTGCTTCAATTTTTTGGGCCTAATAGGGCATAGACTCTGGGCACTAATGTCACTTTCTGGGTTATCTAGCATAATTTACAGATATTCATGTAATTTTCCAGGAACCAGTTCAGATCTTGACTTTATGGAATTGCATGACTCCTCTAAGTGTTCTCTGAACTTGATACTGTACTTGGTATTATAGCTCTTGTGACAGGGTGGGACTCACCACTGCAGCATCTCCTGCTGGCCGTCCTGGGAATTAGCTCTCATTTTGCCGGAGCACCTTCGTCTAGTGGTGTCTCACCCATCGTCACTCTCGCCTCCATCTCTAGGACCCATGTCGCTCACCCAGACTGTCGTGTCCTCTTCTTGACCAGCTGTGCCCCACTCAGTTCTCTCCCCCCTTCTGGGGGACCCAACCGTCCTCAGTCCAGCCACTTGCCTCAGTGGCAAACTGCAGTCCATACACTGGCCACTCCCCTGGGTGGCAAGTGCTGGCGGGGAGCGGGGAGGGACGGTGTGGGAGACCCGGGCCCACGCACTACTCTGGGTCCCGGCCCAGGGACCTTATAGCCAGCAGCCACATACTGCCCCTCCTACAAATCTGCCGTCTGTTTTCCTGGGCCACTTTCCTTCTCCACCCTTGTATCCTCCCTTGGCCTCCAGAGAGAGACTCCCCCTGTTCTGCTCAGCAGCCCTTCTTTTATGGGCCAGCCTGGCCCCTATTGGCTGCTCCACTAAGCCTTCTCCCTATTGTCTAGCTCAATAAGCTCCCTTCTAATTGGCTGGGTTCTGCGCAGCCTCCCCATGGCTGCTTTAACCCTTCTTCTGCCTGTGTGGGGCAGTCACCCCACCACAGCTCTCATTTCCAGGCTTTCACTTTTGGGGCAGGGTGCCAAGGGCATGGTGCCACATCCTGTAATGAATTAATAAATCCTTACTTCCCATCATGGCTGTTTGGGACAGGAGTATAAAAGAAAGGGAAGGTAGGTCAAAGGTGAACTAAGTGAAAAATACGTCTTTTATTTCCCTTCCCTGGTGGCGAAACTGCCCACTAGCTTACAGACAACTACAGTCAAACCTCAGAGTTACAAACTTCTGGTTCCAAATGAGGTGTGTGGTTGACTGGTCAATTCATAACTCTGATGTTCATAACTCTGAGGTTCTACGGTATAGGGCTCAACTCTAATTTGTGTTCCTGTCTGCTTGTAGAAAATTTGAGGCCACAAGTAAAGCCAGTGGTTGCTATAAGGTCATAAAGATAGCATAAAACATCACACTAGCCCATCAGGGAGGGAGAGACTCCAAAGAGTTTGATAGTTTCCTAAGATCTTTTTCTTTGTATTTTTTTGGGAGGTTGGACTTTGTGGATTCAATCTTATTGAGGTGTCAAGTGGCTTCAATTCCCATTGGCTTCTGTGGGATTTTGATGATGTTCCATATCAGCATCTGTCCTTATTAATGTTTCTGTATTAATCTGAAATTGGAGACATCAATACAACTTCCAGTACAGGAAAAAATGCAAGGTTATGGGGTTCTTTTTTCACAAATGAGTTGAAAAAATTAATATTTTCCATTGTTTCTTTCCTCGTAGAGCCCTACCTAACTACTACCCTTTACTCAGTTGCTTCCCAACATAGCAAATCTTCAGTCTGTCAGATGTATCCTCCCAAATGGGGCTATATTGTTGCACCAAAAAATGAATTTCTGAATGTCTTCAAGGCTATCTTGGGTTTCTTGAATTACAAGATCCAGCTTTTTACCGATATCAGATATATTTTACTTTCCTCTAGAAATATCCATATTTAAACTACTATAGCTGTGCTAATGGCTATAATAGATAGCGCCACAAAGGATGAAAACTCACTGGATTTGGAGAACTTCTCAATGAACAACCAGAAGAAACAATAGCAATTTTAATGAATATTTAGAACCTTAGTGCAGATACTTCAGGTATTTCAACAGTTACATTATAAACAATATATTTGACTAGCATAGCCTGTCTCTATATATAGCATTTATCTCAAGGTTCTGTGGCTTGTCTCAGGAGTCATGATCTGAACTATTTGACTTACTATATTTACTGGTTACAGCCCTTTTTTGTTGGTCTTCAATGTTATAAACAGTAATTTCATTTATTCTTCTTGAGATCCAGGTTATAGCTCATTGAATATATTTATCATACATCAAATACAGTAACTGGGTCCGGTTCTGTTCAATATCTTCATCAGTGATTTAGATAATGGCATAGAGAGAGTACACTTATAAAGTTTGTGGATGATACCAAGCTGGGAGGGGGTTGCACGTACTTTGGAGAATAGGATTAAAATTCAAAATGATCTGGACAAACTGGAAAAATGGTCTGAAGTAAATAGGATGAAATTCAATAAGGACAAATACAAAGTACTCCACTTAGGAAGGAACAATCAATTGCACACACAAAAAATGGGAAATGACTGCCTAGGAAGGAGTACTGTGGAAAGGGATCAGGGATCAGTGAGTCAACAGTGTAATGCTGTTGCAAAAAAAGCGAACATCATTCTGGGATGTATTAGCAGGTGTGTTGTAAGCAAGACATGAGAAGTAATTCTTCCGCTCTACTCTGCTCTGATTAGGCCTCAACTGGAGTATTGTGTCCAGTTCTGGGCACCATATTTCAGGAAAGATGTGGACAAATTGGAGAGAATCCAGAGAAGAGCAACAAAAATGATTAAAGGTCTAGAAAACATGACCTATGAGGGAAGATTGAAAAAATTGGGTTTGTAGTGTCTGAAAAAGAGAAAACTGAGAGGGGACATGATGACAGTTTTGAAGTATGTAAAAGGTTGTTACAAGGAGGAGGGAGAAACATTGTTTTTCTTAGCCTCTGAGAATAGGACAAGAAGCAATGGGCTTAAATTGCAGCAAGGATGATTTAGGTTGGATATTAGGAAAAACTTCCTAACTGTCAGGGTGGTTAAGCACTGGAATAAATTGCTCAGGGAGGTTATGGAATCTCCATCACTGGAGATTTTTAAGAGCAGGTTAGACAAACACCTGTCAGGAATGGTCTAGATAATACTTAGTCCTACCATGAGTGCAGGGGACTGGTCCTTCCAGTCCTATGATTCTATTCTATTTTAAAAAATATTAACATAAAGGCTGTTTGAGGAGCTGAGGTTGATATGTTTATGAACAGGACTATCTGATGGGGATTATAGTGCCTGGAATAGCAGAGGACTGGACTTGATGAGCCAGGAGATCCTTTCCAGTCCTGTGTTCCTATACATTGAACCAACTATCTTAAAGGAGACATCATCCATAACTAAATAAATTCATTATAAAATAACCATATGTGTTCTTTAATTATTATAACTTCATTATGCTTTGAAATCTCCTGTATTGCAGTACACTGTGTTATACTAGTAATAAACAACCTACTAATATTGAAGAGCACATCTTGTCTATATTTCGTTCTTTACTGGTAAACTGCCAGTATGAGAGCCCTCCAGCTTTTGTCAAGGCTGATTTGGCTGAAGAATACATCTATTTAAGGTAGTGGCTGGTGCTCAAAATTTTCTAATTGTGCCCCTCCCTCACCAGTAAGGGAATCTGTCTGTTCACCGACTCCATTACTGCACAGCCTAGGCTTCCTCAGCAGCAGAGCTTGGGCTGAAGGCAGAGATGGGGGCAGAAGTGGGGTTAGGGGAGGAGCTGGGGCTAGAGGCAGGGCTGGTCTGGGGGCAGAAGGGGAATGAGGGCAGAGCTGCACTTGGGATAGGGTAGAGCTCTGGCTGGGGTTGGAGCTGGGGTGGGGCCAGAACAAGGGGCAGAGTGGAACTGGGACTGGTATTGGAGTTGGTTTGGGGGTCCAGAGGGAGTGGGGCTGGATCTGGACCTGGAAAAGAGCAGGACTGGAAGCATGATGCTCCCTCCCCACCCCCTATGAGGGCTGTCCCCGTCTCTATCACACACACCCCTTGAACATTCCTCCACACTCCCTCACCATGTTCCTCTACACTCTTCCACTGATTTAAGGACTTTAACAAAGTCCCATAAAAATGTAGACTGATGTCACTGTACTAATACTATACTATAGCTAATCCATTTCCCAGGAAAAATTTCCTCGCTACCATCCATCTTGGTTTATTAGAATGATGTCAAATCTCCCACTGTATTTTGTTTATCTTTTAAGTATAAAAGTTCATTCAGTTCCTGCAACATACAAAGAGTTTAAGAACATAAGAAAGGATGTACTGGGTCAGACCAAAGGTCCATCCAGCCCAGTATCCTGTCCACCGACAGTGGCCAATGCCAGGTGCCCCAGAGTGAGTGGACCTAACAGGTAATGATCAAGTGATCTCTCTCTTGCCATCCATCACCCACTTCTGACAAACGGAGGCTAAGGACACCATTCCTTACCCATCCTGGTTAATAGCCATTAATCGACTTCATCTCCATGAATTTATCCAGTTCTCTTTTAAACCCTGTTATAGTCCTAGACTTCACAGCCTCCTCAGGCAAGGAGTTCCACAGGTTGACTGTGCGCTGTGTGAAGAAGAACTTCCTTTTATTTGTTTTAAACCTGCTGCCCACTAATTTCATTGGGTGGCCCCTAGTTCTTCTATTATGGGATCAAGTAAATAACTTTTCCTTATTCACTTCCTCCACACCACTCATAATTATATATACCTCTATCATATCCCCCCTTAGTCTCCTCTTTTCCAAGCTAAAAAGTCCTAGCCTCTTTAATCTCTCCTCATATGGGACCTGTTCCAGACCCCTAATCATTTTAGTTGCCCTTCTCTGAACCTTTTCTAATGCCAGTATATCCTTTTTGAGATGAGGAGACCAGAATTGTACACAGTATTCAAGATGTGGGCGCACTATGGATTTGTATAAAGGCAATAAGATATTCTCTGTCTTATTCTCTGTCCCTTTTTTAATGATTCCTAACATCCTGTTTGCTTTTTTGACTGCCGCTGCACACGGCATGGACGTCTTCAGAGAACTATCCATGATGACTCCAAGATCTTTTTCCTGATTATTTGTAGCTAAATTAGCCCCCATCATGTTGTATGTATAGTTGGAGTTATTTTTTCCAATGTGCATTACTTTACATTTATCCACATTAAATTTCATTTGCCATTTTATTGCCCAATCTAGTTTTGTGAGATCTTTTTGAAGTTCTTCACAGTCTGCTTTGGTCTTAACTATCTTGAGCAGCTTAATATCATCTGCAGACTTTGCCACCTCACTGTTTACACCTTCTTCCAAATCATTTATGAATAAGTTGAATAGGATTGGTCCTAGGACTGACCCTTGGGGAAAACCACTAGTTACCCCCCTCCATTGTGAAAATTTACCATTTATTCCTACCCTTTGTTCCCTGTCTTTTAACAAGTTCTCAGTCCATGAAAGGATCTCCCCTCTTATCCCATGGCAACTTAATTTACGTAAGAGCCTTTGATGAGGGACCTTGTCAAAGGCCTTCTGGAAATCTAAGTACACTATGTCTACTGAATCGCCCTTGTCCACATGTTTGTTGACCCCTTCAAAGAACTCTGATAGATTAGTAAGGCATGATTTCCCTTTACAGAAACCATGTTGACTTTTGCCCAACAATTTATGTTCTTCTATGTGCCTGACAATTTTATTCTTTACAATTGTTTCAACTAATTTGCCTGGTACAGATGTTAGACTTACCAGTCTATAATTTCCGGGATCACCTCTAGAGCCCTTTTTAAATATTGGCATTACATTAGCTATCTTCCAGTCATTGGGTACAGAAGCCGATTTAAAGGACAGGTTACAAACCCTAGTTAATAGTTCCGCAATTTCACATTTGAGTTCTTTCAGAACTCTTGGGTGAATGCCATCTGGTCCCAGTGACTTGTTATAGTTAAGTTTATCAGTTAGTTCCAAAACCTCCTCTAGTGACACTTCAATCTGTGACAATTCCTCAGATTTGTCACCTACAAAAGACGGCTCAGGTTTGGGAATCTCCCTAACATCCTCAGCCATGAAGACTGAAGCAAGAATTCATTTAGTTTCTCTGCAATGACTTTATCATCTTTAAGTGCTCCTTTTGTATCTGTATCATCCAGAGGCCTGTATCATCCAGGAGGGAAGGGGTAGCTCAGTGGTTTGAGCATTAGCCTGCTAAACCCAGGGTTGTGAGGTCAATCCTTGAGGGGGCCATTTAGGGATCTGGGGCAAAAATCTGTCAGGGGACAATATTTGGTCCTGCTAGTGAAGGCAGAGGACTGGACTCCATGACCTTCCAAGGTCCTTCCAGTTCTATGAGATAGGCATATTTCAAATAGATGGAAAATATTACTAAAAATGAGTGTTCTGTGAATGTGTGGAGTAATCCAACTCTACAAAACATTCAATAAAAACTTTCAGTCCAAAACAACTGTGCAGTAATCTTAAGGATATTAATAACTGTTCAGTAAACTGTGTATTTATCTGCCAGAGGGACCAGTTGGTCCTGGTTGTCAGAGTTTATGAATCACTTAAAAATATGATAACTTTAAAAATAAAACAGCAACACTGAGGAGAGTGCTCACATAAACAATGCAACAGTAGATTTCCCTTTCACCAACACCAGTAGCTTCTTGATGACTATACAAGAATAAAAGGGAATGGCTGTATCCTAGCCCAATCTGAAATAAAAACAAAGAGGTTTTTGCTCCATGAGTAACTGATCCCATCAAGAGATTTAGACTGCCCAGAGGGGCACACTCTACTCATCATCATAGCAAACATTTATAAGTTTATTGTTGGATTGGTACAATTTCCTCTATTTCTTGCAATAAGTGCTAGGAAGGTACTTTTCTTAGGAAGAATGATAACGATACATTAATATAACTTGGCTTTGCTGACATCTTTCTCAAATTTGCTCAAAAAAACAGTGAAATCTGTGGGAAAATACTTTTTTTCCCAGGAGTTAGGCCTTCAGTGTATAAAGTTTCTATTTGAGAAAATCCACATGATTTGAATATGATTTGTAAATGTGAAATAGCTGTGCATTTCCTCTGAGTCATTATGCCTTGTGGAATTCACTGTGCTTCCATTTTCTCACTGTTGTGCTTGATCAGACCCATGAATAATATTTTAGATGTTTGTGTTTGTACACATTTTGGATTCAGTCCTCACCCAAGGAGAACTCCTGTTAAAAAGATATGACATTCTTGAAAATCTACTCTCCTGGAGAAGGTGGAAGAGGAAAATTCAGGTCTGCGGGTAAATCTCTCATAGAGGTACAGAATGCCATACAACATTTGGATATCACAGAGATGGATATGTAAAGGAAAACAGTTATTTAAGTCTTTTTTGGGTGTATAGCATTACCTGTATATGACTTTTCACCACTACATTGAGAGATAATGTGACCTAATGTATAGTTCACTGGAGAAAATCTCAGGAAAGCTGGCCTGTCTAGCACTGTCACTGGCCTGTAGAGCACCCGTGGGAAGTCACTTCATTTCTCTGTGCATCAGTTTCCCTGTCTGTAAAATGGGGATAGCGATGCTTACCTTTGTAAAGTGCTTTTAATGTCTAAGGATGAAAAGCCCTATACAAGCTAGGTATTATTATTACTTATCCATAATTTATTAAGTTACTCTCATATTTGGAACTATTAAACTCTCTTAATGAGCCCCATACATTAATGTAAGGGTGCCCATGGACTTTAGAGGGCACTGGAATCAGGCCTATAGCTACTTCTGTTTATCATTTTAAAATAAGAATATACCTATGACTTCCAGAATAAACCTTTTAAATACAGCACATGAATCTTTTTTTTACCATGTTCTTTAGAATCAAGTCATTGATGTTTCTCTCTCAGAAAATCATTTTCTATGTTACTGAAGTTTTTACCCTAATTTAAAAAACAACAACATTTCTTATAACTTTGGACACTAGAGATTTCTCTTCTCTCACAAGTTTATATGCCAGCCTATAGGGGCAGTCCCTTGTCTTAATACAGCAGATGTATTTGCTAGTATATTGCTGTTAACAAAGAATATAGCTCTTGAAAATCTGAAGTGGTTGTGATTTGAATAGTAAGATACTTTTCCCTACTGTTGCCCACACTCCTTTGCATGTTTATTTCCTAATTTTATAATGCATCTGTAATTTATAATCTGAAGTAATATAGCATTCTTGACCTAATATACATATGTAGAGATGTAATATTCTACAAACTTGTGATTTTTTAAAAATATAAACTTTTATGCTCCTTGAAAAACTAATAGCACTGGCAAGAGCCAGACACATTGTGCAAATACACATCCATTATCCTGACCAGCAACACATCAAGTATTCCAGTCATGAGCTTTTCCTGAAAATAGATTGCTACCCCCCCCTCCCCCATTACTATCTGAGGTTGTAGAAGGGGTTGGGTGGGTACTATAAGGTAAGAACAATTATATCACTAGGTGAAAGTGGAATATAGAGGTTACAGCTAGGAACTGAGTCAGAACACCTGGGTTCTATTTTCAGTTTTGTGATTCACTTTATAGTGACCTTAGCCAAAACATTTTAATACCTCTCAGTTTACACATCTGGAAACTATTCCTCAGAACACCTACATCCCATGGGTGTTGAGAGTTTCAGAATGATTTGAAATATTTGGATGAAAATCATATTTAGGGATGAAGAGGGAGAGAGTAAAGTGAACATGTTTTCCTATCCTTGCATTATTTCTTGTTATTTTTCCTTTACATTACTTTATTTAACTTTCCCACACTTGTTTTCATATATCTCCCCCCTCTTACTTTCTGACTCTCCCCTACTCCCACACCCTTGCCATTTCTTCACCAATTATTTTACATAGACACACACAGAGAATTTACAAGCCCTCAGCACCACTCTGCAAAGACACCTGGGTCTTCCAGACTTACTCCCATCCCCTCCTGGGTCTCAGAACCCACTTCTTCCACTCCTAATTCTCCTTCAGTTCCTCCCTTCATATTCTTGTGTAGAGCCTCTGTATCTTTCTCTTCTCGCTGCTTTGATCAGGATGTAGGCACCTTGGCCTAGCAGTCAGACCAGGAGCCAGGTCTAATGGATACAGCAGGCATCCAGACTAGGGAACAGAGCCAAGGGTCTGCAGCAGAGTCAACTGCCAATTACCAGAGCCAGGAATCTAAGATGAGGGTCAGCACCAGGATCAGATACCAAATGCCAGAGCCAAGAGTCAAGTCAGAAGCCAGGGTCAGAGCCAGGACTGATAACTGATGGCTGGGAGTGAGTCAGGAAGCGGAGGAGAGACAAGGATTGAGAACAGGAGCAAAAGGAGGGGTGAGGCCGGAATCAGGAAGAGTGTTGGGAAGCAGGGTCCAACACAGCCATAGCAGGAAATCTCCTAGTTTCACAGATAACTGTCTCTGTCTCCTTCTGGCATAAATAGTATGGTTGGACCAGTGGGTGGAGCTGGGCAATCCTCCAATCAGGTCTTCTGGTGGGGAGGTACCTTGATTGGGACTATAATCCTACTAGCTTCTCAGCTGACTAGTTTTCCACAGGGGTTGGGTGGAGATCAGGATGCGATAGCTGTCTGAGAACTCTTAGACCTGGGTTCAAAACCTAGGGCTTCACATACCCAGTGGTGGGTGAAATGGGATAGGAGGTGTTAGTAGAGGAGGGTCTGTGTTTGTTCTCAGTGCCCCTTTAGGACCGTAGGCGGAAGCTTTACTGCATCAACTCCCTTCTCACCCCAGACAGTATTAGCTTCTTAGTTTTAGCAGCAGAGCCAGGAACATGTTGGGTGGCAAAGCAAAGACTGAGGAGATTAGGGTAGCAGGAAGGGCTGAAGAGCCTATAAGGAGGAGTACTCCAGCTAGGCAATTCCCTGGTTTGAAGGAGTTACTGGTGGGAGTCTGCAGTGAGAACCATCACCTTATTGGCTGAGAGCTGGTGTGCGGCAGAGTCTCAACAAAAAGGCAACATCTAATTGGCTGGGGGTGTTGCCTTCCTGCTGAGAATGTGTCCTTGACATAGCCACTATGCTGAGGGTGTACAACCCCCCTACACTGAGAGGACTATGTGAGGTTGTTTCCACTCCCTTCTGTCATCTTTATGCCATTAGAAAGTGGCCACCTCTAAAGGCAAAGCCCTTGTTCTTCCAGATTTGGGAAACTGAATTAGGGGAAGATTTTCAAAAGTACTTAAAGGGACATATGGAACACAAATCCTATTGGTTTTCCCTCTCTAACATTCCTATTCCATTTTCTAATGCGCAGATGTCACGGTGACAGGTATTTCATCAATGATGAGAATTAGATTTTACTTTTTAAAGTATTTGCTTTTTGGTAATTTACAAAACACACCACTTTATGTGAATCTACTAGTTTTATGAAAATTATAATTAAAGAAAGCCATCTTTATGTTATGGCATGAGGGCCCTGGGCTTTTTCTTTTGAAGTGAAAGAGAGCACCCCAGTGAGAGAGCTTCATTCAGGACACCGGCAGCAGAGCTTAGCCCGATCAGGTCTTTGAAATCCGGCAGCAACAAGGCAGCAAATCTCTGTGAAGCTGAAGGATCATGCAGTGCTACCATGACCAGCAGCACCATCACTGCCATTCACCCTCTGACTTTGATGACAACTGACAATGCTCAGTATTAAAGGACAATAGAGCAGTAACTATTTGCATTACTGCCTCCATTTCTTTGCTCTTTAGAGAAAATGGAAAATACATTTTCCCCAGTGTAAAAGTAGGAAATCAGCAAAAAGCCGATAAACAAGCGTTTTTTTCGGCTTTATTCCTAGCAAAAGTAAAATAATCTCTTGCCTCTATCATCCTTACTGTTACCCTGGAATAAACCAAATCAAATCCAGATCTGCCTAGTTAACATTAAACAGTTACCTGCCATTATTATATAACTTGTTTAACTATTGAATTACAGTAAAAGCTGTGACAGGTTTCAGAGTGGTAGCTGTGTTAGCCTGTATCAGCAAAAAGAATGAGGAGTACTTGTGGCACCTTAGAGACTAACACATTTATTTGGGTTTTAGCCCACGAAAGCTTATGCCGAAATAAATCTGTTAGTTTCTAAGGTGCCACAAGTACTCCTTGTTCTTTTTAGTAAAAGCTATGTTATCTGTCACTTTGCCAACTGGAAAGCTCTAGAAACTAGCATTTCTGATATCTTCCAATACAAATCTTCAATAGGATTGCCAGGTGTCCAGTTTTTGACCTGAACACCTGGTCGAAAAGGGGCCCTGGTGACTCCGGTCAGCACTGTTGACCAGGCCATTAATAGTCCGGTTGGCGCGGGGCTGGTAGGCCCCCTACCTGGCTCTGTGTGGCTCCCCAGAAGCGGTGAAATGTCCCTGCTGCTCTTAGGTGGAGGAACGGTCATGGGGGCTCCGTGTGCTGCCCCTGCCCCACCCTGAATGCTGGCTCCGTAGCTCCCATTGGCTGGGAACTGTGACCAATGGGAGCTGTGGGGCAGCGCCCGCAGGCAGAGGCAGTGAACAGAGACACCTGGCTGCACCTCTGCCAAGGAGTATCAGGGACATGTTGCCACTTCCGGGGAGCTGCCTGAGGTGAGCACCACCCGGATCTGGCACCCCAGAACACCTCCTGTGTCCCAACCCCCTGCCCGAGCCCCCTCATGCTCCCAAACTCACTCACTCCATTGGTAAGTATAGCTCTTAGTTAACAGGAATTTTTGACTAACCGGCACCTCCCATTCCACCAACATGCCAGATAAAGCTTTTAGTGTAGTTACATATACAGGGCCAAAGCCTATTGTACATGTACATTAGGGCAGAATTTGCTCCATTGTGTATATTGTTTTCCACTACTTCTTAATGGCATACATTCAGCTACGTTTTGCTAAACTTCTTATAGCCAAGAGAACAAAGTGTAGCTCTTAAGGAACCCTGTTTGGCTCAGATACAATACACCTTTGCTAGAAAAATGTGCCCTTTCCCATATGAGTTATGCTAATCCACTACTTGTCATCCTAGGCTGCTATGTGCCATGCAGTTGCTTAACCCACTGGATCTGCAAACCTTGTCTAGCGCTATCAAATGATCAGACTGTGTCATTTTATTTTGCATACTCCCGTCATCCAATCAGTCCAGAAATACCAAGAGAGCAGCATCTTTTGAAGCATTACAGCACCTTTGCTTCTGGCCCCAGATGGAGATGAGACTAAAGTGTGATTTCAAAAATGGCAAAGAAAATGTGTGACAGATTGAAATGACAAGGCTTTGTTGATAGTTGGTGATATAGTAAAGTGAAATACATTCCCTTGGTCCCTAAACAATATGTGTAGTGCTAGAAGTGCATTACTGAGCATATTCACTGAGCTCAATTACAGCCCAAGTCAGAAAAGACTAACATCATCTGTACATCTGCTGTAGTCCCCCAAGTTCTGAGACAACCTCACACATGCTGCTTATTTTATTTGGTATGACTTTGGCATCCATGAATTTCAGAGGCCTAAAGGCAACAATAGAAATGTTGTGATCAATGCCTTTCTTGCTCAGGAGTATTGTAATGCTACATTAGGCAGTCCTTGACCCATTCATTTTGTTTGTCTCAAAGAGAGACCCGGCACCTGTACTCAACAAGGGGGATTAAATCAGCTCTTCCCAAAAGTTAGAATGTATGGGATGTCTTTGGTAAATCTAGTGCAATATTTTGAAAATGCAGTGGACTATGTCTTCTGGGTAGTAACATTTTCAAAAGCTGCCCTTTTCTATGTAATTTACTGACATTAAAAAAAAACCTTTTTGGTGACTTGTCAAGCATTTCTGACATTGCCATCCTATTTGTATCAAGTAAAAAATAATATCTTTATACAAAGGTGTTATGAAGGGCATTTTACTGATGCACATACCAAGCAAAGGAATAAACTTGTTCTTGGAACAGATAGTTTTACATTTTTACATGTGTAAAATATACAGTCATAGCATGGGCCTCTTGAACATTTTGAATATGGGAAGCCTATGTACATACAAATTTGCACACACAATGATCATGATTACATGTGCATATGTCTAAGCATGTTTAGCTGGATTGTACATGCAGTGGTGGTAACTGTGTATGTAACTGTGCTAGCAAAGGTCTTTACCAACTGAAATGTTGGCTTGTATCAGAAAGGAAAAAAAGAAGGATCAGCAAATGCTTCTTCTATTGTTGTCTCTGCTTAAATAACCATCACATACCCCCTATTCCTTATGGAACTCGTAACATTTGAGTTGTATTAAAATTCAGATATCATACCCAGGTGCTTGCCTGCTCATGTGTAGGGCAATCAGTAGCTTCAACCATCAAGATTGAAAACATAGACGGTTATTTGCCCTGACTAGTATCTTGGCCCAGGCATAGGCCAGTATAGAGCAGGAGTAACTCCATCAAAGTAAATAAAGTTATACTCTTATAAAATGGGTATGAAAGTATAATCAGGCCCATAATATCAACCTGATGTTATCAGTTTGTTCTACATATTCGGAGCCAGGTAGTTTCACATGACTGGGCAATACTATATTTCCCAGGAGGTGGCCAGCTACTAGAGTAGATTTAACTGGTTTTCAGAGTTGCCCATCTGATGACTGAATTCAAGCTTTGAACCTTCCAGATGTAGCAGATGAGGCAGAAAGGAGCCTTTCTCTAATAAAAACAGGCAGAGAGGAGCAATGTTTCCTTTAATTCAGTGTCACTGTTTACAGGCCAGTCGTGATGATTTGGGAAATCTATGTACAACTTACACATTCTGTTTGATACTGGGGAGTCTCTACATATATTGTGTCAGACTGCTGAAGAGGTGAACTGTAAAGAGTCCACTAGGCTGAAGCTCTGGTAAAGGGTGTGCTTAAGCTATTGGGGAGCCTGGGAGGCCAGCAGTTGTCCTGGGGCTCACAAGGTCCCATTTCTGTGAAGGGGTAACAAGAGAGTCTGTGCCCAGAAAGTGTGCCTGAGAGACCAAGGAAAAAGATAGTGCTACAGCCTACTCAGAGCAAGGAATGCTTAAGAGCAATGGGGCTAGTGTGTGAGGTCCAAATACAACTGCCTGGTGAGTGTTCAGCAGAGGGGCTCTCCCAGGTATGCGTGTGACACAAGCATATTATATGATACACATTGTCATTGCTTTCTGCCTAAAAAAGACTATCAATGGCAAGACAACACACCTGTAAGTAAGTATGCACCGTTAGTCCCTTGTATGGGTATGTAAGGCAGCTTACAACTAAGCCCACAGTGAACAGCAAAATATTAAAACACATATTGTTGTATAATTTTAAACTAGTTAGTAATTACATGATAACAATATCAACCTACATACCTGTGCTGCTGTAACAGAAGATCATGGGTTGTACTTGAGAGCTCTTCCTTGGTAACACTATCTGGATCACCTAGCTAGTCAACTTCTGATCCAGGGACCCCTCCATTGCCTCATTTCTGAAACAGACATGATGCTTTTACAAAAATAAAGGAAAACCAAACCCTTTACAAATGCAAGTAGGATCTAGCAGTGATATGGTGAAGTGAAAAGGGTGGGAATGAAGGTACTCCCACCCTTGCCACCTCCACGTGGAAGTTAGTTCATAGATTCATAGATCCCAAGGCCAGGAGAAGGGACCATTCTGATTATCTAATCTGATATCCTGTACAACGCAGGCATAGAACTTCCCCAAAATCATTCCTAAAGCAAATGTTTGAGAAAAAAACCATCCAATTCTGATTTAAAAATTGCAGTGATGGAGAATACACCATGGCACTTGATAAAATTGTTCTAATGGTTAATTACCCTCATTGTTAGCTTCAACTTCCAGCCACTAGATAGTGTTATACCTTTCTTTGCTAGATTGAAGAGCCTATTATCAAATATTTGTTCCCCACATAGGTTCTTATAGATTGTGATCAAGTCACCCCTGAACCTTCTCTTTGTTAAGCTATGTAGATTGAGCTCCTTGAGTTTATCACTATTAAGCATGTCTTCTAATCCTTCAGTCATTCTCGTGGCTCTTCTCTCCAATTTATCGACTTCCTTCTTGAATTGTGGACACAAAAACTGGACACAATATTCCACCAGTGCCAAATACAGAAGTAAAATAACCTCTCTACTCCTCCTATTTACTAGCTATAAATTCCATTAAATCGTACAATGAACCAATGATCTTCTTTTTATACTGAGTGGAAAAATCTGGTACTCCTATCAGGATTAGTTCAAATTTACATTAGTGCACTGGCAAAAGGGTCAATTATTCCCTCCCCAAGCCATTCCGATCCTGCAGTGTCCCATTCTCCACGTGTTCAGTCCTCCCAATGGCCACCTGGCGGAATTAAAAAGAGGGGGTAAAATAATCTTTGTCATCTAATATATTAGGAATTTATATATTACGTACATACATATATCTAAAATTTCAAATACAACCCCTGCCCCTCCCCACCAAAAAAACTCAAGAGGTCACACCATGCCATGCTTCAATGGCCCAATCAATAATGTTGTTTCCTGCCGTTTGTTTGACTAAATGACTTTGCATCTCACTGTGTCTGTGCAATAAGTGCAAGCAATGTGGAAAACCTTTCTTATATATCCTTAATTTCACTGGAGGCTGAAACAAAAGAGCTTCAAGAATCAGGCTCTCACCATCTAAGTATCTCTTGCCAAATCACTTTTCTCTTCAAAATGAACACCTGTGGATATTGCTGCTGTTGATGATTCTCACACATTCACATTCTGATTACCTACTATTGACTTGCAATGATATTGGATTGTCATATTAACCCTTTGTGCTCCTTTTTGAAATGTTTGTAAAAAGGAAAGCCTGGTAACATCTACTTGTTTTTGCTTCTTCACGTCTTATGCCACAGAGCCATGAAGACCTCTCAGTAGAGCTCTGTAAAAAAATCTGAATATCAGTTTTTCAATTAAAATTGGTCCTATTTTTGAAGTCCAGTGAAAATGTTTTCAGTTAAATTGTCATGATTTCCCCCCTCATTTTCCCACCAGTTATAGAACTGGTTCAATTTTTTCAAATTTTAATTTCTTGATGAAAGAAAGAGGAGAAAATGACGATAAAATGTTCAAAAATATTTTTCATCATTATTTTGTCTTTACCAAGAGTTTATCTGAATTGCATCAATAGAAACAGAAAGATAATCAAATTCTTAGAATCAGGTAGAAATATATGGACACGCTGTCTTTTTTTATTTAAGAAATCCAATTAATAAAATGCTACACTAAAAGACACTCTGAAGTTGGAATATTGTTACGGTATACAATGGCTCCTTTGTAAGCTTTGATTTATCATTTTTATAAACGTCTAAATCTTGTCTATAGTTTCAATAAAATGTAACCCAGGAAGCCTCAACAGATTGGTTAACACCTTGAAACCTCAATTCAAATTAAAATAATTACCAGCAATGTTTGGAGAAAAAGGAGTTGAAGCTATTTCATCCTTTTTTTTTGCCTTTAGACCAAAGACATGTTTTTTTCAACATATGATGTGCAAGGACAATCCAGCCTTTTGAAACAGATAACATTAACCATGAAAGATGACTTTATCTGAGTTGAGGACCTAGTATATTCAGTGCAGAAATATTGTTTGATATGGTATTCATTTGGCTACATACAATTGTCTGAATATGGATAATTTATCCTCTTTCTCTATGTTCGCAACATATCTAGTATTTCACTAATAATCTCAACATGAATAACCCTATTCTTCTCCCATTGAAATCAATGGGTATTTTGTCACTGACTACAATGAAAGAAGGATCAAGTTCACACTAGCAGTATGTGCAGGGAGCAGAAATCTGTATGCCAGATTTCAAAGTGTTTTTATGTTAATTAATATTCTTTTATTTATATTGATACATTTCGTACATTATCTTGGTGGATAAGAGGCAAGAGAAACTGTTTCCAGATTATACATAACTCAGAAATTATGAAAAATGCATTGTTCAACATGTAAATCCAGATTTTCAGATACTGGCTTCTGTTTTGCAGATACAATTTTGTACTAACAACTTAGTTTAGATGCCCATATCACTGCTTGGCATCTAGCTGATCTAATTTCAGTTGCAAATAATCCTGGGCTTACAATTGTACCAGTAAAAACAGAGACCAATTAATAGCAAACAGATGAAAATTTGATTCATTATTAACTTCATCGACTATACACGACAGTGTAGTGGGATAATGTCCTACTAGTCCCTAGCCCAGCCCCACTCAGATTGTGACTCTGGCTATGGGGAAGTGGTCAGGGACTAAACACCCATTACATCTTACTGAGGGTACGTCTTCACTACCCACCAAATCGGTGGGTAGTGATCGATCTTTCGGGGATCGATTTTTCGCGGCTAGTGTAGATGCAAAGAAATCGATCCCCGATCGCTCTGCCGTCAACTCTGGCAATTTACCGTGGGAAGGGCGGAAGCGGAGTTGATGGGGGAGCGGCGGCAGTCGACCCTGCGGCGTCCTCACAGTGCGGTAAGTCGATCGAGGTACGTCGACTTCAGCTACGTTATTCACGTATCTGAAGTTGCATACCTTACATCGACCCCACCCCCCCCGCAGTGTAGACCAGGGCTGAGAACAAGTGCTCAGGAGCGGAGTAAGGTACACCATGACAAAGGGTGAAGTAATTTACTCCCTCCCCAAAGCAAAGAGGCAGCATGGTTGGAATTGTGACTAAGTCACAAATCACAATTTGGTTTACTCCTTGGGCAGTGCAGCTGTCATCAGATGTTTGGCTGTGTGTGTGTGCTCTCATGGGTTCTGATGAGGATTCCGAGCTGCCCAAATTGTATGACAGGATTTAGTCCTTATGAAGTGCTCTTTGGGAGACCCATGCCTAGCCGAGAAAATCTATTGTACCCTCCGGATTGGAAGACCATGAAAACACTGACCACAGCAACATGGATAAACAGTCTCAGATACTGGTTGGGTACAGTCCAGGGAGCAGCTGCAGCACAACAAGCTGCAGAACAGCAAAAGATGTCCAGCAAAAGATGTTAGCTTCTAATTTGATAGCCAAATTAGAAACACGGTATGCAAACTGGCACCTACATTTCAACCCTCAACTGGCAATCATTTTATTTGCTTATGTTAATTTATGTGAACAAGCAAAAACAATAGTTTCAGTGACAAGCACTGACTGTGTAACAATATGTCCAAAATTTTGAACTAAGTAGGCTGAATATACTGTAACTTTGCTCAGCTCTCCTCACCGACATCATACAATTTCTAGGGTGATCACAGAAACTTTGTAACACCCACATTTACACCAGTAGAAACAGAAATCCTCCTAAATGAGGTTTGAAACCGCAAGGTAACTTTCTGGAATGGTGACAGCTAAAATTAATACTTAATCAACAAAGAAATCAAAAGATTTTACAAAATATTGCTCATCAAGAAAATTGAAGAGAACCAGAAAAATAGTGTTGTGGGGGAGTTAGAGGAAAAGTCAAGGTTCCTCAAAGAAAGAACTAGAGACAAAATTGTACTAGGGACAGCCAGGTAACAAGTGGTGCAGTAACAATGGGCCAAATTAATCCCTTCTGTAAGCAAATGCTACTCCTGTTGACTTTATCAGAGCCTCACACTGCTAAGTCCTGTGGGTGAGGGACAATACAAACCAGTAGTTAAGAGAGATTGTCTGTCCTCATTCACATGTATCTATAAACTGCTAAGAAATTAAATTGACAAATTAACACCTTGATGAACAATGCATTTTTAACTGATGCTTCTTAGGAAATGACAATTTAGAGACACCTTTTTATTACCTCAGCAGCTATAATTGGCAGGCATGAGCACACAAGGATCCTCTAAGTAGGTAGCAAACCCAGTGAATGATTACAAAATCCTGCAAACACCAGGTCTGGGTTATTTTGAGTATGTCGCCTTTTTTTTTTTTTTTTTTTTTTTTTTTAAGGCATCCTAATGATCTCTTCCCTGGTGAAAAATATTTTCATGCCAAGATATTTCTCCATGTTATCAGACCTATTAAAATACTTCCCTCTAAAGACTGATAAAAGCACAAGAAATTGCAACTATAGTGCCAAGCCAACTTTCCCTCCTCACAGAAGCTTGGCGCTCCCTGGGTGGAGCAGAACTAGAGTAGCTCTGCTTCATGGGAAAGAGGCGGGCTTTGTGGAACCTCCATGACGCAGACCTCAGATCCACCAGGGCCCCATGCTCAAATGCACTGGGGAGGAATAAGGATAAAACTGATGGTTCTGCAGCCATTTGCAGAAAGGATGTGCAGTGGCCGTGGGTGCAAACTTCAACCATAAAGCTTCAGTAATAGCCACATCAGGGCTCTGAAGCTCTTCTATAGCCTCATGGGAGAATTTCTTTCCTCTAGACCTTAACAGATGCACATAGCTGAGGTACTCAGACTGCTTATTGGATTTGGCGCTATGCATGTAGTCTGTATGTAGTCCTCACAACTACATACTGTATGTAGTCCTCACAACTGACAGGCAAGAAAGTAGCAGTTTTATAGATGTAGAAATGGAACCACAGACTACATAAGTGACTTGCTCAAGACTACACAAGTTCCTGGAAGAGCGGGGATTTAAACACCTGAAAACAGAGAACTGTAATGGAAGTGCCTCCTCAACCATAAGCAGATAGCATAATTAATGTTATACTATTCTAATAAGCTTTATTTTTGTGGCCCTTACTATGGAGCTGTGACCAGCATTTCCATCGTGTTACAAAAGTAAAATACACCTATTTTGTGTCTTTGTTTCAGAGATAGGTGTCTTTTTAAAAGGAGGGGCTTGGGACCTGAATGCAGCTATGCAGCCTTGTCGTCAAGCTTTTAATGAAATGAATAGGTGTTAATTAAACTATGCTCTGTTTGAAACCAAGCGTGACTCTTACACGCTTGCTGAAAAAGCATCACACAAAACATGTGATGCTATGGCCCATAGGCATATATAGTTGATTTACTAGTCCATGCAGTTCTCAAAAATCTCTCATTTACTGGATATGTAGAGAGAGCTGTGTATTTTATTAAGGAGGGGGAAGCAAGATGAAATGCTACCCAATGCTGCATGGGGTGAAGTTTCTCCCTCATGGTCACAGTCAATGTAGTTCCACTGGACATGATTTACGGAGCTTTGCAGAAGTGCCGCCTTTTTTGAAGATCAGAGCACAGCTCTGGGGTCTTGTATCACAGCATTTCCCAGAGGGCATATGAAGCAGGTGGGAAAGGTCATAGGATTCTCCACTCCGAGTGTTCCATCGTCTAAATGTAGAGGATTGCTTCTCCTTCCCCAGGGATCTCTCCTCTTTGCCTAATTGAAATAATCCTGGAGGCTCCAATCCAACAACACACACACAATGAGTTCAATGGAAACATGCATTGCCTAAAGGTAAGCATGTACATAAGTGCTTTGCAGGATCACGGTTTGAATGTGTCCACTAAGTTTCATTTTTCCCTTTCTTGTGCACTGAAAACTCCCATTGACTTCAATGAAATTTTCAGGTGTTGTGATGGGGTATACCAGACCCTCTGAGGCCTACTGGAGACCTCCTGGCCCTGACACACCCCGCCCCAAAAAAGGGCAGTGGAGGGGGTCCTCCAAGCTGCCTAGAGTAGCTGTGTGCGAGACATCCAATAAGGGCCTAGCAGCCTCGTATAAGAAGATCTACAGGGCCAGAGGGAGTTCAGTTCCCTGCTGGAGCTGTAGGAGTGTGGATGGTTTGTGACTGGCTAATGGACCTACAGAACCCTGGACAAGGCAGCGCTGCCAGAAGCTGGGGGGAGCAAGAATGAGACCTGAGCTGGTTGCTGGGACTCCATTAGGATAAGGCCCTGAGCTAAGGGTGAAGATGGCACAGGGCTGCGGGGAAGTGGCCCAGGGAATTAGAGAAGTCGTGTGACATAGTTAAAGGGACCCAGCAGATGTCTGCGATCTACAGGATCCCTGGGCTGGGACCCGGAGTAGTGGGCCGGCCCAAGTCCCTCCCCCACACCCCATTAGCCACTGGGGGAAAGTGGCCTGGACATTGAGGCACCCCAAAGGAGAAACTGAACTATAGTGGCTCAGCTGGAGAGCTGTAGCCAGGAAGCCCCAAGAGGGCAAAGACATTGTCTCCAGGGAGGGAGCCTTGGGGCGCCACTCTATCCCAGAGCAGAGACAATCTGAGAGAGAGTGTGCAAGCATGCACACTTGGCCAAGGTGGTGCTCACAAGAGGTGAGTGCACCCTGTTACAGGTGTGCAGAGGATGCAGATTGGGTCACGACCCCTAACTCAACGAGCAAATTAACTGTGCGACAACCCACAGAAAAAAGAAAATCAAATACTTGTGGCACCTTAGAGACTAACAAATTTATTTCAGCATAAGCTTTCGTGGGTTAGAACCCACTTCATCGGATGCATGGAATGAAACGCACTTCCACCTTATCATGTTTCTCTGACTGTATAAATATCTGTCTACTGTATGTTTCATTCCATGCATCCGATGAAGTGGGTTCTAACCCACGAAAGCTTATGCTGAAATAAATTTGTTAGTCTCTAAGGTGCCATAAGTATTTGATTTTCTTTTTGCTGACACAAACTAACACGGCTACTACACTGTAACCCACAGAAAGACTCTGGTGAGAATTGTGCTTTGGGAAAAGGTCAGTAAACAGTGCTAAGTATTTTGCTAACTCACCAGCAAATTAAAACATTGCCATTATTCCTTAAAACAAGCAAGCAAACATAAACACAAGGAAAAAAACCTCAGACACTTAGCCGAGTACCCTTTTAGAGAAATTGCACTTGGCAACTCTTTCTACACAACACGGCACCACGAGTTCAGGATTAGAAATATTTAAATGGCTAAATCTTAATTTAAATGAAAGTTTTAAGCAAACATTTAACTGACATCTTCTTTTTGCAGCAAGTCTGACTCATGTTCTGGCATTTTATTTTAATTCACAATGTGACAAAGTTTGTATTGTCAAATTGATATTTCTACTTTGCATATAAAACATTCCCAGAGATATTTATTCTCAAATTCACCAAGGCAAGCAT
Organism: Macrochelys suwanniensis; assembly: GCA_033296515.1. Lineage (NCBI taxonomy): Eukaryota > Metazoa > Chordata > Testudines > Chelydridae > Macrochelys > Macrochelys suwanniensis. The sequence continues at coordinate 50,154,656 of CM065781.1, forward strand.
ATTTCATACAAGTTAGTCTTGAATTATAATTGAAATATTCAAGTGAATGGTTCAAACTTAAACTACCACTTAGTATAGTAGAAAAAAAAGGATAAATAGGTTAGGATACAAAAAATGAATTTAAATCAGAATTATGAACATTGGATTATAAAGAGAAGAGTATTTACCTCTTAGTTTTCTGTGTAGAAAAGACCACTGAAAACTGGATACAGCCAAGAATATTAAATATATATTTCTCATGAGAGTGATTTACAGAAGATATATTGTAATTCCACTCTTAGCTGGTATAGTGACTATTAACCATAGCTCCCTGAATGCAGGATAATAGACTCATCTTCCCATTAACACTAGATACATACTGCATATGTGCACATTAAGGACCTAGGGTTCTGTAACTCTTAGTTGTGCTGAGCCGTCACAATGGACTAGATTTTAGCCCACCAGTTGTGGCCACACAATGGCACAAGGTGTAACACACACGCACACACAACTTCTGCATGGCCTCCTTGCATTTCTCTTGCTGATACAGGATGGAAAAAGAAAGATAATCATGAGCTATGCCCATGTACACAGGTGGCAGGAAGTGAATGGAAAGGGACAGGGACTAGCTGGAGACTTGGCTCTGATTCCTCCCCAAAAAGACATCCACCAGAAATGAACTGGCATGGACAGGTTACTAATCTGAAATTCATATGGGTCAGAAGTATCCTCTGAGAGCTTTTTTCAGACTGGTGCAGGTGTGTGCTTCCTTAAAATGAGTAGGTTCTATAAGCATGGTCCAGCCCAATGATATCCATACAAAGTAAGGTAACACTCAATGTGAATATGTACTGGAGAAACTGGCCTTTAAAATAGCAAATCAATTTGTTCCTGTGACTGATTTCAATATAAGAATTTAGAAGCTCACTCAAAGCAATAATGTTTCTATTAGGAATTACCCATGCAACGATTAAAGTTAGCAAACAAATTTCTAACTATCCAAATAAATGTACTATGCATGAGATTATAAAAAAGCATGTAATCTACAAATGATGAGACCACTTCCAAGCATTCAGAGATTAGGTTCAGTTACTATAAACATCCAAAGGTCTGGATGCATATCTGAATTTACATAAGCTTCTTTGGTCTTGATGTCAGACTGGAAATCTCATGAGATCAGTCTCACTTCCAAAATTTCCAAAACATCCTGGTTTTGGCCAGATCAGAAATACCAGGAGAAGAAATGCAATAGCAGCTGGAGAAACAGATAATGCTCACAACTGGGATACATACAGCACATTAACTTTCTAAGCAGACTACCGGTGATAGATTTTTTTTTAATTTATGGGGGGTTTTTTTCTATCAAAATGTGGCCTTAAAAAAACCTGTGAAAAACTTTTGACCTTTTGAAATTTGCTACTTTTTATTGAACATTTTATCAAACATCTTTTTGAAAACATTTTCAAAATGGTTATTAGTTTTTCATTTGGGTTTTTCAGTAAGTGGAAGATTTCAATAATGATGTTTTTGAACTGATGTTTTTGATCAAAATTTCATTTAAAAATTCGATATATATTTTTAAATGGCCCAATTTTGAACCTTGTGAAATTTTTGAATTTTTTCATGAATTTTTTTTACTCTTTAACCAGCTGTAATATTGGCCATATGGATATTTCTCCTTGGCTTTTAAGAATCGGTATTCACCAAATATCTACTGCGAAAAGTGGGCTGAGATTTGCTCCTATCATATTAATCCATCTCTCTCACTCAAAATTAGCTTTACATTCTGAACCATAGCCATATCCCCGCTATTTATGATCTGATGGGTCATTTTCTTGGACTGTTCTTGCAAACCATGGAAAGAGCTGCTACTTCATAGAGTTTAATGCCAGAAGGAACCATTAGATCATCTAATCTGACTTCCAGGCCATTAAATTTCACTCAGCAACCCCTTAGACAAGTGGTGGGCAACCTGTGGCACATGAGCCGCATGTGGCCCATCAGGGCAAGCCACTGGCGGGCTGCCAGACCATTTGTTTACATTTGCACGACTGCCTGCAGCTCCCAATGGCCACGGTTCGCTGTTCCCAGCCAATGGGAGCTGCGGGAAGCAGTGCTGGCCTGGCACGGGCCACAGGTTGCCCACCACTGCCTTAGACTAAAGGATTTCAGTCCTCAGGAGACCAAACCACATGCCACAGGCAGAGAATGGGCGATACCAAGGTGCCACCAATGCCTGAGGCCCTGACAATGGCAAGGAGTTGATTAGGTCAGATATTCCTATATGAGCCCAGCAGGGAAAACATGCCCCATACAGCAAAAGAAAGTGAAAGTCAGAAAGATCATTCCTATATCATATCTGGCAATCAGTATGACTCTGAGCATGTGAGGAAGCCAGCCAGGCATCTAGAAAAAGGCTTCTCTGTACATCTCAGTGCTCTGGTCCATCACTCTCATTGTGAACTCATAGGATTATACTTTTTATGTAAACAATAGAAATAAATAAGAAATTGTTTCCACTCCTGGATTCACTGCCCCCTTATTATATTTACATTCTGTGGTTGTGTTCTATATATTCATCTCCAAAAAGCAGCATCAGAAAAAGTCATCCTTGTAAACAGTGTGTGTGGGTACTTATATTTGCCTTTATAACAATGTCCTCCAAATGCCATATGAATTAAGACACATTTTTCTAAAATAATTCCATGTGTAGAAAAACAATAATTCCTAGATTTATGAAAATTGTATATCCCTAATCCTTGCTAAAATCTATTTATCTCTCTATATATTAGGGATTTCTAAGGCCCCTATCACGGGAGTGTGTATATGCTACGTTTCTGATGTCCACTTACCTTTTTTTCATGCATATCATTAAAAGAGTGAGAAGTTAGTGCACATAAAGTATCTTTCTTTTAAAAGTGACCTTATTAAGTATCTTTGAAGGCCATGAAGTGCTGGAGGGGGCTCTCCAGGACTCCTGGGAACACTTGTTAAAATTCTATCAAACTGAAGGGAAGGTTTGGAGGAAGGTTTGGATGATTTCCTTGCCTCTGATGGAGTTTGCCTCCACCTTCCTCCCCTCTGGATACTGATAAATCATCCTGCACAGGCAACTTCATTAAAATACATCCAAAGAGCACTTCCTTTTTGCCATTGGAAGGAATCAGATTTCATCAAATAGCAGGGGTTTAAAAATAATATTCCCCATGTGGAGGAGATCCCTAGATCTTTCCTACAAGGTCTTCATCTCCACTGCATGGCAAATTATTCAAGTTGAACACTTTGCTGTACCTTAGATCTACCCAGTGTAATTTTCAGGAACAACGTTAAACGTACTTAATATACATTTATTTGCCGAGTGGTGTTGCCGCCTTCCTGGTTATAGTCATGACAGAGAGCTTTGTGGTTGTTGTTTGATTATGGAAATGAATGCATAATCTTGTGTCTTTTGCAATCTTAACATAACACATTTATACACCAATTACCGTGTTTACTAACTATATACAACATTACATGGCTTTGTTTTATTTTTTACATATAAATTAAATTAAAGTGAGGGCCACTAGAGGGCTCACCAATACTTACAGGGATGCTGCCCAGTTCCTATACACAAATAGATTCACTAGTGTTTTGCCCCTTCTCTCAGTGGATGCATTCTACACAGCAACCGGGAAGTGTAATTCCCAGCTCGGGTAGATATACACTTGCTAGCTCTGCTTGAGCTGGCATGCTAAAATTAGCAGTGTGGCTGGAGTGGCATGGCTCAGGCTAGCCACTTGAGTATATACCCAGGTCATCGGGTAGGCTTTTACACACTGCTAATTTTAGTATGCTACCCAAGCTCAGAATAACACTTCACAGACATACCCTTGAGCAAAATTCATTCCTGTGCAGCTCATGCAAGGCTTATGTGTGACATAAATTTTACTTAAAACGTCACTGTGAAAGCCTGGCTCAATTTAAATTAATAGCAAAACTCACTGACTGACCTCAGTGGGGCCAGGATTTCACCCTCTGGGCATAAGTCAGATTTAGATGGTGCCTGGCCCTTGTGAAGGTTCTCTGCACATGTGAATGGCTCTTACGGATGCTGCTTTTCAGAGATTAATATTTAAATGTGCAAACATAATTACAGAGGCAGTGAATTCAGGGGAGTTTCAAAGTTCCTTGTTCTTTTCTTAAAAAAACCCCACACAACAGGAATCATGGCCTAGATGCATGTTCCTTGCCAGCTAACAGTGGAGCATACTTATTCCTGGTTTATAACAAAAAAAAAGGGGGGGGGAATTGTGGGAGGCCCTTGTTAAAATATTGGCAACCTCTGAATCACTGTGGGATAATTCCTTCCGCATTTGTATATTGTTCCTTTTTATTCCTCTATTCATGTTTGATCTTAGCCAAGTATTTCTCTCTCTCTGATATTTCATGTTTTTCAAATATTGTTGTTTTCCATTGGGTGTATTGATTTAAAATCCAAAAGAACAGTTTGAGCATAAAAGTGAGTCATTCATCTTTCTCTGTGACAAACAGTTAATATGAATATTTACCTTTTTGTTTTCTTCTAAGACAAAGCTTGCCTTCAGTTTTGCTTCCCTATTTTCTGTTTCAAACATGTGTTATCTTAAATTGAAAACAGTTGTATCGCACAATAGTGGCAGACGCCTTGAGTTAGGTCATATGACCCCTGGGTGCAAGCAATCTGTGCAAGCAGTACTTTGACCGAAGACTCTCTTTATATTATTACCCCTTCATTGCTGCTAGAACTACATGTGCCCTGGCAGCAATATTCTATAGAATGTCCATTCAAATGAAACATCAGGACATTCAGACTCTGCCACCAGGTTTATACTGGAGGAACACATTTCACAGATGTACAGTATCTTGTTCCATATTCAGCAGAGAAAGTCTTCAGATAAACTATTGAGCTACTACAAACCTTTTCTTTTAATGAGCTTATAAAAGAGTAAAATAAAGGGCCAGATTCTGTGTTATGCTCCGGCACCTTTGTGCCTCCTAGCAATGCAAAGCGGCTGGATTCTGGCTGTAACTCACCAAAGCCAGCTCCTACACCATCTAGCCCCACACTCGTCACCCCAATGTATGGGACAGACCAAGGGTAGAGGCATAGTGGAGCTTCACTCTGCTATATCAATCCATCACTGCCCTAATGTCTTCTAGAAACCCTATACCAGAGGGATAGGATAAAGAAGTCACTAGGTGGCCCTAGCTCATGTCAAAGTTGGGTCAGGGAGTTGTAACTGGCTCTTTGGTGGCACTTCCTGCTTCCTGTACTGAGTGGAGCTTAGACCTAGGAGAATATTGAGCCCATAAACTTCAATGTCAGCACTACTCTTAGTTAAAAAGAACACTTTTGCAAACATTGAGCTCTTTTCCTGATAATGAGATGGACCAAATACCTGATTTGTTTACATTTCTTTGGGCTAGACTTTTCATTTACTTTGAGCTCAGTGTTGATGGTGGTGGGCAGGTGTGCCACCCCAAGAGCAGAGCAGGGAAGGATCTGGAAAGACACCGTTCCCTTCCTGCTCCCTACTTGTTCCAGGAAGGTAGTACTTCCTGCTCCCTCCTCAGATGCTCCTGAATGGAAGAGCAAGTAGCACAGCACTCACCTGCTGCTGCGCAAGTAGGCTAGGGAGCAGACTGTGAAGGGGCAAAAGTGGGGGAAAGCAGAGTATGCCTTACTGCCCGTCATGTCCCTGTGTAGTCTCACACGCTGAGCTAATTAAGCCCTTTATGACCAATTAAAGAAAAAATAGAGAGTTGGAACAATACTGACAAAATATTCTTCTACATCTATCTCCTCCAGTCAGTAATGAGCAGTCCCTTTCCCCACACTGCCAAGGATAAGTCTGAAGAGGGAGAGACATTTGTTCATATTCTGATGGGTGCCTATGGATCCTGGGGGAAATGAGTTCTGCAGTGAAGGAACCCTTAGCCAGAATGCCCTTTCAGCAGCCTCTCTGTAACACAGGGAGAGATAAGGAATCTGTAAGCAAAGCAATGTCCCAAAGGTCTTTATAGGTCCCAACCGACATATTAAACTTCTGCCAGAAATCCACTGGGAGCCATTGCAGATCATGGAGAACAGTGCGCTACCTGTGGACCATCCTGTGTAATTGGCTTCACTTTCCTGCAAGTCTTAAAATCGGTATTATTATGTCTTATAATAAATCTTAAAGTCTGTACTATTCATCTGTCTCCAGGTGATAAAGGCCTGGATGGCAGTTGCCACATCCACATCTGATCTGAAAGACAAATCTGAAACTTTATTGTCAAGCACAAATAGAGAAAACCATTTTTGACAACCATTACTCCATGGACATCCAATAAAAGACCCCCTAGGTATGAACCAGGATACCAAAGAGCTGCAGTTGGAGGTACTGATATAATCTGATTCATTTCTCTGGTACTACATTTACTTTCAAGAGAAAGTGTCTGAAGACTGTTAATTCCTTTCATACCCCATATTGTAATGAACTTCCTGCGATATTGCTGTGTATCTTCCCTTGACCTCATATGAGCTTGAGGGAAAGGATGTAGCCAGCAGAGGACATTGTATTACTCAATTTAACATTCTGCCAATAGTTTTTCTCTAGATAATTTGTTTAATAGAGAATAAGGAAAGGATAGAGCACTTTCAATTTGTACAGTAGTCAGAGTGGCTTTGTCACTTTAGTTGGCATGCTCAGCTCAGGAATTGGTAATGTCATTTGGCTGGACATTTTCTTTGTGTTATTCAATATAACAGCAGCAGACATACTGAGCAATATTCAGATTCATCCTGTGGTTGATGTTCCTGAACTTGGAGAACATTCATGGGTGATTGTGACTGTGACTTACTCACATGTATTTTTCTTTCTTTTGCAATGTTTGAGTCTTATTTCAGCTTCCTTCTTGACATGCAGCCTATGGCAGTGTTCTAGGAAGACAAGATTTCATTGACACTTAACAGAAAGATGTGTGAAAAATGGCAATGACAATGATGGATTGGTGGCTAGTGAAATAGTGAAAAGAAATCTGTGCCCAAAGTGTTTGGATAATAACAGTAATGTGAGGGTGCTATATTAAGCAGTACTCCTTGCTGAAATCAGAGTCTGAGAAATTATCATCAGTATAACCACAGCCACATGGACTTTGTTTCACCCATTTTCCCCGAGAAAATTTAAAGAAACAAATGCAAAAATAAATTGTGTTAATGTCTGTGTAACAGAAGGTTAGACTGTGTGATTTTTTTGAATCACTGCAGCATATTACGAGTCGTGTATGAACTATAAATGCCAAAAGTAATCTGTCACCGTTCTGAGGTGACAAAACAACATATAGATCTGCATATTTTAAAATGTTTTAAGTAAAAAAAAAAATAACTAAAACCCACTTCTCACAGACAACTGACTATTTTTGTGTGTGCCAAATATAAGGAAAAAGCATATCTATTTTCTATGCATTTTCCCTACAACCTGGAAAAAAAATAAGTATTTACTATGAGTAACACACATTTCTCCACCTACAGCATTAATCCATAGACAACCATATGAGATATTAATATTTTTACTTCAGGAGGTACTGAGCTAAAGCACTCCCAGGACTACTGGGGGAAGAGAGAGAGATATTTCCATGCTGAATAAAGAAGTAGGCACTTTTGTACTGGACTGCAAACTAATAATAAACAAACAAACAAACAAAAATAAATAATAAAAAGTTAATTCCCAATGTGATGTTACTAGCTGCTGTATGTTTAACTTGTACATATGGGGTTTTGCTCACTTGTTTGAATCCCTTCTTTTGCAAAACTGTTGTAAAATGAAAATGAAAAATAAAATGTGCTCTTTCCTTTTGAAAATCAAAATGAAAGTTGCTGCCTTAGTTACAACTTTAATAATTTTCTTTATTCCAACTGTAAGAGGGTGACTTGCCTCTGGGCTGCCCTGACTACAGGATGAACCACACCTGGTGGTCCCAGGGTGATCCTAGGGTCAAAGGCATCAGAAAACTGCAGGGAGAGAGGTGTTCCTACAGTGGTCCCTGAGGAAGGGGATAGTTCCTTGTGGAGGATGAGTACTGCACAATGGAATGCAGTGCAATGCAGCTTAAGCCTGGGGGGAGGTGTGTTGTGTTCATTGTGAGAATGTTGGTAATTTAATGATAACCCCCCCGCCCCCTCACCCCCATGCACACACACACACACCAGACCTAAGGTAGGGCTGTGATTGAAAAAGACTGTGTGGAGTTTGTTGAAGGAGATCTAAAGAAGGGGAAAACAGGGACTGAGACACCCCCTGGCCATGAGAGGGCGCGCAAGCAGTGGCTGACCCCACCATGCAAACATAATGAACATTACATAGCTGCACAGGGGAAATTCCACCACCTGTGTTAATGATCCTTTCTGGCCTTCCAAATCTACGAATTTATACTTGTCTATATATTTCCAGGTAAAACAAAAGCTGGCTAGCTGAACAGGCAGACTCCATTGTCAGAATCATTCAGCAATGCAGCTCTATAGCCAAAGGAGGTAAGAAACTATATCATCAGCATAAGAGTAAAAGGGAAACAAATGCTCTGTTAGATCTTCTGACAGGATCACATGGGATTTTACTGGTTAGAAACTGTAAATAAGCTATCTATTTAATCCTTTCATCCATAAAGCATGTGTGGAAATGAGTGCTGGTTATTCTCCAAAGATCATAGTCTGAGCAAATGCAGGACTCTGTTTAGGACAATCGAATGCAATAGACACATCTTCATGATTCCTCAGACCAGCCACACACTGAACATTTCAAGCACTTTAAGGTTCTTACAGCAATGTATTGCCATGATTACCGCACATGTTGACTATAAGGAAAAACACCTCTGCTTTGCTTTACTCTCCTTTTGAAAGATGCAATCCCCAATCTAGTGCCTTACATATAGAAAGTATGTTCAAGATACTATTTATTAAACATGTTTGAAACCATAAAGAGCTAGTACAGTAATTCCCTGAAATAACAGATCCATAGAGTTTAAGGCCAAAAAGGACCATTAGATTGTCTAGTCTGACTTGTCTAAAGAGCTCTTAATGACTAACAGAGGGAATTTTTAATTTTTTTTTGCAGAGTTCAAATGAAGTTTTCTACCTAATTGGATGGCATTTGGGAGGCTGCTTGTTTGTCTAAGTTCCTGACTCGTGCAAATGTAATTGTGTCCTCAGGGCTTCAGAAGTTGTGGGATTGTCCACTCAGTGTTACCAAGAGCTTTGCTAAGTAGAACACATGCATGAAAATGGGGGTGTTTCAGTTCATTGTTTACCGTACTATAGCAATGTGTTTGCCTCTTTTTTTTTAATAGCCTAGTATTATAGTCAGTTTAGATGCCAGATATTGAATTCAATTCCAGAAGGAAACATTGGTCCATGTTTTCTTCAAAAGCATATTTCTCAGTCAGAAATATACAAAACTTCCAATATTACTGCACAATTGACATACAAACAAGGATCATTATCACTAAAACACAGGGTTAAAGCTGAACATTTACCTGCTCAGTTGTGCATATTTAAGCTATTGCAGCACATATGAATCTATATGTAAAATAACCTGCAGTTCCTGTTCCTGTAATACCGAGGCACAACAGAGAAAGTTAATAACTCTAGAATTTCCTTGGTTTTGCCAGACCTTTAATACTATGTTCATGAAGCTTTTGTTGTGTGAAAGATAATGTTGTGGTAAAAGAATTAATATTGCTTAGTGTTCTTTAGGAAGTGCCAGGAAAATGTTTGAGATACACTGTCTACTTTTGTGGGTGTCACTTTCCTATGCATGGTATACCACCACTAACACGTTATTCCCTGAACTCTGCCGGCATTATGGAACGAGCCCCAGTGTCTCAGTCGAGACTGTGAACCTCTGGGTTTGAACAACTGTGGTGAGAAAACCTGGCAGATGTTCCACCACAGTTGGCCACAGCATGCCTTATCAGAGCAGCACAGAGAATGAACAGCTGATCCCCAGCTTTAGGCTTTTTATGAAGATTGCATTTTTTTCTTGTTTCAAATGTAAAATGACTGCAGTAGAAACAAATTAAACAAGTGGGCAAGTGTGGAATGATCTAGTCTCTGTTTTCAAATCCTGAACTTAGTTTAGAAGCTTGTACATATGCAAACTCTTCAGTGTGAGGCATATTCCCCCGTGCTTCTCTCTTACAGATGCAACACATACTGTGTTTTCTACAAAATGACATGTGGGTTGTGTTTGGGATTATTATTATTATTATTATTATTATTATTATTATTATTATTATTTTAACATTAAGGTTCCTAAGATCAGTCTTCCTTTTTGGAAAGGGGTTAAGAAATAAACCGTCATATTAGTTAGTCCTGCTGTCATGCAGCATGGTTGGGTAACAGGAGAGTGTGAGTGGGCCCAAGTAAACCAGGAATTCTTATTGCTCATCAGGAGACCTGGAGGATTCTCACCACAGTGCTGGCAAAAGCCAATGTCCTGCAACTCCTGGTGTGACTGGTTGATAAGGGAAGAGGGGACCAACACAGACTACATCACAAGTCGTGGGCACCAACTCTGGCCTTATTTCTGGTGGTGTCATTATGAGCTCCACTCATCCTCTTTTCCCTGACATTATCATAGAATCATAGAATCATAGAATCTCAGGGTTGGAAGGGACCTCAGGAGGTCATCTAGTCCAACCCCCTGCTCAAAGCAGGACCAAACCAAACTAAATCATCCCAGCCAGGGCTTTGTCAAGCCTGACCTTAAAAACCTCTAAGGAAGGAGATTCCACCACCTCCCTAGGTAACCCATTCCAGTGCTTCACCACCCTACTAGTGAAAAAGGTTTTCCTAATATCCAACCTAAACCTCCCCCTCTGCAACTTCAGACCATTACTCCTTGTTCTGTCATCTTCTACCACTGAGAACAGTCTAGATCCATCCTCTTTGGAACCCCCTTTTAGGTAGTTGAAAGCAGCTATCAAATCCCCCCTCACTCTTCTCTTCTGCAGGCTAAACAATCCCAGTTCCCTCAGCCTCTCCTCATAAGTCATGTGCTCCAGCCCCCTAATCATTTTTGTTGCCCTCCGTTGGACTCTTTCCAATTTATCCACATCCTTCTTGTAGTGTGGGGCCCAAAACTGGACACATTACTCCAAATGAGGCCTTACCAGTGCCAAATAGAGGGGAATAATCACATCCCTCGATCTGCTGGAAATGCCCCTACTTATACAGCCCAAAATGCCGTTAGCCTTCTTGGCAACAAGGGCACACTGTTGACTCATATTCAGCTTTTCGTCCACTGTAACCCCTAGGTCCTTTTCTGCAGAACTGCTGCCCAGCCATTCGGTCCCTAGTCTGTAGCAGTGCATGGGATTCTTCCGTCCTAAGTGCAGGACTCTGCACTTGTCCTTGTTGAACCTCATCAGATTTCTTTTGGCCCAATCCTCTAATTTGTCTAGGTCCCTCTGTATCCTGTCCCTACCCTCCAGCATATCAACCACTCCTCCCAGTTTAGTGTCATCTGCAAACTTGCTAAGGGTGCAGTCCACACCATCCTCCAGATCGTTGATGAAGATATTGAACAAAACCGGCCCCAGCACCGACCCTTGGGGCACTCCACTTGATACCGGCTGCCAACTAGACATGGAGCCATTGATCACTACCCGTTGAGCACGACCATCCAGCCAGTTTTCTATCCACCTTACCGTGCATTCATCCAGCCCATACTTCCTTAACTTGCTGGCAAGAACACTGTGGGAGACTGTATCAAAAGCTTTGCTAAAGTCAAGAAATAGCACATCCACTGCTTTCCCCTCATCCACAGAGCCAGTTATCTCATCATAGAAGGCAATTAGGTTAGTCAGGCATGACTTGCCCTTGGTGAATCCATGCTGACTGTTCCTGATCACTTTCCCCTCCTTTAAGTGGTTCAGAATTGATTCCTTGAGGACCTGTTCCATGATTTTTCCAGGGACTGAGGTGAGACTGACTGGCCTGTAGTTCCCCAGATCTTCCTTCTTCCCTTTTTTAATGATGGGCACTACATTAGCTTTTTTCCAGTCATCCGGGACCTCCCCCGATTGCCATGATTTGTCAAAGATAATGGCCAATGGCTCTGCAATCACATCGGCCAACTCCTTTAGCACCCTCGGATGCAGTGCATCCGGCCCCATGGACTTGTGTTCGTCCAGCTTTTCTAAATAGTCCCGAACTACTTCTTTCTCCACAGAGGGCTGGTCACCTCCTCCCCATACTGTGCTGCGGAGTGCAGCCGCCTGGGAGCTGACCTTGTCTGTGAAGACAGAGGCAAAAAAAGCATTGAGTACACTAGCTTTCTCCACATCCTCTGTCACTAGGTTCCCTCCCTCATTCAGCAAGGGGCCCACACTTTCCTTGACTTTCTTCTTGTTGCTCACATACCTGAAGAAACCCTTCTTGTTACTCCTAACATCTCCGGCTAGCTGCAACTCCAAGTGTGATTTGGCCTTCCTAATTTCACTCCTGCATGCCTGAACAATATTTTTATACTCCTCCCTGGTCATTAGTCCAATCTTCCACTTCTTGTAAGCTGCTTTTTTGTGTTTAAGACGAGCAAGGATTTCACTGTTAAGCCAAGCTGGTCGCCTGCCATATTTACTTTTCTTTCTACACATCGGGATGTTTTGTTCCTGCAACCTCAATAAGGATTCTTTAAAATACAGCCAGCTTTCCTCGACTCCTTTCCCCCTCATGTTATTCTCCCAGGGGACCTTGCCCATCAGTTCCCTGAGGGAGTCAAAGTCTGCTTTTCTGAAGTCCAGGCTCTGTATTCTACTGCTCTCCTTTCTTCCTTGTGTCCTTATGCATGGATGCAACAGGTTACCAACAGGGGAGCCAGCAGAGGAGCCAGATGACTTGAAACCAGAATCCTGTGCAGCCAAAGCAAGGGAAGCAAGTTTGACCCAAGGCCATAAACATTGCTGCTGCTGGTTATTGCTGTGAGAGCAGATATCTAAGCCAGTCTCTTTCCCACCAAGATTTCACATTCTTCCCAGAGCAATACTGATCCTTATGGCCTGTACACTATGACTAAAAAAGGAACAAAATTAAAGAAGCATGCAAACTGGGACATTACCCTAGAAAATTACACCTAGAAAGTACATACGCAAAGTTCCATGTAAAACATCACCGTAAACTAGCCTTATTGTAACATAACTAATGTGTATATATATATAGTTCGGGGATGGGGGGAAACATCAGAAGGTTCAGTTTGGATCCACAACTGAATATTTCTCTCTTCTCTTGAAGTAGGAATTGTTTCATGAATTTAAAGTAATTTCAAGTCCTCAGATGAAAATTAAATGTTCAGAAGAAGTGTTAATGAACCAACTGGGCAGATGTATAGATGACAAGATGCCACTGATGGAATGGAGAGAGTGGGACACTGCTTTCAAAACTCAGACATACTTATGAAACTATGCTAGCAGGGAAAAAAAGTCCATTAAAAATCAAGCATATGGGATTCTCCTCTCAAACTCTGAACCGTAAACAGAGATGGTGGAATATTTCTATTTTCATTTATAATGCCCTGATTTTAGGAGGACAATGAAATAATTCTTTCAAAATTTAGCACTCTCTGCACTATAATCAGAATTGTTTGAAAATTCTAAGGCTCTGAGGAAGGCCCAAAAGATTGATCTCAGGGTTTGAATACGGGTCACCCTATGTTCTTTCTGTAATATTATTTTATCAGTATTAGCTACTGCAATCATGAATCAGAATTGGAATCAGAATCAATTGATTCTCACTGTTTTGCTTCCAAGTTGGATTGCTTGTCAAGAATGTCGCCTCATAGGCGTGTGAGAACTCCAAAGTGAAGTTAAATGGTTTTGTCACCCTGAGGACACAGGAGGCAACGTTTTTGACAAGCAAGGAGATGTGGAAGTGCATTCATTTATGTATTACTAGACTCGGGCCCCTGCTTTCAGCTTTAAGTTGCTGGTACAACCTGCTTTAAAATAGAAAGCAGATTTTAAAAGTAAATGTTCTTCTAACAGGAAAAATAAAGTATGCCTTTGTTTGGATCTGCACATCTCTGTCTGTCAGCTTTCCACTATTTCTGGTCAGCTACACAATGGAGAGCAGCTGAGAATTTAATTGCCAAGAGCTTATGTGTCAGGAGAGGTGTGATTAAATGGGAAAATGTGCTTTTCATCTTTAATAAACTCCCCTAACCAGCAGTAGATGAACTTGTTTGCTCAAAATAAGAGCCAGACTGAACCTGAATCCTTTTACAGGGTTGGTTTGCTTGAAATAAGTCAGCAATCAATTTTCCTGTGAGCGCTGAGCTTCAGTCTGTGCTAGCCTCTGCCACTATGATATTGCTGGCTTGTAAAGATTAGTCAATGTATTTGTACCACAGGCAAAGATTAGCAAAATGCGCACTTTGCAAGCCAAGAGGCAGAAAGACAATAATGAGTAGTGGGACGGTTCTTCCTGCTTCAGCAATGCCAACATAACACTGTATTAATATGAGTGCTTTCACATCAGTGATGACTCAATTAATATGTTCATTATGACCTTTTGTTGGAGTCACCTAGTGCAGTGGCAGTATGAAGCTTTTAGACTATCGAGGGGCAGGAAAGTGTCCATTCTGGCATTTGCACCTTTATAAGTTATTTTGGATTTTGCTTGAAATGGTTGCTTCTGATATGATCAGACGGATGTCATATAGTTTGAGTAGGGGACTGGGTGCCACTACTCCTTGGTTGTATATTCCTGGCTCTGTCACTGATTTCTTATATAGCTTTTGGCCCTCGTCATTTATGGAGTGATTTTCAGAGTTGCTGAGTACTCAAAAGACCCATGAAGTCAATGCTGTTTCCTCTATGTAACCTGGAGTCAAGGAGAACACTATATTAGAGTAGATAACTATATGAAAAAAGACTGTTTTGCAGTTAAATGTGCTACTCTTAATATGCTAAACAGAACAAATAAAAGTCCTTTATATGAGGAATAGTCTACAGATTTAGCACAAAAACAAAGAGTAATAGTGAAAAATTGTTGGCATCCTGCATATAAGCCATCTGGAGGCAGAGTCTCATCCCCACTGGTTGAAAAGAAAATTTATAGAGTATGCATTCTGGCTGAGGGCTAGATTCTGCCACCTTTGCCATTTCTTAGTAGTACTTTAATTTTCCAGGAATCCCATTGACATCAGCAGGTTTCCTTGCAGAGCACAAAGACTCTTTCAGCATAAGAGTGGCAGAATCTGGCCCATTGATTTCAATGTAATAAGTAGCAGAGTGAGAACTTAAGTGTGGCAGAGTCTAATGATAAATACATAGGACTATTATGACGTTCAAAACCATGTAAGTATACCAGAATGAGAAACATTACAAGAGTGCTACACATGTTATCTAATGATGGTATATTGCATTTTTGAAATATAATCTCCTTGCCCAGTCAGTTCCAGTCTCCCACCTGGAGTTCCTCATTCCAATTTCCTTTATCCCTTGTTCTCTGTCCAGTTTCAGCCTTACCTCCCTTCATCCCATTCGTGTTGCCACCCACCAGCTCACAAACACAGTCAATCACATTTCCCCACCTTCAGCTCCCAGTTTACTCCCTAACTGCCAGCTTTCTGTCCCAATTCTCATTCCCACCTGCCTCCAGATCCAGGTCCTCCTTACATTTTGTCCTGTCTGCATCTGATTCAGGCATCTTGCTTCTCTATGCTGCCTGAGTTTTGGCTGGAGAATCATTAAGAGCACAGGACAGATAGTTTTGCTGCTCTCAGTGCTTCTACCTGGTGCTGCTCCAGTCTGCTAGAGTCAGGAGCAGCAATTACAGGGAAAGTCCTGCTCAGTCCTGGGTTGGGACATACTCAGTTGCTCTGTGGGGATGATTCATGGGTAGTCTTATCTGGAAATAGGAACTGTGGGTGGGATGGAGCATGCTTAGTTCCAATGTGTTCTTCAGAGAATTTAGCTGCCAGGTAGGGCTGGCCAGAAAGTAACAATTCCATTTTGCAAAAAGTTTTGAGCTTTTGACATTAGATTTTGTTCCAAAGTGGAACAAACAAAAAGACCTTTAAAAAAATTGCTAGAAAACACAAGATAATTTTTCACAGGCATTTTTTCATGGAATAGCAAGAGGCCTTACACAAAAGCTAACTCTCTGCCAAATTTCCAGCCCTGGCTCCAAAGCAAGAAATGCTAACACTTCTCAACTAAACAGCTGTAAGTTTTTTTGTTTGTTTTTAACATGAGCAAAACAATGTATTTTTTGCTAATCTCATTCTTGGAAACACCTGAACCATTTTTGCTGAAACTTTCCAAGACATTCAGCCTGAAGCAGACACACAGCATGGGAAACTTCAATCCAAACAGGTAAAGTTTGGCAAAGTTACAAGCAACTGAAAACAGGGTCTTGTCATTGGAAAGTGTTAGCTAACCTAAGTAACAGGTGGAGCTTCCAGCTCCACATATAACAATAAATAATTTCTGTATTGTAGTTCATATGTAGATTAGACCAGAGGTAAAGTGTCACAGACAATTCTAATGTGATTTTCTGAATTCTGAGTGCTTAATCATGCAAATTTAATATTTCATTAATATATATATCTTTTTGTATATATAAAATGTAAACTTTCTGAATGACTTATTTTTCAAATTCATATTGTATCAGCAAAATGTGAACTTACATTTTTGCACCTGAAATTTAATTATGGCTGCAAATCACAGTACTTGTGACTCTGAATATCTTATTGTTTGTGAAAAATCAGGTAGTTATAGTTGCAAGTATTAAGAGTGTGTGTATTTCACTCCCCCCGAAGCATGCAGGTTTCTGGATTCATTAATCAGTGCAATTTCACAGCTTGTGCACAAAAATGGAAAATATTAATTTGCAATTTTCTCTTTGTTTAGAGGAAAGAAACATTACAGACCATTTGAAATCTGTTCCACAGTGTCTGTGTTTATTCTAATGTACAGAGGAAAGTTGCTAGTGGCATATCTGAAAAATACACAGATTAAATATACTTATCTAGCCTTGGGGAGTAGAAACTAACATGTCTTCCAGATTGATTAAGATGTTAGTAAAATCCAGTCCTCAGAATGAAAGTTAATTTCAGGGTACCACTTTCTGACAATCACGTGACAATTTTTAAAAAAATGTGCTCAACTGAAAATAGGCTTTAAAGACAACATAGAACTGTTTCTGAGAGTTCTAAGTGTCAACACTCTGTCTTAAAAATGACGTTTTCTCCAGAATTTAGTCACACTGCCTATAACAATGCACCTGTAGATCTCTTGTTATAAAACTCAGAGGGGCAAATTTTGACTTCAGTTACATTGGTGTGAATAGAGAGGGTAATGGAATTACTCCTGATGTACACCACCATAATTGAGATAAGAATTGAGCCTAGAGAGTTCCTGTCTGAAAGAAAAAACCAATTGGCTTCAAACTGGGAACAGTAAAGGACCACTTGCTAGGAAGGCTAATCAATGGCACCTCAAGCACTGAGTGGAATTGCTAAACATTCATTAACATTGGATTTCTTTTTCATTCATTTTCCCTTTTGTCTTTTGGAAGTTTTCATGGTTTCCTTTATAATTGGTAGCAGTGGATTTCCATCATTTTGACATGATTCCATTAATGTTACATAATCCCACCTAATGTGGTTGGGGAGTGCAAGTGAGCCAATTGTTGCTTAGCAAAGCAGGTAGCTAAGGGTAATTTAGGCATTTAACTGCCACTTTAGGTGCTGATGTCCAATATTAAATCCTCAAAACTTTGGCCCAGGTGCTACCTAACCCTGTAGATGCCTAAATTTCCACCAATAAAGTTCCCTAGGTGCTTGTCTACACTTACAGAGCTGCTGTAGCACTTACTGAAGATGCTACCTATACCAATGGGAGAGCTTCTCCAGCTTCTCCCTGAGAGGTGGTAGCTAAGTCAATGGGAGAAGCCCTCCATCAACTTAGTTAAATCTTCACTGTGGGTTAGGTCAGTATAACTAAGTCACTCAGGGGTATGGATTTTCCAAATCCCTGAGTGATGTGGTTATACAGACATAGCTGGTAGTTTAGACCAAGCCTGAATGTCTGCTGGTATGCATGAACAAAGCCAACTACATCCTGATGCTGTCAAGCAGCTCAGTGGCTAAACCCCAGCGGTGTCTTCATGCTAAACATTCACCCATCTATCTTGCCTGCGGGGCCTGATCTGGGAGGAAATTTAGGCATCTACAGAAGGCTGCCTTGGAACATGCCTCACAGATCAGGACTGTCACAAAACATGGCAGCCGTGCCCCCATTAGTATAAAATAATTATTCATTGGAGCAGGGACCAGAACTTGACATGCCCATGTCCTAGGGTTAGTGCTCCACACTCAGTAAAAATAATCTCAGAATAGTATGTGGATATAGATTAGAATAGATGTGTTAGAGTCATGGGTTAAAGTCTCATTTTTGACATGTAAATGAAGCACCTAACTATAGGCTCCCCTTTTTTGGCTTTAGTCTTATAACTAAGCAGGAATAGTTTAGTGGCCTCATAACAGCTTTCTCATTAATGCCAGATTGGGTTTCTCTCAACTCCCTGTCCACTCAGTACTTTCCACCTTTTGGTCATATGCACCACAGTCTGCTCATGCTCTAAGCAAGATCAAGTCTGATATCGCTCCTCCTGGCCTCCCAACACCTCCTTCCTTTCAGGAAATAATAGGTTTTAGTTTTGTATTTATTATTGTACTCATATTTGCCATGAACATAGTGTGACATTCTATACCTTGGGGGAGCATACTGTAAGCCCCATATTCCTCATTGTCGTATAATCATGATCTTACATATAAAGCATACCTTGTAAGGTATCAGGGGAAAGGTTATGATGTGCTGAAAGTCATTTCTCTATCCATATATGTATACCATTAATGCATATGAAGTTCTGAGAATTGTGTTGTATGGTGATCACTAAAACATGCTGTAAATTGGGGAATCAGCCAGATATTAGCTCCCCAGAGGCAACAGGAAGGAAAGTAACCAATGCCCGGGTGAGGTGTCAAACAACCCATCAACAGCCATTGTCCAGCAAGGGAGCTTCAATGCAATGACTCACCTGCATGAGGCCACACCAGAGGAATTGCTCAACCTTGCTGGGTGACTCAGCAATGCCCCGCAGAATGCCTGGAGTTGTGCTCCCCAAGCACATGGACTGAGGGTATAAAACAGACAGACTGGACACTACGGGACCCTTCTCCTGCCCCCACTTTCACTGCAAGCAACTAAGACACCGAGAAGAAGATAAGACTCCAACAGAGGAGATTGGCCCAGGCTTAAGGAACAAACCTGTATATTAAGGACTTCAGTATCCAGTGGGGTGAGAAAAACTGCTTAATCTAGATGTTGCCCAGTCTAATAGGGTTGAGAGTTTAGACTGTGTGCTTATATTTTCTTTTCTTTTGGTAACCACTCAGACTTTTTGCCTATCACTTAATATCACTTAAAATCTACCTTTTATAGTAAATGCATTTGTTTAATTGTTTATCTTTACCCGTGAGTTTGTATGAAGTGTGGGGCAAATCTGCTCAGGTTTGACAAAGGCTGGTGTATGTCCACTTTCTATTGTTGAACCAATTAATAAATTTGCACTGCCCACCTTGAGCAGTACAAGACGGTATATTCCCGGGGTACAGTGCTGACAACTGGGGGGATTTGGCTGGTGCCTTTCTCTGTGTGATTCCTGAGTGGCTCTGGGAGCATTCATACAATCTAGCTGGGTTTGGGGCTCCATATGCAGTTGTGCTGAGTGATCACAGCTCCTGGAGGGGTTGCTGCTGGTCACTAGCAAGGCATTATGAGAGCCAGCCCAGGCTGGGGAGAGTTTGGGGGGCACAGTCCCAGGCCACATCCTGGTCCCAGGCTGCACCCCGGGAGGGATCCCGTCACACATAGAACCTAACAAGAAAAGGAAATTAGAACTTTGCAGTTAAATTGATAAACACTTGCTCACGTTTTATTGCCCAACATGGCTGAATAATCTGAATGCTTATTCTCACTGTGTGAAAAAATTCAAATTTCTTCAATGTGCCTGTTGAAATAGGACTAAATTAATCCTTGGTGTAATTTCACTGAAGGTAGCTACTGTGCATTTTCTAACTTAAGTGGAAATCAATGGTGTTACACCACAGATTAATTTGGTTTATTGTGTCTATACTATACAGTAGCTGTATGAAGGGTAAATCAACAAACAATGTTCTTCCGCTTCATGTTCCCATGAAATGCCACTTAGATACAGAACACCCTACATAATAAATAAGGACAAAAGAAATAAAATAAATAAATCTGAGCAAACAGTTTGTATCAAATAATTTATTTAGAATTCAGTCCTTTTTCTCTCCCCCTCCCAGCAATTGTTCATGAACGGACTGATTTTTATTGATTTGCTCACTCAGTGAAATGAATACTATTTATTTTTTAGGAACTGACAATGTGCTTGACTCTATTCATGACACAAAATATAATCTGTTCTTGCCTTGATGGGCTTGCAGTCAATACAAGACTGGTACAGAGAAGAGAAGATGCACAGGGAAGTCAAGAGGAGTGAGTGAGTAGGTTTTTTTTAAAACTTATTCGATTGTCTCAGTTTTGGACATCACAGAAGAAGTTAGTGTTTAGGAGGGATTTGAATGACGAATGAATGGTTATTTGGTGGCCTGGAATATGGAGGGCATCATTCAGTGAATACTTTGTATGGACCTATTTCAGCCTACTGCTTTCTTATGAACAGTTCTCTGTACATGTTCAGAATTCACAATTCAATATTCAAGATGTGTGAGAGAGCTAAAAGTCTTATGGTATTGTTCCCATTACATGGATGACCTGAACTTGAGGGTAAAATCCTGATCGTATTGAAGTCAATTGTAAAAATTCCCTAGATTTCACCTTGAATGTAGTTTCATCTTGTTTTGTGTTTAAATTAATCTCAGCTATAGGCCTGAAATTTATTTTTTGTAGTATTAATTTGTCCTACAGGAATGTGTAGAGGCTCCAGGTGAGATTGAGGCCCCATTCTAATAAACTAAACACATAGTAAAAGACAGTGCCTGCCCCAAACAGCTTACAGTCTAGCTAGGAAAGGCAAAAGGTAGGAAGGTATACAGCGGCCATGCAGATGGCTTGTAGCAGAGATGGCAGTAGAACTCAGGTATCATGACTAGGACTCGCGTTCCCTAATCAGTGGGCCCCACAGCCTCCCTTAATATTAGCACTTTGCTCGTAGACGTGTTCCCAAAAGGCACATAAGAAGGTGTGAGAAGACAGTAAAAATGAAAATCTAATCAGAAGTCCTCAAAATGTTTGTGAGTAATTTCTCATTATGTCTACTCAACAGTCTAGTCAACATTCAAATCAATTTCATCTGTGTGCCATTTTATATCCAGTGGGATCAAATACAATTATATATGATATGTGTGCAATAAAAGATGTCGTGACCTTGCTCCTTAAAGCCACATTTTACAAAAAGTAGCAATTGTCTTCCTTGATTAATATATTCTTATAGCAAATAATACATACATTACATTTTAAGTTACAAAAGAACAATCTCTGTGCTGATTTGAAATTCAGAAAACACACTAGATTATGCTTTCAGATGGCAAAAGCTCCAGGGGTCCCTGGCTGCCTTTTGTGTTACACAGTCTTGTAGAGAGCTCAGGGCTGACAGATGCTTATCAAACATTCATGTAAACACCGCTATCAAAGCTGTGCTCTCTGGTACTGCCTCTACACAAGAGGGTCAGCATGGAACATAATTAAAGCAAGGCCAAAGATAGAAATGTCATGCCACCAGTATTTTTTTTATGTCAGAGGACTCACAGTGCTCTCCTCACTGCACAATTCCTACACTGATAACAAAGCCAAAATAAAAGGTGAAGAACACAAAGCACATACAGGAATATAGGGTAGAATTTTCAAACATGCCTAAGTAATTTAGGAGAAGAAATCCCATTGGAAGTAATGAGACTGATTTTCTAAGTCACTTAGATGCTTCAGAAACATCACCCTAAGTGTCTAAGCCAAAATATTCACACTTGGGTGCCTGGCTTTAGCCATCTAAATCCATAGATAATATCAGGAAATTGACCTTAATTAACTGACAGTTATATACTTTTAGTTTCCTTTTGTCAAAATAGACACTGAGTAATTTTTTCCAAACCTCCTAAATCCCATTTTCAGTGTGATGTAACCCTTGAGGTCCAAATCCTCAAAGGTATTTAGGTGCCTAAATTCTATTCATTTCAATGGGATTTAGGTACCCAAATATCTTAGAGGATTTGGGCCTTAGGTGCCTAGGTGTCATTGACTGTCAATAAGATTTAGGCTCTGAGTCCTAAATGCTTAAATCTCTTTTGGAAATGGAATTTAGGCTCCAAAAATCTTGGGTCCTATTGAAAATGCTATCCATAATTACTAAAATGATTATCAACAGACTGAAGGTTGATTTCAACTTTTAATTAAATTTTTGTTGTTGTTGTTGCCTGGGATTTAGAGCCACTCCCATTTACTGGTAGTTCCCTGAAAAGTGTTCAAAACTGTATTTTGAGATTAGAGGACCCAGTTCTAATCTCATGTATCTAAATTCTGTTGATGATTAGCTTGTAAAATCAGCTGCTCTTCATGTATATACAGTACAATACAGTATGTAGTTTGGACCTGATCTAAAGCCCATTAAAATCAATAGAGTCTTTTTTTTAAATTTCAATGGCCTTTGGATCAGGCCCTTCATGCTGTTCCTGCAGAATTATGCATAACCTGAATTGGGCTCTTGGGCTGAAATAAAATGTTTGCAATATTAGCACTGAATGCTGCTTGATTGTATCCTTTTCTTTCTTTTCCTCTTCATATGCGGTACAATATTGATATACAGTATCTGCTACACAGCATTTCCGTTCTTTTATCATTGTAGTTATGGTTTCTTTGTGGGTATATAACACAGCCCCTTGTAAATCTTAAAATATATACAAGCAGATGGGTTTGGTCAATGGAGCAAATCACTTATATTAATCAAACCGACCTGATCAAAACTACTGACTACAGTTGTTATAATTCAGCCAATACTTAAGAAAAGAAGGTATCAAAAGAATTTCTAATTTTCTACTTGTTATTCAGAAAAGAAAGGGTAAGTGGGCTATGATATTATCAGAGGCAAATACATTGGAGATTCATATCACCTACAGACTTTCAAATGATAACCATAGAATAATTCACCAACCTCTCCATTTTTATGCTGTCCCAGCATGAGCAATAGTAGCCGTGGCAGCAAATATGCAGTTAAATTGGCCATGAAAAAGAGAACAAAGATGAGCCAGTTGCTTGAAAAGTATTAAGGGTCAGGCTAATGAAAAAAATGCCCTAATGATTTCAGGTTTGACTCTGCTGCTTTTTTAAAAAAAATTTTTTGAGGGAGGGAGGGAGTGTGAAGGGGCAAGTATCTTTTGATGCAGTTTATGAATTCCTGCAATAAATAGAAATACCAATCGTGTGCTGGGCCAGTGAAAAAGAATGCCTGGGAGTAAGAATTTCACATACATGCAAACGATATTTATTGTGCAACGGGCAGCACAATGAAAAGGATTTTCAAGAGAAACAAACTTACAATTAGCGTTTTTGCTTCCACATCATTATGGCACTGAAAATAACTTCCTCTAACCAGAGAAAGCAGCACAAGTCACAGGAGAGTGGTTCTCAGCAGCCGCAGTAGGGAATAGAACAATGGCTGCATATTTTTCAAATACCAGTGTGCACCATACCAGACATATCCACTTTTTTGTTGCTTGGCTCACAGCCTCTCATTGCTACATCTTCTATAGTAACACAAATCCAACTTTACAAGTACCTGTAAGAGTCTTCCTAATCCCTTTCAGTCTGGCAGACTGCATAGCAAATAAACAACCAGCCTTGCAAATAGCACTTCAGAGGGTATCCAAACATGACAGGTCATCGAGCAACACAACAAGTGAGCCAAAGCACTGCAGTCATAATGCACGGGGTGGGGAGTTAGGGTTGAGTTCCTCATTTGGCTGATAGCTGAATGAAAAGGTCTTTGTTTATATCTGTTCAAATGAGACAACACCGTGCAATGGATACTGATGTATAAAATGGCCATATCAGCTATGTAGCACTTTGCCCTAAGCCACTGCAAAACAATTTATGTATATAAACATTTATGTCAAAAAGTGCTGAGAACCTTTAAGATAAATTATATTCTAAAATATACTCTCACAGATACAGGGACATGTGGTTGAAGTGTAAAAGCAATACTTAGTTGGTGATATTTGTCAGTCATCCTGGCTAAGCCTTTATTATTAGCACCATCCTATGCTGCAGATGAAGAGACAGGCAACAGCATATATAGTACCAGTGGTTATAAGAAAGATCACCCTATGTCCCACCTTTGAGAAAAGTGACGAGGGAATGTATTGCTTAGTTTACCCCCACGCCCTTTCTACAAGGTTTATAGCTTCATAAGATAGGGCAAATTATGTGCAGTGAAGGATGAAGGTTATAATACAGAAGTGCTGAACTACAGAAGAAAATTACTTTTTCTGCCATGAATAAAATTGGGTCAGACACAGAGGAGGTCATTATATCTTCAATATCAGTCAGTACCCATGCCCGGGTACTTCATTACTGGTATATATGTGATTTACATATGTGCATTACCATTTTGAGCTTAATGGTCAAAGAAAAATAGTAATTTTTAAATCACCAAAAAGAAGTAACAATAATGTACTATGAATTAATCAAAAATAAATTAGAATTACTCTTAATTTTTGCTCTAAATGATTTAGTAATTTAGAATTAATATTACCAAGTAAAATAACAACTTGATGTTTAATTGTGACTATTTAGACTTACTTGTTTTATGTTGGAAATTACTTATCTACTAAAAGTTATTGGCAATCAATAAACATTTCTTGGAAGCGATTAGATTACTAACGACAAAAAATATAAATATTTCTACATGAAGAGAAATGCGGCCCATATTATCCTTTCTACTTATATGTGCAGACATTATTCAAATTGTGAAGAACTCCCACTGGGATGCATGTAGTGGGGATGCATCTTCTGTCATTTTTTCCCATCCCTAGAATCCCTGTGGAAATCCATCTGTAAATGTTCCATTAGAAGTGAGATCCATAGAGTTCAGGGCAGGAGGAGGTGTTGAGAACAGGTCTTTCTGTGGTGTCATACCCAGCTGGCTCTGCAGATACACGTCCTATTATTCCAGAAGGATTTAATGCTCCCCAGAAGTTTCCTAGGATCGGTGGGAGGATGCGAAGCCACTAACCCCGCCCCCACCTGGAATGATGATTTCCTAGAAACTCAGTGAGGAAATCTCAAGAAGTTTCCCACCTCCTATGCCCTTTCCTGTAGGTTTCTTCATGGGAAGGCATGTGGAATCCCTTAATACTTTTTACTTCTTTAAATGTTAACTTCCCAGTATTTAAACTTAGAAATAAACCCTGGAGAAAAACCTCTTGCTGATGTTTATGCTTACTAAAAATGAGATGGCAGCCTGAAAGGGAGGGGGACAAGGAATGATGATTTCTGCTCCAATATTGCCTCATCCCAAAATCTACTCTGTAGGTCCTGGAGGATTTAGAGTTCTGCCTCTGGAGTAGCAGAACATTCCAAGGTGAGGTACAGTGACGTGGTATATGTTTCAGTGTTTGTGTCCCACACCCATAAACTGTCTACCTGCACAGAAATAAACACAAATATTTGTCAGGTGAAGGGCCTGTGCATACCTGGAACCATAGCCAGATATAATTTGGGCACACATCAGTGCTACTGTTTCATTGTTAACATATGGGCCCACTTTGGAAGCAACTGGAATTATGCTAGAATTTGGCCTATGGCATTACTTAGGGGTTTTGTTTGTTTGTTTTACTGTTTAAAAGTAATGACATTACTAAATAATGGAAGATGATTGAAGTCCTTGAAGATCAACCAACTCACGACAGGTCTGAATTTGCCTTACTGGATTAATTTAAAACATCATAAAATATGATATCATTGAATACGGATGCAAATAACTGTTCTGTGGGCAGCTATTTCCTTCTTTAAGAACTAGCGCTGGTTCATAAACTAGTACTTTCTTTGGTTTCTCCTCCATTGATGAAAGTCAGCATGTGACGTTACCAATAGGATGTACTGCTGGGACTGGAACTTCAAAAGTAGTTTATACATAAAAATAGACTCTTCTAAAAACAATGCACTGGCTATACAATATTATCCTGGTTAAGTTAGTAATGTTTTGAGGTTTGCATCTTTTTCAGAGAAAGCAGAGAAGTAGATCACTGACCCTAATTGGAATTACTCAGATAACTGCTGAGGCTCTAATTTGGTTTTGACCTTTATGCTTTGATCTTCCATATTAAGTTTTGTTGTGATTAGAGCTGATTTTATTTACCTGGGTTCATGTAATGTGTTCATAGAAATGGAAGACTCCTGCAGTTACCATTAGTGTTAATGGAAGATGGAAGTGCTGAGCACCTTGAATGATTTGGCCCTTGCTGCTTACTTGCTGATGTGCTTCGATTATGCAGTACATTAAATTGAGATATTTTTCAGTAAAATACATAAATTAAAATTACTAATTCAATTAATGATGATTCAGAAAATAATGTGTTTCTTCTGTAAGTAATTTGTGGCTACTTCATGATAAATATACTAAGTGACTGAATTATTTAGTGTTATTTTTGCTTAAATAATTCAATTTTTATGGTGCCTGGTTTTAATTAGAACTGACCAAAACCATCTAGTGAAGAAATTAATCTTTATTAATAATGTTAATAAATAATAAATAATAATAATTCATTAATTAATAAAGCCAACAGGGCTAGCATCAATATGTTAAAATGGAAAAACAAAAGAACAGATATGTGAGATACCAAGAAAGAGTGGCTACCGAGAATGGGTAGAAAGGGACTGGATGGCTGAAGATAAAGGAGATGATGAAATCAAAGTGCTACTGTTTTACACCCACTTTGTGCAGGTATGAATGACTACAAAGGGAGCAATGCAGAGGAAAATCAGGCTGTCTGATATAAGCTTGTCCACATAACAAATACATCAGCTATGAAAGCTAATTAGCCATTGCCAGAAATTACAGAGGTCAGTTTTCAAGCAATGATCGATGATAATATGGGCATTGAAAATGGCCTAATATTGAGATTAGAGCATTGGAAAGACAGTAATAGGGAGACTTAGACTTTAGATTTATAATAAGGAGGCTTAGACTTATTCAGTAATAGGGAGGCTTAGACTTTAGATTCATAATTGATACCTTAACCAGAGAACAGAGAGCTTCAGTATCCATAGGTTTCCCCCCAATAGGTAATCCTGGAAAAACACTAGAGAACAACCCTATTTTTTGTGAATGTTTTAATAAATAAAAGAACCAAGTTTTGTTTGTTGTGGTTCATGGGGGTCAGACTATTTGTTACTTGGGAGTAACCACTGTTTGGTTCAGTTATTATTCAGCTGAAAAATCAGACCAGATGTGTGCATTATTCACTATTCATTATACACTCTTCATACACACTTTAAAATGTTTCAGTCATCCACTCAGGGAGCACAAGCAGTGTGATGCAACCAATCACGTGATATGAATAATGGGAATAGTCAAAACAAACAGTTCACTGTCCACCTACACGCTGAAAATTATACATCCAAACTGTCTGGTAAATTCTTAGCCATAACAAACAAGGTAGAATACAATCAGGATCAGTTTGTGACAAGAATAGGGGCTGAATTGTTCCAGCAGCACAAAGCAGATTGATAGGTGGCCATGGCAATTAGCTGACGGTTCCCTTGTTATAGGATAAACCAGAATGTTGTAAAGCCAGTGTAGTCAATGCTACATTGTACCCTCACAGCCCCTGCTTTATGGGGACATGTCAGGGCCATAGGTGCTCCAGTGATTCCCAGCTGCTAGAAGAGCCCATTGTAGTCTGGCACAACTTAAAGTATTTTTAGCACTAAGTATTTCAGCACTAAATTGCACCGGGGACCAAACCAAACCCCAACTAGCAGCAGGAATAGGGGGCACAGAGGTTGATAATAGCTTCATTTCCCCTCTTCTTCCCCACCAAGTCTTGAACTAAGTAGAAATCAGATGAACCCTAAGTTTAGACCTATTATTTGTAAGAAAATAAATAGTTCAACCATCACTGCTTAAGATCCTGACTTACAGGGAGCCCTTAAAAGGTGAGGGAGTGGCTCATTCTCCATGCCCATTCTATCCTTCACTTCATTATTGAGGTTGCAAAGGAGGATCAAAACAGAGCCAATTTTAATGAAAAACTGTGTCTAATAAGAACTGGACTGAGACCACCAGCTCATTTTACACAGGCCACCAAAGAGTCATTCTATGGCAACCACTTTAGTCATTGTCTCTACAAAACTAGCAAGATGTGATGCAGTGATTTAGATGATAGACCCTCATTACAAAGCCACAGAGATGCTTCCCCACAGCTTCTCAGCAGAATATTTACAATATGACAAATCTATTGATTGCCCTGTATGTGACACATTCTGCCATTTATGCTTGTACTTTTCATATTGAAACTGAAGAAGCTAGTACAGTCCATTTAACAGAGACTGTTGATGTTTCATCAGCTATTGATGAGATTTATGCAGAACGGTGGCAAAGTATTTTGCTGGCATTGAATGTGAATCATTTGCAGACAAGTCTGAATGTGAACAAAATATAGATGACAAGATACAAGGAGCCATATCACTATATGAATGCTCACCAATAATTATACATGAAAGTGTAGCGTTGATAATGGCTTATGCAAAATGGCACAGCCTTCCAGGAGCCGCACAAGGAGATTTGCTGACATTAGTAAAACCGCACTGCTTCGCTTCTCCCCATACAGATTACCCCCAAAGCCCTTTTTGTCTCTTTCTCATACAAAAGCACCTCATTTCTATTTAAACTGTTGTAGGATGAAAACAAATACTCTCATACAACATATTGATTAACAAATGCATCTATTTCCTATGTGCAGTTCAGATTGAACCTCCGAGGAGGCTAGTGTTTTAACAGAACTTACGTTGAGAACAGCAAATTCAGGTTTTTGTTTTATTTTTAAAGCAAGACAATAGTGATGGAGACAAGACATCTCCTTTCATTGAAAAACATAAATCAGAGGGAACGGGAGAGGATACATTGTATGTGAAATCAACACTGAAGACAGCACCGAGTGATCAGATTTCTTTTTAAAATGAGAGAGAGAGAGAGAGAGAGAGATCATTTATCCCTCTCAGGGGTAGATAAAATGAGTTCCATTCAGTTTACTGTAGTATGTGAATGTTTCAGTTAAGTCCTCAAAAAAACAGAGGTCCTGCATGGAAATAAAGGGCCTAATCCAAACCTCACTGAAGTCAATGGGAGACTTTCTATTAATGTCCATGGGCTTTGGATCTGGCCCAACTATCCCATGGTACTTTCCTTAAAAGAAGAGGTTTGCTCTGATCTCTTTGGCCAAAAGTTTCCTCTCTGGACAGTGTTGTGCAGTATATTGTTTGCCATACATTCACCTTGCTGTTGCCCTCTCCTCCAGGGGAGACTGAATTTCAGTGGTGCTGTACAATTTCTACATTAAGTAGTTAAAAATCTTGGGCTACTCTGGGATAAAAGGTGTAATCTACATATATAGTGACATTGTAGCTATTTTTATTCACATTTTACCATGCATGTAAAATTTATTGGATATCTTCATTTTTCATTAATCCTAAAGAGGACTGCATTGAGGAACTGCTCAACATGTTATCAAGAATAAACAAATTAATTTCAGTTGCAATTGTCTGGATTCATTTGAAAGGAAAACATCCCACCATGCCACACACTTCTACTTCTGGAGGTACCAACAGAAAGTCAAACTTGTTTAAGCTATCTAATCAATACTGTTTATCCAAGTGTTAAAGACACATGAGGTATAGTGTAAATCACCAGCACCGCTATTGTTTCCTGGCACGGAAACTGCAGACAGCTAAATAATCAGCGAGTATTCACTGGTTCAGCATGTAAGGCTCTAAAGTGTCTACCAGTGACAGGTATCCTACATGACATCTTAGCAATCTGTCAACAGGTTACTGGGCTGACTTTGTGTTAACATTTATAACATAGTGTGCTTGATTTCAGCCTATTGCTTTGTTGTTTTTTCATCATATCTTTCAATATGAGAGCTGAGGTGCTTTAAAATTAAATCTGAGCAGCATAAAAATGAAACAAAATGTTATAGGAAGTAAGTCCACAGAAGTTAGGATTCTTATTGTAGTTTTATTTTACTCTTTCCTCTCAACTTTTAATAGCAAAAACCAAAAAACCACCAACTACCGCATTAAGGAAACTCAGTCTTTGACTCTTCTGTTGTTTGGGATACTGAGGTACTTCCTTATAAGGTCCAGCAGGTCTCAAACCTGGGCTTGCAGAGCTGCCCAGTAGTGAGCACCTCCATGCTACCACCATAACTAGCGCATGCTCCATTTTCCATGGCCTGTTGTGGGCACAGATCACAGAGAATCCCACCTAAATGGGACTGACAGGCAGCAACCTCATGGCTCCTGATTGGCTCCCCGCTCTATATAAATCCAAGGAATTCAGGCAATCACATGAATTCAAGCATTCAGGCAATCACATAATTCAAGCATTCAGGCAATCGCATGAATCTCCTGTAGCTGCCATGACCATTACTGCTCTAACTCCTGGCTGTGATCTTGGCTTGGTTTGCACCTCATCTCCTGACCCAGACCCTGAAAACTGACTTGGACTCTGATCCTTGGTATTGACTCTGGCCTGGAACTTGACTACAAAGTCCTCCACTATTCTCAGCCTCAGCTTTGCTCTGTTCTCACCCTGGGTCCTGACTACCCTTATAAGGTTCTTGACAATTTGTCTGGACCACCGTAGCCTGCAGTGAAGGCTGGCCCTGGGGAAGCCCTGAGGTAGCAGGCCACTCCCTGCCTGGCATGCCCCAAAGGATACTGGAGATGCCTGAATTGGTTGACAAGCTGTAGGATGAGAATGCTGCACTGTGGCTACATACCCAGGGCCCCTACTCCCCTCCAAGAATGTTTTAATGGGGACTGCCAACTATTCAGGGGAGTTATTAACCAATGTCACCTGCTCTTTCTTCTCCACCCCTAGTCTTACCCCACTGGCTAAGCAAAAGTAGGACTCATTATTAGCTTCCTGACTGGGAATGTGTTGGTCTGGGCCTTGTCCCTGCTCAAATGATTGAAACTGATTCTATCTGATTTCAGGGTTTTTCTGCCATATTTGACAATAATTTTAGCATGCCAGCTTGGTAGAGGTGGTCCTGCACAAACTCCAGTAGCAGCAGGGACTGATTTTCTTCCACATTGCCCACTTTTGATGACTAGTCTCTGATACTGAGTGGAGAAAAACAGCTCCGCCAACATGGCTCTCAAAGTCATGGTCCCCAAAAGCACCTCCACCTTGCATCTACTATTCACTGAAGCTTACTACAGCCAAAGAAGAATTAAAGAATTCTAGATAAGAAGCTTCTAGCCATCAAAGCAGCCTTGGAAGACAGGTGCCACTCTCTGGAAGATGCTCAGTACCTAGTACGGGTTTACACGGATCATAAAGCAGTAAGCAAGGGGCAATACCAGGTCTAGGATGGCTTGATCTATGTCAAAGGCCACTTGTGTGTTTCACCCAGACCCCCCTCACTTAGCAGTACAATGGCTCTGTCATGACTTGCCATTAGCAGGCCATCTGGGTCACCTCAAGACCCTTCATTTGACCGCATGCTCCTTCTGGTGGCCTTCTAATGAATTTGAACAATAGATTTGTATGTTGAGTTCTGTGAGACATGCGGCTGCACCAAGACAGCATGCTCGAAACTCCTTGGCACTCCATTGCCTTCCAAGACCCTGTCCAGACCCTGGGCAGCCATTACCCTAGATTTCATAGTCAAGATCCCTGTGCCTAACCGGCACACTGCAGTCCTCACCATGGTTGATAAACTGACAGAAAGGCCCAATTCATCCTCACTGTGCACCTGCCCTCCACAGAAGAAATGGCCCAGCACCTGGTGACTCATCTTATCCATCTCCATGGACTCCCCGAGAGAGTCACAACTGATCAGGGTCTGCAGTTTGTGTTGCAGTTTTTGTGTGAAACCCTGTGGTTGGTCAGGGTCCATTCTTACTCATTCACTGCCTATCAGCCACAAACTGATGGTGAGTCCAAACAAGCGAATCAAGTGTTAGAACAATATTTGCGCTGCTTCATGAATTTCCACCAGAACAACTGGTTGAGCCTCCTACCCCAAGCAGAGTTTGTTTACAACAATGCTGAGCATGTCTTTGCTGGGCAGATTCAATTCTATATAAACTGTTGTTTCCACCCCCATCTCTATCCAGCCATACCTGTCAACTCCACCATTCCTGTGCCACTAACCGGGTTCATCTGATTCATGAGGTCCAAGAAAAACTCAAGGCACAACTGGACAAGGCCAAGGAAGATTACATGGTATGCTAAGTGCTGGCACAAGGAATGCCTGGCATTCACCATCAGGCAAAAAGTGTGGTGCTCAGCTCCAAACCTCTGTACCAACTGGCCATGTCATAAACCGGATTATTGATACCTCAGGCCATATTCCTTCCATCAGGTAACTGACCCAGTGCCCATGAAACTTCAATTACTGAGATGCCTCAAAATACACCCAGTGTTTTATGTACCATTACTAAACCCTACATTGACAACCACTTCACTTCCCTGGCTCAACCACCACCCTCTCAGGTGTGGATCCAAAGACACAACAAGTATAAGATCCACAAGATACTGGACTGGAAAATCAAACACTGGTCCCTCTGGTACCTTGTAGACTGGGAGGGCTATGGCTCAGAAGAGTGAACCTTGGAGCCAGGGACCCAAGTCCATGCCCCCTGACT
The DNA here is from genome assembly GCA_033296515.1 of Macrochelys suwanniensis. Lineage (NCBI taxonomy): Eukaryota > Metazoa > Chordata > Testudines > Chelydridae > Macrochelys > Macrochelys suwanniensis. The sequence continues at coordinate 50,187,608 of CM065781.1, forward strand.
TCATGGCAGCCATCCGTGCTGTGCATCCAGACAAATCTAGGTCAGAGGAGGGCATCCTTGTGTGGTAATGTAAGTCCCAGAAGGTCTCAAATGTGGACCTACACAATTGCCAAGCAGTGGACATGGCCATGCTGCCACCCAGCAGCAACTCCACTTCATGCTCCACTTCCCATGACCCACTGTGGAAACAGACCATGGGAAGTCCTGCCTCAAAGAGTCTGACAGGCAGCAGTCTTATGGCTCCTGATTGGCTCCCTACCCTATATATATCCCGGGGGCATTCTGGGAAGTGTCCAAACAACAACATGGATCACCTGTAGCTGCCATGACCGTTCCTGCTCTTGAACTCCTGGCTTCAACCTTGGCTTGATTTGGACCTTGTCTCCTGACCTGCAACCTGAAACTGGACTTATACTTTGATCCTTGGTATCGACCTCAGCCTGGAACTTGACTACAATCTCCTCCACTCTCAGCCTCAGGTTTGACCCTGCTCTGACCTTTGGTCATGACTGCTCTTGTCAGGATCCTGACATTTATAAAGAATGTAAAGGCAAGGGTCTATATATCAGATATCACTCTAACTTTTTTAGAGACCTGCAGGGAAGTGCTCATTTTAACCTAACTGTTCATGATTATATTCTTCAACCTAGTGTGGGGCATAGCAGTGTGAAGCTGGACATTAATGTATAAACATGAACATCTGCCTGTGTCAGTGTCTGAACTAGATAATTACTTAGCAGGAATTTATTTGAAATAAACTGGTTAGTTCTATTCTCTGCAATGCCTGTGGAATTTCCATATACAAAGTCATGTCCTTGGGCTTTGCCAGCCTGCGGTATCATTGAGGACTTGAGTGGGTGGGTTGGGGTTGAGTGGAGGGGGTGTATATCATTTATTGTGAAATATATTGTGTATTTTCATACATTTTGTGTTAAGTTAGTGGGGCTGTCTGTATCGAAACTATCACACAGCAGAAATCCACCCATATAATTTTTAAATGCAACATTTATTCTCACAGTTCTATAATGTTAGCTAGATATTTTGCATTACTGATTATGAGTGTATTAACATCAACACCTTTCTGCAGCATCCTACATATAATCTGGTACATTTTTATATAATGTTATATAAAATGGATTTATATTTTATTCCTGCTGTCTGCACATTATGCTATTTAAGACTGACTACATTATCCTTTAATGGGCTCTGTAAGGGAACTTATTATCTTCTATCTTGACCTATATTGTACAGATTCTTTTATATAGCAGAAGTGTAATTCTTTTTAAGAGACTATCCAGCAATTTGTGACCAGAAACCATCATGCATCTTTCTAAAAGACTTGACATGCATAGAGAAATTTATTATGTGATTATGGAGAAAAGTAACGGCCAGGCTGACTACTCTTATAAAGATAGTTCTCCTGCCTTTTAACAAGAGGAAGGCATGCTACTTCAAGCCAGGATTCTGTGACTGTATTCCTTACATTCACTCCTGTATGAATCAGAGCTTTCTTCTCTGTATGGCTTTTGTTTAAACTTACTACTTTGAGTAGAGGTTTTGAGATGGAAAGTAACTGCTCTTGGCTAAGGACTTCAGTATAGTATCAGTTTAATATCTGATGTATTTTCTAGGAGTTCTGTGCTGATTTTGCAGGGGGTGGAATTGATGATCTGATAGATCATTTCCATTTTAAGTTACTGTGGTAATTTTTGAGGTGTCACAAGTCACAAGTTCAATTAAAGTTCCATTTTTTTCACAGCACCTTTTTTATTTGAAATGTAAGTTGGTTGATAGTTAAAAAAAGTCAACATTAAAATGAAAAGTTTTGAAATGATCAAAACAATATGATTTGATTGACCAAATCAAATTGTTTTTCAGAGTTTTGGTTCAGAAAAATGTTTGAGATGTCAATCTTTCATCCTGCTTCAGGACAGGGGAAAACTTGAAAATCTCAAAACCTTTTCCCCACCCAGCTCAACGAAGCAACTTGCCCTAGACCACACAACAAGTCTGTGGAAAAGCTAGACTCGGATGTCAAAAGTTTCAAGGGTAACTGTACCTTTGTCCCCCCATCTCTTTACCCCTAGTGGTCCACTACAGGAATGCCCCAGCATTCTCAAGTCTCTAGCCTTAACCTCTCTCTTGCCAGGGCCCCCAGTCTCATTTCCTTCTGAGTGGGATTCTTTAGGCTACAGTCTCATGCTCTTTACTGTAATTGTCCCAGGTAAGTCTGAGAAACATCCAGCCCTCTGCTCTTTAGTTTCTCTCCAGTGATAATGACAGTGTTTTTTACCACTGACCACCCAGCTCTTCCAAAGCAAACACATTTACTTAATGACACAAACACACAGAGAAAACCTACAAAACAAAAAACAGATTTACATACTTATTAAATGTACCAGAAATTGCCCACTCAAGAAGGGTTGGGGCCTCCCTAGGAGGTCCTGTCTGTTTGTTGAATCAAAGGTTCTGTCCATTCGATGAATCAAAAGGAAGGCCATAATTCTATTTAAAGTCTACCTTTTATATCCAAAGCCCTTTCTTTGTATCCTAGTCTCTGGAATACCCAGCTTGAACCAATATATGCAAACCACCCCAGAGGATGGTGCATCTCTGGAGTTGTTCACAATCCCTGGTGTACTCACTTCTTACCATTTTTTGTTCCTGTATGATCTGTGGTAACCTTCCCCCATGGAGTAAACACAATCATAAATAGAATATTAATACATTTAACACAATGGTCCCTAAAGAGATTGCATGGAGTTACAGTATCTATCACACCAGATTTTCTGTTTCCCAGTCCTGTGTTTTAAACCCAAAACAGTACATTCCCTTTTTTCATCTTTCCTTCCCATAACTGAAATCATCTTTCTAAATACTGGCGGTGAAAACCTAACCCTAATTAAATCAACGGGAGTTTTACCATTGACTTAATTGGGGCCAGGCATTCATCCCTACTGCATAAACTTCTGCAAGGTTACCCTTACATTATCAATTTAAGAGACTAAACCTGTTCTAACTTGCATTTTCACATAATGTATTGAGAAAACCATGTTACATGTTTTTTTGCCATGTATACTACACAAAACTGGTGTGTGAGAATCTTTAAGCTAAATAGGAAATATAACACAGGACAAAATTAAAATAAATGCACATATGTTTAAATACATTTGTTAGTTTAAATTATTAATTTACTTCTGCATATAGATTAATAAAATAAAACCTTGTTCTATCGAAAAATTCTATGGTCTGAATATGCAAATTGCCCATAGTGTGGAAGGGGGAGAGAACATTTTCCATGATCCCCAGAACTGGATACAGCTGTGCCTGTTGAAAAATAACCTCCCCCTCACTAATTCATTTAACTTGAGAGTTTTATTATGGACTTCAGCAGATCTTGACATATTTTTTCTTAGAAAGAAGATTATGCATTGTAAATTAAGGCTTTCTAGACTGAGACAATCAAAGTCCATGGATGCAACAGTTGAGTAACTGAAAAATCAATTTGGAATTACAGTATTTCTTAGGGGTTTGTTAGGATGTTTGTTTACTCTTCACTGGAGACACTTTTATCTAGCTAAGAAGCCCACAGGAGGATGTCAGTCTGGAGCAGTTATTGGTTAAGGTATAATTGAGAATGTGTGGATTTACGTTTATTCATTTGGCTTTAAAATATTTGTGAAGCTAACAATATATCAGACTTATTAGGAACAACATAAAATATGAAAGTTTTTCTGGAAATGCAGGTCATAAATAAGAAATTAAGAGGACATTTCAGACATTCATATTGCTCTAAAATTTAGCATATATCACTTTAAAATTTATTGAGATGGACCCTCAATCATTGTAAATCAGTGCAGCACTACTTACTTCAGTGGAGCGACATTGATTTATATTGGCTAAAGGGCTATAGTCTTTGTCAGATAATGCACCTTCAACTAGAGTTTAAGGGTGGGATTTTCAAAAGTATTCAGCATTGACCAAACTCCACTCCCACTGAAATCAATCCAGCTTTTAACATTGACTTCAGAGGAAGCAGAAGTAGGCCATTGCTGAACACTTTTGAAAATCCCACTCCAAAGCTAATTATATTTTAAATGGGGCTAGCCATAAGTCTGATATGGGCAGATCTGGCAGTGACACCTCAGGATGAACATTTTTTGGAAATTTCAGCTAAAACAGTTAAACTCTTTCTGAAAACGAGTTTAGGGAATAATATGCTGTTTTCCCGTGCTTAAAACAAAATCACCACCTAGTTCTGAGAAACTCAATTCTAATACGTCCATATTTTATAGCAAGGTCCTGAAATCCGGCAGGGTGGTCAACCTGAGGTCAAAGAGGTGCCTTGCACTTTCTCTGTGAAAATCAACTTAATCTGGTTGAGTTATAATTGTTTGAAAAATGCTGTTTGCACATATTCAGTAAAGGCTTGTGAGTGGCTGCCAGATAGTCTTCAAAGAATGTATTTGCACTGAGCATGCTCCAGCACAGGGCAGCAGAGGGACTTTCTCTGTAATGCCTCCTTCTGGCTGCCAGGAACCACTGTGGTGCTGGGCCCAGTAAATGAAATCAGAGAGACTTTCCCCTCTGCTTTCAATTATCTGCTTGCTGGCACTCAGGCAGCATGAATGAGAAGGAGGAAGGGACCTGACTTGAACGCTGGGGGGTTGGGTGAGGAGCAAATGGGGGATAGGCACAGACTGGGGGCCAAGAGAAGAGGGAGATAGGAAAATGATAAGAGGAAAAACAAGAACAAGCTGGAAGGACCAGGGCCAGCTCTAACTTTTTTGCAGCCCCAAGCAAAAAAGAAAAAACAACAAAAACGAGCACCGTCCCGCCGAAACAAAAAACAACAACCCCCCCCCACGAGCGCCACCCCGCCGAAACAACCCCCCCGAGCGCCGCTCTGCCGAAACACCCCCCTGAGCGCCGCACCACTGAAACAACCCCCCAAAGCGCCGCCCCACCCCACCGAAACAACCCCCCCGAGCGCCGCGCCACCCCACCGAAACAAACCCACCCCACCATCGAGCACCGCCGAAGTGTAAAAAAACAAACAAAAAAACCTGAGCACCGCCCCGCCACCCAAGTGCCGCTCCAAGCACATGCTTGGTCGTCTGGTGCCTGGAGCCAGCCCTGGGAAGGACAGGAGCAGAAGGGGACCTTTGGAAAAATATAATATGTCATTATGTACAGATTACAGATGGTATCATAATGCATATGTACACAGGGGCTGAATTAAGGTTACACAGACAACCTTAATTCTAGCCTTCCCTAATTTTGAGTGCTTCACTTTGCAACTGTATAATTCTTTTAACATAGATTTTGTATGTGCTATGTATATAACCTTCAACAAATCTCATTAATGTAGCATTAATGCACACTTCTGGATCGCTCCTAGTCTCTGCTGATTCCTAAATTAACCTTACTTTAAAAATTCAAAAATATTTACAATCAGATACACGGAATTAAAAAGCGAATATGAACGTCCAATTAGAGGATTCCAATCCGGCAAACCTTTACTCACTAAAGCAGTCCTACTTCTGTGAGCAAGGGTTTGTAGGATCAGAACACCCCAAAAATATGACTCGAGGTTCCCTGTGTGCTTTTTAAATAGTAGTCTCTTTTCAAAGTGTTATTTGTACTAATGTGGTACTGAACTGATCTAGTGCTCACTGAAGTCTAAGTGAGCCTTTCCATTGACTGCAGTGGGCTTTTGGTTCAGGCCCTGTGTCAGGTTGCAAGATTTATGAAGTGAAGGAGGAAACAAATTCATCTAACAGTTTCAAAAATAACAGCTATATTTCTAAGTGTCTTTCTCTGGTTAATAAAAAGAACAGCAGATTGCTAGCTTAATGAGATAGTGGTGTATTTCTTTTATGTAAATAAGATTTAAAGACATGAATCACTTTTTTGTAAATCTTGTGCTACTGGGCATTCTACTTATTTTAGATTGGTACCTTTCATTATATTTGCTTTTTACTGTTGCTTTGTTTACTATAGTAAATGTCAACAAAGTACTAGCTAAAATAATGAATATGGAGAGTGATAGCATGTTTGCTACCAATGGAAATACCAAGGAGTATAATGACCTCTAAGTCACTTTACCCTTCAGTTAAATACTGCTTGTTTAGTGAGAAGGTTTGGGACTGTCACAGTGATAGAAGTTAGTTTGTATTATAAAGCAGTTTGGCAGGTTACAATACTGGTGCCATAGTACTGAAAAATGATCTTATTATTTCAATCCTGAACTTGTAATGAGGAAAAGAGAATACATATTTTTATTCCATTTACTGTACAATATAATTCAGAAGTAAAAAAGAGCTACTGTTAGATACGAATGCTTTTGTATTTTCAGTCTTTGTCATGACATCAGGCTGTCTGTGTGCCCATATTTACTGTTTTTGTTATTATTTATATTTGAGTAGTATCTAGAGGCCTCAACCAGGGGTAAGGGCCTTTTGTGCAAGGCATGGTATAGACTCATATAAAACATGTCTGGAAGAGCATACAAATGAAGCAGACAAGTAGAGGGAGAAAAGGAGCATTATTATCCCCATTTTGCAGGTGGGGAAATAAGCACAGAGAAATTAAACAACTTGCCCCAGGTCAGATGAGAAATTTGTGACAGAGCCAGGAACTGGATGAGATCTTCTGAAATCTAGTCTAGGACCTTAATCATAAGGCTGTCTTTTTGCACTGGAACACGGCAGTGTTTCTTTTTACTTCACTTTAAAATAATGCTGATCTCTTCTCCAGTTTCTTCACAATGTTTGCCGGGAGAATGGGTTAAATTTGAACTATTTCAAAATCTCATGATGAGCCTATTGAGAACGCAAATCAGCATGAAATCTGTTCTGCTGAAAATCTGAAGATTGGATACATTTGGTGTGACTTTTTGCTCTTATTACAATCCTGGGATCTGAATGGCTACACAAAATGACATTACATTCCTGCATTCTAATGACAGGTACTAATAGGGTGACCAGATGTTCCGATTTTATAGGTACAGTCCTGATTTTTGGGTCTTTTTCTTATATAGGCTCCTATTACCCTCCACCCCCGTCCCGATTCTTCACACTTGCTGTCTGATCACCCTAGGTACTAAGAATGGGAAATGATATCAAATTAACTCTGGTGACAGGCCGTCTCATGGTCCTTCTCAGCTGCCATGCTATACTTTGATGTTTATCTTCTCTGGATGCAGAAAGAGATACAGCATCAAGGAAAGTCACTTTGTATTGGGGTTGGGTGGGATGCGGTGGGGTGGGGTGTGGTGTGTGTGTGGGGGGGCAAATGTCATCTTGTTAAAAGTTCCAGTTGTTTATTCATAAATAATGTGCTACATTTAGTATTATTTAAATAATCCAACATTGGAAATAATTTCCTCAAAGATTAACAATAATTCACTCTAATACACTGTTGCAATAATCAAAGTTTGAAAAGTTATAAGTGAAGTATGAAAAAAAATAAGGTTGATGTCTCAATAAACTTGAGTCCTTGAGCTTTACAGTCCAAGAAACTGATGCTTCTAAATCTCCAAGGCACTAAAAGTTGCGACAAAACCTATTCTGATTTTACTGGAAAATTAAAGAGGTTTCATCCTTTCTGGAAAAGATAACTGACATTTAAACAATTTGATTGCATCAGAAATACCCAGACATAATCTCTTCCCCTGCAGTTATGACAGACCACTGATCAGAACACAAAGATGCAACACATTCAACTTGAGTCTCAAACTCAGGCAACATGCAGTCTCCTGAGAGCAGCTGAGCACTCTCAAATCCCATTGAAATAAATGGGAGTTAAGGGTACTCCTCACTTACTAGAAGTGCTCAGCACCTCACAGGAGCAAGGCCCAACACCTACCAGAATCATACATGGGAACCTAATATTGCTTTGAACTTGTAATTTTTTAAGCACTTTCAATTCTGTTCTAACATGGCTTTACTTTATTCTCATTTATGAACATTCTGCAAAGAACCGATCCTGCATAATAAAGCACAGCATTAATGATATTGTCGTTGTCATTTAGAGATCATGTGGAGACCTGCAGAGTCATTCTTAATTATAGTCACAGGCATCAAAACAGAAAGGCAAGAATTCATCATTGTATATTTTAATCAGTTGAAAAATCATTCTTGTGTTATCAGCAATTTCTTGCAAATAACCCTATTATTTTTTGATTAAGGATAAATTATATTTTTTCCACAAAATTTGAAGTGCAGCTAATAAGAATCATAATAAACTTTTCTATTTAAACCACTCAATTAATTCAAGCAGCAAACGTCTAATGGGGCTATAGTCAGGGCCGGTGCAAGGAAGTTTCGCACCCTAGGTGAAACTTCCTTGCACCAGCACTGCACTCCTCCCCACCGTGGCAGCCAGCTCCCCCCACCTGGCAGCTCCCCACCCGCGGGCCACGGCAGCCTCCCCCCCACCCACGGCGAGCGCCTCCTGCCTCCACGTTCAGCTGCTGAGCCGAGCGCGGAGCCAGGAGGCAGCCGCAGCGAGCCGCCCACGAAGCCCTGCTGAGCCCCAGCAGCAGGGCAACAGCCCTCGCCACAGCAGGGCTTCGCGAGGAGGCGGGTGGCTGCCTCCCGGCTCAAGCATGGACCAGGGAGGCAGGAGGCAGCCACCTGCTGCCGAGGGTGGCGAAATGCCCCCCGCCCCACCACCGCCAAATCCTGGCAGACTAGGCGACCGCCTAGGGTCGCCTAGTGATAGCGCCGGCCCTGGCTATAGTATACACAACAGAATAACAATTAAACATTTTCTGTGACCATTAAAGTGGTCTGATTTCCCCGTATCCATTTCTAAATCGTAGCAAATAGCCTCTTCTCTCTTTCTTTTCCTCCTTCTACTATGTCAGCTGTAGAAAGATGAAGCATTTATTGCAAGCCAGCAGAGAAAGAAAGCTGAATACAAAGCTGAAAGAGAATACAGACAAGAATAAAGAACAGTTATTAAATTTGTGAACTCTATCAGAGGACAAGAAAATAAACTATATGACTGACTAGAAGGGTATTGAAGTATGACATTTCATTTTCATGCAGCTCTCAGCATGATAAAGGTAACACACTAAAGAACTCTGTACAATTGCACCAAAGTAGTTAGTACATTCATTGAATATCAACGTTGCTAAAGTGCATGTCTTTTGTTGTTACCTAATGCTTTTGTATGGAACAATATAGTTCAGGTATTCATGACTAGCATCAGCCTCTCCACTTCCAGAGAAAGTTTCATCATTAGTTTACTTTTTTACCTCACAATGGAACATAAGCTCTGATTACACCTTCCCTAAGATTCTGCATTTCCCAAGCACCTACAAATCCAGTTGAAGTTAAAAGGCACTTTAGTGTGAAGATAATGCAGAATTGGGCCCAAAGTTAGCAATAGGGTCACAATGCACAGTGAGGCACCGTCTGTCCAGAAAGGCAAAGATATGATTATTGATTAGTGAGCTATATGACAAGATGTCCCCTGACACACATTTTCTAAGATTCAGCTTTAAGACTTATTAAACTAGAGCAGGAGAAATCTAGACATATTGAGTTGGTTGAAAACTTTTAAATTCCAATATTTTCTGATGAAAATGCTGGAAAATTTTTGTTTGAATATTGTTTCAAAAGTGGTCAGTTTTTTGGCCAGATCTATGTATTAGTGATAAAGGAGACAGCCAATTAAATTTCCAAACATCCTAGTAAAAATAAGTGATAACCCTCTCATTAATTTGGAGGGCATGACAATGTTCTACGCAAAATGAAGACGATGAAGAGAAAGAGACACACTAGGATTCACAGCTGGAATGATGTTACTTAAATAAATCTGTTATTTATAACGATACTATTTGGCCCCAGAAAGTGTCCCTTGAGTAAGCAGTGCTGTACTGAGGTTCAAGGCCAGAATTTGAGCCATAGCATTCTGTTTCCCTCAAATCCATTAGCATGCTAAGTGTTCATTGAATCCTGATCAACTATAATTTTTTATTTATAATTGTTAAAAAAAATCTGTGAAAATCATTAAGTGTTGGCAAAGGGAGGCCGAAAAAATCTGGAAATTTGGCTTGGATAAACATTTATTAATATTAAAGGTAAAAGCGGGAATTTGCCTCATGGAGGGGAAAAATGTACTGGGAGGGAAAAAACTAAACATATCACCAGACTAGCAATCTATGTTCAGATAAGTATCCACACCTCATTGATATATAATAATGCTGGAAATCCTGTACAAATAGATTTTTCTGGTGCTATTTCTATATTTTTATTTCTGAACCTGGGAAGTGAAGAAATAAACAAAGGGTAAAAACAACGAAAAGAAACAAACAAACAAAAAACCCACCACTTTTGTTTAAACCCACAGAGCTGGTCAGAAAATGCTTTTTTGTTTTTGTGGATTTTGCCTTTGTCTTTGCCTGTGGAAAATTTCAATGTTTCAGTGAAAAATCACAAACACATTTTTTGGCCCAACCCCCAAAAATTTTGGCTGAAACTGAATATTTGATATGGAAATCCCACTGCAGTGCCTCATGTGGGTTGTGGATCTGTTGCCTCATGCTTTCATTTTGTATGGACTAAACTTTTTGCGGGACTCCCATGCAGCACTACAGTCCACCTTCTCCTGAGCAATCACTATGCATCATGGAAGTTGCTGCTCTCAGAATATTCACATTTGTTTGACTGTGTGTTGTATCAATGATGCATTTATTTCTTAGTATTAATTTTTGTTGTTGAAGCAAACATAGGGTCTTAGCACCAATCTATTGATTAAAAACAACACTGGTGTTTCCCAGCACCCTTTAAACACGGGACTCACCCATATTTTAACCAGTCTTTGAACTGTGCAACAGCATTGGATAGCCCATAATTAAGTCCCATCAGCACAACAGAGTTAAACAAGGTCACTCAAATGGTAGCTGTGGTCTTGGTGGGACGTTAATGATATGTTCTATGAAGTTGATGAGCTCTGTGCAAATTGACAAACAAAAGAATGATGTGCCTCTACCGAACGAGATCTGTTCTAGTGAAAAAAAAAAAAAGGACTTTCCATAATATTACTCAGTTTAATTTTTTGACATTTCTTGATTTGTATCCGTTGTTTGTCTCTGTTCATACAATATAGTTCACTGTTTCTTTATTGAGTTTTTCAGTAAATGTTTACAAACTTCAATTGGTAAATAAGTAACTTTTCACTTGTGTGCACTCTACCACTTGGCAACAGCTATACAGTTGGTTGCTGTGATTATTAATTATTTTAATTAAATTTTAACAATATTTTTGTTCTCTATTGTGAAATAAGTAAAATCGGTCACTAAAGTAATAAATACCTATAAAGAAGCATTGTCAACATAACACAAAGAACAAACAACAAACATGATTAAAGGAACTTCCTAACTACTATCAACCTTGCATGGCAAGTTCCCAGAATACTAAAGATGACCCACTTCGTGTTGCTTTCCTCTACCTTATGTTATCCCTCTCTGATGCTTTTCTCCTTTCTTGTGGTGATAGGTGAAGAGGCCTATGCTATGCCTCCTTCTTCACTCCAGTTTTAGAGCCTTTTTTTCATATTAATATGCAGAGGGCTCAAGTCAGCATTGCTCTCTAACCCTTTTGCATCAGCTAGGCTAGTTCAAAGGGGCTATAGGGCACATGTAAGCCGTGGAGGAGAATAATCCCATGCAAGGGGTCTCTCTACTAGGTGTAAAGCCAGCTCCTTTAGCTCTGTTCCACCTCTGTAGGAGTCCCTGAAGCAAAGAGTATTCAAAGACAGGGGTGTGTTCCAGAGAGGCCAGGATGTTCTTATGCCTTTATGATTCTGCACCTGTGCAAAGGCCTATAGGGGTCATTGCAAGAGGGGAGAAAGTTAGTACACATGTGAGGGCTACCCTAGTCTGAATTAGAGGCAGAACTGGCCCTCAGTAGCTGGTGAATAGGGAATGCACAAGTTATATCTTCTCCTGTGTCCCTGTGCAGGCCCTGGCCCAGGGATGAACTTGGCTCAGAGATCTTATTTATTTTCTCTGTCTCCCTTGGGTTCTGGAGTCAGTGAGAATCCAAATCTCACCTTACAACTGTAGTAACGTACACACAAAGGTCTCATTAAGATGCTCCTTCCACCCACTGGGCTCATTAGTGGCTTTGCTCTGATTAAAGCATAATGCATTCCTGCACTGTCCTGGAACAGACTAGAAGGTAGACTGTAATTTAGGGAGTCATAGTTTGTCTCCCAGATTCCCCCTGCTCCATATGGAAGCAATCTTCACCTAACCTATACCTAGCACATGTACTTCATGATGGTCTTCTCTCCATGGTACAGATAGCTAGCACAAAGAAGGTAGGATGCATCTTCATGGATTCATGGAGTCTCCAAAAGGGACCATTAGATCACCTAGTCTGACCTTCTTTAAACCATGGGGGGAGGGATAGCTCAGTGGTTTGAGCATTGGCCTGCTAAACCCAGGGTTGTGAGTTCAATCCTTGAGGGGGCCATTTGGGGATCTGGGGCAAAAATTGGGGATTGGTCCTGCTTTGAGCAGGGGGTTGGACTAGATGACCTACTAAGGTCCCTTCCAACCCTGATATTCTATGATTCATTGGCCATTAAATTTCACTGTTACCCCTTTCCTGAGCCCCCAAACTGTATTTCTCTAAAACATGACTGATGCTTGATTAAACCATATCTTCCAGAAAGGTATCCAGACTTGATTTGAAGACATCAAGAGATGGCGAATCCACCACTTCCCTTTGGTAGTTAGTTCTAACGGTTAATCATCCTCATGAGTAAAATTTTTTGGGCCAAATTTCTGTTACGAATCTGTCTTACTGCAGCTTTTGGCTATTTTTTTCTTGTTATGCTTTTCTCAGCTAGATTTAAAGAGCATTTTAGTAACTGATATTTTTCCCTTTGAAAGTACTTATACATGGTAATCAAGGTACAGGTTGAGCTCTATAAATCCCTCACTATAAGACATTTTTTCCATCCCTCAAATAATTTTTGGCTCATTTATCCATCCCTTCACCTTATTCCCCCTATTCCCTTGAGAAAAGTTTAGTTCAAAGAAATGAGCTTTGGATTTTGCTCACCGGCCAATGAGGTCCACATAGAGGTGAGCTCCATAGTTGTCAAACAGTTGCCAAGAAAACTCTTTCTCCTGCACACGCATGTGCAGGGAGGTTGTGGAAGCTCCTTCACTGGAGGCTTTCAAAAGGAGGCTGGATAGCCATCTGTCTTGGATGGTCCCTTCTAGCACAATAACTCTATGATTCTATGTCTGACTGACCCATGAGCTGCAAAGTGCCAATGTTGATATATAGGATATCAGCAACAGTGGTTCCAAATTCAGACCTGGTGTAAGCTAGCACAACTTCACTGGCTTCCAATTCAAACCAAACTTGAATTTGGCCCACTGTTTCCAAATAGACTGTTTCCTCAGCCCTTTATGACATGAGTAGATATGTCGATAAATTGTGACTCAAATCAGTCTTAAATTAGAGAATGTCCACACACAGAAAAATATTATATTTTATTCCTGGACAACATGTATTTGTGTGGTCATAAATGTTTATTCATGCTAGTGAATTTGGAAGGAATTTAAAGAGAAACTATTTTGATTTATATATTTTTCTTTAAATTTCATAAAATACACAAATAGAGAGCATAGCTAATACTATGACTATGGCTGGGTTCTGACGATTCAGGACACTATTTTTCAAATGAAATAGCTGGTATTGTGTAGCAAATTTTTCCTTTCACTGTTAGTGTCTTTGAAAAGAAGATAAATATAATGCAGCATGTTTTTGCCTTCTATAAAAAGAGTCCTTTAGGAAGATAATGGCAGGGAGAGAGCATCATAATAACAAACCCAATGAGTTCAGCATTTGTAAGAAATATGTCCATAAAATCAGTTGAAGTTTGTAATTCTCCATATGTGTCTCAATAACTAGAAATTGAAGCAAAGTTAGATTTAGTAGTTCTAAACACTGTGTCAATATATCTTCCAAGAGTTTAAAAAAAAAAGTTAAATGTGCAAGGAAAAACAAACAACAAATTAGATCAGTTTAACAAAAGAGAACAGGCATGGATGATCCCAATGTAAAAGATTACCCTACTTTTTCTGAACTCTCGCCCATCATAATACAAAATTAGTTCTTAAAGATATCAGTTGTTACTAGTATGGGTGGTTGAATAATGAATTATTTTGTTAATAATTATTCAATGAAAAATTGCCAGCATTCAGAAGTATCTGCAACAAATTATTTGGATAGATTTAATTTCAATATGTAATTCAATGCATCATCAGGAACCAATATGGCTTGGTTTTTAATCATTTCTTTTTCTTTAGAGGTGATATTTTTTCCGAGGAGAATGAAAATTAATCATGATACCTGAATTGTTTTTTGCCATCACATATGAAAAATTAGCATGTGTTTAATAATGTAATATATTGTAATAATGTAATATATTGTAATAATGTAATAACCCTGGCTTTTTGCTACCCGATCACCTAGTAGTAGTTTGGAAATAGCAGATGGGAGCCTAAGCAAAAACCCAGACTGCAAACCCAATCAACCAGTGGTAGGCATCCTCCTTCAGTTAGAAGGCTGATGTCACCCTTCTGAGCCAAACAGCATCAATTCTATTCTATTGAGTCTTGTAGACATTTTCATGTCACACTGTGTTCCACAACATGTTTTAACTCCAGGTGGATAGAACCAGGCATGAAGAAATCTGACCCTACTCTATGCCTGACTAATTAAATCAGACCTTACTGGCTGCTGTTCCAGATCAGATATTTCTTTGATGCTTCTTTCTTGGATACATTTAACTAGTGCTATTGTGCTTTTCAGTGTTTATTAGTAAAGGATTTGGGGTGATCCAAAATGAAAAGATGATCCAAAATGGAGAGTTTGGGAACATAAAATAAATTAATAGAAATGAAAAAAGACTGAAAAAACTCAGAAAAAGGGTAAACAATACAAAAGATAAGACACAGAAATGGAGATACTGGAGCCAAACAAAAAGATATAGCAACAAAGGTGCTGAATGTTTCTAAAAGAAGAGCAGCATATGAGGGCATGAAAAACCAAGTGATGCAGCTCATTACAATTTTTTCTCAAGATGATTGTTCAAGGAAGCAAGCACTATGAAAGGTAAATATGTGCTCACCGGATCTGTCCTTAAAATAGTCAGGATCCAAACCATTTAGGTCAAAACCTTAAACTTTAACCAGAAACCAACTGGAAGGCAGTGCAGACTATGGATCACAGGTGTAATATGCACTTTACATGAAATAACATTTACTATGCCATATTCTGCAGAAGCTATCATTACCAAGTTGTTGTCAGATATCACTCAATTTTAGAGATTATTGCAGCCCTCAGGTGACTAAATAAATAAATAAATAAATAATAGAGCTGGTCAAGAAGTTTGTTTCTGACAGAAATATTTCATCAAACTGTTGATTTGTCAAAATTAAAATTTTTCCACAGAATTGTATAATTTTGACAAAACTTTAATTGGGAAGATTTCTCAGGTTCAGGATAGAATTAATGGTCAGAAACCAGCAAGAGAGAGACACCAGAATAGCCAATAGCTTGGCAGTTAGGACAATCATGTGGGTTTCTGGCATCCCAGCTGATTACCCCAAACTCCAGGCTGTAGAGCAGTGGTGGGCAAACTACAGCCTTAGGGCCACATCTAGCCCTCCAGACATTTTAATCCAGCCCTCAAGGTCTCGCCGGGCAGTGGGATCGGAGGCTTGCCCTGCTCCGCGCGGCTCGTGGAAGCAGCGACATGACCCCTAAGGCTCCTACACATCGGGGCAGCCAGGGGGCTCCGCACGCTGCCCCCACCCCAAGCGCGGTCCCTGCAGCTCCCATTGGCTGGGAACCACAGCCAATGGGAACTACAGGGGCGGCGCTTGCGGATGGGGCAGTGCGCAGAGCAGCCTGACCGCACCTCTGCGTAGGAGCCAGAGAGGAGATATGCTGCTGATTCTGGGAGCTGCTTGAGGTAAGCGCCGCCCAGAGCCTGCTCCCCTGACCCCCTCCCGTGCCCCAACCCCCTGCTCCAGCCCTGATCCCCCTCCTGCCCGCCCAACCCCTCATCCCCAGCCACGCCCCAGAGACCGCATCCCCAGCTGGATCCCCCACCCCCTTCTTCACCCCAACCCCCAATTTTGTGAGCAGTCATGGCCTGCCATACAATTTCCATACCCAGATGTGGTCCTCGGGCCAAAAAGTTTGCCCACCCCTGCTATAGAGTGTCTGTCTTTTGGACCCAATGAATATTTAATTATTATATAAAGTGGAACACATCCAACAGGGGAGATTAAATTAGGCCAAACCAGGGCTTGAACTCAGGTCTCCCAGAGTGTAGGGGAATTCCTTAGCTGCTGAGAAAATGGTCTTCTTCGGTTGCTGCATGAAAAACTTAGAAAGGTTTCATGTTCATTCTGATGAAGAACAAAAATAAAATTTCTCTTGAATGAGTGGATATGATTTGTATTAATTATCATTTATTTATTATTTCTTTCCATTTGTGGAGCATCTATCTAAATCTCTGCCATTTCTGCTAATCCTCACTAGGTAGGACATAGAGGAGAATGTTTCAGTCACAGACCCCAGGCCTAAAAAGGTTGCCTTGGGGTTTAGAATAAACCAGGGCATGTATATTGCTGTGGCACCAACTCTAGAATTCCTTTATAGGGGTTTTGGCTGCGTTATAGGCATAATGTTTGGATGTGGGTTTGAAATGCCTTGATGAAAAACCTGAATAATGACATATCAGAGGGGTAGCCGTGTTAGTCTGGATCTGTAGAAGCAACAAAGGGTCCTGTGGCACCTTATAGACTAACAGAGGTATTGAAGCATAAGCTTTCGTGGGTGAATACCCACTTCTTCAGATGCAACCAGTGGAAATGTCCAGGGGCAGATATAAATGTTCAGGGAAGATTCAGGCTAGAGATAACGAGGTTAGCTTAATCAGGGAGGGTGAGGCCCTCTTCTAGCAGTTGAGGTGTGAACACCAAGGGAGGAGAAACTGCTTTTGTAGTTGGCTAGCCATTCATAGTCTTTGGTTAGTCCTGAGCTGATGGTGTCAAATTTGCAAATGAACTGAAGCTCTACAGTTTCTCTTTGGAGTCTGGTCCTGAAGCTTTTTTGCTGCAGGATGGCTACCTTTAAGTCTGCAATTGTGTGTCCAGGGAGGTTAAAATGTTCTCCTACAGGCTTTTGTATATTGCCATTCCTTATATCTGATTTGTGTCCATTTATCCTTTTGTGTAGGGACTGTCCAGTTTGACCGATGTACATAGCAGAGGGGCATTGCTGGCACATTATGGCATATATTACATTGGTGGATGTGCAGGTGAATGAACCGGTGATGGTGTGGCTGATCTGGTTAGGTCCTGTGATGGTGTTCCTGGTGTAGATATGTGGGCAAAGTTGGCATCGAGGTTTGTTGCATGGATTGGTTCCTGAGTTAGAATTATGGTGCGGTGTGTAGTTGCTGGTGAAAATATGCTTCAGGTTGGCAGGTTGTCTGTGGGCGAGGACTGGCCTGCCTCCCAAGGCCTGTGAAAGTGAGGGATCGTTGTTCAGGATGGGTTGTAGATCACTGATGATCCATTGGAGAGGTTTTAGCTGAGGACTGTAAGTGATGGCCAGAGGAGTTCTGTTGGTTTCTTTCTTCGGTTTGTCTTGCAGCAGGAGGCTTCTGGGTACACATCTGGCCCTGTTGATCTGTTTTCTTATTTCCTCATATGGGTATCGTAGTTTTGAGAATGCTTGGTGAAGATCTTGTAGGTCTTGGTCTCTGTCTGAGGGGTTGGAGAAAATACGGTTGTACCTCAGTGCTTGGCTGTAGACAATGGATCGTGTGGTGTGTCCGGGATGGAAGCTGGAGGCATGTAGGTAGGCATAGCGGTCAGTGGGTTTTCGGTATAGGGTGGTGTTAACGTGACCATCGCTTATTTGCACTGTGGTGTCTAGGAAGTGGACTTCCCGTGTAGACTGGTCCAGGCTGAGGTTGATGGTGGGGTGGAAGCTGTTGAAATCGTGGTGGAATTCTTCCAGAGTTTCTTTCCCATGGGTCCAGATGATGAAGATGTCATCAATGTAGCATAGATAGAGAAGGGGCGTGAGTGGACGAGAACTGAGGAAGCGTTGTTCCAGGTCAGCCATAAAAATGTTGGCATATTGTGGGGCCATGCGGGTGCCCATAGCGGTGCCACTGGTCTGGAGGTATATATTGTCACCAAATTTGAAATAATTGTGCGTGAGGATAAAATCACAGAGTTCAGCAACCAGTTGTGCTGTGGCCTCATCAGGTATACTGTTCCTGACACCTTGTATCCCATCTGTGTGTGGGATGTTTGTGTAGAGATCCTCTACATCCATGGTGGCTAGGATGGTGTGTTCTGGAAGATTACCAATGCATTGTAGTTTTCTCAGGAAATCAGTGGTGTCACGGAGATAGCTGGGAGTGTTGGTGGCATAGGGTCTGAGAAGAGAGTCCACCACTGAATAATGACGTGAATTTAAGAAACAAAGTATTTATCTTCTTTTTTATCTCAATGTTTAAGATAAACATTGTTTAAGAACAGTCCCCGAGTGTCTTCATTCTAGGGATTCCAGGTTTTTTTGTCTCATTTCTGTCTAGAACTGACCATAAGACCTTTCTCTCATCTTAGATTTTCATGTAGAATCTACAGCAGATGGAACTGAAGCAGAGGCAGACTTTTAAAATTGGCAAGTTGGGTGATGAGTGGAAAGAAGCATGACAGAAACATATTCTAGCAGAAAAGCTTTCCTCTTACAGTGAAACAGGTCAACTTCCACAGGGACTGAAATATTTTACTAAGATAAAAACAGCTTGTCCCTAGAGAAACTGAAAATATGCTTTAAACTCTGTTTTATTTTAGCAGAAGTGCAATCAGAGCTTAAACCACATACAGCATACTTTTCATTGCCAAAGGAGATAACTACTGTTCTATTACATAGTTATCTCCATAGTATAACTGTACATAATACAGTTGGCCTGTATTAAATACTAGCAAAGTCATATCACGAAACTCATATTACTAGTGTTTGTAGATTTCATTTGAAAGCAGAATCATGTGTAGGAATTGGGGTCAATTTACCCTGAGGGTAACTCCCTGATCCAAATACAGCTATGCTAGGAATGAATTTGTCCCATTGGTTTTAATTTTTGCAATATTTTATTACTGCTGTATCATTCTGTCTTTTTAAATGTATTGTGATTATAATCATTGGACAGTGACATTAGTACTGTAAAAGATATTACAGATATAAAAGTCACAGAAGTGAAGAAGAAACTCGTTGGACTTACTTTACCTTTCTAAACCTGAATCTACACTAGACTGAAAATCAGCAATTCCAGATTTGCCTAACAGTGCATTTCGCTATTAAATGTGCAATCTCTAGGACTGGGATTAGAAAAAGGATCACTAGGGGATCCTGATGAAAGATCATGTTTTAGACAGTGTACTGTACTCAGCTCCATTATTATTTTCTTCTGGGATGGGAGGCAAATACTGAAAATCTGCTTTGCAAGTAGTCTGACATACTTAGTAGTATCTACTTTTTCAAGCCACGTTAAAATAGGTCTATATAACTTTTAAAAAAGACAACAAAAAAAAGAGATTGTGTCATTGTCATGCATTAGCTGCTATCTTCAATCTCTTGGTCAAGATGAGAATGAGTAGTTTAATTTGTATACATACAGGGTGAAATTCAGTCCTGTGCAGAGGCCTGCACAAAGAGGAGGCACCACTTAAGACACCAAATCAGGGCATGGTGCTGGATCCCTGCACAAGTGTGACTTTCACCTACTGATTAGGAAGGATATTTTTAGAATGGAAACCAGGGAAGTGCAAACCAAATCTTCTAGTTTACAAAATGAGCTGAAGTTCAGCCATTCCCTGGAGATCAACCAAACCTTTTGTGGAAGGACTGGTTAAGTGCTCAGGGAGTCTACAAACAGAACCCCTATATTGTTTTATTCCAAAAGATTTGGCCTTCTCTTCTGGATTCAGAGAGCTATTCTATTAAAATCTTGTGTGCAATGCACTTTGGGGTGCTTTAGACAGGTGACATTCAGTGAATTCTGTGTTCTCATGGGCGGGGGGGATCAACCAAATTAGGGGTTCACTGAGTGGCATCCACATTTGAGGAGAAAGAATGTGAGAGGAGAAAGACTTGGGAGAATCAAAGAAAATGGTTGGAAATGAGGATAGGAGAGAGAAGATCTCAAAGTTTTAGAGGTCAGATTAAGTTTGGCTAGGTGTCCAGTCAGTTGTGGGTTTCTCAAGATCTCGGAACTTTTTGAAGTTCTTGCACAGTTGATGAAAATAGAGTTGCCAGGCATCTGGTTTTCGACTGGACCGTCCAGTCAAAAAGAGACCCTGGTGGCTCCAGTCAGCACCACCGACCAGGTTAAAAGTCTGGTCAATGGTGCTGTGGGTCTAAGACAAGATAGTTCCTTCCTGTCCTGTCTCTACACTGCACCCCAGAAGTGCCCAGCAGGTCCGTCTCTTCGGTGAGGGGACCAGGGGGCTCCGTGCGCTGCCCCCACCCTGAGCACCAGCTCTGCACTCCCATTGGCCGAGAATAACGCGGAGCCTCCTGGCTCCCTGCCTAGAAGTCTGACCTGCTGGCCGCTTCCAGGGTGCAGTGTGGAGCCAGCCACAGGCAGGGAGCCTGTCTTAGCCTCAGTGCACCACTGACCAGGAGCCGCCCAAGGTAAGCTTGTGCTCCAACCCCAAACCCCAACCCCCTACCCCAACCCTGAGCCTCCCCCAAACCTGAAGCCCCCTTCTGCACCCTGAATCCCTCATCCAAGGACCCAAACCCCAGAACCCTCACCCCCAGCCAGAGCCCTCACCCACCCTTACACCCAACCCCCTGCCTCAACCCACAGCCCCCTCCCACACTCCAAATCCCTTGGCCCCACCCCCCAGCCTGAAGCCCCTTCCTGGACCCCAACCCCCTCATCCCCGGCCCCACCCCAGAGCCTGCACCCCAAGTTGGAGCCCTCATCCCATCCCATACCCAAACCCCCTGCCTCAACCCGCGGTCCCCTCCCACACTCCAAATCCTTCAGCCCCACCCCCAGCCTGGAGCCCCCTCCTGCACCCCAAACCCCTCATTCCTGGCCCCACCCCGGAGCCCGCATCCCCAGTTAGAGCCCTCATCCTCCCACACCCCAACCCCCTTCCTCAGGGAAAGTGAGTCACTGAGGAAGGAGGAATGTAGTGAGCCGGGAGCAGGGCCTCGGGTGAGGGGTAGGGCAGGGCCTTGAGGAAGAGGCAGAGCTTGGGTGTTCAGTTTTGTGTGATTAGAAAGTTGGCAACCCTAGATTAAAACTATGTCCATCTTCGTATTTGCAGTGTCTTTTATAAGCCGATAGTAATTCAGTGGGGATCCTGGTTAGATATTTCAGTGCATCTTCTAGTCAGTTAACTTTTCATTTATTCATTACCTTTCTCTATCCTTACATCATTAAATATGCCAGTATAGCTCAACAATGCAAACTTTGCCTGATCTGACAGTTTAAATAATTTTCATCTATAATTTGTCAGATACATCCAGCTTTTACTTTGTTCTTTATAAGTCACTTCATAGATAATTTTGAATTTTAATGTTTTTTTATGTTTGTGTGATCATTTTGTTTTTTCACCAGGCAGAAATTTTAATGTTAAAAGAGGAGACATAGCATACTGAATACAGCTATGATGACTACAAAAAGTCATCTTTCTTATAGAAAAACATGTTTGTCATAGTGCTTAAAAATATCCTGAAGTTTTTGTTCAAATTATTTTTTTTCAAAGAGGGACATAAATCCAAATCTGCTGGAAGTATTTATGATTTAAAAATGATACAAGTGAATATAAGATTATTATTTTTAAAGCACAGTCCTTTAATTTAATCTCTTTGACTTATCACTTTGTAGATAAAATATGTAAATATTTGTTTTATGATACAGAAAAATATATTTATTTTCCAAAAAAGCTATGATGCATATGAATATATACTATGAGTATAGTGTAAAACTATAAGTAGGCAAGACAAAAAAGAATTTGAAGACCAGCTAACATAAAACTAACAGAAAAAAATCCTCTGGGGCCACTGGATGATATAGGTTTTAAAGAAGCACTGAAGGAAGACAAGGCCATTGTGGAGAAGCTAAAGAAATTCTTTGCATCAGTCTTCACTGCAGAGGATGTGAGGGAGAGTCCCACACCTGACCCATTCCTCTTTAGGTGACAAATCTGGGGAACTGTCCCAAACTGAGGTGCCAATAGAGGAGGTTTTTGGAAAAAATGATAAATTACACAGTAATAAGTCACCAAGACCAGATGGTATTCACCCAAGAGTTGTGAAAGAACTTAAATATGAAATTACAGAACTACTAACTGTGGTATGTAACCTATCATTTAAATCAGCTTCTGTACCAGGTGACTGGGGGATAGCTAAAGTGCTGCCAATTTTTAAAAAGTCTTCAGCGGCAATCCTGGCAATTACAGGCCAGTAAGCCTAACTTTAGTACTAGGCAAACTAGTTGAAACTACAGTAAAGAACAGAATTATAGGACATATAGATGAACAAGATTTGTTGGGGGAAGAGTCAACATGGCTTTTGTAAAGGGATATCATGCCTCACCAATGTACTAGAATTATTTGAGGGACTCAACAAACATACAGACAAGGTGATCCAGTGGATATAGTGTACCTGGACTTTCAGAAAGCCTTTGACAAGGTCCCTTACCAAAGGCACTTAAGCACATTAAGCAGTCATAGGATAAGAAGGAAGGTCCCCTCATGGATTAGTAACTTTGTGAAAGATAGGAAACAAAAGGTAGGAATAAATGGTCAGTTTCAGGATGGAGAGAGGTAAATAGTGGTGTCCCCCAGGGGTTTGTACTGGGATCCGTACTGTTCAACATATTCACAAATGATGTGGAAAACAGGGTAAACAGTGAGGTGGCAAAGTTTGCAGTTGATACAGAATTACTTAAGTTAGTTAAGTCCAAACCAGACTATGAAGAGTTACAAAGGGATCTCACAAAACTTGGTGATTGGGCAACGAAATGGCAGATGAAATTCAATGTTGATAAATCAAAAGTAACGTACACTGGATAACATAATTCCAACAATACATACAAAATAATGGAGTCTAAATTGGCTGTTACCACTCAAGAAAGACATCTTGGAGTCAGTATGATAGTTCTCTGAAAACATCTGCTCAATGTGCAGTGGCAGTCAAAAAACCTAATAGAATTTTAGGAACTATTAAGAAAGGGATAGATAATAAGACAGAAAATATCATAAAGCCACTGTATAAATCCATAGTATGCCCACACCTTGAATACGGCATGCAGTCCTAGTTGCCCCATCTCAAAAAAGATATATTAGAAATGGAAAGGTTCAGAGAAAGGCAACAAAAATTATGGTTATGAAACAACTCCCATATGAGGCTAGATTAAAAAGACTGGAACTGTTCCAGCTGGAAAAGAGTCAACTAAGGGGAGATATGATAGAGGTCTATAAAATCATGAACGATGTGGAGAACGTGAATAAGGAATTGTTATTTACCCCTTCACATAACACAAGAACCAGGGGTCACCCTATGATATTAATACGAGCGGGAAAGAATCCACTGATTATCCTTCATGTGGGAACAAATGATATGGCTAGATTCTCGCTGGAATGTATCAAGGGAGACTATGCCAGGCTGGGGAAGACTCTTAAGGAAATCGAGGTTCAGTTGATCTTCAGTGGGATTCTGCCTGTCCCTAGAGAAGGGCAAGAAAGGTGTGACAAGATTATGATGATCAATAGATGGCTCAGGCAGTGGTACTATAAGGAGGGCTTTGGCATGTATGGCCACGGGGAGGCATTCATGGACAGAGGACTGTTCTCTCTGGATGGACTTCACCTGAGCAGGGAGGGAAATAGACTTCTAGGATGGAGGCTGGAACAACTGATTAAGAGAGCTTTAAACTAGGTATTTGGGGGAGATGGTTGGGAGATGTCCAGGTAATCTCCACGCCGGATTTTAACATAGAGAGGGAAGAAAACCAAGTAAGAAAGGATTCAGCCGTGGGTAGGAGAATGGACCCAAGGAGGAAGGGTAGTGTCGATACTAGTCTAATTGGTGATACTGGCGGTAGAATGTCCGTGTCTAATCTGGTAAAGAATGTGTGCGAGGCCAAACAGCAAAAATTAAGATGTTTGTACACTAATGCAAGGAGCCTAGGTAACAAAATGGAGGAACTAGAGCCACTGGTGCAGGAAGTGAAACCAGCTATTATAGGTATAACAGAAACGTGGTGAAACAGTAGTCATGACTGGAGTACAGTATTGAAGGATATGTGCTGTTTAGGAAAGACAGAAATAAAGGTACAGGTGGTGGAGTAGCATTGTATATCAATGATGAGGTAGACTGTAAAGAAATAAGAAGTGATGGAATGGATAAGAGAGAGTCTTTCCGGGTAAGAATCACATTGGGGATGAAAATTACTAGAGCCTCCCTTGGGATAGTGCTTGGGGTGTGCTATAGACCACCAGGATCTGATTTGGAAATGGATAGAGACCTCTTTAATGTTTTTAATGAAGTAAATACTAATGGGAATTGTGTGATCATGGGAGACTAACTTTCCAGATATAGACTGGAGGACAAGTGCTAGTAATAATAATAATAGGACTCAGATTTTTTTAGATACAATAGCTGATGGATTTCTCCACCAAGTAGTTGCTGAACCAACAAGAGGGGATGCTATTTAAGGGCTGGTCTACACTGGGGGGCGGGGGGGGGAATCGATCTAGGATACGCAACTTCAGCTACAAGAATAGTGTAGCTGAAGTCGACGTTTCCTAGATCAAAGTAATTTTACTTACATCGGGTCCACACAGCGCAGGCTCGCTGCTCCGTCGACTCCGCTTCCGCCTCTCACCGTGCTGGAGTTCCGGAGTCGACGGGGAGCGCTTCTGGGATCGATTTATCGTGTCTAGATGAGACGTGATAAATCGATCCCCAATAGATCAATTACTACCCGCCGATTTGAGACGTACCCTTAGTTTGGTTTTGGTGAGTAATGAGGACCTCGTAGAAGAAATGTGCCCAATAAACTATCTTTTCATTCCCCTTTAATCTTGTCCTTCTTCTGTTTCACTGAGACCATAGGTGACAGACCTTAAATCAGGGATAATCTGAACTTCCATGATTAGCAGGAGTCCTTTAATACCCCTCTTTAATTCCCTTTTCCCTTAACAAGACCACCTCTAAAGCTTCCCACCGCCAAGGAAGGGGAAGAAGTGCATTTTTAATTGTCCTGTAAGTAAGCTTCCACCACAGAAGAATCCATACTAGATGGTGTTACCATACTGGATCTTTTCTGCTTGCTTTTTTTTTTTTTTTTTTTTTTTTGATAACAGCATCATAGAAATACTTCTTAGGTTTGCAACATAATTTGAAGGAGGAGTACCTGGAGATTAAGAAAGAAAGTGTAGGAGGGCAATTGATTTTCCAAGTTCATGTATGTATCCTGCAAGAATTATAGAACAAAATGGGGAAAGCTGTAACCATTGCCCTTTCAAAGCTAGTAAATTATGGGAAAAATCCATGCTTTACAAATTCTGTTATTTTATTTGTAAAGCATATCTCCCTTAAAGGGTATGCTATTAAAGAGTTTAATTGGTTTTGTTTTCCTGAGCATCACTTTCAAAAGTTTGGCAAACAGTAAGAGAAGGGATGGGATATGTCATGGGTGAATAATGCAATTTGTTAGAGTGCAGAGATATGAAAAATATTGCAATTCACAGAGGGTTTTTTGGAAACTGCAGTATATCAAGAAACTCTTCAGTCTACATTATTACCTGGGGAGGGTGATCTCACATCACTTACAAGGACACACTAGTTATTACTGATCATTACCATATATATAATACAGTAAATAATTCAATATAATAATGTAGTGAGCCACCTACCCAGCACAGTCTAGAAGTAGAGGCAGCATAAATATAGGTACAGCGTGCTAGATAACATGCTGCCTTATGTTTCTATGAGGAATACCCCACCAAAAAATGTCATTTTACACTATGTACTATAGCTTCTACCCCACGGCAGCACAGGCATGCAGTAATTATTTCTTCTTCCAAGATTTACAACTCCTACATTATTATTTTTTTAAACAAAACCCTGAAACTAAGAATGTAGCCAATGATAGAAAGGAAGGAGTATCACTGACTGGCATTTCAAGTGATGCTTTATTTGTTTGGCCAGTCATTTATCTGCACTTTTTATTGTCCTGTAAAATGACCACCCCAAAGAAGCTGGCAGCTGTCATTTTATAATAATGATGAAAGCTGGTTTAAAAATATTCAACAGAATGTTTTTCGATTGGAAAATGCCATTTTTCTAAATTGAAACTATGTACATTTAGATGATAAAGTTGAAACATTCAATTTCAGCATTCTGAGACTGGAATATTTCAATTTTCCATTTCAAAATGTACTTTACTTATATTATACAAAATGTAAAAATAAAGAATTCAAAATCAAAACAAAACATTCCAATTTTATCAGACTGTTTTGATTGACCTGTTACAAAGTTTTTTTGAAAATTATTTTTTGAGGAATTTCAAAAGTTGATGTTTTGTCTGATTCAGTATAAAAACAAATTGTGAATTTGTGGAATTTTCTGTAAAACAGAAATTCCAGTTCCTGCATAGCTCTAACAATTAAATGTCTGTAAATCATAATAAATTTGAATAAAATCACCATTTGTAGAAGACCTTCCATTCAATAGCATTTTAAAGTGCTTGTACAAACTTCCCTATACTCACTGTAGATGTGTTTCAGCTGATAATGCTGATTCAGCTGTAATAATTTCCTTTTCTTTCTTATTTTGATTTTGTGTTGAGATTTTGAGTTTCTTCTTTTCTGTTTTTCCATAGTGACCAATAAGCTACTCTGTACTATTACTGCAAGCATGTTAACTATAACTATAGTGCTATTTATTGTGATACTTATTATGATTCGGGGTCCAAATTGTGGTTTTAGGACACTATCCTGCATTACAACATAACTCCTCCTTTTGCCTCCGGCTGGCTTTTCTGATCAAGGAGTAACAGGAGGGAGGTGGCTTTTGTGCTCAGGTTCAGGAAATTTAGGCTTCTACTTGCTGTAGTTACTTTTCAAAATGGCACTTAGCCACTTATGTCACTTGGGCACTTTTATAAATTTTACCCTACCTGCATACATTTCAGATAATGAATGTACTTGGAAAATTCATTCTAGTTTTAAACCAGCATTTTGATAGAAAAGCTTTTAAATATGTAATACATTATGTATGTAAATGTTTATTTAGAAATAAGTCGTCCTATTACTATATATTTTAAAAAAATCAGAAATATGCTCTGATTTGTGTCTGAGGTTTACTTTTAAACCCACTGTGATGGGTAGGATCACAGAAACCCCCTTGGGAACTGCCTACTAATGACTTGAGACTACCTCTACGCCCGTTTTTCCTGGCAGCTTGGGACTTCAGAACCCTGCCTGGTTGTGCCAGACTCACTAGCCTGCTACAAATACAGACCCAGGTCTGAACCATGTCCCCCACAAGCTGCAGGCTTAACTGAAAACAGCTTAAGAAGTGTTCCTGTCTTCAGCACTCAGATACCCAACTCCCAATGGGGTCCAAACTCCAAATAAATATGTTTTACCCTGTATAAAGTTTATACAGGGTAAACTCATAAATTGTTCACCCTCTATAACACTGATAGAGAGATATACACAGCTGTTTGCCCCCCTCCCCCAGGTATTAATACATACTCTGGGTTAATTAATAAGTAAAAAGTGATTTCATTAAATGCAAAAAGTAGGATTTAAGTGGTTCCAAGTAATAACAGACAGAAAAAAGTGAATTACCAAGCAAAATAAAATAAGCCTAATACAGTAAGAAAGTGATTACAGATGAAATCTCACCCTCAGAGATGTTCCAGTAAACTTCATTTACAGACTAGCCTCCTTCTAGTCTGGATCTAGCAATCACTCCTCCCCCTGTAGTTACTGTCCTTTGTTCTAGTTTCTTTCATGTATCCTTTGGGGGTGGAGCTACCTTCTGAGCCAGCTGAAGACAAAATGGAGGTGTCTCCCAGGACTTTATATAGTTTCTGTCTTGTGGGATGAAACCCCTTCCTCCCCCCTGTGTAGAATCCCTCT
Organism: Macrochelys suwanniensis; assembly: GCA_033296515.1. Lineage (NCBI taxonomy): Eukaryota > Metazoa > Chordata > Testudines > Chelydridae > Macrochelys > Macrochelys suwanniensis. Next base: position 50,215,854 of record CM065781.1, read on the forward strand.
ACAAGATGGAGTTTTGGAGTCACCTGGGCAAGTCACATGTCCACGCATGACTTAGTTCTCTACAGGAATGTTCTCAGGAAAGCTCAGATGTGGATTGGTGTCTATCAAAGTCTATTGTCAAATTAAGTGTTTCTTGATTGGGCACTTACTGGGAATAGTCTTTTCTCAAGAAGCTGACCAAATGCTTCAGTGGGGCTACTTAAAATCAAACAAGTACACAGCCAATATTCATAACTTTGAATACAAAAATGATACATGCATACAAATAGGATGAATATATTGAGCAGATCATAACCTTTGCAAATATATGTTACATGGCATATGTAGCATAAAACATATTCCAGTTATGTCATATTTACATTCATAAGCATATTTCTATAAAGCATTATGGGGTGCAACGTCACACCCACTATTACTACAACTTGGGTCATTAGCCCCCTGCACCATTTGCCTCTTTCTTATCACCTCTCCCTTTGAACCGTAAGTCACACATACACACATACTGTTCCTCCAAGAAGGATCTTGTAGAAACCCCTCCAAGTGCAGAAACAACAGATGCTTTACAGTACAGCTGAAAACACACACACACAGCTTGAGAACACACACACACCCACACACACACCCTTTGAGATAGTAAGGGTTAGAGCTGCATGTGAAGTAAAGGGTGCAGCAGCACTGTAAATCATCCTTGGATTTTGCACTTGGAAGAGTTTGAATTCCTTCAGCAGCTCACTGGCACAATTTATGACAGTTCTTTATATTCATCACAGCCCGAGGGAAGAATACAGCTAGAAAGGGGCCTTGTCAGTAAGAGTTTGAGTCCATGGCAAACATGGCATTGCAATTCTAAGTAAAATGGAAAATATTGCATTCATATATTCTTTGCCAGATTAACAGCAATTACACTGGTTAATAATCTGTCCTCTGATATTGAAAATATATTATATAACACCGGAAAAAACACAAAGAAGAAATAGTCTGATATATTCATTTTCTTGTACTTTGAATTTATTTGGATGGGGAAATAACATTTGAGAGTAAGGGGATTTATTATTATTATTAGGATCAAGATTAACATAGTCAAAATCATAATCACAGGTAAAAGCAAAGTGGTAGATGCAGACTTCTGAGGCATAGAAAATGTAACAAAAGTGGTGATGAAAGCTTGCCAGGAAGGAAAAAAAAAGGTTTCCATAGCAATGTATTATTATTACTTTCTCTAAAAGAAAAAGGATCTCTTTTGAATGAGAAATCTGTACTGCAGAAATATATACAATTTTAAATATATTAGAAATATTTGATCAGTGGTTCTGTAACTTCCTTCTTGTAATTAATTTTATATAACGTTGGAGTCAAAAATATAAATTATCAATTCTAAAGTACAGTGGTATAGCAGAAAAGGAAATAATAGGTGGCACTGTGTAATACAATTACCAAAGCCACAAATGCACTAAAAATAAACAACTCAGGTGAGCCTGTGGGAAGGTATGAATACTCAGGGTATTATTAATGAAAAGCAGAAATCATGATTGTGTGTTGCACTGTTCTTCTACCAAGCACAAGAATGGGGGAGATGCAAGGGGTGGAATTTAAGATATCTCTGGACATCCCACATTTTGGGCCAAATTGAGGGCCTGCCTGGCCCCTAGTGCAACTTAGCCACAAGGCTGCTCCCCTAAATATCGCAAGCTTATAATGGTCTCTAGCAGGATTCACTTTGGGACTAGTAAGTCTAGTAGGCAGGCTGCATCTCAAGATTCTCCAAAGTCCTGGGTGGCCTTGTCAGACAATATTGGAGATTGGCGGCCAGATTATAATCTGTCCTTCTCCGGGTTCCCCCCGGCTGGACTAGGGTGTAGGGAAGGATAGTGAGATCCAAGCCTTCCATCTTCACAAGGTCCTAGCCCAGGACCCAAGAGAGTAAAGGTCAGGGTGGGGAAGCATTCCTGTCCCCTCTAGATGATATCCCAGACCAGCCTTCACTGGGCCACTTCTTACCCCCAACTCTGTCAGTGCTCTCTTCAGTTAGGGGAATGATCACAGCTCTCTCCTCTCCTCTCAGAGAGATGTTCAAGCAATAAAACACCCATGTCAGCTGACTTAGACTCAGGCTGTAGGGGCTATAAAATCACAGTGTAGACATTCAGGCTCAGGCTGGAGCCCAGGCTCTGGAACGCTCCTCCCTCGCGAGGTCCCAGAATCTGGGCTCGAGCCTGAGCCCTGGGACCCTGAGACAGGGGAGGATCCCAGATCCCAGGCTTTAACCCAAGCCTGAACATCTACACTACAACTTTATAGCCCCACAGCCCAAGCCCTGAAAGTCTGAGTCAGCTGACACAGGCCAGCCTATTGCAGTGAAGACATAGCCCAAGATTCAGATAGTCAGTCAGATCTTCCCAACTCCCTTCAGTTTCCAGTGACTTCTCCCTTGTCAGGGAGAAGGGGAGAGAGAAAGGGGTCAGGCCCCTGGTTGCTCAGTTGGGCCTTACCCATAGTCCAGGTCCTTCCCCTGTGGATTCCTCTATCCAAGATGGTACTAATTGGCTTCCTTTCTGCAGGCAGCCTCTCCTTCACTCTCCCATGCTTGATTGCCAGAGTCCCATTTTAAGAAAGTCCTACATTTGGAGTAGGCCCTAGAACTGCTGAGGGTGAGGTCTTCTAGCCCAGTTCTACTCCATCACTCCTTTCATGTTAGTGAGGGGTTTGTAAGCCCATCACAGAGCCTCTATGTCAGTACAGAATAGCCAGAGCATAGTGTGCTTTGCCTAAATCCCCTCTTTTCCCTAACCAGCCCCATCCCCTTTCCACGGGGGGCAGAGAGGTGCCTATGAAGGGTTTCACTCTGTGCTTCAGTTGCTCTCCATCTACAAAATGGCTTAATAATACTTATCACCTTTCTATAGCACTTTGGGATCTATGGATGAAAAGCTCTTAAATAAGTTTGATATTATTAATAACAATAATTCTTTCTATTTTTTATAGAGCTGGTTGACAATAGGAACAGATGAATTTTTTCTCCCGGCTTTCTATTGGAATATTTTTTTCCAGTGACAGATTTCTGACCAGCCTGAGTTATTTTATTAAAGTAAATGGGGTGGTGTTAGAGAAGCTTACAGGGCAACTGCCAGAGCTGTCAATAGGCACCTTTCATGAGCACTAAATTTACTTAAAAAGAAATTAAACATCAACTGTTCAAAGCATAAAGGCACAAATCATGATCTCATGCACACCTCCTGACTGCCCATCTTCTGAGAGAATAACTCATTTTAGCTCCACAGTTACCTACATTCCACATAAATTTGGTGTCCCCCTCCTTTGTCTCCTTTGTATCCCATTTTTGGCAATATTACATTCCACACTTGGGGTTTGGCAGGCAAAGAAATATAAGTCCACAGAAGTCAATGGGAGATTGGCCATTTGACTTCAATGAGGATTTGGGCGAAAGATTCAAAAGAAGTTAAAAATAAACATTTTTACCCTGTCCCTGTACTATACCAAGGCAACATATATGTCTTAATGTCGTGAATGTTTTAGATGTTTTCAGTCTGTTGCCTCAGCTTTGTCTATTTTTTTGGCTCCTTTGGAATCTTTTAAAATAAATAGTTGTTTGTCACTCTGTACGGTATTCTCACAGTCTGAGAACTTTTAAATTCCCTTTTGACTTGCTTGTGGGAGTACTGGTAGTTTAAGAAAAATGTTTCACCTTAAGCCTACAGGCCCCAGGGCCTGCTTTTGTGACATTCCACTAGGAACAAAACAAAGAAAAACTGTTTCTTTTATATGTTTTCTCTCTTTTAATCTATACTGGTTGACATGTCATACTTAGAAAGCCTGTGTCCCTGGAGGTCAAGCCTGAGAAAATCTTTTACAATATTTCACTGTATTATGAGATATAATCTAATGAGCTCAGCCAACATTCTATAAATTGGCAAGAATAGACTATACCTTATTTATTCATGCAGATGTCTTCCCTTGCGCTCCCCCACCCCCCGTGCGCGCACACACACACACACACGTAGGAGTATTTCACTGATCCATTAATATATTTCTTAATAAATATGTAATATTTAGTAAATATTATAAATAATTCCATGGGCAACACCATCAAAACTGGAGTCTATGCAAGGTGGAAGAAACTGATACCTGAGAGTCTAGGTGAGTCTAAAAATCAAGGACTTTTACTTTTAAATAATTACAAATCCAGAGTACACATGTCTGTGTGTATAAGATGTAAGAAGTACACAGAAGCAAATCTTTAGTATGATATTCCTTTTAGGGTTAGATTCTGCTCTCTTATACAAGTACAATCCAGAGTAACCCTGATGTTTCTATGGAGTCTTTCTGGATTTAAATTGGTTTAACAGAGAGCAGAATCTGATCCTTAGACTTTTAGGGCAAAATTCTACATGTTCTGAGGTGCTATTTAAGTGAATGGATTTGCATGGGGACAAGTTAGTATTAACATTTAGCCCATAAAGTATAAAAAGTATGAATGAGAGTTGGAGAAGACTTTGGGTAGATCTTACTCAAGGGAGATATGTTGGTCTTTTACCAGTAAGAATTTTAAAACAGTACTTGTTAATATTGGACTGATAAAAGATTTCCATGGAATTGATTCAGTCTTGTCTTTATTATAAATTATTATGTATACTTTTTTCTTTTAAATTACCTATACTTGAGGACCAGCATGTCAAATAGCGTACAACTTTTAAGAAATTTATCCCCTAAACTAGGTCAATAAAATTTTTGAACTTAGAATCCTAGTTCGGGGGACGTATAGCTCAGTGGTTTGAGCATTAGCCTGCTAAACCCAGGGTTGTAAGTTCAATCCTTGAGGGGGCCACTTAGGGATCTGGGGCAAAAAAAATCTGTCCGGGGACAGTGCTTGGTCCTGCTAGTGAAGGCCAGGGACTGGACTCAATGACCTTTCAAGGTCATTCCAGTTCTAAGAGATTGGCATATCTCCATTTATTATTTTATTATTATTATTGCCTTAAACAGTGAACAAAATTCTCTTCCTGACATATACTGTTCTTTATAGACTCATAGACTTTAAGGTCGGAAAAGGACCATACTGATCATCTAGTCTGACCTCCTGCACATTGCAGGCCACAGAACCTCTACCTACCCACCCACTCCTGTAACAGATCCCTAACCTTTGACTGGGTTATTGAAGTCCTCAAATCATGGTTTAAAGACTTCAGGTTACAGAGAGTTCACCATTTACACTAGTTTAAACCTGCAAGTGACCTATGCCCCAGGCTGCAGAGGAAGGCCAACTCTCCCCCCATCTCCAGGGTCTCTGACAATCTGACCTGGGGGAAAATTCCTTCCCAACTCCAAATATGGAAATCAGTTAGACCCTGAGCATGTGGGCAAGACTCACCTGGCTGACACCTGGGAAAGAATTTTCTGTAGTAACTCAGAGCCCTCCCCAGTAGTGTCCCATCTCTGGCCATTGGGGATTTTTGCTACTAGCAGTCGCTGATGGGCTACATGCCATTGTAGACAGTCCCATCATACCATCCCCTCCATAAACTCAGTCTTGAAGCCAGTTAGGTTTTTCCCCACACTGCTCCCCTTGGAAGGCTGTTCCAGAACTTCACTCCTCTGATGGTTAGAAACCTTCGCCTAATTTTGAGCCAAAAATTGTTAATGGCCAGTTTATATCTATTTGTTCTTGTGTCCACATTGGCACTTAACTTAAATAAATCCTCTCCCTCCCTGGTATTTATCCCTCTGATGTATTTATGGAGAGCAATCATATCTCCCCTCAGCTTTCTTTTGGTTAGGCTAAAGAAGCCAAGCTCTATGAGTCTCCTCTCATAAAGTAGGTTTTCCATTCCTCTGATCATCCTAGTAACCCTTCTCTGCACCTGTTCCAGTTTGAATTTTTCTTTCTTAAATACAGGATACCAGAATTGCACACAGTACTCCAGATGAAGTCTCACTAGTGACTTTTATAATGGTAGTGGAGGAGCTTTGTTGCTGCTCTAAATGCCAGAGGCATAATGGGTACTAACTAACACTTCCCTCTCTCTACTGGAAATACTTTACCTGATGCATCCTAGAATTTCATTAGCCTTTTTTATGGCCACATCACACTGACGTCTCATAGTCATCCTGTGATCAACCAATACACCCAGGTTTCTCTCTTCCTCTGGTGCTTCCAACTGATAAATCCCCAACCTATAGCAAAAAAATCTTCTTGTTAGTCCCTATACGTATTACCATGCACTTTGCACTATTAAGTTTCATCACATTTGTATTATTACAGTTTACAAGGTCATCCAGATCTTCTAGTATGATATTCCAGTCCTCCATATTAATTATACCTCCCAACTTTGTGTCATATGCAAATTTTATTAGCACACTCTCACTTTCTGTGCCAAGATCAGTAATAAAAATGTTAAATAATATTGGTCCCAAGACCAATCCCTGAGAAACTCCACTAATAACCCTCCTCCAGTCTGACAGTTCACCTTTCAGTATTACCTGTTGTAAGCTCCCCTTTAACTAGTTTCCTATCCACCTTTCAATTCTCATATTAATGCCCATCTTCTCCAATTCAGCTAATAATTTCCCATGTGGAACTGTATCAAATGCCTTACTGAAATCCAGATAGATTACATCTATTGCATTTCCTTTGCCTAAAAAATCAGTTATCTTCTCAAAGATGGAGATCAGGTTGGTCTGGCATGATCTACCTTTTGTAAAACTATGTCGTATTTTATCCCAATTACCATTCACCTCTATGTCCTTAACTACTTTCTTAAAAATAGGAACTATATTAGCAATTCTCCAATCATAGGGTATGATTCTTGAGCTTACAGATTCATTACAAATCCTTGCAATTGGACTTGCAATTTCATGTGCCAGTTGCTTTAATATTCTTGAATGGAGATTCTCCGGGTCCCCTGATTTAGTCCCATTAGGCTGTTTGAGTTTGACTTTCACATTGGATGTGGTAATTTCTTCCTCCATATCCTCCTTGCCCTTAGCCACCCAGCCAGTATCCAGCTTTACATTAGCCTCACTAAGAACTGAGGCAAAGTATTTGTTTAGGTGTAGGGTCATGCCTAGATTACCTTTAATCTCCACCCCATCCTCAGTGTTTAGCAGTCTCATTTCTTTCCTTGTTTTCTCCTTATTTATATGGGTATAGAACCTTGTACTATTGGTTTTAATTCCCTTTGCAAGGTCCAACTCTGCTTGGCTTTTGGCAGTTCTCACTTTATCCCTACATTTTCTGACCTCTGACCTTTTGGATACCTCCCATCTTCCATTCCCTATAGGCTTTCTGCTTTCTCTTAATCACCTGTTTGCTCATTCAGCTTGGTCTGGAACCTTTCCCTACAATTTTTTTCCCCTTTGCTTGGGATGCAGATTTTAGATAGCTTCTGCAGCTTTGAGTTAAAGTAATTCCAAGCCTCCACCATATTCAGATCCCTCGGTTATTCAGTTCAGTCCACTTCCCTAATTCCCTTAATTTTTTAAAGTTAGTTCTTTTGAAATTAAGCACCCTTGTTGCAGACCTATTTTTGATTACTCGAACCAAGTTGTCTTCTACAACCAGTTATTCTACCTCACTACTCACCAATACCAAATCTAAAATGACCAAATCTTGTTGGTTCAGCAACTATTTGGTGAGAAATCTGTCACCTATCACATCCAGGAAAACCTGGGCCCTGTTGTTATTAGTAGCACTTGTTCTCCAATCTATATCTATATCACATAATTCCCAGTAGTATTTATTTCATTATAAACATTCAAGAGGTCTCTATCCATATCCAAATTGGATCCTGGTGGTCTGTTGCACACCCCAAGCACTATATTAGGGGAACCTCTAATAGCTTTCTTCTCCAAAGTGATTTTGGCTCAAACAGACTTTATCTTATCCATTCCATTACTTCTAATTTCTCTACAATCTACCTCATCATTAATATACAATGTTACTCCACCACCTGTGCCTTTTTCTTTCTTTCTTGAATAGCACATAGCCTTCAATACTTGTACTCCAGTCATGACTATTATTCTGCCATGTTTCTGTTATCCCTATAATATCTGGTTTCAGTACCTGCACCATGAGTTCTAGTTCCTCCATTTATTACCCAGGCTCCTTGCATTGGTGTACAAACACCTTTGTTGCTGCTCCTTATCTTCACCCACATTCCTCGCCTGATTGAGTATAGTCATTCCACTGCTACTATCACCAACCTGACTTGTGTCAATGCTATCCTTTCTCTTAATGTCCATTCTCCTAACCATGGCTCTATCATATCTTAATTTATTTTCCCCCCTCTCAATGTTAAAATCAGGTGTGGAGATTACATAAGCATCTCCCAACCATCTCCCCCAAGTTCCTATTTTAAAGCTCTTTTAATGAGTTGTGCCAACCTCCATCCCAGAAGTCTATTTCCTTTCTTACTCAGGTGGAGTCTACCCCACAAGGGCTGCCTTCTGTCCATGAATGCCTTTCAGTGGGTCAAACATCCCAAAGCTTTCATTTTAGCACCAGTGCCTGAGTCATTTGTTCATCATCACCATCTTGTCTCACCTTCATTCTCCTCCTCTAGGGGCAGGCAGAATCCCACTAAAGATCACCTGTGCCTCCATTTCCTTAAGCATCTTCTCCAGTCTGGAGTAGTCTCCCTTGATATGTTCCAGCTAGAATCTAGATGTATCCCTTTAGGATCCTCTTCAGCCTCTGCTCCATTTCCCATATCTTAGCTCCCGGCTCCTTCTGTTTTCCGGATAGGCTCTGGTGACAGGTCTGTCTGTTCTTCTTAGTGGGGAGTTCCCAATCACACAGGCCTGCCTTTTCCTGGTGATAGTGTGGTTCTCCAGCCTTCCTCTTGTTCTCTCTGGCTACAAATCCTGTTTTTCATTCTCCCTTGCAATCTTCTGCAAGTCAACCTATATTCTCCTGGGACTGAAATGCTGGGTATCTCCAGTGGGTCTTCCCCTCTTCTTACAGGAGTAGATGCTCTTCTCTTCTGGCTCTCTCAAAGTCAATAGCAAAACTTTATTTTCATTGGAGCCAGAATTCCCTGCCCCCACAAACTCCAGTAATATATTGCACTCCTAATACTTTTAGTCAGCCCTAGATGATGATGGCTACATGCCTTCACAAGGGAGTAAGAACCCCCCTTATAGCCTTAAATTGGCTATGTGGATCTTGGGTTTAGGTGTATAGGAGCAAAAAGAGGCTATTTTTTCTGCTTACCCCCTCCACAGAATATGTGGATGGGGAGTACCAGAGAACAGATATGGAATGTGGCTCCATCCCCAGTTAGTTGCAGGCCAGAGTAGATGGGGCAATGCATTATGGGTAGTAATTGATAATCTGAGATTAGGTTTGCCTGTATTTTTGGGTTCTTGTTTTGAGATGCAAATTAATTTTCAGAGGATGGGTCCTGAGAGATGTCAGAAAATCAGGCCCCTTTATAGTACTTTAAATGATTTACACTCATCCAGAATGTTTTGGAAAATTGGAGACATATGTACTAAAATTTAACTCATAATGTCCATTATTGACTGATGATAATTAATAAAAAAATTCCCAAATGCATGTTCACAATAAAAGAGGCTTTAAATATCCAAGTATATTATACAAAAGTGTTTATGTAATAGATGACCCTTTCCAGTTAATCAGCTAAATATTACCTCTCTTCTTACTGTATGAAATTATATGGACCTACAGACTGTACATATGTTCTTCTTGTGTGTATTTCCTTATTTTTTCTACTATATTTTAAGAGGATGATACTATATTAAAATTCACAGACTTTTAGCTAGGCAATTCTCTGTTCCCCACAGAAGGTGTCTATATATATTCATTACTTAATCCCATATTCACACATGCACAAAAATAAAACATTAAAATAGCATCCAAGGGTAAATTTTCAGTGCTCCATGGGAATTTAGCCATTCAACTCCTATTAATGTTAATGAGTCATATGGCTACAGTCTTGTATGATGTTCTTTAAAATATACAGAAAATGGGTTTGTTTAAAATCAGTAGAAGACAGAAAAATGTGAATTAAAGCTAAAATGTCATTCTTTACTCAGCCTGTTGTGATTAGTTATGGCAGTTAACATGGCATTGCAAAACAGTGGAGGCATGAGTTGCAGTGCATTGACACTAAACTCAGCCAAACAGTGCAAAACATTTCCATGAATATAGACACCATTTTCTTAAAAAATGATTTTGCTCTAGTTATTTTTGCACCCCTTTTGCATTTACTATCTACAATAATTCTTAACCACCTTGTCAAAGGGCTCCTTGCATATGCTGCGCGGTGGGAATGATGAGCGTAAGCCTCATACAATAAGAACTCAATTCAAACCATGGTTTCCAGCCATAACTTTGAATTTCCTGCTCATGTGGGTTAAAACAGGGGTTCTCAACTTTTTTCGCTCTGAGCCCCCTCTCCAACATGCCCCACCCCCAAATCTCCACAGCCCATCTGTGGCACAAAAACTGTTTTTTTGCATATAAAAGCCAGGGCCGGCATTAGGGTATAGCAATTAGGGACATTGCCCAGGACCCCCTTGCACAGGGCCCCCCGTTTAGCTAAGCTGCTCAGGCTTTGGCTTCAGCCTCAGGTGGCTCGGCTTAGGGCTTCAGGCTTCAGCCCCAGGAGGTGGGGCTTCAGCTTTCTGCCGAGGGCCCCAGGGTGTCTAATGCTGGCCCTGCTTGGCAGACCCCCTGAAACCTGCTCATGGCCCCCCAAGGGGCCCTGGACCCCTACTTGAGAACCACTGTGTTAAAACGCATATCTTAAACATTCAGTTGTGGTTTTTTTAAGTATCTTTGTGATAGCAAGGGGAAGCACAAATAAGGGAATAAATAAAAGATATATCCATGCATGGCCTGGGAGATTTCTAGCAAACTAGATTATAGTTTTGTTTATAGATCATATCGTTAAAAACACAAAGGGTAAATTTGTGGGGAGGAACTAGTCTGGTATTACATAACATTACAATGTCAACATGCCGGTTACCAGCATCGCTGACATACATCAGGGACTGAACTGGAGATGTCTAGAGCTGAAAACATGCATTTCTACAGCTTGAGCTACAGGATCTCTAACTAGTGACTGTTACCGACTCACATCAACATGAACACAGAGGGGACACATAACACAGACTGACCAGTGGGGTACATTAGCACTGTAAGTATTGGTTTGTTGTGAAGAGGATTTGTTATAATGTGACATGATACAGTATGCAATTTGTGAGGATGGGTTGGATAGATAATCCACCCAAGTTAGAGTGCATCATTTTGAGATCGAAACCTGTCAAACAAAAATTGTAAAGCCTGAGCACAGGGTCAATGTATTCTTCTATGAAGTGTACAGTACTATGCATACTAACAGAGGTCAATAAATAATAGTGATCATAAGAAAAGAATGCTTGTCGTTACCATACTTCTTATGTTAGAAGATAACCTAAGGGCATCAGTGGGTATGATGAGAACATAGGTGTATAAAACATGAGAGTTAGTGTAGCTATGGAGAAGTTGGTATAGGATTGTGGGAGGGGCTACAGTTCTATTTCAGTAGGGAAACTTGGGTTGCTAAGGAATGCAGGATTGGCCCATAGGTATTTCTACTATACTGTGACCTATTTTATTATATGGTCAACAAACACAATATGAAACTGAAAAAATGTACATCAGAAATAATTTGATATGAAGTGCCTCATGGTTCTGATAGCCACATGCAGTATAATACCTTAGTATTGCATTTCTTTACCAGCTGACATATTAAAAAAACATTGACTAAATATCTCTTCTAAAGGCTATATGGCCCAGAGTTATTAAGAAATCCTGCTTTTGCCTTTAGGGGGTTCAGTTTAGTTTTCATACCTGCAGACAGCTTTTTGTGTGCTCAGCTTTTGAAGGATGGATCATTTTCAAAGCAAAGGCAAAGGCAGAGGAATGCTAATACATCACATCTTTATGAAATATTCATTAATTCAGTATATTCTTTACAAGGCTGCTGCCAAAGCAGTGCAGGGTGACAAATTACATTTTTGCACACACAGGAAATGGTTGACAAGATACACTGTCTATATAGAGGGTTTCCTGAATGGTCACATACAAAGCTAACCAACAAAAGTTGTTTACACTATTAAGCAAGCAGGACAAAAGAGCAGCTGTCTATGTCCCTGCCAAGTCTCAGTACCTCCTCTTGTAAGAGGAATATTCCTCCCAGCATAGACCCACTTTCATCTTGTAAAAGTTTTTATTTCTTAAGAGATACTTTCCCTAGATTGCTCCAAGAGTGAGATCAGCTCATAGGAAACAAGTGAGGCAGCCCTGTGCCCGTTGCTGTATCTCATGAAAGGATGTGGACTCACCTTCAGGTGTCTCCTATTCATGTCAGCAGCCATCAGAAATACACCATACAAAAACTAGCGGAATGTTCGTTCACTAAAGAGTCAAAGTGAATCTCTTTCTTGATTGCCTCTTTCATCTCTCTGGCACTCTGAAAGTAACCCCTGGGCAGCAAGAACACTGGAATCAGCTTCACTATGCTCCATCTTGTCCACATTGCCCTGTAAAGCAACATCATGATAAAGAATAGTGTTCTTGTGAAATCACACAAAGGGTATATCTTTCATTACTAGGCATGTATCTTTTGAATGGCTCAGTAAGAGAGAATGACATTGATTTACAATGTCTTGAAGGCAAAGTTTACTGAAAGTAGACAGAGCCATTAAAATGTAACTGAACTCTTTCCCTGCGGTAGGGGGTACAGCATATACAAGAAATGTTTGCTAACTGAGCTTTCTTTAATTATAGTGCTTGCTAATGATTTATTTAGAAATAAACTCTCATTTTGACAGTATAACTACAGCTGATCAAACTGTTCATTACAAATGTAGCCCCATTACTGGTTAGCAAACAGTACATGAACTGAATGATATCCAATAATGTATTTGTTACAACTATTCGCAGAGTTTGTGAATAAATGTCAGACTATGGATTATTTGAGAACGTTTGGTTTGTCTTATCACTGCTACTTAGGCCTGGTCTACACTAGGAGTTTATGTTGAATTTAGCAGCGTTAACTCGAATTAACCCTGCACCCGTCCACACAATGAAGCTATTTATTTCGACACAAAGGGCTCTTTAAATTGATTTCTGTACTCCTCCCCGATGAGGGGAGTAGCGCTAAATTCGACATGGCCATGTCGAATTAGGGTTAGTGTGGACGGAATTCGACGCTAATAGCTCTGGGAGCTATCCCACAATGCACCACTCTGTGGACACTCTGGACAGCAGTCCGAGCTCGGATGCTCTGACCAGCCACACAGGAAAAGACTCGGGAAAATTTGAATTCCTTTTCCTGTTTGGCCAGTTTGAATATCATTTCCTGTTTGGACATCGTGGCGAGCTCAGCAGCACTGGCAACGATGCAGACCTCTCCTGCAGAGGTGACCATGCAATCCCAGAATCGAAAGAGGGCTCCAGCATGGACTGATCGGGAAGTGTTGGATCTGATCGCTGTATGGGGCGATGAGTCCATGCTTTCAGAGCTGCGATCGAAAAGACGGAATGCGAAGATCTACGAGAAGATCTCCAAGGCCATGACGGAGAGAGGATACAGCCGGGATGCAACGCAGTGCCGTGTGAAAATCAAGGAGCTGAGACAAGTGTACAAGAAGACCGAGTCCAACGGACGCTCCGTGTCTCAGCCCCAGGCATGCTGTTTCTACGCGGCACTGCATGCTATCCTAGGTGGGGCTGCCACCACTTCCCCACCCCTGTCCGTGGACTCCGACGATGGGGTATTGTCAACGGCCGTTTCCTCTGAGGTTTTCGCGGACGGGGAAGATGATAAAGGAGATGAGGAGGACGAGGCAGTCGACAGCGCTTTCAACACTGATTTCCCCGACAGCCAGGATCTCTTCATCACCCTGATGGAGATCCCCTACCAACCCTCCCAAGGCAGTAACCCGGACCGTGAATCCGGGGAAGGATCAGTGGGTGAGTGTCTTAAACATTTCTTTTGAATAGAATAGACATGTTATTTTAGAAATGGGTTTTTAATGATTACTTTGCCCTAGGCGCTTTAGCTGCATTCATGGCCAGTGCAGCTACTGGAAAAGTCTGTTAACGTGTCTGGGGATAGAGCAGAAATCCTCCTGGGACATCTCCATGAAGCTCTCCTGGAGGTACAGTGAAAGCCTTTGCATAAGGTTTCTGGGGAGAGCGGCCTTATTGCGTCCTCCATGGTAGGAAACTTTTCCGCGCCAGGCTAGTAGCAGGTACTCCGGTATCATTGCCTGACAAAGCATGGCGGCATACGGCCCCGGTGTTTGCTGGCATTCACGCAGCATACGGTCTTTCTCTGTCTGCGTAATCCTCAACAGAGTGATATCAGTTATGGTGACCTGGTTTGAATTAGGTGAATTTTAGTATGGGGACTGGTTGCCTGTTCCTTTTAAAGAAATGTACCCGGCGGTTTCTAGCCATGTGGTGGGGGCGAGGAGGGGGAACGTTCCTGCTTGGCGGTTCACCGGCAGCATGCAGTGATCATTCCCGGGAACAGCCACGCGGTGGCGGGGACAGGGGGAGAGTTCTTGCTGGCTGGATCACCGGCAGCATGTGCGGACCGTTACCGTGGACAGCCATGCGGTGGGGGAGATAGGGGGAGAGTTCTTGCTGGCCAGATCGCCGGCAGCATGCGGGGACCATTACCGTGGAGCGCCACGTGGTGTGGGAGCCAGGGGGCGAGTTCTTGCTGGCCGGATCGCCGGCAGCATGCGGGGACCATTTCCGGGGACAGCCACGTGGTGAGGGGGACAGGGGGAGAGTTCTTGCTGGCTGGATCGCCGGCAGCATGCGGGGACCGTTCCCGGGGACAGCCACGTGGTGGCGGGGACAGGAGGAGAGTTCACGCTGGCCGGATCGCCGGCAGCAGGAACTGGCCAACGCTAGGAGCTGTGCTTGGAATGTGAAAGGAGGGCGCTGCTGTAAATTAAGCTTTCAGCAGCCAAAAGTCTACTGCTTACCATGGCCGGCTGCTAGCCAAATTCCGTTGTCCGGCCCCACTTGTGTGATCTGTACACCAAGACCCCAGGCACTCAATATAAAGATTGAAAATTCGACCTTCTACTGAGTGCACATGTGATAGGTAGTGTGCATGGTCTTGTTCAGAGGGAAAGACTATATTCATTGTTCGTGAAAATGTATCTTTGTGAGGAATTCACTCCCTTTTTTCCATCCCACAGCTGCGAGTGTCTCCCGGGCTACCCCGACATCTCCCTCCCAGAGGCTGGCACAAATCAGGCGGCGAAAAAAAAGAACGCCGGATGAGATGTTCTCCGAACTTATGGTCTGTTCCCGAACTGAGGCGGCACAGCAGACCCAGTGGAGAGAGGACATGTCTCAATACCGGCGAGCATCCAGCGAATGGAAGGAGAGGACGGAAGCTCGTGAGGACAGGTGGCGGCAGGAAGACCAGCAGGCGACTCAGAAGCTGATTGGGCTAATGCGGGAGCAAACGGACACGCTCCGGCGCCTTGTAGATGTTTTGCAGGACCGGAGGCAGGAGGACAGAGCCCCGCTGCATCAGATCTCTAACCGCCCTCCCTCGCCACAAAGTCCCATACCCCCCTCTCCCAAAGTCCCAAGAAGGAGGGTCGGCAGGGGCCGTAGAAACAATCAGTCCACCCCTGTGGACTGCTCAAGTAACAGAAGGCTCTCATTCCCCAAGATTTGATACTTTCTTTACTTCCCTCCAACTGCACCGCACCCTAGCCCCCGTCCAAGTTTAATCCCATAACTGTTAAGTCCTTAATAAAAAATACGTTTCTGTTAATTACTGTTTTCTTCATTTTCTTTTAAAGGACGGTGTATTTGAAGGGGGGGAAAGGGGGTTGGTAATTGGAGAGGATAGGCACCTTTACCAGGGTACAGACATGGGGGCAGGTTCACCAGAAGGTTATACTCACATTACAGTCAGTAGGTACCCTGGTCAGTCTGGGAGGTAGTTTTCATGTTCTGTGGGGGGGGGGGCTATGTGACTTTGTGGCGGGAGAGGGCAGTTACAGATCCCCTGCAGCAGGGCTCTGTCATCCTGCCTCCGGTCCAAATTAACATACCCTGAAATCCTTACTAAAACAGACGGTTTTCTTGAACAATGTTTCCTTTATTTTCTTTTTAAAGGTGTGTTTGGGGGCGGGGGAGGGGGTTGGTAATTGGAGAAGATAGACAATATTAACAGGGTAAAGAAACGGGGGCAGGTTCACCTTCTGTTTAAACAAACGTAATAGTCACTGGTAAGCCTGGTCAGTCTGGAAGCTAGCTGTCAAAGCTTCCTGGATGCGCAGCATGTCCCGCTGGGCTCTTCTAATCGCCCAGGTGTCTGGCTTCGTGTAATCAGCAGCCAGGCGATTTGCCTCAACCTCCCACCCCGCCATAAACGTCTTCCCCTTGCTCTCACAGAGATTGTGGCGCACACAGCAAGCTGCAATAACAATGGGGATATTGATTTCGCTGAGATCAGAGCGAGTCAGTAAGCTTCTCCATCTCCCCTTCAAGCGTCCGAAAGCACACTCCACCACCATTCTGCACTTGCTCAGATGGTAGTTGAAGAGCTCCTTTTCACTGTCCAGGGCGCCTGTGTACGGCTCCATGAGCCAGGGCATTAGCAGGTAGGCTGGGTCCCCGAGGATCACTATAGGCATCTCCACATCCCCAACAGTTATTTTGTGGTCCGGGAAGTAAATACCTTCCTGCAGCCGTCTAAACAGACCAGAGTTCCTGAAAACGCGAGCGTCATGAACCTTGCCCGGCCATCCGACGCTGATGTTGGTAAAACGTCCCTTATGATCCACCAGTGCTTGCAGCACCATTGAAAAATAGCCCTTTCGGTTAATGTACTGGCTGCCCTGGTGGTCCGATCCCAGGATAGGGATGTGCGTTCCATCTATAGCCCCACTGCAGTTTGGGAATCCCATCGCAGCGAAGCCATCTATGATCACCTGCACATTTCCCAGGGTCACTACCTTTGAGAGCAGCAGCTCAACGATTGCGTTGGCTACTTGTATCACAGCAACCCCCACGGTAGATTTGCCCACTCCAAATTGATTCGCAACTTAACGGTAGCTGTCTGGCGTTGCAAGCTTCCAGAGGGCTATGGCCACTCGCTTCTGGACTGTCAGGGCTGCTCGCATCCTGGTGTCCTGGCGCTTCAGGGCAGGGGACAGCAAGTCACACAGTTCCAGGAACGTGCTCTTACGCATTCGAAAGTTTCGCAGCCACTGTGATTCATCCCAGACCTGCAGCACTATGCGGTCCCACCAGTCCGTGCTTGTTTCCCAGGCCCAGAATCGCCGTTCCACTGCATCAACATGACCCAGTGCCACCATGATGTCCACGGTGCGGGGTCCCGTGCTTTGTGAGAGGTCTGTGTCCCTCTCAGAGTCGATGTCCTCACCGCGCTGCCGTAGCCTCCTCGCCTGATTTCTCAGCATCTGCCTCTGAAAAAGGTGGACGATAAGGCGAGAGGTGTTGACAACGGCCATAACTGCAGCGATGATCGCAGCGGGCTCCATGCTCATGATGCTGTGGCGTCCTTGCTGTCAATCACTAGAAAAGGGCACAAAATGATTGACTGCCACCGCTTTCACGGAGGGAGGGCGGGAGTGAGGGTTGAACGACGACAGTTACCCAAAACCACCCGTGACACATTTTTTGCTCCAGCAGGCATTGGGGACTTGACCCAGAATTCCAATGGGCAGCGGGGACTGCGGGAACTGTGGGATAGCTACCCACAGTGCACCGCTTGCAATGTCATAAAAACATAAGAAAGGCCGTACTGGGTCAGACCAAAGGTCCATCCAGCCCAGTATCCTGTCCACCGACAGTGGCCAATGCCAGGTGACCCGGAGTGAGTGGACCTAACAGGTAATGATCAAGTGATCTCTCTCCTGCCATCCATCACCCCCCTCTGCCAAACAGAGGCTAAGGACACCATTTCTTACCCATTCTGGCTAATAGCCATTAATGGACTTAACCTCCATGAATTTATCCAGTTCTCTTTTAAACCCTGTTATAGTCCTAGCCTTCACAGCCTCCTCAGGCAAGGAGTTCCACAGGTTGACTGTGAGCTGTGTGAAGAAGAACTTCCTTTTATTTGTTTTAAACCTGCTGCCCACTAATTTCATTGGGTGGCCCCTAGTTCTTTTATTATGAGAACAAGTAAATAACTTTTCCTTATTCACTTCCTCCACACCACTCATAATTTTATATACCTCTATCATATCCCCTCTTAGTCTCCTCTTTTCCAAGCTAAAAAGTCCTAGCCTCTTTAATCTCTCCTCATATGGGACCCGTTCCAGACCCCTAATCATTTTAGTTGCCCTTCTCTGAACCTTTTCTAATGCCAGTATATCCTTTTTGAGATGAGGAGACCACAATTGTACGCAGTATTCAAGATGTGGGCGCACTATGGATTTGTATAGGGGCAGTAAGATATTCTCCGTCTTATTCTCTATCCCTTTTTTAATGATTCCTAACATCCCATTTGCTTTTTTGACTGCTGCTGCACACTGCATGGACATCTTTAGAGAACTATCCACGATGACTCCAAGATCTTCAATGCTTCGATGTCGACGCTTGCCCCGTTACTGTGGACTCACAAAGTCAAATTACTGTCCTTAGTGTGGATACACACGTTCGACTTTGTAATATCGGTTTCAGAAATTCGGTTTAAGTAAAAACTAACTACTCTCGTAGTGTAGACATACCCTTAGTCATATGTGATTGGTCATTCCAGTTATAGTATTATTCTGATCTCTGATTGGATAGCTTTTTTATTGTTGTTGTTATTTGCATTGTAATAGCTCCCAGAATGTGGTACTCACTGTCTATACGCTGCAGAAGACACAATCACTGGACTGAAAAGCATACAGTCTATCATTTCTAACTACCATTTTTAAACGGGAGACTAATCAATGACAAATAATGGGCAACACACTCTGGTAGACATGTTCAGATGAATAATCATGTGTGTGAAAATTCGTGAAACTTTTGGGATTCATGTACAACTTTATGTTTATCTGGTTGTCATCCAATGCTTATGAATAATTAACTGAATTCAATTTTTTTTTACTAACAAAAGTCTAAAGTTCTTTTAATAGACTTTAATTTTGATCAATAAAATCCAAAGTGGGTAAAAAAACAACCTTCATATCTTAATTCCAGCTGAAAAAAATCCCTTTTTGTATTTGGAAGTGTTTAGGTCTCTCTTTTCACTGATGTCATGTAATAAAGTATATAAAAATAAAAAGAAAGAATATAAAAAAACCCACTCATGTCATACAGTGGTTTTTAAAAAAATCCACACATTGAAATTTTTCAGAACACAGACTTTCATATTGAAGTTTATTCCAACAACATGTAAAAACAAAACTTCTTTGCTATTTAGTAGAAAGCAGCTTTGATGGCATCAGAAAATGAAATGGCTCTCATTTCTGTTTTGAGGAGAGAGATGACAAATATGAAGAATTGTCATGTATCTTGTATAATAAAAATAAAAAATTAAAGTTAGCACCTTTAAAAATAGGCTTTAATAAGTGGCAGTGTTGCAGTCTACTTGAGCTCCGTTTTATATGCCTCAGTCTCCTGAACTATAATGTCTGGATCCAGATTTGGATCTGAACTTTAATAAAGTTCAAAGGAGTTGAGATCATGGGATTTTTTTGGTTTGGGCCTGTCTCTACATTTTATCTTTGCAATTTACATATATCCACCAATTGTTTCAAATAGAGTAAATTCTACATATCACAGTATCGGAGTTATGTAAACAATTCTACTCTCAAATGAACTCATATTTGTCATTTCACCAGATCTGCTTGGGTTAAGACAACTTTGGAATTTTATTTGAAATTTTCATAGCAGCAGAAAAAGATGTTTTTAAACTGAAAGTTGACTTCTCTAATCCCTGGTAGAAAATAGGAAAAATGCAGAGATTTGTGTAGTGCTACAGTACCTTGCCCATGAGTATCTAAGAACAAGGAGTAACCTTGCTTTGTATTTAGCCATGTCAATATACCCAGTATGCTCTTCCAGTTTCTGGATATTTCATAGTCATAGTAGTGTCTTATGAGCAATCCTAAAGGTTTGATGATTGTTCATAGGCTCCACTGAGATCTTCGAAACCTCTGCTCAACTGCTACCTCACCCTGGAGGCATACACACTCCCCCAGTGCCAAAATAATTAAACATGTAATAGCTAAGGATAAGATTCCATCTTTCAGAGACCTCTGTGATATTTTCTGCTTCAGCCCTGTGCCCCAGTGCAGCAGGTCTGGAACTGTCAGCCACCGGGAACCATATGTAAGCTTAAGGATTGCTGGTGCACATCACCACATGATACGCTGCTACACCAGAAGTTCCCAGAAAGGGCTGGTAGTGATATCAACAATAAAAGCTCTATCCCGGTTGGAGACTCCCCGATACTGGAAAAAACTTCAGCTGGGAAAGACAGGGCTCCTTTTACCACAGGAGTAGCACAAAAAGAGCACTTGGGCTGAGAGAACGTGGCCTTTCAGTTTTCCATACACAAAGAGAAACCATACTTTCAGTTTGAATTACTTTATTTTTAGATTAAGGGAAACAATAAAACTAAAAACAAAGTCTCCATTAGAAAACACGGTATATGTCTCCTCTATAATTGGGATCATGTTGCATCACCTCTTCTGGGTAAAACACCATTCCCCCTTACTCACAGTGACATATACTTGGGAAATTTATAGCCAACCTATATCCACTGAGGATCTGGTCCTATGAGAAACCAAAAAAAAAAAAAAAAAGCAAAGTCACAAATTATATGGCTACATCCACTGAAACAGAAGACAGGCAAACATTAAAAAATGTATAATCTTCCAAGCACAAATCAAGATTGCAGGCACTATAGCAGTTGGCTTTGCTATGCTAAGGTATCCCTCATACCTTGCCAATGGGCAGCATTGGTGTCTGTTGTCATACGTAGGCTTTCCTATCCTATCAGCTGGAGAAAAAATGCCTGAGAGCATCTTCATAGTACAGATTGTATTGAAAATCCATACCTGTGCTAGCAGCATGAGCTTGAATTAAATAGTGTGCTATGCCTGTGACTCCATTTTCCTACTTCTCTTGGAGAAATAACTGCCGAGGGACACAAGCAAGAAAACTATAAAATCCCACGGTGAGATTTAATTTACAGGTTAAATGAACTCACTGCAGCAGAGATGAATGTAGCATTTGCCTACCAACTACTACCATAAAAAATCAGGGAGGGAGAGAGAGAGAGAAAGACAAAGGGGAAAAAAAATCACAGTTACAGATAAGAGATGTCAGATGTCCTTCTACAATGAGGCAACAAATCTTGTGATGACAACATGCTGAGATTTTGAAGGTGGTGTGTGGGAACTTCCAACAGTGGCCTTTTATGGACCACTCCAGAAACTGCTTCCATTTGTCCTGGGCCAGTTGAGTGGAATCCTATTGGGAAGCTGTACTATAGAGCAACTATAAAGCACCTAGCACAGGAGTTGAATAAATGCTAAACATAAAGACTAGTTCCTCCAGTGTGCCAACCTTGTGTTATTTGTTTTCACATCTCTAGGACCAATGCCAGCTGTGACCCAAAACAGTACCACTGCTTCCCCCATTGTTTTCCTTTTGTGTCAAGAGTGACGGTTTCCTAGAGGTGTCAATATTCAGCTATTCTTGCTGAACCAATAAAAAAGATAGGTGTGAGCGTGGCTCTTGGGAATGTAATGGGAGAACAGTGGGAACCAGCTGGTATCTTATTTATTTTTGTATATTCAAATATATAAAAATATCTCATAGGGCCCTTTCTATGCTGTGGGTGCCTATCACATAAATAAAAACAAACAGCGCAAGGTGTAATAAGTGGAAGGACTGCTCATACATGAATCGATGTCCTCCAAACCTGAAGTAACTTTGAAGGGAATGGACTGCCTCTATCCCCTTTCTGGCACAACATGGCAGGAAAGACTCCCACTCTTGCTGTGTGGGGCACTGACTGAGTTCAGGGCCTGAAGTAAAAATTAATATAATTGCTAGAAGAAGCCCCATCATGTCATCTGGAGCACTGGCTGTCTGGATCATCTCAGACTCCAGTCTTATCTGTTTGTAGCTTGTCTTACTGACCCGATTCTCTCCTAACCGTAGCTAGAGGAATGGAGCTGCTAGAATTTGGTAAGCAGGCTTCCTGACTGATCGGGTAGAAGATTATTCTTCTGACTGATTGCCATTCTTAAGAGAAAGTAACCGAGGAAGAGGGAGAAGGAAAAAATCCAGAATTAGTTCATGTGAATGAAGTTTTATCTTCAGTTTTCTGTGACTTGGGTTCTAAAGTAGTAAAGCTCAGCTTCCATATTTTCATGAATTTGGGGCTTAAGATTGCAAAGTGCTGATCTCTCTGACACGAATCCTGCAAAAGCCTCATGTGCTGATGTAAAACATATGAATATGGGACTAATCACAATCCTGAACTTTAATCACATGCTTATATGCTTTGCCAGAGTGCTGAGCCTTTTTTTCAGGATTGGGCTCTGAGACTGGAAAGGAAACAGACGATAAAAGGTTGAAACAGAAAAGTATTCTAAAAAATTAAGCAGAAACTAGGATATATTTCACTGCTAGATAGAGCAAAATTAAGGAATGAAAAGGCAGAAGAAAGGTGAAATAGCATAGATTAGGTAAAATCGTGCATCTTTTGTCTGATTATGAAGATCAATTGTAGGGTTACGTGAAGTTTTCAATGCCACATTTGTAGAATTCTTTACAGAAATCTTTATTAATGCAGAGTTAACTGGTTGTATCTTGTGCCCTTCCAGAATATAGAGTTCAGCAAAACTCAAATTTCTGAAAACACGGAAATACAGAGTTGAAGTACATACCAATGCACCCTTAACCCGGGAACTGGCAGTAATTACTGGGAATTATCTGCATACACTTCATCTGCAGTCACTATATTAGATGTAGCTGTGATATGAGGGGCCCTGTCATGTGGGGGCTGAGGGGAGGGGTTCTGAGAGTCTTTGCCAGCCTCCCAGTGCATGTGATGAAAGGAAACAGGTGCATGTGTACCCCAAGGGATGCAGTTTGCGTCATTTCAGGGCTGAGTTTTGTAGGTTGTGTGAAGCCCAGGTCTTCTTCGAATGGGAATTATCAACAGTGAGTTAAGATATGAGAGTGGTCTGGGGGTGTTGTGTCAGATGAAATCCTGTGTGTAAGGGCAAAGGGATTGTAAAATGTAGTAAGTATGAGGTTATTCTTGTGGAATAGGCTCAGTGTTGGAGTGTATGGCAGGGTCTGTGTAACTCACCTCAACACAAGTTCTATCTTGCAAAGAGAAGGTGTTTGTTCTATTTTTCGAGCATTCTGCACTATCTGCAATGGCAGAGTGAATGTATTACAGACATTACTCAAAGAAAAGCAGAGTAAAGGCTGTAAAGATCTAGAACCCAGGTCTGCAGGGTACTGTGTGACAGACACTTCCATGCTACTACCTGGCAGCTATAGGAAAGCTGCAATCCATGCACTATAAATCCTGGGGGACTAAACATCACAAAAAGTGCTGCCTACAGAAGACCAGATTGGCAGTACCCCCATGAGCTCTGATTAGTTCAGAAGCACTATTTAAGCATGGAAGGCATTCCTGAAAGCTGTCTGTGTAATTTGGAAGTGTCTGGTTTGTTGTAGCAACAGACCTCTCACCCCCTGCTTTGATCCCTGACCTTTGGCTAGACTCCTGCATCCAGCTCTGACCCCTGGCTAGATGCCTGGCTCTGACCTTAGGCCTGGCTCCTGGTTTCTGACTGCTGGTCCTACTTGCTAGGCCAGACTGCATTTGTCCTAGTTGTGTTGGTGTTTACTTTACAGCTGTCTTTCCTTGTTTTCAGAGGTTTGCATTTAGTGAATCTGATGTTTTGAAAGGACATGACAGCACCAGACAATCAGAACTTAGTGTTAATGAGTGTCTTTTTTTTTTGTCAGTGAATTTCATAAGCATTTTTTTTTAATAGGAAAAATATTTTTTTGTGTAGGAGTAATGGTAATTTAGGAAGCTGCAAGCCATCATGTAGGTTTGCAATTGAGGTGCTGTTCCATATAGATAAAGGCCAAGGATCTAATATAATTCCCAAGTTCTCCTTCCACCCTACATTTTTGTTGTAATAGAATAGTGATAATGGTGGTTCTTTGAAGTACTTGGAGCATGCAGTTGCTGATGGGGCAGGGAGAGAAAACAGACACACTGTAGATCCCAAAGTCTTGGCAGTTTTCTATTTCATGCTGGTCATACTAACTTTAAGCATGTGAGAGAAGACTGGTGTGGCTCTCTCTTTCTCAATCTGTAACATATAGCTTTCCCCCACCACACACTCCCAGCTAATGCTCCCCTTCCCATCCCTCTCTCATTAGCATGTAAACAGTTGCTCCTTGCTGTCTGGTGCTCTCTGCTGCTGGGTACACATTGCAGTCAGCAGCTTATTAGAATATTTTTCACTTCCTTGGTTTTGTGGGCCAAGCAGTGCACTAAGCCAGGTCCTGCACTCCAGCTACAGGCTTTCTGCTCCAGCCAAGCCTCTCCAGCCATGCCCCTGGCCCACCCAGTCCACTTCTCCCCCTCCCCCATGCTCCACATGGGTGGTTTTTACCTTAACTCTTCATTTTCTGGTTTTCAGAGGTTTAACTTTAGCTACTCTCCATATTCTGGAAGGCTGTTAGGAGGAACCTTAACTCTGCATTAATGAAGTTTTAAGGTATTTAATTTCCTTGTTTTTTAAAAAAATATTTCTCAGCACTCCGAGTTACCACAGCCCAGCTCTCCTCCTCCACTGCCTCTGGTTCTTTGGCAGTGATTACCCAGCCACAGAATGCATTTGCATCATGTTAATCCCTTCATTGACTCTGCAGTGTCTCCTATTTCCCATCTCTTCATGTCCAACACAGCCAGGTTCTTCCTCCTCCCCACACAGAAGCAAGCATCAGAATGAAAAAGCCCTTCAGAGGTAGAGGAGCTGAGGAGAAGATACAGGGAGTGAGTTTTTTTTTTTAAGTGGGGGCATGGACATGAGGGGCATGAAAGGACGACTAACCCAGTAATTAGGATTTGGGAGCCTGGGTTCAATGCTTTGCTCTGCAACAGACTTCCTATGTGACCTTTGGCAAGTCTGTCTTTTTCTCAATCCCCCAGCTGTAAAAATGGGGACAATAGCACTTCCCTTTCTCGTGAGGGTGATGTGAGGATAAATATAGTAAAGATTGGGAGGTTCTCAGATACCACACAGATAGCTAATCACTACCTGCCATTGGCTGATGGATGGGGGTGGTTTGGAATGTCAGAACTGAAGCCCCCCATACACATACTACTGCACAGCTCTGACACCTTCCTTTCTACCCAACTCTTTCCTGTGTTGTGCCAACACTTCTCCTCGCTGCTTCAGTTTCTCCCCCAATTGCACAGACCACCCTACTAGTCCTGCAACATTTCCTCCATGGTGCCCATTGCTTTGAGGCCTGCATACCCACACTTTAGAAGTCCCTCCCCCACACACTAGTTTCACCCTACTCCATGTGCCTGGTAAGCTTGGAGCGGTCATATTGGGGTTGTGAGGCGTGCCTGTGTAATGCCGACAGACCCAGGTCATTGGCGGGCATGATCGAACCTGGGACCTCTGGTGCTTAGTGCATGAGCCCCTATGGGACAGAACACCATAGCCAGGAGGTGTGTGGGTTACACCTGTACCAGCTGGAGGCAGGAAGGGACAGGAGAGTGAAGCTGCAAAGTCCTTGGTTCAGATCTGAGTCTAGTACGGGGGAAGGGCTGAAGGGACTATCTACATCCATCAGCAGCATAAGAAGCTGGGGGAGGTGTGAAAAAGCCACGTCTCTCAAAGATGTTCTCCGCTGAATAAGAACATCCCATGGAGATAAGGACAGCCTGAACAAATAGCTCTGAGCTATGTAAACTGCTCTAATATCTCAGTGGGTTTTCTCATCCTACTTCCCAACGTCAGTCCTTGTGGGCTTCTGCCACACACACAGAGAGGACAAGGAGAGGAGCTCAGAGCCCCCAGGGGTGCAGGGCCCCACAGATCTCAGGTTAAATGACCACAGCATCTCCTCTTGAACGACCAGCTATTGTGACAATGGGTTGCTGCAAAACCCCCTTACCTAGTTTTGGGAAAGCACATGTGCATTTCAATCTTTTTGGTGCCTAGGGGTTTAGTATATACCATTCTAGAGAGCGAAACTTCCTTTAATGTTTTCAATCCTGTTTCCCCAATATTATTTCCAGTGGGTGCTGTGCACTAGCTGAGATAAATGTTGAGCAACTTAGATCAATTGGAGGACAAGCAGAGTCATAGTTTGAGCCTAGGTATGTGCAAAAAAAGCTAGAACCTGTTGATTTTGTAAAATGCAGTGTTTTTGACCCTAGGGGGCAGTATTTCAAGAACCCCATGCTCAAATGACCCCAGATTTGCCGCGTAAACACTACCCCAATACCCCACAAGACACAGCAAATTTCAAAACAATCTGAGTAAGCATGCAGATTTTAGAACACTTAGGAAAGTTGTCCTTTGAACAGAAAGCACTTCTCAGTCTTAACTTAGTAGAGCTGGACTCGGCTATAATTTCTTGACCACATATCTTCACTCTCTTCTGGCCAACTATTAAGAGAGGTGGGGGGTAAGGAAACTATTTATCTGAACATCATTTTGGACAATTGCACTGTTGACTTTTATATTTGCGAAAAAAACTGATTTATGACACTCTATGGGATTTCATGCATGTATTTATTTTTCTTTGATTTATGGATTTCTTCTAATCCAATGAGGTGAATGTGAAGTATCAGAGAGTAAGCTGCAAGTAGCTGTAAGGCACCAAGGATATTTGAGAAATTAATCAAAGTGTGTGTAAAATTTACCTTTTCTATGTTGCATTCACCCAACTGTTTATACACTATTCTCTGAGGATGTTGCTGAGTAAAACGACCATTTCTGATTATGTTATTAATAACTGTTACTGACAGAGTTGAAGCTCTACCAGAAATGTATCAATTCTCAAAAACATATTTAAAAAAAATATTTTAACACTCTCATGTGGTCAATTAATGCCTTTTTCTAGAGTCTGAGTGCACTAGTTAATGACTGAGATTCTGAACATTAGCATTAGCTGCTGTCCTAAACCATGAACGTGAGCCTGCAATGCAGCAAACTGTTGACAGCTAATAACAAAGCAGCACAACCTGCTGCCTACTAACCACTGGAATTTGAAATGTTCTCTGATGCATAATTGAGCTAATGCTATTTCTATTTTTTTAATAGTGCAACATATTAAATCAATAAAACTGAATCTGTCAGTTGGAATTGTTTTCTTGAATAAGCAGAAATACTTAAGATTTCTACCATTAATATATTAAAACCATTCCAAATTAGTCTGAGTGTTAACACGTGATCTACAAATTCCTATAAAAGTAGATTTTTTTTTACGGTATATAAATTATCCTTTACTACCGGGTAGCAAAAGCTTCTACTTAACATGTTGCTGCATTTCTGCTTCATTTCAACTGTTGTTTCACTGCAC
Source organism: Macrochelys suwanniensis (assembly GCA_033296515.1). Classification (NCBI taxonomy): domain Eukaryota; kingdom Metazoa; phylum Chordata; order Testudines; family Chelydridae; genus Macrochelys; species Macrochelys suwanniensis. Next base: position 50,243,479 of record CM065781.1, read on the forward strand.
TATACAAATGAAACGCAGTAGTGGCCGTATATCTGCTGATGTTCTGCTATAAATTAATGTGCTCTGCAGAGTGCAGCTACAGCAGCCAAGGCTACATATTCAGTTGGTTGGTTTTCCAGTTGAATGTGTTTTGTTTTTACTTAAGCAAATGGAATTTGGCAATATGCTGCAGAATCATTGTTTAAAACAGAGTTGCTACCTGTTTCATCAACTGTCCAGTGCAAATCCACTACAGAAAGATGCCACTTCACTACAAATCAGCATCAGCTTTAGGCTAGTGGCTGTAAAGTGCAGTGAAATGGAAAACTATTCAAATATCAAATGTATTAAACTTTAAAAAATGGAGCGATTTCTGTGGGGAGAGAAATGCAGTTATATGTATTTTTCAAAGGTAAAATGCCTTTTTCTGAAGTGTGTGGTACTGGTGCTGTCAAAATCAGGAGACTAATTTAGACAGAATGTTGCTCTGAACTGGTATGACAGTATTTACACTGCAATCGAAATGTGCACCTAGCTTTAATCTAACTAGCTTGAGTACCAATAGTCCACAATGAAGTCCATGTTGCCACAGCATATATGTACCCGAGCTAGCTTGATTAATGCTTATTGCAGTGGAGACATATCCTAAGTTGAAATGGTTTTGATTTTGTGAACAAGAAGTTTTATTGTCCCATATGGTAAATACTGAAGTCAGATTTGCCTTAATCGATAAAGTTATCTCAAGAGAATGGATCTGCCCAATTTTTCTGTACTTTATTTATCAATCTTTAAGAAGGATAAGGACCTGACTCGAGAGCTATAGGAATGACCCAAAACTTTTGGGTATGTCTATACAGCACTCTAAGCTCGGGTTTGGGTGACCAGTGCCTGCAGATTTGGGGTTTCCAAGGTCCTGCTTGAGCATCCATGTTGCATGGGAAATATGGGCCCCATAATCACACTGGCCCGTCCATGCTGTAGTACACAGATCTGAGTCAGAACTTCAGCTTCTCTGGGCATGTGCTATCATATCCCAGGGTACCTACTGCCCTCACCAGCTGAAGCCACTCTGGGGCTTTTTTCATAGTGGTTGGGGAAGAACTCGTCTATCCATCCCATGGGAGTTGAGTAGAAGTGTGCCGTGTAACTTTAGCCCACGGACACACCAAGCCAAGTCATCTTGTGTCTGCACGCTCCAGAGCCAACACCAATACTGTCTTGGTGGAACAACTTCTCTACCTCATGCACTCAGTGCTATTTCAGACACAGGCAGAACATCTGCAAGATTTTGGTGGATATTTTGGTGGTAGTTTTTGAACGGCCGAAGGCACTGCTCTGAGGAGGTCATTATCATGCCAGCATCGGTCCAGTTGATGTTGCTCATGGCTGTTGTTGCCTTAGCTGCAGATTCCCCCTGTGTAGACCAGTGCTTCTGGAGCAGGGCCACAAGCAGAGACTGGTGGGATCACACTGTCATGCAGACCTGGGATGACCAGCAGTGGGTCCAGAACCACAAAGAAATGTGTTCCTGGAGATTTGTGGTCCACTCATCCACATGAGGGTGACCATGAAGTGGGTCACTATAGTCATCTGGAAGTTGGCTACCTCAGACTGCTACAGGTCCATGGCAAATGAATTTTGGCAAATAACCTTAGGGGTTTTTGTGGTAGAGATCTGTGAGTTTTACATTAGCAAGACGCATGAAAGCCTGGAATAGAACCCAGGCTCTTGTGCTAATCAGCAGACTAAAGGGAGTACATAAGAAGTGAAGAAGAGGTTGAGAAGGCATTTACCCATTGCAATTTTCTTAAATGAGTAAATTTGAGGGTGTTAAACTAGTTTTAAATTAATTCTAACAGTGGTATTTGTAATGTGTAAGTGAAGTTATAATTATAGTACTTTAGCTTGCTGGTGCAAATGAATGGAAGTTCATACTGAAATAGGTACTGCAGTGTATAACATGCTATTATTCATATTACAAAAAGAATTTAGTTGGGTTGGCACTAAAAGTCAGCTTCCTCTGTTTTTTTGTTAGAGGCAGTATTTTGATCCAGAGTGGGATTCGATTAAGGATATATGTTCATGTTTGTGGCCAAACTGGGGCTACTTTTCAGGTGCTGAAAACATCCATGCTGTTCTGAAAAGGTTTTTATGAAAAATAGTGGAACTCGAATGAGATCAATCTGTTCTTCAGGGATTTCTGCCATTTTAGGTTCAAATTCCCCCAAAATATTTGTTCTTGAGAGTTTGGCTAAAATAGCAATAGAAAGAAAACTTTTGAGTTTTTAGACTGACCCCAAACTAATGAGGGTTGGTTTGTATCTTTTATTTGTATCCAAACACTCCCCAAAACTAAATGGTCCAAAATAGTTCAAAGTTAAGATCCTGGTTGTAATCATCTCCATATTTCAGTATTATTAAAGTGGTAGGGAGGAGGAGTGAGGGAGAGTGTTCTAACTTTCTGTAATACTTTTAACTAATCAGAAATTAGTGTTATAGTATTGTCTTTCTTATTCTACTCAGGACAAGGAAGAGGAAATACAATGGCTTACAGTCCTATTCCCATTTATTGGCAGAGTGTTGTGTTTTCCTTACCATTTTTATCATGAATTGAAAGCTGTCATTAAAATTCCTGCAGGAAGTTTCCAGTAACTTAATGATAATTGTTAGAACTGTGTGAGAAGTTGGCAACGAAAACTGAAAGCAATTGTAACTCACCCATTTTTGTGTTTCAGTAAAAATTCAACCATAGAACAAGATCACGCTGATCCTCAGAGAGTCTTTAAAACTTTTAAAGTGATTCATCTAAATCATGGAAAAATTCCACTGTGAATCAGGCAAAACTCAGCTATTTAGAATGACGTTTGTTTTGAAACTTGTAGAAAAAAGCAGTAATACTTTCCCTCCTCCCCCCCCATGTACTAAAAAAGTGAATATGTGGGTTCCTTGAGCTGCTTGCCCTAATTTAGGGCCCCTAAGCAATTGCTTAGTCTGTTTATACCTAGTGCCAGTGCTTCATAAGAATCTGAAACATGAAATCAAACTTGTGGGATGTAACCCCATGGACAGAAAAAGCAAAGAAAATATTTGTACAAACACAACAATTTAAGATTGCTTGCAGAATTCCTGTTAATAAACTTGAGTTTTAAACTCTCTTAGATTGGTGGCAGGGCATTTTGTGTGGTGTGTCCTTTGGAACTCACCCCACTTCTTTGCTTGCCAAAGCTAGCTTATTGGGCTTTCAGAATATGGCCCTTCTGTTTTCCCAGGTCTTTTTGTTAGAATGGATTTGCATGGGAGGTGTCTTATCTCTTAGTGGATAATTAAGGCTCTCTAGCTCCTTACAGAAACAGAAGGAGGAGGCACTCCCTTACAACTTTTGGCTGAGTGTCTAGTGTATTTGTTTTGGTATGTGAGAAACACCAGTTCAGATTCCCCTTTTGCCTGATATAGAACAGGTGACTGCCCCTCTCAGGTGAATGAGCTAATCCCTGGGCTATGGAGTGATTCTCACTGCCTGGGCCAATTAATAGTTAATTATTTAATTAAATTGGAGTATCTTCCTCAGGAGAGTCTGAGGGAGAGCCCCACTTCATATATCCCATAGACCAGTGGTAAAAGCACTCAACTGAGAAGAGGCAAACCCCTTCTCTACTTTATGTAGAAGGGGTGCTTGAACCTGTGTCTCCCACATTCTAGATGAGGTACCCTAATCCTAGGGCTAAAGGTTATAAGAGAGCTGTTCTCCCCCCCCCCCCCCCCCCGGGCTGTTTTGCATAGAATTAGGTGGATAGAGGAAGGTAGCAGTGTCTACACTTAGAGGCAGAAACATAGGTGCCTAGGGAACTTTTACTGCAAAAACTTAGGTGCTGAGTAAGTTTAAGCACCTATAAGGCTGGATGGCAGCCAAGCAGGGTTTTATGGATTGCAGTGGTGCCTAAAACCAGGAATTCAGTCTTAAGGACCGTTGCACATCAGGGCCTTTGCACTTTAGGTCAGTGGCTGGTAACCAAGGCTATGATCCAAAGCCCATTGAAATCAATAGAAAGAGTCCCATTGGTTTCACTTGGTTTGGACAAGAGGGTTGTCTTTTTCTTTTGCTGACCATTGTTGATCATATGATATGGATTTCTTGATTAATGTAAATATGCCCAGCAGTTTGGACATTGAGTACATATTTACAAATAGGGATCTAAATAAATACGCCCTGGGAAGCGAGATTGTTCAGGAGCTGTGTGGAAAATGCATCCGTATTTTATAAAGCAAAGTGTTAAATCAGACTAAAACTTGACATCAGAGGCTTCCTTTTAAAAATTTGCATGTGTAAATGGTGGGTTTTTTTAATTTAAAGCACATGCCCTAGTACATTTGTGCACATTGTTTAAAAAAGGCTTGCTTTTCAAAATTGCTTGTAAGTGACTAAATAGAAACTTAAATCCCTGATTCAGCAATGTACTTAAGAACATACTTAACTTTAAGCACATGATTGAGCCCATCTGTGACAATTTGGAAGAATCTTTCCATGTACAGCTTATGAATTCCAGTTTGATTTTTATGAACTCTATCTTTGTTTTTATGGCTGTCCTTTACTGTATTAGTACATCATACCACTTGTACTGAGGAGGAGGAGAGGGGCGCTGGTGGGCCTGGCTTTGACCAAGATGATCATTAAAGGTTATTAGCATCTGAAGATCTAGCCTTTAATGGAACAGGGAGTAATTGCAACCTAGCTGGCTCTGATTCTGACCACCATGCATAAAGAAAGTTAGGATTTGGAACACTAGAAGCTCCCCAAAAGTAGGGCAAAGAACCACAGAGACTTAGTGGGTCAGGTGGGGAGACCAGGGAGCCTTGGGAAGGAGAGGAGCGAGCTTTCATAGCAGATGGTGTTCGTTTTTAACTGAGGGACTAGCTGAAGAGGAAGGAAACTCTCTTTCCCCCCAACCCCATTCCCCTGCAGAGAGACTCCATGATTCAGAGAAGAAACCATATACAAGAGTGGGGATTGAAGATTCTGACCTAAGCCCAAACTATGCTTGAGTGCTGAAGAAACTGAGGCAGGGAAATGTATTTTTGTGCTAACTAAAGAGTGATTGTTTTTAGAACCCTTACAAAGTCTCTGTATTTGCATCAACTAGAAGTGAACTATAAACCCAGAGTATCCACAAGGTGGGAGCCCTTGGAAAGGTTGTGCTTAAGCTACTGGAGCATCGGGGGAGAGGGGGGGAAATCCTGCAGGGGTCTAGGGAAACTGGGCCACAGGGCCCCATTTCCATGAAGAAGTAATATAGAGTTTGTGCTCAGGAAGTATGAGAGAGAGGCCAAAGAAAGAGAGTGCTGCAGGTTATTCAGATCAAGGGAAGCTTAAGAGCTAATGGGTGTAACACGGCGACCAGGTGAGTGTGGATGGGGGAACTCTATTATGGTAGTATGTCACTGTCCATATTCAACCAAGGCCTTGAACATTTGTTCCAGTACCAATAACTTCATGGGGATTTAAGCACATGCTTTCTTTTCTAAACCAGGGACTAATTCTCCAAAAGAATTTGAGACTAATAAAAATACTGTAAAACAACCTCTCAGGGCAGAATAATGCTGTGCCAGTCACTGTCTAGTGTACTGAAATTTAACATCTTGTGTGAGACTTAGTTCTTAGTCGAATTGTGAATTCCCTTTGTTTTTGGTAGACTAGGGAAGGCAACCTGGTACAGGTCTTTTGTATTACAACTTTCCAGCTATCTCTGTGGGAATATATCTGTGGGGTTCCAGTTCTGTGAAGAACATATAGTTAGTCAGAACTGAATAAATTGGCCTTTTCAGCAGAGAAAGAAAGAACTTGGGACATGTTCTTTGAATTTTGGAAGGCACAGTTGGATAAGCAGGTGACTGTCTGAAAGCTGACAAATTGATGACAGAGGAGACATGAGGGGAGTAGTTGCTAGATGTAGGATGCAAAAGATTTAGTCATGACAATAGTTCATGGTCCTTCCCCACCCCTTAGTTTAATTCCCCCTCCCTATTTTCCCATTTTAACTGACTAAGGTAATTTTTATAAGAGAGAAATATGTATTTTCTACCATTATATCCAACAAAAAAATCCATTTTTTCACGTCTTCCTTCTCTTTCTTGGCCTATACACCTGTTCTTAACTGATGGCACTCTGTAAAACTTCTGGACCCCTGTATGTACTTGCAAAAACTTTCTTCATTTTTTTTCATTAAAGTGTGATACATGAAAATGCACAACAAAAAGGGGAAAGCAAACACTTGTTTGGGAGGCAATACCCAACTATCCTTGAATAAAGTGGAAAAATTTTATTTTGTTCAATGAGTTAATTCACAGTGGTGTATTACCTAAAAACAGCAACTGAGATCACCATCGATATACATGGTAAGAAAGTACCTGCTCCAAAGAGACTACAATCTAAATAGAAAAGATTGTAGAAAGGAAGTATTATCCCTATTTTTTAGCTGGAGAACTGAGGCACAAAAAGGTGTCCACACCGTGGTTACACGAGCCTCAACCACAAGGCCACCCATAATTCATGCAGTTGGTACACTGTTTGTCTAGTTTTATACAGTTCCATAGTACCAAGTTAACAGGTTCCATGTGACCCTTTCAATATTTGTTTCTATGTGAGAAATGTTTCTTCAGGAATTTTTAGTCTAAAAAAGATTATGAATGAAGAAATGATTTTGTAGTTAAATACACATTTTACCTACTATATTTGGAGATAATACACAATAATTTTTTCACTTTCTCAGTGTTATGAGAGTTCTCTACTATGTTTTCCAACATATTCTCATGGTTTCCTTATTGTTTTATCTGTTACATCAATAATTGCATTATAAGTACAAATAGCCATTTTTTTAGTTGTGTGGTGGAAATGATCCAACTGCCTTAGTTCTAATATTGATAAATACATATAATAGGAACAAAAATTTGGGTCTTGAGTAGTGGGGGGATTTAAAGTAATCGATTCACGAAGATTGCTTGTAAAGTTACCAATGCCTGCTTTCTATTTCTTGAAATCTGAACCATAAAATATTCCCATGGCATTAAAAGTTTGTCCCACAGGGGGGTGTCAGGAGACCATTCTTGCATGCCCAGTGAGGTTTTTAATGTTTTTTCCCCCCAACTGTTAGGAAATGTCTGAACAGGTATGGATTGTTATGGAATCTCCTAAATCTACATATCCTTTTTTTCAAAAAGGTCACTTAATTATTCCAGAGTTTTAGCCAATTGGGTATATCTTGTAGCTTCTGAAGTAGGCCTACCAATCAATGGAGGTTTCTAACCCAGGAAATAGCTAAAGAAGTCGGCCGTCTTTTCAATATACATAAATGAGTCATCCTTGATGCTTTATGCCCTGAAAAATTGAATGAATACAAAGATTTGGGGTTTTTTTGTAGGTTCTAGGATGATGTGGTATGAAATCCTGGGTCCCCAGTTAGTGGGATTTTCCCATTGATTTCAATTGAGCTGGAATTTCACCCTTGAAACAGAAAGAGGAGATATATATTTTACTTCTACCTAGGGAAGATGAGGGTAAATTGTTCCATTCTTTTGTAATTTCTCCTTGTATTTTCTCCAATGACTTTCTCCAAAGTAATGAACAACAGAATCAATTTATTTTCTGTAGCACTCCCACATCAACCTGGGTCTCTTCAGGTTACCTCTTGCTCCATTGGGTTTGAGTGTGCCCCAGGAGAGCATGCTAGAACCATTAAGGGTTGGAAGTGAGTCGCTGGCTAGGCAAACGGTGAAGGATGTAGAGTTTTAGTTTAGTGGAACATTGGTCCACTTTCTACAAGGAAAGGGGGCTGTATAGCTTGGATGGCCTCCTCCTCAGCAGAAGGGGAACCAGTCTCCTCCAGAATAGGCTGGGTAGAGTTGTCAGAAGGGGGTGAAACTAATAGCGAAAAGGGAGGGTAAAAAGAGGGGAAATGTGAGCACTCAGCACAAAACTGAGACGTTGAGAACAAAATTAATCAAGAAAACAAGACATGAAGAGAAGAATCCTTGAATTGCCTACACACTAATGCTATAAGCCTGGGTAACAAACAAGAAGAATTAGAATTGCTCATTTATTAGCATAAATTTGATCTAGTTGGTATTATTGAAACCTGGTGGGATGCTTTTCACAATTGGAATGTTAAAATCAATGGCTATAACCTACTGGTGAAGGATCAAGTGGACAAAAGGGGGCGGGAGTGGCCATCAACATCAAAAATGGCATTACCTGTTTCTGAGTCACTGATAACTCGAAGGAAATGATTGTGAATGTTTATGGAGCAACGTCCTAACAGATACAGCATAAGATGGGGTACTAGTCGATGTCTGCTACAGACTACCAGATCATGCTAGGGAACAGGAGGACTGCCCCTTGATGCACCTATCTACAAGGTATAATGGGGGAAAAAACTATGAGATCATGGGGAACTTCAATCTGAGTGATGTTCTGGAAGTCTCATGCTGCCAGTACTAAATCACCCATAGAATTTCTAAACATTATAGACGTGGGCGGCTGGTGGAGCCCCCCTCTGGGGGAGCTAGCCCCCCAGCTCCACCCCTTCCGCCATGCCTTCCCCATGGCCGGAGCTCCAAGACCCCTCACCTCCCCACCCCCCTGCGGCTGGAGCCACAAGTCCCCCCGCCCAGAGCACCCCGCCCCCACTTGGCTGCAGGAGCCCTGGACTGGCTGAAGCCCTGAGCTTCCCTCGCTCCCGCTCCCAGCCCGGAAGCCTGAGCCTCCGTCTGCTCCACCCTGCCCAGAGGAGCCCTGGGCTGACCGGAGCCCTGGGCTGACCAAAGCCCCGAGCCTTCCCTGCCTGCCTGGAGGAGCCCCGGGCCAGCCACAGCCCAGAGCGCCCCCCACCCCTCGGCTGGCTGAAGCCTCAAGCACCCTCCCCTCCCACGTGGAGGAGCCCCGGGCCAGCCGCAGCCATGCCGCGCCTCCCCTCCCCGGACCCAACCCATCCAGGGGAAAAGCGTCTGTTAGAAGATACTTTTGATATGCCCCATTCAGGTTCCAGGGTGACTGATGCAGCAGTATGGGCCCCCTCAGCTGCCCCAGAACCTGCATGGGGCATAATAAAGCACAAACCTCACTGCCAAACCTGGCAACCAGGGTCTGGCAGCGCCAGGGGAGGCTATTATACCTGCTGCCCATGATTATAGATGGCAATTTCTTAATTCAAAATATGCTGCAGATAATATGGGATAATTCTATATTAGGTCTTGATAAAGAGGAACTGATCACAGAACTAAAAACTAATAGTAGCTTAGGTACAAGTGATCATAACTTGTTCACATTTATAATGTGTATGCAAAATAAAGTCCAGACCAGTAGTATATATTTAGTGTTCTAACAGGGCCAATTTCACAAAGCTGAAAACAATTATGAGCCAAATCAACTGGGAGAATTTAATCAGAAGAAAGTGACTGATAATTAGGAATAATTGAAGGATGCCTTACTAGGAGCCCAAAAAGCTAATCTATATAACACATGGAAGAAAGGGAAAGTTGATAATGAATACGTTAGAAAATATAGAAAATTGATAAGGGAAGCAAAGGGATACAAGGAGAAATCTATGGCTAGCAGAGCTAAGGACAAGGAGTTTTAAAAATACATTTGAAAACAAAGCATCATGAAAATGGTGTACATTACTAGATGGAATAGTTGAATTATCAATAATACAGAAAAGGCAGAAATGTTCAGTATTTCTGGGGAAAAACAGATGGCGCAGTCTCATCATATGGTGATAACTCTTTCCATTCCACCTGTATTGCTGGAGGATGTTAAACAGAAGCCACTAAAGTTAGACTTTTTAAAATTAACACCCAAGGGCTGACTGAGGAGCTTGCTGGACTGTTAATGTTGATTTTCAATAAATCTTGGAGCACTGGGAAAGTTCCAGATGATTGGAAGAAAACTAATGTGCCAATTTTTAAAAAGAGTAAATGGGATGACCCAGATAATTATAGGCTTGTTGGCCTGACATCAATCCCAGGCAAGATAATGGAGTGGCTGATACAGGACTTGATTAATAAAGAGCTAAAGGAGGGTAATGTAATTAATGCAAATCAACATGGGTCTGTGGAAAATAGTTTGATGGGATCTAACTTGATTTTTTTAAATGAAATCACAGGTTTGGTTGATAAAGGTAATAGTGATGATGTAATATAATTCTTCAATGTGTTTGACTTGGTAACACAAGACACTTTGATTTAAAACACCTAGAATTAACAAGGCATACATTAAATGGATTGAAAACTGGCTAACTAATAGGCCTCAAAATGTAGCTGAAAAGTTGAGTGGATCTGTTTCCAGTCGAGTCCAACACGGATTGGTTCTTGGCCCTACACTATTTAATATTTTTGTCAATAATAATAATAATAATAATAATTGAACGAAAACATAAAATCATCATTTAAAGTTTTCAGATGGCACAAAAATTTGGAGAATGATAAATAAGGAAAAGGACAGGCCATTGATTCAGAGTGGTTTAGATTGCTTGATAAACTGGGCACAAGCAATTTTAATATAGATAAACTATAATTCTGGGAACAAAGAATGTCATGAATCTGAAAGAGATTTGGGAATAGTGGTGGATGATCAGGTCAATATAAGCTCCCAGTGTGACACTGTGGCCAAAAGAGCTAATGAGATACTTGAATGAATAAACAGGGGAATCTTGAATTGTAGAGAGGTTATTTTACCTCTGTATCTGACACTGGTGTGACCATTACTGGAATACTGTCTCCAATTCTGGTGTCCACAATTCAAAAGGATGTTGATAAATTGGAGAAGGTTCAGAAAAGAGCCATGAGAATGATTAAAGGATTGGAAAACATGCCTTACGGTGATAGCCTCACGGAGCTCATATTTTTGGCTCAACAAAGAGAAGACTAAGGGATGACTTGATTACACTCTACAAGGACATACATGGGGAACAAATATTTAATAATAGGCTTTTCAGCCTAACAGAGACAGGTATAAAACATTCCAGCGGCAGGATGTTGAAACTGGAAATAAGGTGTAAATTTTTGATGGTAAGAGGAATTATTGGACAATTTACCAAGGGTCATGGTGGATTCTTCATCGCTGACAATTTTTAAATCAAGATTGGATGTTTTTCTAAAAGATCTGCTGTAGGAATTATTGTGGGGAAGTCCTGTGGCCTGTGTTATGCAGGGAGGTCAGACTAGATGATCACAATGGCCTTAGAATCTGTGAAAGGCTATGTCTATGGAGTAGCTGGGAGGTGTGCTTCCCAGCGCAGGTAGACAGATTTGTGCTAGTTCACCTTGAGCTAGCACACTAAAAATAACAGTGTGGACACTGCAGCACTGGAGGTAGCTTGGGTTAGCCACCCAAGGTTGAACCTAGAGGGTTGGACAGGCTTTGACTCGGGCAGCTACCTGAGCAACTGCCACAACATCTACACCATTGTTTTTAGCACAATAACTCAAGCAGAGCAAATGCAAGTCTGTCTGCCTACGCTGGGAAGCACACCTCCCAGCTGTAGTGTAGAAATACCCTAAGGCTACTTGCTTTGGCGTTTTTGTCTTAATGACCCTTGAGCAAGCTGTTAGGTGCTTATAAGAAAGGGCCTTCTTCCTATTTCCCTATGTGGGTAGTTTTTGCTACCCAGGGAGACTCTTAGGGTAAAATATCTACTTCTATTTATGGTTCAGAAATACTACACTAGTGACATGCACATACAGTATCAAGAGCAACTCCCTCATCCAGCAGAGTGGGCTAAAAACTATCCATTAAAACTGAAAGACCCTGAGCAATCATACAGTGCCCAAACGCTGCAGGGATAAAGTCAGTTGTATGCTGCTGGGGATACGCACAAGCGGGCGGGTGGTCAGTATGAGAAGAAGTTGCAACTTCCTGAGGGAAGCAGACATTTTCTGGAAAATTGCTTTTGACTAAACATTCTCCCTAAAATCTACTTCCTGCAGAAAATGGCAGCCTCTTGTCAAACTCAACGCCCACACACTGTTGAACACCCGCAGCAGCATATAACTGACTTTATTCCTGCAGCATTTGGGCATTGTATGATTGCTCAGGGTCTTTCTGGTGAACCTGTGTGGTTTATATGCCCAGGTAAGGCTTTTTTTTCTTCTTCTTCAGTATTGTACCTTTAAGAGTAAAGTGGCCTTCTTAACCCACCTGCAAGAGGACTCCCTAGGGCGTAGCTATAAACAGGTGCTATTATGGAATAGAAAACACAGCATGCTCTCCTGCAGACTTGATTTTACTACTTTCCTGTGGTTGACTTCCTTATTTTAAGCAAAAGTAATTAAGACTGAAAGTATACTGTTGCTTGGTCTGGGCCTGATCCAAAGCACAGTAGTGAGGATCCAAAGTCAGTAGAAAGGCTCCCCTTGGCTTTGGCTCAGGCTTGCTGTATAGAAACATAATAGACCCTATGCCCTGTAACTAGTGAATTACTCTTGCAGGGTGAGGAGAGGGACTTGTGAATTCCTGCTTTGTTGCTGCAGTCTAGGAGGAAATTAGGAGGGCAGTGAAGAAACACTTGAGAAACTGCTAAAGAAAAGAAAAATAATCTTGTTTAACTTACTTATGTAAAGTAGAAATTGTATTTATATTCTGTATTCTGTTCTACAGAGCAAGGGAAGAATGAGTAAGCTCCTTCAGTTGAATAAATTCAGGAGGGGATTTAAAGTGCAGAATGCTGGAAACAGGAGGAAATTTGGAATTGTACATTAAACATCTCACAGAGGAGGAGCAGGTGGAGAAGTGGGAACAAGTTGATTCTGAAATAAGAAGCTCAGATGGTGTTATTTGAAATGAGAGGAAATACAGACAATGGTAGAACTTTAAACATTCTGATGACAAGCACAGCCATTTTTTCCTAAGTATGCTATTTTTTGTGGGAGAGGGAAGATTTTGCAAATAAAATGCTCCACGGCTTAGACTTGAATTTATTTATTAATTTGAAATATAGAGGTAAAAAAGACAAACAAGACAGTCTTCAGTAGAAATACTGCAGCTAAGAATAGCTTAAAAAATCTCTCCCCTGTATTATTGAAATACAAACTACAGGAAATAAAACAATATTCTTAATCTTAAACAATGTCAATATATTTCTTTTTTTTAAAATTGAAATAACAAAAGCAAACAGCTGAATCCCAGCTGCTGGAGTGACTAGATGGATTCCCCTCATTTTGAAAGCCATTCTGTTTACTCTCTGAAAATTTGCTCACCTTTGTGGAAGCTTCTGCCATCACAAAATATGTATTTGGTATCCTCTCACAAAATATGTATTTTAAATCAGAGCCTGGAACTATCAGCACTTTCAGAGTTAGAATGGGTACAACAGGTTTGCATATGATAACGGTTTCATGCTGTACATGTTGATAGGAATTAAAATTATCAGATATAAAGTTGAAAACAAAGATGGTGACTGAGAAGTGTGCAGCTGTGTTGCAGCAGTTCAGGGTAGGATTAATCTAAGAAATGTATCTGAACTGCTGTGGAGTTGGTCAGAAACATACTGAAAGAGCACTTTTTAAAACACACCAGATATACACTAGACATTTTCACCTGTCTGAATAATCTGTAATACCATAATCAGTTTGGGTCCTGAGCCCACAGGCTGACAGCACCTGCTATGTGTTGGGAAAAGTGAAGGTCCTGTGACACTTTCAAGTGACTTACTGCTGTTCAGCATGATGTTGACAGCTTTGGAGGGACTCAGACCCAGCTATTCATTTTTAAAGCAATCCATATTTGGATCCACAGCTGACGGTTTACACAACGCTATGGCATGGACTGAAATCCTACAAACTTCAAGAGTCTGCCCAACCAATTGAAAGCAGCAACCTGCTGAGTAAGAAAGTAGTTCAATCTCCACAAACAACTCATTCCTGGGTATTTCCTGATACAGTGCTCTTCTGTGCCATTGGTAGTGTGTGTTCCCATGTACTGGGAACTGGACTGAAATGACCAAATTAATGACATTTTAATAGGCGACTGAGCAGGCGACAGCTAGTAACAACTTTTAGTCATTACTCACCCAATCCAGATTAGAGTAAAGGTGGACACCTATACCCCTGAAAAAAGCCCAAGTGAAGTAACCCTAGATTCATCCCTGATTAAAGTTCAGTTTTGAGTCTGCAATCTCATTAGTAAACCAAATCCTTATTCTGGGAAAATCCAGCTTTCTGGCCCTTTCTGGAATGTCTGACTCAAGAGTTTTGGTTCTGTCATGAGAAGAAAGATGAGTCTTAATTCTGATCTCATGCATAGTGCCTTGAGTGCTTACCTGTCTTATTCCTGACTCAAACTTACATTTGTCTCATCGCAGAAAGTTTGTTTTGTTTTGGAGTTATGATTTTTTTAAAATAAGTGCTTTTTTCTGTTTGGTGAAAAAAAATGCAATTGCATTGTCTCCTTTGCTTTTCATTTATAGAATTGTAGGACTGGAAGAAACCTTGAGAGGTCATCTAGTCCAGCCCCCTGAATTCACGGCAGGACTAAGTATTATCTAGACCAACCTTGACCAGTGTTTAGTCTTAAAATCTCCACAACCTCCCTAGGCAATATATTCCGGTGCTTAACTACTCTGACAGTTAGGAAGTTTTTCCTAATGTTCAACCTAATCTGCCCTTGCTGCAATTTAAGCCCATTGCTTCTTGTCCTATCCTCAGAGGTTAAAGAGAACAATGTCTCCCTCCTCCTTCTAACAACCTTTTATGAACTTGAGAACTGTTATCATGTCCCCTCCTCAGTCTTCTCTTCTCTAGACTAAACAAACTCAGTTTTTTTCAATTTTTCCAATTAGGTCATATTTTCTAGACCTTTAATCATTTTTGTTGCTCTTCTCTGGACTTTCTCCAGTTTGTCCATGTCTTTCCTGAAATGTGGCACCCAGAACTGGACACGATACTCCAGTTGAAGCCATCAGCGTGGAATAGAGTGGAAGAACTATTTCTTGTCTCTTGCTTTCAGCATGCCTGCTAATACAGCCCAGAATTATGTTTGCTTTTTTCCCCCCAAGTGTTACATTTAATGTAGCTATTTGTTCCTCTTTCTCTGCTACTGCTTTTTTTACCATTTGATACCCATTCTCTAGTCACCTATACCTGCTGCTTAGACATTCCCTGTGGTTGCTCCTGGCTACCTCCTTTGCTGCTGTCAGCCAGTCAAATACAGAAGTTTGGTTTGCGAACATTCGTTTGAATTCAGAGTGGAGGCTCAGTATGGTCATGGCCTTTATTCAATATTTACACAAGCAGGCTTTTGTTCACAGAAATATTTGGGAAACGGCTGGGCTTTTTTCATACAAATCCCACTCATATTTGCACTAGTGGTTCAAGTAGATTGAAGATAGGTGGGGAAGCACTAGTTACCCAAGCTCAGCTCTCCTGCTTTTCGCAGAGGAAGGAAAAGCTGCACTCCCATTTACTTACAGGTGAAAAGAAGTATTTGTATATGGTAAAAACATTCAGTGCTTACTGATGTTTAGTCTTTGTTTAAAAGTGTCAGCCAATAGAAGGGCATGAACAATACTATGTCTGACATGAGGAGGCACACACCATGTGTGAAAAAACCCACAACATTTGAAAACAATCCTTAAATTGATTTTTTTCCAGATTATTTGGTGATTGCCATTGTATTTGCAAAAATCATGACCAGTTTTGCAACTGAATCTTGAACAGAATAAAGGGCAACAAATAGCTCAACCAGTTGCAACGAACAGCCCACAAGAAAAGGTTGGAACCAAGGGTGAGAGAGAGCCAATTCCTTGTTACCTGCCAAGTCTCTGCAGACCACCAGTGAGTGCTCTGGTGGTCTGCAGAGTTGTAGCTTTACAACTACTGCTCCACTGATGCATGTGAACTCCATTTCAATCAGCAGAAGCCACGGAAACCCATTTGTCTTTCAGTTATGAGTATTTCTTATCTCATTTGTGAGCACAATATTTGAAGTTAATTCAAAACACGGCAAAATACATTGAGAGGAATTTTTTGTTCCAATATTTTTTCTGTAAAAGTGGCACATATTTACTTTGTTTATACATTCTTGCAGCCTGTACTTCACTTCTGCATTAGTTACTGATTAATTTTAGTGGTACAGGTATGGAAAAAAACAATAGCAACGCATTAGGATATTAACATTTCAGCAAATATATCTATTTGCATCTTACCAGAATTGAATTTTTTTCTCGTTTCTAATAGGAATGCATGCTCCTATTAATGGGATGAGATATTTCAATTTAAGTAGAGACAGAGTGATGGGACATAGAAAGGAGAAAAGAGATACTATTTTCTTTTATCTTTCCCCGCTTAATTATTCAATAGGAGGTGGAACAATTGGTTTTGTTTTCTACATTTTCAAAGCACCGCATGGGGGAATGCATATAAACTGTGTGCCACCCCATGCATTTTATTGGAAAGTTAGCTTTTAGTATGTCTCCTGCACATTTTGTATACCCAAATATCTCAAGGGACACATGCAGTAGATTAGAAGACAATGTAGGCGGCATCCAGAAGGCTGTGTATCCATTAGACTTGTAGGGTGACTCAAGGTGAGTCTGAGATTGCCATTACTGCAAAGCTCAACTGGTTTATTACAGAGAAGAAGAGTCTATCAAAGAGGAAGATGTTTAATAATGCTCTTCAGCATTGACAAATTAAACATGCAAATACAAAAACAATCTCATATTACTTTACCTACTGTAAATTTTGAAATTGTCTTCATGGATCAGTAGGTTATTTAATGGCCTTTCACCCCTGAGGCCACACTTCAAATTAAAACTGTGCGAGCTCTGAGAAATAACCACTTTCAAATTATGTTCTGAATTTTTAGTAAGGCTGTATGAACTTGTAGATCTCCCACTATGAACTCAGCAAGCTTGCAAAATACTTAGACAAGCCAACAAAGTTTACAAGCACAAGGTCATTTCCCCCCATTAATGTGGTTTATTCCCCTTGGAAAAATAAGTTTCTCCAAATAGTTCCAGATGAGAAACCTTCCATATGAATTTATATTAGGGAAAAATAGAACAATCTTCCGTTTATTAAACATAATATAACCAGAGATCTCATAGTGTTTTTGAAAAGGAAGGTCTTATCCCAGTAAACAATCTGAAAGACAGACGAAGAGTTTCTGATAATGGAAACACTCAGTTGCTTTGTAGAATAATGCTGCCATGTGAGAATGCATACAAATAAGTAAAATCAATAATAGTTCTTTTAGAGCTCTACAAAATTCACCACTTTTAAAAAGCTGAATTTCAAACATGCAGGGTTTTATTCAGATAATTTTTCACAGCTTCAGGGGTTGCTAGACAAAACAGGTGTTTTCCCATCAAAACAAGTGTGTGTGTTATATAATATTGCCCATTTTTCAGTATAAAAACCATATTTGTTAAAACCTGGGAACCTTTTGCCTGAAACATCTGCATGTCTACTGTGTACTCCAAGAAGTGTACTCCAGTTTCTAGTGCAATATTGTTTATTTAGTGTGGTCTATATTGTATCATTTTGCTACAGCCCTGTATTAGGGGTGGTACAGAGCTGCACTTTCCCTGGGGCAGCATCAGGAGGGATCCTGCGTTGCAGAAGAAAAGGCATGCTGGAGATCCCTCATAGCACCGTGGAAAGGAATCTGTATATGGTGCACCATACTGCCCTCTGCAGCTGGACAGTTCAGGGAGAGGGGTGTCATGACCTCCTGTTCCCCCAGCAAGTTATTCCTCAGAGGGAGCAACTGGATTCTAGACTCTGTACTCTCCTGAGTGCAGAGCAGTTCTGGCTGGCCCTAGTGAAAGTGGAGACAAAGTCTGTCACTGTGTATTAAAAGTAAAGCAACAGAGCTTTTTTATTTTCCTATTGGTGACCCCAGACCTAAAGTTTTTGCTTTTATTTAGCTCCAACCCCAACAAAGAGTTCCTCCAAACCTTACAAATGGGTAAATCCTGGTCCTGCAAGCAAAGTTTGATTAAAAAGCCTTTGCTGAGGGAAGTGCTCAGTGATAGACGGGGATAAAACAGTATGTGGGGATGAAAATTATGGCCCCTAAGGTGCTCTCAGACAATTCAACATGCACAGCTATATACCTCCGCTAATACAAGTGCACCACCTTAGTGCTCTAGGTACTACAGCAATTCCTCACTGAATATTTCCTTGATCTTTCAAACCCTCACTGCCCTAGACTTGGTCTCTTTCAAAGACCAGTTTTGCAATCAAGACTATCACAACTGTGGCCATTGGGCGCAATGAAAAGCAAGGCAGAGACTCACAAAAACAGGGGATAGCTTTCTTGGTGACTATATGACTCGTGGCTACAGAATTTCCTTGCACAAAAAATTAGAATAGCTACTGAACCTGCTGTTTATGTGACCCATCTCTTTGCCATAGCTTTCCTACAGCCCCAATAGAATAACGAAGTTAATATATGATACTAGCAGAAAAGTGCATATGGAAATGGAAGAGAAAAGAAGAGATGGGTGAGCTGTAAATTAAAAAGAAATTTGGGGGGGTCTACAAAACTGCCTCTTTTGCCATTTCAAAAATTTTGGCTTTTCACCAGTTCTTAAAACACGCTTTTATTCCTTTTTAATAGCTCTGAGATCTCCATTTTTGGTTATCTGTTTTTGCTCTTTGTAATCCTAAACCCTTCTCCTGTTGTGTGGCTTTGTATTTAGACAACACCCTGCTTCACAAGTCTGGCTGTCAGTGGCTGCGAAAGTTAAACACAATCTGTGAATTATTGTGGATGCTGAAAATATCACCTTCAGATCCTTCCCATTTTGGGAGCAATAACATCCCAGCGGCTTTCAAACCTAGATTTCCTCTGTGGTAATATGTTAGTGGCTGGATAGATTATGACTGAAAAACATGTAACGGTGATTTGAAGTTGTGCATCTTCACTTGTCTTTCTCCAACAACATAGTTAAAAAATAACAAACAGCAGCAACAACAACAAAGACCCATGGATATTAAAGTACCCATCAGGACATTCTACCAAACCAGGGTGAAGCTGCAGATAGTGTTATCTGAGCCTATCCAAGGATCTGTCTGGGTTCCCAAAAAGAGCATTAATTGCTAATGGACACCCGGGATATTAAAGACTAGAATATTTTGCTGCAGGCTATGGGTGATCTGATCCCTTAATCCAGCCACAGTTTATATATGAATGTTATGCTAATTACCCATGTAAATTGTATCCTGGTGACATTAATTTTGTGATATTTTTTGTTATTCTTGGCTTTGACTTTCACTTTGATAAAAATACAAACATAAAGGACATTTCCAATTTAGAGTGGTTTGATCATGAAAGGCTCAAGCACAATAGAAATGTTCTGGTCAAATATGTGTAAGTACTGTAGCAACTTCAGTCTGCCCTGTGGATATAGGCAGAGATGACATTAGCCTCCTATATTCTCATTCACTTTGACTTCCAAAGTGCTGAATTTAAGCACTTAAAATTTAGAAGCATAATTCAAGGAGAACTTTTAGCAAATGTGATTTTCATTGCCCCATTTTCTTTGGAAAAACTCAAGACTGGAATATTAACACCGATGAAGTAATGGAACAGATAGTCGTGATGGGAAATCTTATTAGTAAACAAGGGCTGCATCTGAAAAAATATTGTCATTAAAAGCTATGTAGTAGTTAATTGAGTTTGATATGAAATGTAGTGCCGGAAAGTTAATGACTAATGCAGCTATTTCACAGAGCTTGGTTACTGCAGGCTCCATAATGATCTCCTTTGCTTCATAGCAACAGTGAAATTAACCTCTCTTTTGTCCTGCAGGTGTTGTGTTCTGATAATGCATATCCTTTACAAGTATGGGCAAATTATTTGCTTTGCATACAAATTGGACATAAAGCTGAATCAATATTAAAATAATGAACACTTTCTTGATATTTTTATTCAAGAAGTGCACACCATGGGTCAGAATCCTGTAAACCAATTTCTAGAAGGTGACATTAAAGCAAGCCGAGAAAAGATGGAATGTAGAATCTAGGTTCTTATATTGCACCCATGTTATGTGAATACCTTATTAGACACAAACCCCACTGTCCTAGGGCAGCAAACTGATTCCCCCCGTCTCCCCCCACTTCACCTGGGGAAAAGAACCAGGAGGGAACAAGGATTGCTAGGTATGGGGAGGGCTAGAACATAGAAGGGAGAAGTGAAAGGGGTATTGAGATTGGTAGCATTGGTAAATCAGATGCTCGGGGTGGGGAGGAGAGATGTTAAGGGAAGCTAGGTCATAGGTTTAAGTGGGCTGTATGATGCAGGACCTTAAAGGAAAGGACAGGAAGTTTTAGCATAATATCAAGCTTCCTCAGTGTCCTCATTGCCAAGGAAGTGACTTTAAAAACAGGGTGAGGAAAGCAGTAAGAGATAAGAGCAATGGGAGATAAGAATGGGTGGGGTAGGAGAATCTAGTACTGAAAAAACCCAAGAGGAGATTAGTAATAAGTAATTTGGCTATTGGGATGGACAGAAAGTGGCAACATATAGTAGTGTTGTGGAGGAAGATGTGACAGGACTTGATTATGGCCTGGCTGTCAGTGTAGAGGGAGGAGGAAGAGGTGACAATGACACCTCCTCCAGCTTTCCAGGGTTCTGAGCTTGGGTGATGGAGGATGGTGGTGTGAACAACTTAGAAAGTAGACATCGTTGGGGGGCTTGGAAGAAAAGAATACGAGCTCATATTTTAGTTACATTTAGTTTGGGAAGATGGTGAGATGAGCAGGTTGAAATGCTGTAGAGAGAGTAAAAGGTCAGTTCAGAGTGTTGGAGAATATTTGAGAGTTATGGCTTAGAGGTGACAGCTAAACCTACCTGTTCAGCTGAGGTCAACTAGGACAAGCTATTGAGGGTGGCCCATGAGATGGGTTCCGGAACAGGAATGGTTGGAGAGGAGAGGAGGGGAAGGAACCTCTAAAGGAGATGCTGGGAAAATTGCTGGAGAGGGAGCAGGGAAGAAAGTCTTAGAAGCTGAGGCAGGAAAGTATGTCAAGGAGGATGAAAATATCAATATTATTAAAGGCAATAAAAAGATCAACAAGGATGAGGATGGAGTATACACTTTGAGACTGAGCCAGGGATAGGTTATTAGATTTAATTGAGATCACTTTCCAGAGCATGGAGAGGGTGGAAACTAGACTGATAGTGACAGATTGGAAGCAAATAAAGTAGAATAGGCAGTGCTGAAGGAAATGAGATGCTGTTCAGAGAGAGGGAATAAACATGCTATATTCTGCACATTTCTCTCTTATTAAGTTCTGACAGCGATGTTTTTCCTATGAAGAAGAAACTGAAGTACTTCAAAGGGGGGAAAAGAGGTAGGAGGACTATAGAAAAGAGAAATTAAATAAGTGGCAAAAATAGAAGATAAAGGGTACATCTACATTGTAATAAAAGACCCACAGCACAGCCGTGGCTGGCCCAGGTCAGTTGACTTGCGCTTGCAGGACTCGGGTTGTGGGACTATAAAATTGCATTGTAGATGATCCGTCTTGGGCTGGAGCTTGGGGTCTGAGACCCTGTGAGTGGGGAGGGTTTCAGAACTCCAGCCCGAGCCCCAATGTCTACACTGCAGTTTTTAGTCCCCAGCTGACCCGGGCTTTGAAACTTGGTGCCCTGGGTTTCTTATCTCAGTGTAGATGAACCCGTAATGGTATGGGATACTATTTTCTTTTATTGAAATGAGCTTCGGAAGACTTGTGTGACTCATTGCTTCGCTGCACATAAGGAATGTGCTCCACTCAAACACGAGTTACTAAATTGGATTAAAAACCCACACCATTGTACATTCTCTATAGAGTGCATCCTAAGCAGCTTCTTTATATCACAATGAGCAGTGGTGAGGGGGCTGGAAAAGAACATGCAATGTGTAATGCCTTATTATCATCTCTGTCATTATGGCCCTGATCCTGCAATTGACTCAGCATGGAGAGGAGCCCCAGGGAGGTCAGTGAGACTCTGCATAGGCACAAGGATCCACCCACAGTTCGCAATCAGGGTCTATCTCAGCAAGGCATGAATTACCTTGGAGCAACACATCTACAGTTTTGAGGGTGAAGGGAAGTATGCAGGACCAAGTTTTCAAAAACGAGTGTACAATTGCATGCACCAATTTATGCGGCCATGTTCTTGCCTGTGCAAAAAATATTGGTGCACCAACTTGGCACAAATATTTCTGGCTTCCAGCCTTTTGGGGTGGGGGAAATAATTCCAGGAACTAAATTTTCAAATGAAGAGACAGAAAATGGCTGCCCAACCACCCTTTTAAACAGCTCATTTTGTAAATGTTCTTATATTTCCACACAAGTTATACATTTCTGTGCACTACAGATCAGTGACCACTGCTTGAGGAAACTGTTGGAACATGTTTTGGGGAAGTGAGCTGATTACCAATCTTTCTAAACACCATTGTTCTGGACTGGATATCTCTGCTGGATACCAGGTAAAATGAGAACACAAGTTACAAGTAATAATATAGCATATTATAGTAATGGTGTGTTTTATTCTCCTACTGTAAAAAAAAAAAAAACCTGGAGGAAGTGCTTGACAGAAGAGCTGGTTGAAAGTTGGGATTTCTGTTCCATGGAAAATTCTGAAACCTTGAAAGAAAAAATTATTTCATTTAGGAACAAAAAGTAGAAATTTCAAAATTTCCCGTAGATGGGAAATTCTGAAAATTTTCATTTTGAAACAATCCAAACAAAATTCCACCTAGAAGTCCAAGCTTTTTTCCCCTCTCAGGGCTTTGAGGCTCCTGGCTCCCCATCACCTGTAGGGGGAACCAGGGAACTTAGAAGCCCAGATGCCATGGTTGACCTGAGAACCTGGAATCCAGGGCTTCCAGGCTCCCAACTCCATGTCAGAGCCTGGAAACCTTAAGGTTTATCGTCTTGGGGCAGCCCAAAAGGCAGTTTCCAATGGAAACCTGCCAGGTGGGTAAGTTGCAAAACTCTCTCTGTGTATCATTGTCAGAATCAACCTGTTTTGCTTTCAATAAATTGGCATTTTCTGATGGAAAAAATGTTTTGTCAGAACATTTCCAACCAGTTTGCCTGATGGTTTCGATCAGTATCCACATAGCTCAGCATTCATTATCAGATAGTACCATGAGATCTGAAGTATACATGTAAGGTTAAGAAAAATGAAGGGAAAACCATACAGGAAAGACTTTCAAACGTTATACCCAGGGAAAAACAGATTTCCGGAGCCACTGGAGAGAAAAAATATTTTATAGATATTCCTGCTGGGTATACTGAAGTCCTTTTCTGAGAATGACTGAAACACAAAATCAGTTCAGGCACAAACCATAGTGAGATGTCAGTAAGATTACTGTATTCTGAATTTTACAAAATTCAGAAGTGAAACTGATTATTTTGGGAGTTTGTAATTTATGGTGATGGCAGATGTTATATTCCCAGATGCTGAGAGATTCAATGTCACACTAATTCAACTGTGTTATATGTTAACTAGAGGTGGTTGAATAATAATCACTGGGTAATGTGTTATGATTTTGTAACATTTGTAAATTAATTATTTGACAAACAGTGTTTGCATTATCTACTGAGTTTACAGTATTGGCCCTATACTTTGCTAATATATTTGTCTAACAATTTGATGGATTTAATACTTTTTTCAAATAAAATTAGACTAATATTTTTTCATTATTCATCCAGCTATCATAACTCTTCTAGTGATTAGAACATGAGACTGTATCTTAGGAGACCTCCGTTATATTCCAGTTCTGCCAGTAGTCCAGCAAGCCTGTAACCACCGTTCTTGACAGGTTTAGGATTAGCAGAAAATTCTGCTGCCCCAAGGACATTAAAGTTTCCCAAGGCTGGTTTTGTTGAGCTCAGAGTTTAGAGTTAAGGAAGCCCCAGTGTGTTTTTGCCCTTCCCTGATCTTTTCAGATGGTTAGTTATGTGGTGTCTTTAGTGCACTACAAATTTGCTTCATTGACTATATTGCGCCATCTTTCTGGACTATCACTTTCTTGAAGACTGGCAGGATTTGCTGGTGAATGCAGAGGGTAATACAGAGGTGAGGAATGCAGGGTAGATTCCAGGCACCCCATAACCATACAGAATTTGTCTGGAGTGATTGGAAGCTTCACCTAGAGTGTGCAGTTCTGGGATGGAGGCAGCTCTACTTATGCTGCATATGTTGTAGCTTTTTTCACCACCTTCAGAGTTAGCAATGACTGTGTGCCCCAGGCACCAAGTGGACAGCTCTAGGAGTGCATTAGGACTGGCAGATAAACTTGCAGACCATCACTTAAATCTGTCCTTCTGTCTGGGCTGTGTGTTCTGGGCTGTGTCATACAGGAGGTCAGACTAAATGATCATAATGATACACTCTGGCCTGGAAATCTATAAATCTGTGGACATATAGGTGAACAGAATGTTTGTGAAACTATTTGGGGGGTATTTTTGCATGGAAGCAGAATGACCTGGAATTTTGCGAATGAAACTGCTATAACTGCAAGATTTCAGTTTCAGTTAGTGTTTCCATAATCTGGTATGTACATAGGCTATTGCAAAATGATATGCCAGCCAAATTTGTACCTTTTTTTTAAGGCTGGAAGTTCAAAAGAAAATGGTGCAATGCTGTCTCATTTGAAAAATCTTACGGGAGAACAGAGGACTAAACAAAAGTTCTCATATGTGGCCTTGACTCTTACACAAAAGACACAGCCACTGCCAGAAACTGACGTTGTGAGACATAGACTAATACAGGAAAAAAATATCACACACTCTGAAGGATACTAGGAAAATAATGGCTAATATTATGTCATCCAATTCTTCCTTAGTTCAAGAAAAGGGATGCCCATTTTCACTAGCAAGCTTTGGCTTTAGATGTGAAATGAATCTAAGTGTCTCAGCAATTAGGACTCTTCTGAGACAATGCTATTTTGGCCAATCCTGTGTTGGTTTTCGTTCTGTGTTGCTAGCTGTACCTATTAACTAGAGATCTCTGAGGGTAATTAAATGCTTGGAAATGTACTGAAGCTACACAAATAGGAAATTACTCTAGCCATTTGAACAATAATTATATTTAAAATGTAACTACGGTATATTAATTTGCTGGGAGTAATTGATTGCCACAAATACTAAATTCATCATAGTATCATTTGATGACTGTCAGAATCAGTACCATTTTACTGATGATGATCCATACATCATATTACTGATGAAGGAGACTAGATATTTCCAGCAAGTTAATGCTGTGTAGGCTTTTCTTTCATCCTTCCATCTACAACATTTATATCTGACTTAGTCGCTGCTGTTTCCAAGTCCAATGTCCTGCAGCAAATGTTGCCAGCAATACTGAATACTTTCAATTAGTAGTTCTCTACTTGTCTGGTAGCTAAGCAACTGACCTATGGTGAAGAATACATAATGATCTTCTACATATCCTCCTTGAAGTGTCAGACAATATGTAGGTTTCAAAACATAGATTTGCTGTCCTATGTTGATGGTATTGGGTTAACAGGCAGTAAATTATGAAAAAGCGTATCTAATATTTGTTTGATGTAATAAAGGTTAAAACAAACACTCAGAAATATCTGCCTGTATAGATCAGTTCATAAATATCTTTGCATACTCACTAATAGTATTCATAATTTAACAAAGAGAGTAAATACTTGGGTGAAATTCTATAGTACAAAACCAGACTAAAATACCATAATAGGAAAGCTTATGATGGATTTTACAATGGATTTTGATGTCATCGGCACACAGATAGCACTCAGTGCTATATCGCTGTTGCTGACAAAAATGGACATCTAGCTCAACTGTGTGTTTTATTTATTTGGGAGGGTGTTTTTTTAATAGAACTGTGAGCAAAGTGGTCACACTAATAAAAAAGCGCTTGTGTAAAATGGGGATCTGGATGAACAGCAGCAGCTGGCTCAAACTTAATCCATGGGAGGGGACTGTATTGTGAAGAATTGGCTGAAACAATAACCTCACCCCTGAAGGAGATTTGCTCTCCAGTGGTCAAAGTGCTAAACAGTCTCAGGGTCATACTGGATTTGTCGTTGTTCCAAGATGACCAAATTCTGCAGTAGTCTGTAATGCTTTTTTCCCCTTGGGTTGGTCAGATGACTACGTCTATTCTGCCCCACTGGCCCTAGAAATAATGCTTCATACACTTTTCTAGACTAGACTACTATAAAGTGCACTACTTAGGGCCGGCCATGAAGGTCATATGGAGGAAGTAGCCGTCAGCGGACTGCCTGAAGACCTTGGCTGAAATTGCTAATGGGAGGAAACAAAAGAATTTATTTATGTGGGGGAATTTGGGGTGGAGGACAGTGTGACATCATAAATGTACCATTTAAGATAACATTAGAATTTTTTAGCAATGGCTTGAAGAATCCTAATATCTAAAGCAAATAGAAGTTAAACTTTGGACAAAGCTGGACACCATATATCATCTTTTCACATGCATGTAAATTAAAGATGGATCCAAGTAGCAAAATCCAGACCTTGGTTTGAGATTACATTTTAAACAGCATCACATTTCAGGAGTATTTGGATTTAAGGTTCTAATTCAGGCCATTCATCAATATGAATAAGGAATGCGTGATAATTATAAAAATTCTCCTGTGGAAGCTTCTCTAGACTCTTGTACCAGACTGGAAAAAGGTGTTCTTGTTGCATACAGTGTTGTGTAATATCTCTTATCCTCTCTCTTATTTTAATCTGCTCAAGTTATTGGGGAAGTTGTGAGTAATGTATTACAATGTGAAATTAATTTGAAAGGGAGACATGAGACAAAAAAACTAACATTTACCTACCAAAAGTAGATTCTTATCTATTAATGTTGTCTTTTATACAAGAAATACTTGTAAATTACACATTTCTCTTAAAAGCTCATTATTATTAATCTGTGATTGCCCTTTTCAATATTTAAAATACTTTATCAATGACAGTTAGAATCTAAACATTTAATTTCCTTTATTAAAATATATGTTGTCAAGGTATCTGTAGTCTTTTTACTATATGTCATAATTTTAATTGCCTAGCTACAGTATGACACTTCTTTTTTTGTTTGGATATTCAAAGCACGTATGTGCAGAGCTATGCTACTGTGTATAATGTATTAGATTTGAGTGACTAGGAACATATAAGATGTATAGAAGTGGCAAATGGGAAGCTGATTATGCAAGACTTTCATAAATTTAGGATGCTTGCAATGGAATGGGCCAAATTCCTCATCCCTGGCATAACTCCATATTGATGTAATTGAATTTGGCCCATTGTGGTTAAAGACATTGTGGTAGATTGTATTTTTAAAAGCCACATTCCTTTCAAGCCATATTTCTTTCAGCTGAATACAATGGCCCCAGTCCTTTGGTATGAAGGGGCAAGTTTTGATGGGAATGGCTCCAGGGCTTCATTATAGGCCTATGCTTAGTCATCAGAATTTTCTGAGAAGGCTTCATGGATGATATTGTTATTAGGGCACTAGACTGGGGCACAGGAGATATGTATTCAATTCTCATCTCTGTTGCAGACCTCCTGGGCCCTGGGGTAAGCCACTCTAACTCTAAGCTTCAGTACTTTGTTGCCTCACAGGGGTGTTGTGAGGAAAAATTCATCAGTATTTGTGAGGTGCTCAAATACTGTGGTTTTGGGGGCCATACACAAGTAGATGATTTTTGAGACAAGTGGCACTGAATAGTAGAGAAATAAAAATATCTCAAGAACTTTACATTAATTCTTTAAAAACTAGTTGTTTATTTCTTTTAATATTGTAATGTTATTAAGAATTATAGGAGATATCAACTTTCTCTGCTAAGAAAGAGGTGGAAGAATGATTTTGTGCATAAAGTCCAGGATTTGGATTTGGGTTTGGGGGCATCAGTATAAACCAGCCTGGGTTCTAGTCCTGGCTCTGCCTGAAACTTTCTGTACGACTGTAGGCAACTCGTGGTCTCTCTTAGCAACCAGGTTGCACTGCATTTTCTGACTCTTCCACAGAAGTTTCTTGCAATCACTGTTGCAAACTATGTTAAAAACAAGTGGGAGTTGAGAGAGGAGGGAGAAGTGATTGTCAGAGAGAACATCTGTAGTGGGGCAGGGAATGATGAGGCAGAAGAGAGGTGGAAAAACTGCTAAAGCAAAACAGATTTTATACACAGTTAACTCATGGAATGCCATTCTTTTCAAATGACAAAGGGTCCTATGGCACCTTATAGACTAACAGAGGTATTGGAGCATAAGCTTTCGTGGGTGAATACCCACTTCTTCGGATGCATCCGATGAAGTGGGTATTCACCCACGAAAGCTTATGCTCCAATACCTCTGTTAGTCTATAAGGTGCCACAGGACCCTTTGTCGCTTCTACAGATCCAGACTAACACGGCTACCCCTCTGATTCTTTTCAAATGAAGCTAATCTATATGGAGAGTTCTAGTTGAAAATTTATTTCCCCAGTTTTCCCATTTTCACAATTTTTCCTTCACGGCTGCCTTGGACAGAGCTTTTTTTTAGGCTTGGGGTTTTAGCTTTGTTTTTATAAATTTTATTTAGCATGGAGAAACCTTCATTGGTGCCATTTTGTCAGCTGTCACAGTCACTCTGAGCATTATCAGTCTATTGCCACCAGAGTGCTTGTTCAACTGTAAGTGTATTGCTGTCTGCCTTAGAGTGTGCAGATCACTTAGTCTCTCCAGTTGCTCAGGTCATAACAGGCTGATATCACTCAGGCTGATTGCAATTGCTGACAGAGTGTTAGCTAACATGCGATCCAATGTTAAATCAGATTTTAAAACACTAAAAGCGTGTGCTTTCTAGTAAAGTGCTGTTGAAGAAGGCATCAGCTAAGCACTCTGAAAAGCTAAAAAATCCCCCTCTCTATAATTTAACTTCACTTTGAATCAAACTCTGTAAATAAAGGGGCAGATTGTGCCTATTGGTCATTGCACAGTCTTGGGGACAGTGTGTTGCTGCGTCATTTCAATGTTAGCTCAGAGAGACACACTAGTTCCTGAGGTCCCTTGTGCATCCAGGGGCCTACCACCACAGAACCAGACCCTCTCTGCAGGCTACAGAGGTTTAATCAATATTTGCTCACCTATACAACACTTCAGATAGCAATAAAGTGGCTGGAGGGTTAAAATAAAAATAAAGCTTCAGCCCCTAAACACTACAATAATTGTTCAGCCTCCAATCCCACAAAGATGTGTTCACCTGCTTATTTTGGAGTATCTGATAGTCCAGCTGAAATCAAGCACACACACATCTTTTATTTGGAGGAAGGTCTATGGCCTGTGTTATACAGGAGGTCTGACTAGATGATCA
Source organism: Macrochelys suwanniensis (assembly GCA_033296515.1). Classification (NCBI taxonomy): domain Eukaryota; kingdom Metazoa; phylum Chordata; order Testudines; family Chelydridae; genus Macrochelys; species Macrochelys suwanniensis. Next base: position 50,272,795 of record CM065781.1, read on the forward strand.
CAATGGTCCCTTCTGGCCTTAGAATCTGTGAATCCATAAATCTTTGCAGGATCAGGGTTAACTTTGTCATTTTATTAGCCCACATTTCTGCCCTCCTGGGAATTCCTATCAAATAGGAAATTATATCTAACTGCTATAGGATTTTAGAATGATTTTGATAGAACCCTATTTAATTTCTTTAACTTGCTGTTGATTTAATTCCTATTATGTTCTGTAGGACTTTTCCATCTGAGTGTGCCAGTTGAGCTATTTCCCCCTCCCTAAATCTCCAAGTTTAATATTAAAAGAGTTATGGTAGTGAAGTATAGCCATGATTTCAGAGTGTGGTCTGTTCCCTCTCTGTATAGTGGGCTGGCAGATTTTTTCATTTGAGACATCATTTACAATTTTCTGCAGTGATTCCAAAAAAAGGTTTTATCTCCTCCCATTTTCCAGCAATACAGCATGGATACCATGGAAATGTGTATGTAGGAAGCACTGCTGCCAATTATTAGGTGTCCAGGCCCTATGTCCATGAGCTTTTATCTCTTCTGCATCAGCCTCAGCACTGAATAGTGCAACAGATTAAACAAGCAAAGGGGAAAACCTCAGGGAGAGAAGCAGCAAAGATGATTATGACGCTGGTGCAGACAGCTGTAGACTTGTAATAGTGGCCTGAAGACACTCTGACAATTAGGACAGAGTTTTTAGAATTGAAATCAAGAGAAATGTCTTCTCTGAAAGGAAAGGGGTGTTTGGTGGGTTTTTCCCCCCTGTTGTTGCTTCTGCTGCTTCTGTAGCTGTAGGAAGTGTTTTGCCTGTACCTTAATGATAAGTTGGAAAATGTTAACTTGGCTGGCTTTAAAAAGGGGGGAATTCTTTCCTTGTTGAATGTAACTTTGCACTTTTCTAATCAGAAGTGAATACAATTTTTCACATCATAGAAGAAGGGGAAGCTAAAGATTAAAGAGTGAAGGCAACTCGCTGTACCCTCAGCATCTTTCCCAAGTCTTACCCATGTGATCTTCATTCACACTCCCAGCGGGGAAAACTTGGAGGACATGAGAACAGAAACAGGCAAATTGGGATGGAAACTTTAACAGATGCCACTAAGTGGCAACAACTGGCACATTACTGTTCATCTTACTTTTTTCTCTTCTCCCTCCCCACCTCCACCCCCTGCACTATCCTTTGTATGAAAAATCAATGGCAATTTTTTTTTGAGAGAGAGAGGGATAGAGTGAAACACAGTAGGATTGGGGGTGCCTAGGAGGCTTTGAAGATCTAAAAAGAACTGCTGTCAATGTAAAAACAAATCTTTGAAACTGTATTAGTCTGTAACTCTTGCATATTTTCTCTGTTTCCTCACGTTTTCTCTGGTTGCACCTCCACTGAAATTTGACCTGGCTGCCTATCCATACAGATGGAAAGGCATCTGGGCCAAATTTTAGTGAGTGACATTGTGACCTGGCACATGGGGTCATAAAGCCACTCACATTGGCCATGACACCCCTCCATTCAGGGGGATGAGCATGCGTCCCTCCAAGGAGGGGCTGGGCGGGGGACAAGGACCAGAATTTGTTCCCCATCAAGAGATATCTGAATTGGCATCACTGGGAGTTGGTCAGGTGTAACTGAACAGAGTTTGATCTGCTATGAAATTGGTCTTTCTTATAAAATTACCTTCTGATGGTGATTACCCACATGAAGTAATAATCCTCTCTCTGTAATATCATAACGTTTCCCCCCAGCAACCAATTGTGCCATCACAAAGAGAGATTTTGTCTTCAAGCAAGGACTAAACAACTCAGGCATACATAACACAGTTTACCCCCCAACAAATATGTTAGTAATGAGAGCAAGGTGACAGAACCTGCTAAAAATATAAACTGGATAAGCAGGCTCATTTTTATTGTAAAAAATAGCTTCAAAGATATTAAAGAGTTTTTAGATGGTTTTTAAACAATTATATATAAGAACAAGCAATGGGAGAGCATTCTTGGCCCTTCCTTCATAACCAAGAATGTCACTTTCTCCTCCCCACCCCCAAAAAACCATTCCTTTTGGGTTAGATCCTCAGTGGGTATAAATCAGCATAGCATAATTGACTTCACCATGGATTATATCCGATGAGGATCTGGCTCTTAATTTTGAGACAGGCACAGGTTAAATGAACAGTTAAAGTTGCTGATGCCAAATTGATATAAGCAGCAACAGTTCTTCTCCCCACTCCTCTCTCCTTGCCCCGGGCACAAGTTGCCCCAAAGGGGCTGGGGAAAGAAAGACGTGGGGGCATAGCTGTTATTGCTCTGCTCCACTAGTTTTCAGGACTGGACTGGCAGTCTGAGGAAAGCGACTCTTCACCACATTGCTGCCTCCTTGCCCCCATTCTGCTAGTGGTCAGCTGGCAGATCTAACTAGTGGATCCAGTAGTCCATCTCCAAATCCAATGCATGCCAAGACACAGATATCTGTGGACACCTGCAAAAGCTCCTTTCACATCCTACCACACTTTAAAGTTGGGGAAATAAAACTTACCTATGCCTTACAGGAGTATTGTCAGGCTTAATTACTTCATGTTTGCAAAGCCCTTTGCAATCAATATTACCTTAATCCGAGTGTGACGTTGCACTCTATATGATTTTATGAAAATATGCTAATGATGTGAATATAATGTAACTAGAATATGCTTCATGCAAAAGGTCTCTTGTAAGGTATCATTACAAAGTTTATAATCTACTGAGTGTGGTCATCCTATTTGTATAAATGTATCACTCTTGTATCTGAAACTAGAAATATGAAATATAACTCTGAGGGCCTATTGTAATTATGTGAAGTGTGGGCCATTAATGGTGGTTTGGAATCTTGATGGCTCCCATCAACCAGGACAATTGACTGTGGATGGCTCTGTTTGCAGGCAGGCCTTCCTGTGAGTCAGGCTGGGAGGAATGAAGGCGTGGGGTCTCACAAAACATGTGACCACGTCACCTGGTACTGAAATCCATCTTAAACTTCGTGCTTTTCCATTTAGAAGGGGGGGGGGGGGCGTGACCCAGAGAAACAAAAAATTCCCGCCTTGTGCCAAAGCCATATAAGGGGATAGAACAAAACAAAGGAGCTGCAATCATGAGAAATCCCCTAGCTACCACATGAGCTGGAACAAGGGCTGTACCAGGGGAAAGAATTGTGCTCAGAGTACAAAGGTGTCCAGTCTCTGAAAGAAACTTATTGAAACATCCCCGAGGGTGAGATTTTATCTGTATTCAGTTTTATTACTGAGAGAGATTTGCGTGTTTTATTTTATTTTACTTGGTAATTCACTTTGTTCTGTCTGTTACTACTTGGAACCACTTAAATCCTACTTTCTGTATTTAATAAAACCACTTTTTACTTAACCCGCAGTATGTATTAATACCTGGAGGGGCAAACAGCTGTGCATATCTCTCTATCAGTGTTATAGAAGGCGAACAATCTATGAGTTTACCCTGTATAAGCTTTATACAGGGTAAAACGGATTTATTTAGGGTTTGGACCCCATTGGGAGTTGAGCATCTGAGTGCTAAAGGCAGGAACATTTCTTAACCTGTTTCCAGGTAAGCCTACAGCTATTAGGGGATGTGGTTCAGACCTGGGTCTGGATTTGCAGCAAGCTAGCGGGTCTGGCTCAAACCAGGCAAGTCTCTGGAGTCCCAAACTGGTTGGGCAAAGAAGCAGGGGCAGTAGTAGCCTTGGCACATCAGTTGGCAGCCCCAAAGAGGTTTCTGTGATCCAACCCGTCACACTGAGGATCCCAAAGTGTTCGTAATCTTCTGCTAACACAGCTAGCCAGCCAGTCTTGAATACAAAGTGTTACTCTCATTCTTCTCTGCAGTTCAGAGAAGAAATTTAGTTCTAGATGATATTTACAGTCATCATAGCTGCTTTGTTTTCCTTCGTGTAGGGTTTTGTGTGAATCCAGGGCAACTTCCATTGTCTGGTACATACTGGTGGCTATAGGCAGGCAGAATTTATACCACAGGGCCAGATAGTCAAGAGAGATCAATTCCTCCATAAACACCTGAGTAAGAGGCTGTGGAAGAGTGCATGACAGAAGGGTACTTTCCCTTTAAGAGGCAGGTTGGAGTACACAACCTGTAGCCTGGGGATAACCTACAAGTCCTTGTCCCACCCTAGGGGCGGAGTGATATAAAACATTAAAAGGAAGCAAGGTGAGGGGTGTAAAAACCAGGCAGGCTATGGTAGATGTTCCCTGAAGTATCTGGAGACAGTCCTAGCCTGATTCAGAGACTGCAGTGTGGACTGTAAATTTGGGAGCTCTGAACCTGGGGCCTAATGAAATGACAGTTGTAACAGCCTGAGGAATAATTCATTGTCATGCTTTCTGAGCTGATGCCTTAATGAAAGGAGACATGGCATCTGATTAATGTGTTTTGGCTTCTCCTTATCTTGGGCTGCTAACCTGAAATCTATTGCTGTTCCACTTGGGGAAACTAAGCTGGGGCACCCCTGCAATGTCACATGGAGCCACAGAGGTTGTGCTCAGTGACTGCCCGCATCTTTCCATGGGCCAGGTTTTGTGTTTGTGTATTTGGAAAGGAGTCCGGTGCTCAACATGTTGACCTTTTCTGAAAATGTGGCTCTTTATTTTGGTATCTAACTGGAGAATAAGCTCTTTTGAAAATTTGGCCCTTAGGGGTTATGCAAGGTGCTAATCAATCTGACTTCTGGTTGACGAGTGGAGCTTCTTCGGGGGGCTATACCCACAGGAACATAATTGTGTAAGGTGTCAGATTGAAATGCCAGGGACCTGCGGGCTAGATCCACAATATGCTTAAATCCAACCTTTAGGCATTACAGAGGTCCTCAAAACCCCTTTTCAGCTGCCACCTAACTCTGGGATATTCTGAGGCAGGCCTCTGTGTCTCCTGTTTAAATTGTTCCACTGTGTAAATTGTCCCCGAATGGAATAAGGGACTGCAACCTGGGTCTCCCACATGAGAGCTCTAACAATTGGGCGACAGAGTCATTCTCTTTGGCCTAATCACTGATTATTTATACACAGTGAAACCGCTTCAGCAGGAGCAATTGCGAGAGACATGTACCAGAATCCCACATTTCTCAGTGGTTAGGGAACTTTCTAGGGGGAAGCGAAACCTAAGTCAAATCCCTTCTCCCCATTAGGCAGAGAAGGGAATTGAACCTGATTTTTCCACATCCTGGGTGAGTGCTCTAACCACTGGAGGGCTCCTTCTGTGTTTCAATAGTTTTTTTAAGGGCTGACCTGGCATAGTCACTTAACTCCAGAAAAGGGTTCATGGCTGTGAATCCCAAGTGGAGCTACGATTCTCCCTCCAACACAGCCTTAAGTGCCTAACTCCATTTGACGGATGGGGCTTAGGCCACACCCCTTTCCTTGGCATGTCTGACCAGCTAGCATAGGTGGCTCTCAGCTCAGAGTGCTGACTCTTAAGAATCCCATTCTTAAACGCCCAACTTTCTCCATCCATTGTGTAGGGCACCTGGATGCTTAACTTGGGGCTGTAGATTCTGCTTAGTGGCAAGGCACCTAAAAGTTAGGTAACACCACACTGAGAGTTGCAATGCTTAAATCCCTTTGTGGATCTGACCCTGAATTTAAGTCTTTCCCCATCAAATAGGTACAGCGTGAGATGTACAAATGCAAACCTCCTTTACACTGCCCCACCAGCATTTCTCAACTTGATTAGGAGGGACCACCTCTATAGGGTGAGGGAATAATTCACTTCCCATCCTTGTTCAATCTTTGGTCCCTCTGCTGAAGCTTGCAAGGTGGTTGCTAATTAGAACCAACATATTTAACGTACATAAAAAATGATATGCTATTATATATATGAAAACACAGAAGTCCTTTCCACTAGGGAATACCTGACACAATCCGAGCAGGCAATGTTTTTTCAGAGTCAGCTGAACTGAATACTCAGTTATCTCCTGTTACCCAAAAGTCAGGTATTTCATTACCTATTCATGTTTAGTTTTGAGCTATCATTAATTCATAATGCCTAGAAGACATAAATATCTCTTTGGAAAGGAAGCACACATCACCATTTTTTTTTTCATTTGGAGCATTTTTGTGTGTGTCATGATATATTCAGTTATGTATTACCTAGTCTGAATGCAAAACTGTTTTATATGCAGATTTAAGGTAATGAGCATTCAAGTTTAAAAAATGGTTCTGGTATCCTGTAGCTTCTCAGTAATAATATACTCTTACTTTCCAACAGAGAAGGATGGATTATGGTTTTTCAATTTGCATCAGGCATATTAATTGCAGAGTAGGGTTTCCACATAAAATATCAATGTACTGGAACAAACTGTTAATGTAGCAGAATATGAACACTTACATTCATTTCTTGAGATTTAAAAGCAATCTTTTCTTTTTTTCCATAATCTGAATGGCACATTTTGTGGGGGGGGGGGGGGGGAGTTGTTTTATTTTGTGATTTTTTTTTTCCCCAAGCCAGCTAATGAGAACAACATAGCCAATGTTTTCCGAAAACCTTAATTAGATTAAGTGTTAATGGTGCTTTCCTAGTCATTGTACTGGCAAACAATACAACAAGCCATTAGGGAAAGAAAATAATTTACAGGGTATGGAAAAACTTTTTGGAGTAACTTTTAAGAAACATGGCATGGAAGATCAACTTTATGTTGTAGAAGCAAGTAAAAAAACCACTGCATTCAACTTCTACTTGTATTATATTTCTTAACTATGCAAATAAATTCCTAAACTAGTAAAAGTATAATTGGAGGTTTTATAAGTAAAGTTCAGCTAGGAATTTGCAAAGCAGATTTAATTGTATAAAACAGCAAGTTACGGTCCTGTATTTTGTCTGAATCATTTAAATTGTATACGGAACCCGGCAAAAAGCTTCTAAAAGGAGTTGTTGTCAAGAATGCTAGTATCTTTCTAGAATGTTTAGTATTAAAAACTATTTTGGTCTAAAAGGAATAGACATTGTGATTCAATATAAATAAAGATCTTAATTGCTTGATCGTTATTTACATTAAGTCCCTTTTACACCACTCGGCAGTGCAAAGGGGCTGTAACATAATTTATGCCAACTTTCAAGTTCCTTCTACTTCCAGAGTGGTGTAAAGGGGCCATAATGTAAATAAGAATTAGACCCTTAAACATCCAACCTTTGTATTTGGCTGGAAAGAAGACGTTGAAGATCTTATCCCACTTTGAAAAAGCTATGTGGCTCAACAAATGCCTTCACTTGGAATTTACACAGGTAAGTATATTATTAATATGTTGTGCTAAATTATATTGTTTCAGAAGGTTTGGCTTGGTTTAATGACTGCTGTGATTCATATTACTATGCTTTAATGTGCCTTTGACTTTTTCCCTTTCTCACAAAACAACAGCAATAGAACATGGGACCTTCCTTGTAAAACCAAACAGAAAGAGAAAATATTTGAGTTTGCATGCCACAGCTGCAGGCAGTGAATTATCACACCAGGGAAAAGTGGAAATACCACCCACATAATCCAACAAGAGACCTGATTCATTTTGTGTCTGAAGCAATCACTGCGGTTTTACAGAGCTGAAATGAGTTTCCTTTGCAATCTTCAGGGGGAAAAAATGAGACTATCATACTACCTGGTTCAAAGCAAAACATTTTTGTGAGGGGAGGGGGTCAAGAGTGGGCTCATTTTCCCCTTCCTTATTTTCCTACTATTTTCCAACTGCTCGTCCAGCTTTATATAGTTCTGTGGAATTGAATCTGAAATGGATCAGAAATGACAGCCAGGCATGATCTTCCCAGCCCTATCAATCCCAACTGAATTTATAACAAATAATTAGATTAGCGTTAAAGTAACTTGATAACAAGACTGCACCTTATCCCACATGACAGTATGGAAAGGTTTAGTTTCAATAAAGAAAACAATATAAATTACTGTGACTTACGATCTTTTTACTCTGCTTCCACTGGACAACAAAATTTAGAGAAATACTAAATAATGGCTGTTATTGGTACAGAATTATTGCACCAAATTCTGTTCTTATTCACATAAGTGTAAATCCATCTCTTGAGACCCTGATCCTGCAAACACGTACACACATGCTTCACTCATGTTAGTAGTTGGGACTACTACATGCATAAATATTTGCAGAACTGAAGCCTACAACAATAGTTAGTGCAAATTTATACCCATGTAAAAGACAGTAGGATATGGCCCACGGGTTGGAATTGTTTAGAGTATGATAACGTTAGTGTGACCACTTAAGTTAATACCTATAAATAACATGTATTTAAGTATCCTCAGTTTGCCTAGTAAGATTGCATCAGCCATTGCTTTAAGTTTCCATGTAGATACAGGTAGGACACACTCTCTGTCATTCTCATTCTTTACCTAAATATACAAATACAGCATTAACTATATTTTATTACTTCATGCACTGAGGGGACTTAATCTCTGAAAAGCCTGTCAGGCTGTGTTCAGAGGCATTGCCTAACAGGCAACGTAAACTGAAAAGAAACCGAAGTACAGGGGAAAATAACTGTTATGAAAGCTTTGGCATGGCTCTCGTTGCTAAGGAAACCACTTCTTTGTCTGTACGTGTTTAGAATGGCTGCCTCATTAGGGCAATGGCTCTGAGCATGGCTTCACACTACACAAGAAAATAGAAGGGGAAAAAATTAATAGGGTCTCCAAATGATAAGCGATGAATAGAAGAAATCTTTAAAATATATATGTTTTAGGTCATATTTTTGTATTGATGAAGCTTCTAAAATTGCCTAGGCCTAGTCAGTCCTGTGTGCAGAGTTATAGTTAGCTGAAGCAATGAATAATTCTCTATTCTGCCTGTTGTACGTCAGTGCTTGTGGTTAAGTTGTTTTTTTTTAAATCAAAGCACACAAAGTGAGATGCAATTCTGTGCGTGTATGTATGTATATATCTGTGTATATATGTATACAAGTACTCCCAAATATCAGGACACACATATTTATTTAAGGTCATGTAGTGCACTTGTCTAACAGCCTTTGACAATGGTGCAGCAGTGAAAAAGCAGACTTTATTTATAGATCCATAAAATAGTGTGAAAAACCTATGCAGGTGCATTTAAGCCCTCATCAAAAAGGTGAAGTGGTTAAAAAAAAAATACATACATGGTACATAGTGATAAGAGGGAGAAACTTAATGTTAACTACCAACTTTTAACTGAGACACTAAAACAACAACCAAAAATTTACGAAGTGCAGCAGATCTAGATGCAGTTTCAGGCATTATTCATTGGTAATACAGCTGTGAACCCAAGGTCCCTCAGGAGCTCAGCTCATGCCCTTGACTGATGAGAAAAGCCTCTGAAAACAGGGGTAGAGCTTAACTTCTACCCTTTGCAGTTTATAAATATCAACAAAGAGCTGTGATTTTACAGTCATCAACCCCACACCTCCATTCACTGAGAGGAAAAATTACATCCAGAATACAGGTGCAGCAGTTAATGAACTTCTGGCTTCTTTTCTATACATATTCATGAAGCAAATTGGCTACCAACTCCTTTTTTTGAACTCTCCCCAGATATAAAACAAAGTAATCGGGTCTACCATCAACACACAGCAATGCATCTGTCCAGCTGGTCTGCATGCTGAATTGGTTACTATCCAAGCCATTCTCTTTGACATAAACTAGATTTATTCAATAATTTTGGTTTTTTCCTCAATGAAAAAGAGAAAAAGAAATTTCAGATAAAACAAATTTTCTATGGAAACGTATTTAATAAAAGCCATTTTATCAACACAAAATTGTCAGAAAATTTCCCACTAGCACTAGTTATCAGGAAAATCCTGCAACGAATATGCAGATTAAAGCCACCTATTTCCCAACCAGGAAAGAAAGAGAATAGAGAACTGGGTGGAAGAAAAAGAGAAAGGAAAGATGTTGACAGGGTCTTTCAAGCCCCATAATGTAACTCTGAACCTCTGTTTCACCTAGCCTTATTAATTCACTATCAGGTAATAATAATGCTTTTCATTTCTCAAGAACTTTCCTTCCAAGGATGTCAGAGTGCTCTATGAACACTCATGAATGAAGAGTCATAGTATCCCATAAATAACTTACCTTAATTTTCTAGGTGGGGAGACTGAGGCAGTGAGAGGTACCAGTAGCAATCTGGAGGGATTCTGGAATTCTCCATGTGTTTCTTGTTTGGAATTGCATTTCTAAAAACAGAGTAGAGAATCCAAAGAGGTGGAAGGTCTAGAAATCCCAATTTGGTTCACTTATCGAGGAGCAGCAGTGAGAGAGCTTGAGGGCACAGGGGCAGGTGTAGGATAGGAGACAAGGGACAGATGGTGCCTTGGGATGCTTTGGGATGACACCTGGGATGGATGGTGTGTCACCGACTTAATAGGGGCTTGTTAGTGGTAAATGTAGAGCATGTAGAATAATCTTGGCTTTTCTTTAAAGCAAATACACACAACAACACAGTTTGAATAAGATTTAAAATTGCTTCCTGAATCTTAATGTGTGGGCCTGGATGCCCATGAGAACAGGCAATTAATTATAAGAAACAGAAGAAGTGGGTAGCGGTGATTATAATCACTCCATATTGCTAATGTAGTTTAGCTGAACTGGACTGCGATCTTTAGGACTCCATTGTAGAGTATGTTACAGAGTATAACTTGTGTTTTGAGTTAAACACTATGTTATTGAAAAAAAAGTAATCTCTACTGATGACATTTCTTTATTGAATTAACAGAACTGAAATGTAAAATGTTCAGTCTCCTAATTATTTTCTGAAGACAACAGAATATTTTAAAGACTATAGGTTTGGAGAGATTTCAATCATATTATGAAACTGTTGGAAAATATTTTACTTTCATGTAGTGTAGAAAATACATTCTTCTTTCCTGGCTCTAATTTTTCACAAAAATGAAAGGCACAAACTTTTATAGGTGCAAATTGATTTATTCCTGAAAAAAACAAATTCCTGGGAACTCAAAATGTAGGCTCTGATCCAGGAAAGCATTTAAGCTCCTGAATTACATTGAGCCTTGAGACAAATTCAATGGGAATTTTTACATGTTTAAAACTATGCACATGCTTAAGTAATTTTCTTGATCAGGGTCATATTCCACAGAAGGCAGAATTTTTCAATGTTCATTACAATAGCAGTATTCACTAGTGTGGTAGAAATAGTGACATCTTGCCCTGGAGTAAACTTGAAAACATTTACAAAAATATCCTTTTTTACATGTAAACACTTGCAAAGTGAAAATCAGTATTGTCTCTTGTTTTTATTTAGTTGTGTGATGCCAAGGAAACATTCCCATTAATGGCAAAATCCATTTACACATAATAGGCCAAATGTTTAAACCTCTGCACCGAAAAGAGTTTGTGACAGCACCTTTTTGGCTGGCATATAGAGGATCTTCAGAGCTAAAAACATGAGTTATTTAAGCTCTCTAGTAGGGCTATAACAGACTCCAGTCCCCTATGTATGGTCACAGAAAGGCACTTGTAACACACTCTGCCCAGAGGATTACAGATGCATACTCATCATGCCCTCAAAACCTGATATTTGAACATGCAAGTCAGGCTTTGAGTGTAAAAACTGCACTTTACAAGCAAACAGGTTCCAGGCTAGCATATGCCCTTTGTAAATGGAAACATCTGTTTAGGGCTACATTGTTCTTAATAGATACATCCATGAGTAGGTGTCAGTGCAGAGTGGCACCACCTTATGGAAGCCTGAAGAAGGATGGTACCTCAGAGATGCACTAGCTCTTCTCAAGATTCCTAGTATGCTGGAGGAGTGTGCAGCATGCTATCTCTGGTGATCCCAACATGCTTTATAGGCCAATGCAGGAGGGATGAAAGATGGCCCAACTCCATCCCTATCCTTTCCTTTTCCATTTGTGGTAATATGCAACCCTAGGAGAACATGTTAGGAGCAGTTCCTGTGTTTCACTGAGAAACAGATGTGGTTCCTAGCCCTTGCACAGGACATACATTAGAGAGAGAGGAAGGCTACTTTCACTCTTCCCATGTGCACCCAAACAAGTGCCAAGTACATTCTGGCCCTCAGTTGGCACAGTGAGTGCATTAGTGTCTATAAGTGCTTGTGGCATTTCCCCCTTTGAAAGCTGGCCCTACATTTTCTAATCCCTCTGCTAAGGTAACTGAATTATTATAGGTTTCAGAGTGGTAGCCGGGTTAGTCTGTATCAGCAAAAACAACAAAGAGTCCTTGTGGCACCTTAGAAACTAAAAAATTTATTTGGGCATAAGCTTTCGTGGGCTAAAACCCACTTAATCAGATGCATGGAGTGAAAAATGGCAACTTGTCTTGTCAACTGTTGAAAATAGGCCACTTCCACCTTAATTGAATTGGCCTCGTTAGCACTTACCCCCCACTTGGTAAGGCAACTCCCATCTTTTCATGTTCTGTAATATATATATTGCTTACTGTATTTTTCACTCCATGCATCTGATGAAGTGGGTTTTAGCCCACGAAAGCTTATCCCCCAATAAATTTGTTAGTCTCTAAGGTGCCACAAGGACTCCTCGTTGTTTTTGCTGAATTAATATACACCTTCAGTGAAGGGAACCTTCAAGACTGCAATATTCTGGCTAGTTTCAGTTGTAATCTGCTTTCTCTCTGTTTTATTTGTACATGAGATATCTGGTGGATATAACCTGTAAAGTGCTGGCTTGAACCTGGAAAGAGAATTGACAAACATAGAAACTGGAGATGGTGAGCAAATGTCTGTTATCCTGCATATCCTCTAAATCAGCATCCTTCCTGTGGGTACTTTTGAACATTAATTTCACCTTTACAGGGCAGCATTTCCATCAGCTAATCAGTGTTTTCAAAGACAGCAACATCATCATATAATGAAAGTGGATGATTGCTCCCATGGCAGCTTGGTATTTTCAGTTACAAAACTATCTTATCTTCCTATGGGACTAGGTCCATGGTACTTGTGCATTTTCAAAGTAGTTCTCGTCTCATCTTAACACATTTTAAAATTGTTTGACTTATTTTAAGGAACGTTCTGTCATTTTTTTAAAGTTTACGTCTCTCCTTTATGCTTTACCTTCTGAGTTGTCTTGGAGACAGTAGCAGTGAATGCCTATTTGGAGCTAGCTACTGCAATGTATTCACAAATATTTTTAAATGTATGTGAAAAGACATTTTCCCTGCCATTTTCAAGATATCTGACAGATATGACATTGTATCTAATGGTGAAATATAGAAAAGGAATGTAATTTATTGAAATAAGAACAAATCTCACTTCCAACCACACTGAGATTTAGCATTTCTTCAAATACTATAACTTCAGCTGTCTAAAAACTTCTGGGTGCCAATGCTAGCTCCTACCCCTATATGGTGCTAAGGTTTTGAGAAATTTAAATAAAAGCAGCTGAGGAAGAATTCCTCTAGTGAGGAGCAGGATAGGATCATCATACATGGTTCTATGCTACACCCTCTAGTTCCCGTTCTTGGATTAAGGGGGAGGGGGAGACGGGGTAAGTTTGTATCACTGAGTGCTATAGAAATTCTGGGCAGTGGTGCAGCCCACAGATAACTGGGGTAAGATTGCCATACAATGGAGCATGTCCAGCTGGTGCAGAACAATGCATCACAAACTTGAGTTTAAGCCACCTATGCCTCCCACCCCAGGTCGTGCCTTTGGTGGGGGACAGCACAGAATCAGTCTTTTAGGGCTTTTGTGGGTACAGGGCCCCAGACCCATAAATATTTATCTTGGAAACCCTTGTTGTGCCATGTTACTAAAAGTCGGCACCAAAAAGTATCCCTGCTATGGATTTTACAATTTACAGAAAAGTGACAGTGAATAAGAGTGGAAGCAAAATCGAACACAACACAACAGATTGTCAAAAATAACAATGAAATAGCCATCTCAGGTGGCTCTCCATTTGGTAGAATGATTTTTCATAATTAAAGATCTTCCTGCTGGAAAACTCTTTGTCTGTTCATGCATAGTAGTGAGAAAAAGAAAAAATCCTTAAGGCTACAAGAATTTTTTTTTAAGAGTCCTGCTGAAAATCTCTATCCATGAGGACATAAGACAGCAGGAAAGATGATCAGTCAGCCAAGAGTAATAACTAATGTAAACAGTCAATACAGTATTTACCTTTTTCTAGCCTAGCTTCAAATCTAATCACAAATTGCTGGGAATCCGTCCTCCAACAGGGAAGAAATACACTACAGTGCTGTATTGTATTTTCCTCTGCTTTTGAAAAAGAAGTGGGACCAAATCAACAGTGTCTATAAGAATTACAAAAAGCACAAGGCTTACTCAGAGGTATGCAGGCAGAAGCATACTGCTATGTGCCAATCTCCACCATCCCACTAGGCTATAACGTAATTTTCAGAAGTACAACTTTCATAAGGAGGTAGTTCAAGATGCTTAATTTTTGGCAAATCAGTTTTACTTTCTGGTACTTCATCTTCATCATTCCCGCAAGTAACTTCTTCCAGAGTTAAATGACTACTTTGTAGCATGGTGTTTGGAACCAGAACATAATGTCATGGCCGCAGATAACAAAACAACCTTCTCCATCTTGTTGCCCAGTGGGAGGTCCCATGGTCAGAGATGCAATAGTGTACATTAATCTTCATACGGCTACATAAGACATCTCTCCCTCCGTTCCCATACAGCATCAAAATCTAATATGTTCAACTGTAAAAGAGATAAGACACAAGCCTGATATTGTTAATCAAACGGGAACATATTCTGACATATTTCACAATGGGAGGCAGGTTAAGGATTCTGTATTGCAGCAATGATGGAAAATAAGAGTGCTGAAGACAGCATTGCACTAATGAGGAAATCTTGCTATAATTGACGAAGCAAGAAAAAAATCAGCTTCTCTGGGCTTTCAGAATCTTTGAAAAAGATTAAGGAAGTAATGTAAGCCAGAGATGAGGAGTTCGTTACATATACCCCAGTACTGCAAGGTACTTAAGCATGGTCAATGGAACTACTCAGTGCTTAAATTTAAGCACACGTTGAAATACCTTACTGAATCATAGCCATAGAAATTGAGGTAGGGGGATTAATGGCACACAATATGAAAACTGTCCCAAAACAAGATCTGTGAAAGCAGTTTTAGTGATCAGGTTCTGGTGAGGCAAGTAACAGTCTTAATATGGATACAGTGTTGCTAATTCATCTGTTGTAGAATAAATGATATAGATTAATACAGGGTTTTAAAATATCTTATTAAAAACTGCTTAGAATGTTATACAGTGCATGCTGTATAGAATACTATATGACTAGAAACAGTTTTCGATTCATAAGAGATAAATCTGGATGGTGATGGTGAAATATTTATTACCAGTAGGAGAAAAGCATATTAGTGATGAAAAATAAGCATAAAGAAATGAGTTACTCGGACACCAATTTATTATTACTATTTGTATTACAGCTGTGCCAAAAAAAACGAATGGAGTTTGGGATACCATTATGCAATGCATTGTACAAGCGCATAGCAAGAATCTGTCCTTGGCTCAAAGGATTTTTACAGTCAAATTAGACAAGACAAAAAGGTGGGTGAAATGAACACAGCATACAAGCAGAAGAATAGGAATTGTTGTGCAGAGTGGTTAAATAACTTGTCCAAAGTCTCACATTTTTGCTGAAGAATTGGAAATTGAACCTAGATCCTCTGAGTTCTAGTCAACTGCATCAACCACAAGACAATTCTTCCTGCTAATGATAGTCTCATTTGATTTTATCCTGGTGAATAGTTCCAATTTTATTGGGGAAAAGGTATGAGTTTACCAGGCAGGATAAGCCCTTTTTGGATTTATATATGAGCCAGTGCATGCTCCCCTTCACTGAGTTGGGCCAGCTCTGTCCTACAGTGGAATTTCAGCTACTTATGCACTTAGGAGAACCCAAACTCCAATATGGGTTAGATTGTGTGTATTAGAATTAAGTTACAATGGAACTCAGCACAGCTAAGGAAGCTTAGAGTACCAGTCACAAAGGTCTGAGCAGAGTTGCCAACCTGAAGCATCCAAAAATCATGAGATTGTCTTAAAATAATCAGATTTTAAAACAATAATTAATTTGGGATCTTTTTATTTGCCTTGTACTTTTTTTTTTGAGCCTCTGAGGTTCACATTTTCAGCTTTTTTTCACAACTATGACGGCTAGAAATGTCCTTTTCATAAAAAAAATTAAAGCTGGGATTCTCACCTACTCACTTCTCTCCAGGAGCTGGGGCTTTAAGAAAAACAACGAATGAACCATAAGAGTTGGGAAGACTGTACCAGCACTAAAAGGTGTTTGGAAACCACTGATGTAGACTTTAAAAATGGCACAATATGTACTCTTGAATTCTATGGTACAAGTTAAATCAGCCTTTGTTTGTTTTTAACATTTCAGCAGTTATGAAACATGACTTTAATTCAATTTGTTAAGGTTATGGGGTGATTTTACTCAGCAACAGACTCTGTAATTTCCTTTAATTATTTATCTAATTGCAGAAGGTTCTGACGGGTATCAAGTTTCTTTTGTGGAAATATGAATTCCTCCAATAAGTTACACTGGTCTACAATTTTTGAGACGTCGTCTGCTTCAGAGATAAAATGTGCTATTTAGTATGTATTTTGATGTGCTGAATTCAAATATGACAATTAAAACAACTGATTGGCTACTGTTTCTGAGGGTACGTCTAAACTACAGAATTAGGTCGAATTTATAGAAGTCGATATTTTAAAACCCGAATTTATGGAATCGATTGTGTGTGTCCCCACTAAAGAGCGTTAAGACCATGAGGTCGATTGACTGTGTCCACAGTAGCGGGGCTAGCATCGACTTTCGGAGCATTGCATTGCGGGTAGCTATCCCACAGTTCCCGCAGTCTCCGCCGCCCATTGGAATTCTGGGTTGCGATCCCAAAGCCTGATGGGGCAGAAAACATTGTCGCTGGTGGTTCTGGGTACATGTCATCCCTCCCTCTGTGAAAGCAATATTTTTCGCGCCTTTTTTCCGGGGTTTCCGTGTTTGCTACGGAAGCCTGCTCAGCTCACAATTACCGTACATCTCCAGCGTACGCCTGGACATTAGGTCTAGTGGGGATTCAGTCACCCTATAATACGGGCAGAGGGATAGCTCAGCGTTCTGAGCGTTGGCCCGCTAAACCCGGGGTTGCGAGTTCAATCCTTGAGGGGGCCATTCCGCCTGAGGCTGGTAGTCGCGGGACTACACAGCAGAAGCTCCTTGCCTTCTAGCTGCAGATGGTGCAATATGCCATAAATGGTCGTGGTCGCGGGACCATACAGCAGAAGCTCCTTGCCTTCTAGCAGCAGATTGTATAATATGATTGGTATTCGTGTGCTCCTGGCCGGCGGCCTATGGTGTGGCTGGCCGGGGGCGCTTGGACATAAATGGGAGTGACCAGAGTGACTCTGGTCATTCTCTTTTTTACGTTTTGTTTAAGGGAGATTCAGTACTGCCTGGAACACGGGCGGAGGGATAGCTCAGCGGTCTGAGCGTTGGCCCGCTAAACCCGGGGTTGCAAGTTCAATCCTTGAGGGGGCCAGGAGATGATGATGGATATCAAGCATATTGTACCATCTGCTGCTAGAAGGGAAGGCGCCTAACCCTTGCTCACCGCATATTGTACCATCTGCTGCTAGAAGGAAATGAGCCTAACCCTTGCTCCCCCCTCCCTCCGTGAAAGCAACTGAGGGGGGAGCAAAAAATCCTTTCGCGCCTTTTTTCATATGGGCGCCATATTGCTGACTCCATTGTTATCCACCCGCTGCTTCTGCTGCCACTCTGCTGTCCTGCAAACAGCATACCAGGGAAAGCATGGAGCATGATCAGATCACCGCGGCTGTTCTTGCCGTTATGAACACCACGCGCATTGTCCAGGAGTATATGGAGAATGAGAACCAGGAGCTGCTAGAGCTACAGCAGGCGAGGAGGCGACAGCAGCGCCCTGAGGACAGTGATGAGGACATGGACACAGACCTCTCTCAAAAAAGGCCCCCCCGCAAGGTGGACATCATGGTGTTAATGGGGCTTGTTGATACAGTGGAACGCCGATTCTGGGCCCGGGAAACAAGCACAGCCTGGTGGGACCACATAGTGCTGCAGGTCTGGGATGAATCCCAGTGGCTGCGAAACTTTCGCATGCGTAAGGGCACTTTCATGGAACTTTGTGAGTTGCTTTCCCCTGCCCTGAAGCGCAAGAACACCAAGATGAGAGCAGCCCTCACAGTACAGAAGCGACTGGCGATAGCCCTGTGGAAGCTTGCAACGCCAGACAGCTACCGGTCAGTCGCGAATCAATTCGGAGTGGGAAAATCTACAGTGGGGGCTGTTGTGATGGAAGTAGCCAGGGCGATCACCAAGCTGCTGGTACCAAGGGTTGTGAGTCTGGGAAATGTGCAGCTCATACTGGATGGCTTTGCAGCAATGGGGTTCCCGAACTGTGGAGGGGCGATAGACGGAACCCATATCCCTATCTTGGCACCGGACCACCAAGCAAGCGAGTACATAAACCGAAAGGGTTACTTTTCAATAGTGCTGCAAGCACTGGTGGATCATAAGGGACGTTTCACCAACATCAATGTGGGATGGCCGGGAAAGGTACATGACGCTCGCATCTTCAGGAACTCTGGTCTGTTTCGGCTGCTGCAGCAAGGGACTTTCTTCCCAGACCAGAAAATAACCATTGGGGATGTTGAGATGCCTATAGTTATCCTTGGGGACCCAGCCTACCCCTTAATGCCATGGCTCATGAAGCCATACACAGGTAGCCTGGACAGTAGTCAGGACCTTTTCAACTATAGGCTGAGCAAGTGCAGAATGGTGGTGGAATGTGCATTTGGGCGTTTAAAAGCTCGCTGGTGAAGTTTATTGACTAGGTTAGATCTCAGCGAAAACAATATTCCCATTATTATTACTGCTTGCTGTGCGCTCCACAATATCTGTGAGAGTAAGGGGGAGACGTTTATGGCGGGGTGGGAGGTTGAGGCAAATCGCCTGGCCACTGGTTATGCGCAGCCAGACACCAGGGCTATTACAAGAGTACAGCAGGGTGCGTTGCGCATCAGGGAAGCTTTGAAAACCAGTTTCATGAATGGCCAGGATGCTGTGTGAAAGTTCTGTTTTTCCCCAGTAATGAAAAGCCCCGCCCCTTTATTCACTCTACTTCCCTTTACCCAAACCGCCCTGCCCTCCCTCCCGCGATCACCGCTCACAGAGGAAATAAAGTCATTGTTGCTTAAAAATCATGCATTCTTTATTAATTCGTAAAACAAAGAGGGGGAACTATGGGGGTAACTGCCACAGTCTCCCGGGATAGCTGGTGGAGGAAGGGAAGCACCAGGATGGGTGGTGGAGGAGGGGATGAGGGAAGGACAAGGACACACAGCACTTTAAAACTTATTGAATGCCAGCCCTTTCTTGCTTGGACTGTTCTCTTGGCTTGAGTGGTTGGGTGCACGGAGGCCGCCCAAACGCGTACTTGGGCGTCTCAGGGATGAGGTTATGGGACTCGGGAAGGAGGGCTGTTGGTTACACAGGGGCTGTAGCGGCGGTCTGGGCTCAGGCGGCCTTTCCTGAACCCTACGCCTTTCCTCAGCCATAAGCCGGAGGATTTCCGTTTGATCCTCCAGTAGCCTCAGAATTGCATCCTGCCTTCTCTCTGCACGCTGACGCCACCTACTCTCTTCATCACGCCACCTGTCCGCACGATCAAAATCTGCCTTCCTGGACTCCGACAGTGTCTGCCTCCACGCATTCTGCTGGGCAGCTTCAGTGTGGGAGGATTCCATGAGTTCTGAGAACATTTCATCTCGATTCCTTTTTTTTTTACTTCTAATCTTCGCTAGCCTCTGGGATGGTGATGAAGGGGGTGGCGTTGAAACATTTGCAGCTGCGGGAGGAAACAAACGGGAGAGGAGTAGTTTAAAAGACACATATTAGAGAACAATGCTCCAAACATTACATATCACATGTGCATTTGGTCCAAGGTTGCACTTTGCCTGTTATATTGAGGGTCTGCCGGTTTGGTGTGAGAGATCACACAAGCAGGTCCGGCGGGCAACAGAATTCGGCTTGCACACAGCCATGGTAAGCCACAGTCTATAGGCTTCTTTAACCTTCATACCGTGGGAATGTTTTCAAACAGCAACCCCCTCATTTCCCATAACAAACAGCCTTTGGGCTGGCAATTTAAAACTGGTTGGCAATTGAAAAGGGAGGGGCGGCAGTTTTTGGGTTAACGTGCAGCGCGAACCTAATCGACACCCCCACACACACACAGACACACATCCAAGATGTTCGCTGTTCCCCCTCCCCCCACCACGTGGGTCACAGCGGGGAAGATTTCTGTTCAGCCACAGGCAAACAGCCCAGCAGGGACGGAGCCCCTCTGAATACCCCCTTAATAAAAGTCCCCTATTTCAACCAGGTGACCATGAATGATATCACTCTTCTGAGGATAACACAGACAGATAAAGAACGGATGTTGCTTGAATGCCAGCAAACACCGGGACCATACGCCGCCATGCTTTGCAAAGCAATGATTCCAGACTACGTGCTACTGGCCTGGCGTGGTAGAGTGTGTTACCACGGAGCACAGGATAAGGCTGCCCTCCCCAGAAACCTTTTGCACATGCTTTGGGAGTACATCCAGGAGATCTTTCTGGAGATGTCCCCGGAGGATTTCTGCTCCATCCCCGAACATGTTAACAGACTTTTCCAGTAGCTGTAGCTGTACTGGCCCCGAATTGATCATTAAACACGCTTGCTTATAAAACATGTATTAATTAACAGAGGTAAACTCACCAGAGGCACCAGAGGTCCCTTCTCCTGCATCGAGCACGCCTTGGGTGGGTTCGTAGGGTACTGGCTCCAGGGTGACAAAGAGTTCCTGGCTGTCGGGGAAAAGGGCTTCTCCACTTCCTTGCTGTGTCTGGGCGCTATTTTCAGCATCATTATCATCATCATGCTCCTCTGTGGTTTCTGATGATCCACATACGGAGTCATACCACATGGGTGGGTCAGTGCTGGCTGCACCTCCTAGAATGGCATGCAGCTCATCATAGAAGCGGCATGTCTGGGGCTCTGACCCAGAGCGTTTGTTTGCATCTCTGGTTTTTTGGTAGGCTTGCCTGAGCTCCTTAATTTTCACGCGGCACTGTTGCGCGTCCCTGTTGTAGCCTCTGTCCTGCATGCCCTTGGAGACTTTGGCATATGTATTGGCGTTTCTTCTTTTGGACCGTAGCTCTGCTAGCACGGTTTCGTCTCCCCATACAGCAATCAGATCGCGTACTTCACCATCGGTCCATGCTGGAGCTCGTCTTCAGTTCTGGGACTCCATCATGGTCACCTCTGCTGATGAGATCTGCGCTCACCTGCAGCTCACCACGCTGGCCAAACAGGAAATGAAATTCAAAAGTTCGCGGGGCTTTTCCTGTCTACCTGGGCGGAGCATTGGAGCTCAGACTGCTGTCCAGAGCGGTCAAATGTTGCACTGTGGGATAGATCCAGGAGGCCAATACCGTCGAATTGCGTCCTCACTAAGCCTACATCGATTCGGCAATATCGCTTTAAGCGCTAATCCCCTCGTTGGGGGTGGAGTGGCGAGATCGATTTTAAGAGCCCTAGAAGTCGATGTTAAGGGCTTCGTCGTGTGGACGGGTGCACGGATCAATCGAAATAACGCTAATAAATTCGACCTAAACTCGTAGTGTAGACCAGATATTTAAGCTTTTACATTTTATGTCTATGTATATTGTGTAGATAGTAGAGTTTTAATCATAAATTGTAAACCTAGGTCTTTTCATGTGTTTATGGTTGCTTCACATGATACTATTTCACCTGTCCTGTTTATATAACACTTTAAAAATCAGCAAAGGGGTTATATAAATAAAATGTATTATGAAACAAAAGGCAAAAAACTATTATGTCCATAGTTTAATCCTATTCAGTGTCTACTCGGCGCTTCTTGGCTTGTCTCTTGTATTCATTAAATGGAGCATCTCTTGTCACTGTCCAGCAATAGTCTGCAAGCATTGATGGGCTCCATTTGCCCTGATAGCATTTCTCCATTGTTGCAATGTCCTGGTGAAATCGCTCGCCGTGCTCGTCGCTCACTGCTCCGCAGTTCGGTGGAAAAAAATCTAGATGAAAGTGCAAAAAATGTATCTTTAGTGACACGTTGCAACCAAGGCTTTTGTATGCCTTGAGGAGGTTTTCCACCAACAACATGTAGTTGTCTGCCTTGTTGTTTCCGAGAAAATTTATTGCCACTAACTGGAAGGCTTTCCATGCCTTTTTTTCCTTGCCACGCAGTGCATGGTCAAATGCATCATCTCGAAGAAGTTCACGAATCTGAGGACCAACAAAGACACCTTCCTTTATCTTAGCTTCACTTAACCTTGGAAATTTTCCACGGAGGTACTTGAAAGCTGCTTGTGTTTTGTCAATGGCCTTGACAAAGTTCTTCATCAGACCCAGCTTGATGTGTAAGGGTGGTAACAAAATCTTCCTTGATTCAAAAAGTGGTGGATGCTGAACACTTTTCCTCCCAGGCTCCAATGACTGTCGGAGTGGCCAATCTTTCTTGATGTAGTGGGAATCTCTTGCACGACTATCCCATTCGCAGAGAAAACAGCAGTACTTTGTGTATCCAGTCTGCAGACCAAGCAAGAGAGCAACAACCTTCAAATCGCCACAAAGCTGCCACTGATGTTGGTCATAGTTTATGCACCTCAAAAGTTGTTTCATGTTGTCATAGGTTTCCTTCATATAACTGCATGACCAACTGGAATTGATGGCAAAACATTGCCATTATGCAGTAAAACAGCTTTAAGACTCATCTTCAATGAATCAATGAACAGTCTCCACTCATCTGGATCGTGAACGATGTTGAGGGCTGCCATCACACCATCGATGTTGTTGCAGGCTACAAGATCACCTTCCATGAAGAAGAATGGGACAAGATCCTTTGGACGGTCACGGAACATGGAAACCCTAACATCACCTGCCAGGAGATTCCACTGCTGTAGTCTGGAGCCCAAAAGCTCTGCCTTACTCTTGGGTAGTTCCAAATCCCTGACAAGGTCATTCAGTTCACCTTGTGTTATGAGGTGTGGTTCAGAGGAGGAGGGTGGGAGAAAATGTGGGTCCTGTGACATTGATGGTTCAGGACCAGAAGTTTCATCCTCTTCCTCTTCCTCGTCTGACTCAAGTGAGACTGATTCTGGTGCATCAGGAACCGGCAGTCCTTCTCCATGGGGTACTGGGCGTATAGCTGATGGAATGTTTGGATAATGCACAGTCCACTTTTTCTTCTTTGACACATCTTTCCCAACTGGAGGCACCATGCAGAAGTAACAATTGCTGGTATGATCTGTTGGCTCTCTCCAAATCATTGGCACTGCAAAAGGCATAGATTTCCTTTTCCTGTTCAACCACTGGTGAAGATTTGTTGCACAAGTGTTGCAGCATATGTGTGGGGCCCACCTCTTGTCCTGATCTCCAATTTTGCAGCCAAAATAAAGGTGATAGGCTTTCTTAACCATAGTGGTTATACTGCACTTTTGTGATGCAAAAGTCACTTCACCACAAACATAGCAGAAGTTATCTGCACTGTTCACACAAGTACGAGGCATCTCTGCTCACTTTGGCTAAACAGAAATGTGTCCCTTTGCAAAATCAAACACTGACAAATAAGAGAGCACGACACTGGATGATTTCTAGAGCTGATATAGGGCAATTTGTTCAGCAGAGTGATGTAAGCTTCGTTATGATTGCATCATCCATGACTTCTAGGAATAACATGATGCAATTCATATCATGTATGATGCAATACCAGCTTCAGATTTGTGGCAAATTGCCGGCCCTACTATGATGGGTCCCGCACTTTCTCTTCTTGTGGGGGGTTTCAGGGTGCCATTTCTTGCCCCTGAACTGGGGTAACAGCTATCCTATTAGTATCCCAGGGAAGGGGAGTGGAGAGGGAGGGACCCAGGCCCGCCCTCTACTCTGGGTCCCAGCCCAGGGGCCCTATGATAGCAGGTGAACCACTTGTACCAATGATTCTTTCCCCTGAGCTACTTCCCTCTCCTGACCTTCAGCTTGTGGAGCTTCCTGCCTTCCCTCTGCACAAGCCAGGTGTCCCTTTACCTAGGATCTTGGTCTTCTTAGCCCACTGCAGCACTTCTCAAAACTCTCCTCCACTTTCCTTCGAACTGCTCTTTGTTCCACCACCAATCCACTCTGCTCCAGCTCCTCCTCTGGCTGATTGAAGCAGGGGGATTTTATCAGGTGACTGGTTTCAGGTGCTCTAACTGGTTTCAGGTGCTTTTAATTAATCTACAGGGAATAAGGCTTCTCCTCATCCTAGATCACTCTCCTGCTGCCTTCTGGCCATGCTGTATCACATATCCTCCCCCCCTGCTCAACACCATGGGGTTGGGCAACTTGGGACGAGAGGCAATGCTTTCGTGACAAGCCATCTGCGTTGCCATGTTGGCTTCCGGCCCTATGCTGTACTCGGAAATGAAAAGGTTGCAGAGATAGGAACCATCTAGTCACTCTTGCATTCTTCTCCTTGTTTCTGTGCATCCACTGGAGCGGGACATGGTCTGTCACCAGGGTAAATCGCCGCCCCAGTGGGTAGTAACGGAGAGTTTCCATGGCCCATTTTATTGCCAGACATTCCTTTTCAACGACGGCGTACTTTTGTTCCCTGGGGAGGAGCTTCCGGCTGAGGTCCAGGATCGGGTGTTCCTCCTCCCCTACCATCTGCGAAAGGACGGCTCCTAGCCCTACCTCCGAGGCATCTGTTTGTAGAACGAATTCTTTCTTGAAGTCTGGGGCTATGAGTACAGGATGGCAGCAAAGGGCTGTCCTTAAATCTGCAAATGCCCCTTCTGCTGCATCAGACCACTTTACTATCTCGGGGACCCGAGCCTTTATCAGGTCAGTCAATGGCCCTGCTCTTGTGGCAAAATGAGGGATGAATCTCTGATAGTACCCTACTAACCCGAGAAATGCTCTGACCTGCTTTTTACGGATTGGCCGAGGCCAATCTTGTATTGCCTCCACTTTGTTCCATTGGGGTTTTACCAAACCTCTCCCTACTACATACCCAAGGTATCTGGCTTCAGCTAGTCCTATCATGCACTTGAGAGGGTTGGCAGGGAGGCCAGCCTTCCTCAGGGTGTCTAGTACCGCTTCTACTTTTACTAGGTGCGTTTCCCAGTCAGGGCTATGGATGACTATATCGTCTAAATAGGCGGCGGCATAACCGGCATGGGGTTACAACAATTTATCCATAAGTCGTTGGAATGTTGCTGGGGCCCCATGGAGTCCGAAAGGGAGGACAGTGTATTGGAACAGGCCATCAGGTGTAGAGAAAGCAGTCTTCTCCTTGGTGTTCTTGGCCAGGGGAATTTGCCAATATCCTTTAGTCAGGTCCAGAGTGGTTAGGTATCGGGCCTTGCCTAACTGATCAACTAGCTCGTCGACACGTGGTATTGGATAGGCATCGAATTGGGATACTTCATTCAACTTCCAGAAGTCATTACAAAACCTCCAGGTGCCGTCAGGCTTGGGTACTAAGACGATAGGACTGGACCACTGGCTGTGGGATTCTTCAATAACCCCAAGTTCCAACATCTTCTTCACTTCTGTCCTAATTTCCTCTCTTTTAGCTTCCGGTATCCGGTATGGTCTTATCGTCACCCTTATTCCGGGCCTGGTGACGATATGATGTTGGACCAGTGTCGTACGGCCCGGCTGTGTACAGAACACATCTTGGTTCCGTTGGATCATATCAATGACCTCTGTTCGTTGTTCTGGGGCTAACTCAGGGGATATCCTCACCTGCCCCTGTCGGTCGTCCGTCTGGGATGGAGCTCTCCGAATGACCAGGCACATCTCTCGGTCACGCCAGGGCTTCAGCAAGTTTACATGGTAGATCTGCTCTGGTCTTCGGCGGTCTGGTTGTCTGACCTTATAGTCCACTTCCCCAATGGCTTCCACTATCTCATACGGCCCATGCCAGCTGGCTAGGAGTTTGCTTTCTGCTGTCGGCACTAGCACCATCACCCGTTCTCCTGGCTGAAATTTCCGTACTTTCGCCTGGTGGTTGTAATATGTCCGCTGGGTCTCTTGTGCTTTTTCCAAATGTTCCCGTACTATAGGGGTTACTCGAGCTATTCGCTCTCTCATCTGTGTCACGTGCTCGATGACATTCTTTCCTGGGTTGGGTTGTTCTTCCCAATCCTCCTTGGCGATGTCTAATATTCCGCGTGGGTGTCGTCCGTATATTAGCTCAAAGGGAGAGAAACCGGTGGACGCCTGGGGGACTTCCCGTATTGCAAACATTAAGTATGGTAGAAGGGTATCCCAGTCTTTTCCATCCTGTGCTACCACCTTCCGGATCATACCTTTAAGGGTGCGGTTAAACCGCTCGACCAGGCCGTCTGTTTGCGGATGGTAGACTGAGGTCCTTATGGCATGGATGCGGAGCAGGGTACATAAGTCCTTCATTAATTTCGACATGAAAGGGGTTCCTTGGTCAGTCAGGATCTCCTTAGGGATGCCCACTCTGGCAAAAACCTGGAGTAGTTCTTTTGCTATTGCCTTGGATGTGGGGTTTCTTAAAGGAATGGCTTCTGGCTACCATGTGGCATAGTCAAGGATGACTAGTACGTTTTGGTGACCCCGTGCTGATCTTTCCAGTGGGCCCACAAGGTCCATGGCTATCCTTTCGAACGGGACTTCAATAATAGGCAAAGGTACTAATGGGGCCCGCAAGTGAGGTCGAGGGCTATGCAACTGGCATTCTGGGCAGGAGGCACAATAGCGTTGGACCTCTGCATGTATTCCTGGCCAATAAAACCTTCTTAGGACTCTATCCAGTGTCTTGTCTATTCCTAGATGTCCCCCAAATAAATGACTGTGAGCTAGCTCTAGTACTGCCCTTGTGTGTTTCCGTGGGACTAAGAGCTGCTCTACTTCTTCCCCTCGGATCTGCACTATTCGGTACAACAGATCATGTTTGATCACATAATACGGCCCCGGGCCTTTGGTCTTTCCTTCCACCGGTATGCCATTTATTTCCACTACCTCCTCCCTCACATTCGCATATAGTGGGTCATTGGCTTGGTCCTGCCTGAAATTCTCACGGGCGGTACTGATCTGACCTAATTACAGGGGGCCTATTTCTACTCCGCCCCCTGGGTTGCCCCTACTTGGGCTAGGAACTGCCTCTGAGTCCTCACTGGCCTGAATTATCTCCTGGCCTCCTGAACGGGTTCGCTTACCAACAAGGGAGGCTTTCTGGTTCTCTGCTAGAATCCTGGTCCCTAGCCTTTCATCTGCCCTCCTTTCCCGCCTAGACTTTCGGGGTTTCCCAGGGGATGAGAATAGCTCTGGGGCAAATTCAGCAAAAATTGGGGTGAAGCTATCTGTAGGTGCCTCCATTTCAGCCCGGGGGTTGCTACCCTCCCTTGGCTCTACTGGGGGGAGTAAGTTCTCAAACCCAGGGAAGTCCCTACCAATTAAGACCGGGTAGGGGAGCCTAGGGACCACTGCTGCAGTTACCCTGGTAGTGTTCCCCTGGATCTCAATCCGTACTGGGATTGTGGGGTAGAAATTTACGGTGCCATGAACGCATGTTACCCCTGTGATTTTGGCCCGGGTTAGCTGGTCTTGCCCCACCAACTTCCCCGAGACCAGCGAGACAGCACTCCCGGAATCTACTAATGCTGTGGTCACTATACCATTCATTTTTACTGACCTTGTATACCCATGTGGGGTCATTGCGACCCCTACCAGGCCAATTAGGCCACATTGTTCCCCAGGATCCCCCAGATTGCACTGCATAGGCTCTTCCCTGTTGGGGCATTGGGCTGCTATATGCCCCAATTCCCCACACTCGTAACACCGACCCCTTATCCCGGTTGCCGCCCTCTGCCTGGGGCTATTTGGTCGGCCCCTCCAGCCCTCTTTTCCCAAACCCCCAGGTCCCTTCCTGGACTCGGGCCATTCCTCGATGTCTTTCCTCCCATTTATAGTTCTCCTGTAGTTCTTGGTGGTCCGGGACCTTGGGTTTGGGGCTGGCTTCCTGGATTGCCGTGTTTCACCCCCTGGGGTCTGGAACAGTTCACGGGCTGCTAGCTGTCTTTCCACGAGGGAGACCAACTCATCATAGGTGGAGGGGTCATTCTGGCCAACCCAAGCCCGGAGGCCTGGTGGTAGCCCCCTCATATACCGGTCCAGTACCAGGAGCTCCATCATCTTCTCAGAGCTGAGGGCCTCAGGGCGCAGCCATTTCCGGGTCAGGTGGATCAGGTCAAACAATTGCGATCTGGGTGTCTTGTCCTCTGTATACTGCCACTCATGGAACCTCTGGGCTCGCAATGCCGTAGTTACTCCGGATCTGGCCAGGATCTCTGCCTTCAGCTGAGGGTAATCTGCTGCAGTCTCTGTGGCCATATCGTAGTATACCTTCTGGGCCTCCCCACACAGGAACGGGGCAAGGATACCGGACCACTGGTCTCGGGGCCAGGCCTCCCACAGGGCTGCTCTCTCAAAAGCCAGGAGGTATGCCTCCACATCATCCTCCCGTGTCATTTTCTGTAGGCAGTGGCTGGCCCGTATAGTCCGGGTCCCATCGCCGTTCTGGCTTTGCTCCATAAGGGCCTTCATCTGGTTCACCAGCTCCTGCAGCAGGGCTCGGTCCTGGGCAGCCTGACTCATCAACAGACGATTAGTCTCTTGCTGTACCCTAGTCGCCTCCTGTTGGGCGGTTACTTGGACCCGGGTAGCCTCCTGCTGGGCCGCGGTGGCTTGTATTAGGGCCTTGATTACGTCATCCATCTTGAGGACTGGATTGTTTTGGCTAACCCTGGTTTAAGTCCCCAGAGCGGAGATCCCACCCCGGACACCACGTGAGGCAACTTGCCGGCACTACTATGATGGGTCCCGCACTTTCTCTTCTTGTGGGGGGTTTCAGGGTGCCATTTCTTGCCCCTGAACTGGGGTAACAGCTATCCTACTAGTATCCCAGGGAAGGGGAGTGGAGAGGGAGGGACCCAGGCCCGCCCTCTACTCCGGGTCCCAGCCCAGGGGCCCTATGATAGCAGGTGAACCACTTGTACCAATGATTCTTTCCCCTGGGCTACTTCCCTCTCCTGACCTTCAGCTTGTGGGGCTTCCTGCCTTCCCTCTGCACAAGCCAGGTGTCCCTTTACCTAGGATCTTGGTCTTCTTAGCCCGCTGCAGCACTTCTCAAAACTCTCCTCCACTTTCCTTCGAACTGCTCTTTGTTCCACCACCAATCCACTCTGCTTCACTCCTCCAAACTGCTCTCTGCTCCACCACCAAACCACTCTGCTCCAGCTCCTCCTCTGGCTGATTGAAGCAGGGGGATTTTATCAGGTGACTGGTTTCAGGTGCTCTAATTGGTTTCAGGTGCTCTAATTGGTTTCAGGTGCTTTTAATTAATCTACAGGGAATAAGGCTTCTCCTCATCCTAGATCACTCTCCTGCTGCCTTCTGGCCATGCTGTATCACAGATTGCATCATTCATTGTTTTGCCTAAAAAGCAAGTACTGTCCAAACCCAGTCATAGATTTATTCCTAGATCCAGTCAAAGATATATTTTAGTCATTTCTGGTTTAAATTGAGATCCCTTCCCTTTATAACTCACTTATCCTCCGCCATTCCCAAGTCAAGGGTCGTATATGCTGACCCAATAGCATGTCTTGAAAACTAGAGCCAATCAACAATTTTAAGCATCATTTTCGTTCTTAGTGACCCAGAATTAGTAAAGTTTGACTACATTTATTTCAGAAGCATTTTAGCTGTAGAGCAGTGTTATCAAAGACACTTTCTTCAACAAACACATTACAGTAAGCTTTCTTGTTTAATACACCCCTCCATCACATGCATATGTGATCATACTTCTCTCAGCTGTCTCTCCAGTCTTACTGATTGCATTCCTCTCACTTCCATCATCTGTTTTACTTCATGAGCATTAGACTGTGTCATTAGTTATGACTCATCAGTTGAGGCATAATCATATCAATTCCTGCCCAACGTCTTTTGTCCTAATTTAAATAGAAATGCTTTGGCTGCTGCTGAGCTATCAAATATGTTTTATTCACTGAATGGTCTAATAAAAATATGAAACAACCCTTCACTCTACAGAAGGAAACAAAGTTGTTTATTTTCCTAAGAAAAATTCCATGTAATTTCCAATTGTCTTAATTTCCTTCTGTCATTCTCTTACAAAAGGCCTGCTATGTACGGCCTTCATATGGAAATTAGATTGCAGCATAACTATTGGTTGGGTTACCTTATCTTAGCCCACATATGTGATGAAATGGGAAGTTATAGCATTCTTTATTCAGATTACTGGGATTTTTATTTCAAAACTCATTGGACAATAGTTGTTGAGTTTTGTGATAACACCAGCAAAAGAGTCTCAGAATCTGCAGACTTGATATTCCCATAAATGTAATGCTCGCCATAGTATTTAAATGGCTCCTTTTTAAAAGAATCAGCTCTGTAGTATTATTTCTGTTCTTTTTAGCTATTAATCACTGGAACCAAAACCTCATAATAATAGTGACATACACAGGGCAATCCTTTTATTTCAGAAAAGGTCAATCAAAAGTAAACTAGGTAAAAGTCTAGTCAATAAATAATCTTATAAGGCTAAACATTGCACTCATTCTTTTCAGGTCACTCATCAGTCATCTATTCTCTCAATGACAATTTTTTTAAAGTATTATTCCAAAGTCGCCTATTATTATTTGTTTCATTTTACAGAGATGGGAGGGGGGGTGTGGAAATAGCTAGCAAATTTCCATTTACAGCAGAGGTCCAGCTCACTGTAAATAAGCAATTTCCCAATGGACAAAAAACTACCGTGACAGGCACATTAATGTTTCTGAACATATACCTCTCTGTCTGTCTCTCTCTTATATAGTATTATGGATAAATGCTGTATGAATAAAAATAGCTTTGTATTCTGTGGTTAGAGTGGTTGAATTATTCATTGGGCAAGATTTTAGAAATATGTCTGCCTAAAATTAGGCTCAATCTTTGGTATATGTATAAATTAGGGCTGTCAAGAGATTAAAAAAAATTAATTGCGATTAATCTCACAATTAACTGCACTGTTAAATAATAATAGAGTACCATTTCTTTAAATGTTTTTGGGTGTTTTCTACATTTTCAAATATATTGATTTCAATTACAACACAGAATGCAAAGTGTGCAGTGCTCACTTTATATTTATTATTTTTTTATTACAAGTATTTGCACTGTAAATAAAAAAAAAAACCTGGTATTTTTCAATTAATCTAATACAAGTACTGTAGTGTAATCTCTTTATCATGAAAGTTGAACTTAAAAATATAGAATTGTGTACAAAAAACCTTGCATTCAAAAATAAAACAATGTAAAATTTTAGAGCCTGCAAGTTCACTCAGTCCTATTTCTTGTTCAGCCAATTGCTCAGACAAACAAGCTTGTTTACATTTGCAGGAGATAATGCTGCCTGCTTCTTGTTTACAATGTCACCTGAAAGTGAGAACAGGCATTCTCGTGGCACTGTTGTAGCGGGCATCGCAAGATATTTACATGCCAGATGCGCTAAAGATTCATATGTCCCTTCATGCTACAACCACCATTCCAGGGGACATTTGTCCATGCTGATGATGAGTTCTGCTCGATAACTATCCAAAGCAATGCGTACCGACGGATGTTCATTTTCATTATCTGAGTCAGATGCCACCAGCAGAAGGTTGATTTTCTTTTTTGATGGTTCGGGTTCTGTAGTTTCCGCATCGAAGTGTTGCTCTTTTAAGACTTCTGAAAGCATGCGCCACACCTCATCCCTCTCAGATTCTGGAAGGCACTTCAGATTCTTAAACCTTGGGTTGAGTGCTGTAGCTATCTTAAGAAATCTCACATTGCTACCTTCTTTGCGTTTTGTCAAATCTGCAGTGAAAGTGTTCTTAAAATGAACAACATGTGCTGGGTCATCACCCGAGACTGCAGTAACATGAAATGTATGGAAGAATGCGGGTAAAACAGAACAGGAGGCATACAATTCTCCCCCAAGTAATTCAGTCACAAATTTAATAAATGCATTATTTTATCTCATAGCAGAACTGCTAACAAAGTTCCAGTTACAAATACATTGCGATGCATGAGACAAATGGGGGAGAAGGGAGAAGAAAGAAAGAGCGAGAGCAATTCCAGGCTTTCAGATTCCAGGTTGAATTAGCAGGCTTGGTAGTTAGGAAAACTGTATTTTTACTTGTAAGCGGAGAAGATTTCATATGGAAATCACTGAGACACAATAAGCACCGTACCCCACGAAGCCATTTTTACAAAGTCACTTTCGTAATAGAACTGCACTTTAAGCAAAAGATTGTTAATGTTTTGGCAGAATGCCTTCATCAAAAGAACTTTAATATAACTCATTTTCTTGCCTATATTTATTATTCTCTTCCAGTGCACAAGATGTGATGAATCTGCACATTTTAGTATCTATTAAATATTTGGTGATTAGGTAATACCAGCTGTAATTTCTACTTTTCCAGGAGTGCAAAAATTAACTTTCTTTTCTTTGAATTGTAATGTTAGAACTGCAGCAAGAAAATTGGTGTTTTATTAGTACATCTAAATGGTAGAGGAAAGAATACATGGGAACTTCTACTTGGTTCTATGTGCCCCAAAACAGTTGAACAGCAAAGAGTGGAGTTATTATTTTAAAAAGGTAAGTTATTAGTGCCTGAGTTAGGCAATAGCATACAAATTAACTTAAGGTTGTGAATATATCCAATGGATACACGTCAAGCTACTTAAAATATGAAAAATATATGAAATTTTAAGTTCTGACCTCTACCATGTCTGGCTGAAAACCCCTAAGGGCACAAGAGACGGGTCACAACATTATATACATTATATACAAGTTATATATATTCACTTGTATCTGCCCTAATTTCATATGGATCATATCTCAAGGACATACAACCAATAATCTCTATACTAAAGCTTTGATCTTCTTCCTGATCCTGCTAGCTTTACTATTGATTCTCTATTATAATTTATTTAACATAAGAGAAGTTACATAAGGTGGTTGCAGTTAATGAGCCATTCCATTAGGGAGAAATGAGGTTGAGATCACTTTGAACCCACTCTAATTTTCCTTAGGAACCAAAACTTATGAGGTTTAGGGCCCTGGAGGAAATAGAACTCCTTAATTAATGGTATATCTGGGGAGAGGAAGTACTTCCTAGTATGCACTGTATGACTTTGATTTTTCTGTGGAACTTGAACATAAAAAGAAGGGGCCAGTTTCTGCTCTTATTTACACGACTATAACTATAACCAGAATTTGCCCCATGGCACTAGCAGCTTTATGTTGAACTCTCTGTCCACCCCACACATACTCACAGCCTGCTCTGTGACTGCTCTGTATTTTAAATATAGGCTCACAAGGGAAACAATAATGGGCAGGAGAACAGAGCAGAACAGCTGTGCTAAAAATATAAAGTGTAAAATAAAGGATGTGCTGGCAGCCAAAACCACCTCCATTTTAGGTGATTTATTTTTAAATTGGTTGGCCCTGATTCTGATCTCACATTAGTCTTGCACCCATGTAACTCCACTGATTTCAGTGGAGTTACTCCGAATCAAAACTAGGCTAAATAAGGTCACGTCCAACTGCCCTTTTCACCTTTGAAAAATCTCTCCAAACAGCAGCCTCCAGTATTTGGTGAAAACAAAATAGTAATTTTACTAATAAAATAAATATTAGTAGTCAGCTGTGTATACTCTAATCTTTAAAATCAAAAGCCAAATTTAAATCAGCATAGCTCCATTTCAGTCAATGGGGTTTTGCCAATTTACACTGGCTCAGTATATTGCCCCAAATATTATTCATTCCACAGAAATCCTGCAGAAACTGAGGTGTTCCTCCAGAAAATGAGACTGCTTTCGCCTTTTGAATTATGGTGAAATTTTCTTCTAAGGTTTTATTTGATCTGTAAAGCAAATTACAAGAGCATTCATATATCAGCACACGCTCATCCGTTAATCTACACCAGTTAGGAGTGCTCAAGTAGAGTCCAAACTCTGCTTCAGTACAAAGGGTTCCCCCTTCACAAATGAACCTAAATGGAGATACCTCCTAGGGGATGAAGGAATACATTTCCTAAGCCCCCCCGACCTGCATGATTTCTGCATTTGCAAGTTAACAAAATGCCTTTGCTCTACACTGAGTTCATGACTGGCTAGTTATCTTCACAGTCATAAAGGCTAGAAATGTAGGGCAGGGGTCGGCACTACCATGTTGCGCAACAGACACTTGACAAAATTACTGTACTTAGTGATGGACACTGGGAAGGAGGGGGCAGGTTATGTCATTCAACATATTTTGAAAAATTACCACGGACCTCAAACATTTTACCATGGACATGTTGCTGACCCCTGATGTAGGGTGGGATTTTCAGAAGTGCTCAGCATCAAGCTAACTCTACTCCCATCAAAATTAATGGTAAATGTCTTCAGTGGGAGCAGAGTTAGGTCAATAGTGAGCACCTTTGAAAAACCCACCTTTAACTTTTGAATGGAAGCCAAGACATTGCTACAAAAGATGAAATCTGTGGCTGTGGAACTGCAGAATGGGCAGGGACTTTGCTATCACTGCACAGGATAGCATTTACTGGTGTGTGTCTGAAGTTAGTGCATGTTCCCTCCATTAACCAAATGTATTTCCTAGTAAGTATTATTCCCATATCCTGTGGAGCAGTATGCATTCTAAAAGGCCTCAGGATTGGAGTGGGTCTTCAGCTGGTATTTGTGAAACTCCTGAATTGAAATGAGAAGTTTTAAAACACCCAATAAGCTAAATATCTGTTAAAAGGTATATAATTGCATGCCCACATTTATATTGAAACTCTGAGGTCCTACATACTGTCCTGTATATAACGTCAGCCTTTAGAAGCAAATCCTACTCTGACATCCATACTAAGAAGGTTCCCTTGGCAGTGAAAGCAGGACTGATCCTTCCCATTTCTTGTGGAACAGATTGAGAGAGACAGCACACTCTCCCTGTGGAGCCAGAATATCTACTACTATGTAGGTTTGTCTTCTCCTGTGGAAGGACATCTAAGGGCCTCTGAAGGCTACAACTGCCATTCAGATACTGTTACTACTATAGAGCAATTCTGCAGTTATTCAGTGGTTTGGAGCAATTCCTCTCCTCCCCTGTATCAGGCCTGACTAACTCACCTGGTTGCTAGGTATAGGGTTGGTTGCTTAAGTTGTACATCTTTGCATTGGCATATATTTCACATTACAATCAAGTGTTCGTAAACATCACAGCTGAATACTATGCAAATAATTGTAGAGTCACAAACATTAAACTATGAAATCCATATATTTGACAGGCCAGAGATGCATCCCAAAAGAAAAGCAATAATTTCTCTTTTCCCGTGATGCCTCAGCAATGAAAGCAATATACAAACACAAGATATACAAATTAAATGGTGTTTCCATAAAGTACTGTGCTTTATAAAGGCAGTAGGGCCTTTGAGAGAGTCTTGAGTTCTTAGCATGGGGTTTGAAGTAGGAGTTTCCAAATAGAATGCAGAATTCCAGGTGGATCCCTTTTGAAACGGACAATCTTTTGAATGCCATATGAGCTTAAGATGCAGCATTCTGATGAAATAAATACAATCTGAGACAAAGTTACATCCATTCAAGACCTTTGCTGGTGTCCTTGCTCTCCAAAATTATCACCAAAAAAATAGACATGTGGTCCCCAAATAGCAGCATTGTTATCCAATGTTAGTAATAATAATAAAAAAAATCCTCCATATCAAAATATGCTGCCAAAGGCCATACAGAGAAATAAAATAAATTAACTAAACTCAAAGACAGACACTCTCTCATTTCCTAAATCTAGATTTGTAGTTTTGCAGATGCAGTTCAGTGGAACTTTTTTTGCCAAAGATATTTCAAGATGTTTGCTTAATATCACATTTTCCTTCATTCTTTACAGATATATATATTCTGCATTTGAAAACTGAATGGCTCTGAATGAAAAGCTTTTTAATTCCAGTCAATTAAGTTTTTATGTGGGCTTCTGCATGCTTCTGGCATTAATTATTCTGGGGGAAGGGTGAGGAAGAAAGGCTAAATGACTGAGATAAACTCTGTATATACATGTAATGCAGATTTATTTTAAAAAGTAAGGGTTGAGGGAACGCTATTTGCTCAGTGTAATAAGGGATAATGGAAACCTTCAATTTTGGTGTTGCGGGGGGGAGGGGGCAGATTGAGAGGATATTAAGATTTAAGAACAGATTGAAATTTCCATGTATTCAAAAATTGTGTCAGAAATCTTTAAGTCAGATCTTTCATGCCATGAAATCTTTTTCTTTCTCTTTTTTCTTTTATATTTTCTGTCAAGAGTTTCCAAACTTTTGCCAGCCAGTCAGGTGCTCTGTCTGCTACACGTGTTCTCCAGCAACTGATATGCTAGCTTTGTCAGTCTTTTTCCAACTTCCCAAGCATTCTCATTTGTTGTGACACAAACAGAACTCATCATTTCCAGATCTAATCAGTTGCAGCTTCTCCTTTCAGAGAAGTGTTCACCCCCATCAAAAAAGTGTCTGGTGATGATGGCAAGGGTAATAATAACTTAAGACACAATACCCCAAAAGGAAAACAAACATACAATGCAGTATTTTTCCTGCCAAACATGTAATGTGGTTTGTGAAGTCTGATGTCCCAGCCGATAGCACAATTCGTGCTTTGGAATTGTTTTACCTCATTCACATTTTCTTGTGCCTTTCCTGAAAATTAAAAAGTTGCCAGTACTAATAAAGACAAAGACATAACTAAGGATGTTGAGGAGGATAAAGGTGATATGTTGCTCAATCAAAATCAGGTTCAGAGAACTGCCATGAAAGGGAATGAGAAATTGTAGGCCTGATTCACCATTGTGTTTCTCCAGATGTATACTGGCCTAGCTCCACTGAAATCTGGTGTAAAACTGGAGTAGTGCAGTGTTGAATCTCAAGCCCTGTGAAACTAAAATGAAACTCTGATAAAGGGTTTGATTCTGATCAATTATTTGTACTCAGTACCCTAAATTATTTGTACTCAGGAGTAACTTCACTGACCCCGTGGACTGACTTTTAATTTATACCACTATAAATAGGATCAGAAGCTGGCACAAGATCTTTAAACCTAAAACTATCAAACATAAGGCCTCATTCAACACTACACTACTGAAGTTGTACATTAGTGTAACTCCATGGTTTCACTAGTGTACCACTGGAGCAATGCAGAAAAGAACAGCAGGAAAAAACAGTTCCTCACATTCCCCCTCATATGATGCAGGACTTAGATTTGAATAATATTTTGTGGAATAGCAGGTGATTCATGTAATAAGGGAAACATCCAGCATTAAAGAGTGACTTATATTTAGCAGTTCTGACTTGAATAACAGTGTGACTAATATGATAGAGGGAAATGACATTCAGAATGCTAGGAATACCACCACCTTGGTCACCATTGCTTCATTATTTTTGTACTTGTTGACAGAGATAACGACAATGCAACACTGACAGTCCCCTTAAGAAATAATTTAGCTTCAAATGAAAAGAACACAAAAAACTGTAGCTAACTCTTTAACAAGTACAGTGCTTGAAAGCAAACTTTTTACATGAGCTCATTGAAAAGCTATTGTCTAAGCAGATTTTTTTTAAAGTTGGAAATGCTAGCTATTGAGCTCTTTTACATATACAATAGTAAAAAAGACTAGGATACTTTCCAAGTGATCTGTAAATATTCAGAACTGTGGTATAATAATCCTTCTGCATATTCGTTCTCTTGCCTGGAATCATTCAAATCCTGGCCCCACTCAAGTGAATAGCAAAACTCTCACTGATTTGAATGGAGTCAGGATTTCACCCTTTATATATATTATTACCAGGTTTACAGAGAAGTCAGTGGAGGAATTGTATTATAATGGTTGTTTGGCCAAGAAATCAGATATGTGTAACTCATCATCAGTAATATAATTGTGACTTCAATAAACGCTATATCTACACAGCAACTGGGAACATGCCTCTCAGCGCAGATAGACACTCATTAGCTCTGCTCAAGATGGTGTACTAAATATAGCACCATAGCCAGGGCAGCAGGTCAGGCTAGTCAACTGAGCACAAACCCACCCTAGCCCCAAGCTGTATATTCAGGTGGCTAGCCTGAGCCACTCTCCATGCTACCACTAGGTACACTACTATTTTTAGCACAGTAGCTTGAGCAGAACTAGCGTGTCTGTCTACCTTCACTGGGAAGCGCACTCTGAGCTGCTGTGTAGATATACCCTGAGGGTATGTCAACAATGCAATTAAAAACTCATGGCTTGCCTGTATTAGCTGACTTGGGTTCATGGGGCTCTGTCTGCAGAGCTGTTCAATTGCAGCGTAGACTTCCAGGCTTGGGAGGCAGCCAAAGATCTGGGACCTCCCCCGTGGTGAGGCCCTAGAGCCCAGGCTCTAGCCTGAGCCCGGAAGTCTACACTGCAATTAAACAGCCCTCTAGCCTGAGCCCGAGTCAGCTGCCATGTGCCAGCTGAAGGTATCTAATTGCAAAGTAGATATAACACCGATAGACCCTGGTTGTCAGCGGGCGGGATCAAACCTGGAACCTCTGGAGCTAAATGCATGAGCCCCTACTGCATGAGCTAAAAGCCACATGGCGCTTAGCTAAGGCTGTAGCCGACTCATTAACCTCTAAGTGGTCTTGGTGCCACTAGAGGGGGCAGAGCAACAGACCCAGGAGGTATATGAGTTAAATAGACCTACCCTAAGACATCGTCCCCGGTTCTACACTCTGCACGAAGTTACATCAGCATATAAACATTTCAAAGGAAAATCAAACCTATGTCTGACACTGGCTATCTGATGCTAATAAGT
The DNA here is from genome assembly GCA_033296515.1 of Macrochelys suwanniensis. NCBI lineage: Eukaryota > Metazoa > Chordata > Testudines > Chelydridae > Macrochelys > Macrochelys suwanniensis. Next base: position 50,311,792 of record CM065781.1, read on the forward strand.
TGACAAATTGATCATTCCTTTTGAAATCAGATGTTTGACATATTTGTATATAAATATAAAGAAGCCTTTAAGGGTATGATGTATTAACTATATCCTTTACTGCTGTCAGAATTAGGCTAATGAAGTAACAATGGAGTTACATTGGCATAAAAAGTATAATGGAGTGGAAAATCAGGCCCCAGATTCATGTAAAAATCCTGAGCACCCTTTTTGCATCTTCCGTGAACCCATTTGGCTATACAAATAGCACCATGATCATTCAAGAAGTTTAGGCAGGCTATATGAACAAGTAGCACAGCAAGGTATTTCACATCAGGCACAGTTGGTGAGCATGATTTCTAAGTCAGCCTTCTATCTCACAGCAGTAGAACTTCAGTTGTTCCAGATTCCCATTTGGAAATATCAACCTTTGGATAAATCTTTTACATGTTGCTTCAGCATCGGCACAACAGTGTGATGGTCCCCTGCAATGACACACTGCTGTGTTGATGAACATACTTATAAATATTATAAAAAGTACATTTTAAATAATGTGAAACCAAAAATGTCAAGCTGACCTTGAATATCTATGTTGCTCGCTAGCAAGCGTCTCTTCTCAATGAGAGCAGGACACAATAGGAGATCATATAGACAAAGGAAGCAAATTGTTAGGAGAAACTGCAGGAGTATCTAGTGTTTGTGAAGTCAAATTATGCAAGTTCTGTCAAATAAAGAGTGCTGAATCCCTGCTGGGCACTTTTTGGGACTTAGCAGGATTCTGAGAGCATTACAGGGTTTTGCGGATTTTCTAAAGAGCATCAAAAATGTTTCACTTAATTTGTAGGATGAAATCTTGGCCCCATTGAAGTCAATGACAAAACTCCCATTGATATCAATAGGGCCAGGACTATATGCTGTCTGAACAAATTACTGTAGCTGATGGCTGTAGTCACAATGTGGAATACCCAGGATTTCAGAGCTAAAGCAGATGAAAGATCTTGTTGACACTAATATCTTTTCCAGTGTTGGATTAACACCCGTCCAGTTCTAACCAATGGTAGAAGGTCAAGTATAGACAAGGCAAAGGTGTTTTTGCTGATGTGACATCTAATAGTAAACAACACAGTAATAAACATCATTACTCCCATTTCACCTAAATATTCCAGTTACCAGCAGTAAAGCTGCACAGGTGCTAGACTGAGTGTGTGTGTGGGGGGAGGAAGTACTGAAAATAGTTATTTATATAGAGAGTTCCAAAAAATTTTTGCTCAACTTTTTGTCTCTTATGATTTAATAATTTCAGTATTTCGTCATTTGTCCTTAGAGGTCTCATGACAACAAGGCTTGAATTCCTAATGTAAAAAACAAGCAGAAAACCAAGAACAAACAAACAAAATATTTTCTCTTTCTGATGCGAACATTCCAGACTTTTTCATACATCATCATAAAGAAGCTAAAAAGGTCACAGGAACCATTTTTAATGATAAAGCATATTAGGAAATGTTTAGTGAGTACCAGCAGGTTCTACATGAACCAATTAATGCACAATACATAAGTGAACTTAAAAACCACACCCCTATCAAGCACATTCTCCAACATATAGACCATACCTAAGTGTTTAGTGTACAGCCCATTTTCTAAGATGGATGCTATCCCCCTGGATTTGGCCCATATTCCTTATTTACACAAGTGGTCAAACTGATTCATATTAAAATCAGTTAGACTGAGTGTTGTTTGGGTCCTCAAATAGGATAATGAATGTACTATTCTGTGTATTGTAAAACGTATCCCATTAAACATATGTTGTGCAAGCCTCTGAATTAATAATGCTCTTTGAACCATACTTTTTTAATATTGGATTTTTTTCTGATTTTACCCATATAAACTTTAGTCTTTCATTAACATAGATGTTTGTGTTTAATTTAACTAGGTTAAAAGGAACATCAAAATGTGCACCTTGTGCATTTGGTTTCTTATCCACACTTTTTATTTGTATACTATTTTGGTTGTTTTGAACTGGTGGGAAAAAGAGTCCTTGCATAATGAACTACAGTGCCACATTTTGTGATGAATATTCAACAACGCTGCATGACTTTCATGGGAGCCAATAAATCTTAATAATGAAACAAATTTAAGCATTTAAAATGAGCTAATTTCAGATAATTAAATAATTTATACTAATTTCTGTAGTTATGGCACAAAGTAATTTGCTTGGGGGAAGGAAGGAAAGAAAAAATAAAATTAAAACAACAACAACAAAAACCCCTCTCACCACCGATTAAGACAAACAATAGATGCAGAGACTGTTATCGCTGAAACAGAATTTACAATATCCTGCTACAAGGTATTTATTACCTGAGTTCTTATTATTTTTCTCTTTGGGTCCCTTTGACTTTTACCCTCTGTTGTTACTCTGACTGCATTATGGAGAAGTATTCTTCTATTATGTTCTGACACCTTTTGGATGTTTTGATATTTTGTATAAATATGTATGTATCACAATGAAAACCAGATAAATATTGTGGTATAACTAGCCTTCAAATGAGCAGAAGCAATTTGTTTTTCATTTCTCAGAGGACTTGTACAGACTCTCCAGGATTTTGTTTTGTTTTTTAAGCCTTTGTCAGCTGCACAGACCCAAATGTCTCATCAGAATAATGAATTTTTCAATCTTCTAAATTGGATGCACTCTCCAGAATCACAGGAACTCACTGGGGTTTATTGAAAAGCCCGTATATGGAATGTACACACAATGGGCCTCATCCTACAAGCATTCATTCACACAAATACTTCTACTGAGGTCAGTGAGTTAATTAGTATGGCATACATGATTAAGAGTTTGTGGGATCAAGCCAAACAGCAGTAAAGTCACTGATTATTGCTCAGGACAGCACACAAACTCAGTTCTACCGGTGCTTCTCCTGTGTCATCAGAACAGCCATACTGGGTCTGACCAATGGTCCATCTAGCTCAGTATCCTGTCTTCAATCAGCAGCTAATGCCAGGTGCTTCAGAAGGAATGAACAGAACAGACAATCATCGAGTGATCTGTCCCTGTAGTCCACTCCCAGCTTCATTCACAAGCTTGACTAAAAAACAGGGGTGCATTCCTCACTTTCTGACAACTAATTCCTAGATCCAGTGTTCTGTGGAGATGGTAAGAAGGCAGAAATCTTTGAAATCTTTGTATTTCTTTCTCTGGGAAAAATACAGAAATCACTGAGCCAGCATGCATATAGCTAGGAAACATGGTTGACTACCATTAAGCATTGTTTTGAGAGACTGATCCTTTTTAATCTAAGAGAACTATGAACAACAGAATGCTTCTGGATTTTCAGAATGCTTTAAAATTTATTCTTACTAGTTAAAAATATAACTTAAAATCTTTTTGTAGGGCAGTGATCATTTTTTGACAATTAGCCTTTTATTTAATGTCCCCAGCAACAGATTTTTAAAATCCTGATTATGCCTTCAAAGAGGAGGATTTAGAAATATGGAACCAGATTCTCAGCTGGTGCAAATAGACATAACTCCATTGACTTCAGTGGAGTTATGCTCACCAGTTGAATATCTGGCTCATAGCTTTTTATGGAATATAGCTGAAACAAAGCTAAGCTTTCACACAATTCCCATCCACTAAGTTGGCTCCTGGACTTTCCGAGTAAGCCAGCAGCAGATGGCTGAGACTTCTGGACTGAAGGGGCTAGATTTCCCATTGATGTCAGTGGGGCTGCTTGCATGCTTAACTTTAAGCATGTGTTTGTGCTTTTTACTAGATTGCTTGGGACCTTATATCGTTGAGTTCAATAACCATTAAATGCAGCTTACATTTGTCAGCAGAATTTGGCAGATCCCTTTCTTATTTCTTTCATGCTGTATCTCATAACAAAACACAACTCCCAAACCAGAATCTCTGCTTCTAACTTTATGTGAGCAAGAGTTTGGGATAAACTGCACGTAATGCACTAGAGATTGTGTAACACATTTTCTGACAAAATAGATGAAATTATTCCAGACTCTTGCTCATAGTTTTAAGCACATTTTTTAAAAATGGAACCAAAGCAATTAGTATTAAAATTCACAAAGTAATAATGTATAATAATATTTTTCTCCCAAAGACATTTTTCCATTACATCAGAATAAAATATGCCATTTTTCTCTTCACTTCCTTGGTTAATTCCATTATAGTTAGCTTAAATTATACAAAAATATTATATCACAGATTTCTGTAGCTTGTGCTAACAAAGATAAATGAAAGCAGGGATTTTAATAAAACTTTGCAAACAATTCAATCATAGCTTGTCAAATGCACATACAATCTCAGCTGTAAGTCCTTTCATTTATGTGTCAGTTTTCCTCAAAGTCACTGATTGAAAGTATGGATTCCTGAATACAATTTCTACACAAAGGACAAAATGACAATTCTAGACTTAAGCTTTTAACTATGTCTTTAGCAATGACATTTTTGTCCTCTCATAGATGGTTCTATGCTACTACTACTAATTATTATTATGCTAGTAAACATTTGCATGTGAACAAATTGTATTTGTTGAAATATTAATAGACATTTACTACAATATTAATAAAGCGTAAAACATTCACCTACTTGCCTTCCTTTCGCATATTATCAGACTCTGTTCAGGGTAATACTTGGTTCAGCTGGATAATACTGTGAAAAATGTCCACAACCATTCATTCAAGCTTATGAACTTACTTCAACCATGCGTGCACCCCTTTTGTATTTGTGATCTGTGAATATGAATGCAATCAAGTTTTCCTGATGTGAATGTTTGTTGGAAGTGAATTTCAAAGTCTCAATTTGCAAGTTATTTGTGAAAAACATATGTAACATCACATGCACAAGTATTCATATTTCAAATTCAAAGTATCACTCTTAGAAAGGAATAATCAACTGCAAAAATACAAAATGGAAAATGACTGCATAGGAAGAAGTACTGCAGAAAAGGATCTGGGGCTTATAATGGATCACAACCTAAATTATGAATCAACAATGTATACTGTTGCAAAAATAGCAGACATCATTCTGGGTGTATTAGCCAGAGTGTTGTAAGCAAGACACAAGAAGTAATTCTTTCATTCTATTCAGCACTGATAAGGCCTCAACTGGAGTATTGTGTCCAGTTCTGGGTGTCACCCTTTCAAAAAGATGTGGACAAACTGAAGAAAGTCCAGAGGAGAGCAGAAAAAATGATTAAAGGTCTAGAGAACATGACCTATAAGAAAGATTGAAAAAGCTGGGTTGTTTAGTCTGGAGAAGAGAAGACTGAGGGAGAACATGACAACATTCTTCAAGTATGTAAAAGATTGTCATAAAGAGGAAAGTGATACATTTTTCTCCTTATCCACCGAGGATAGGACAAGAAGTAATGGGCTTAAATTACAGCAAGGAAAATTTAGGTTAGACATTAGGAAAAACTTTCAAACTGTAAGGGTAGTTAAGCACTGGAACAAATTAACTAGGGAAATTATGGAATCTCTGTCACTGGATGTTTTTAAGAACAGGTTAGACAAATACTTGTCAGGGATGGGGTAGATCAGTGGTTCTCAACCAGGGGTACGCAGAGGTCTTCCAGGGGGTACATCAACTCACCTAGATATTTGTCTACTTTTACAATAGGCTATATAAAAAGCATTAGCAAAGTCAGTACAAACTAAAATTTCATACAGAGAAAATGAGAAAGCAAGTGATTTTTTAGTAATAGTGTACTGTGTGATACAGGAGGGCCAGGGAGCAGCAGTAGTAGAGTGTGAGGGGAAATATATAAGCCCTAGGCTAATTAAGGCGTGGTTCCCTGGAGACTAGGGAGGGTGGCTACAGGTTAATTGGAGCACCTGCAGTCAATTAAGGCCTCTCAGGAACCTAATAAAACCCCCTGCATCAGGCAGACAGGGGAGGAGGAGGAAGGAGTTGGAGCAGAGTGTTTTGGTGGTAGAGCAGAGAGCAGTTTGGAGGAAAGCAGAGGAGAGTTTGGAGAAGTGCTGTGGTGGGCTAAGAAGACCAAGACCCTAGGTAAAGGGACACCTGGCTTGTGCAGAGGGAAGGCAGGAAGCCCCACAAGCAGGAGAGGGAAGTAGCCCAGGGGAAAGTATCACTAGTACAAGTGGTTTACCCACTAACCTAGGGCCCCTGGGCTGGGACCCAGAGTAGAGGGTGGGCCTGGGTCCCTCCCTCTCCATTCCCCTTCTCTTGGATACTAGTGGGACAGCTGATACCCCAGTTCAGGGGCAAGAAATGGTGCCCTGAAAACCCCCCACAAGAAGAGAAAGTGTGGGACCCTCATAGTAGTGCCAGCAATTTGCCACAGCTGTCTCACTTTTGTATTTTTATGTCTGATTTTGTAAGCAAGTAATTTTTAACAGAGGTGAAACTTAGGGGTACACAAGACAAATCTGATTCCCAAAAGGGGTATAGTAGTCTGGAAAGGTTGAGATCCACTGGGGTAGATAATACTTAGTCCTTCCCCAATGCAGGGGAGTGGACTAGATGACCTATCGTAGTCTCTTCCTGTCCTACATTTCTGTGATTCTATCTACTTTGGAAACAGAATCAACACTATGTGACTTTTACATGTAAACGTGTAAAACAGGTCCAGATTTTTTTCCGTGCACTAGTTCCCTTTGTGCTGTTCAGAATTCAATGTGTGAGAGACAAAGGTTTAATTTAGGGAGGCTCTCATATAAACTGTCTAATTTGCCTTAAATTCTCAAGAGTTCTGGTGTGAGTTGCTAGTTTGAAAGAAAAAAAATGGCTCTGTATACTTTTATGAGTGTTATTAAAAATTAATAAATGAACAAAATTAGAGCCAAACACATTGGTAAGGCTAAACCAATATAACGTACCAAAGTAACTAAATGTTAAACAAAACAACTATCAAATCAAGTTCACAATTGAAACTGAATCAATAAATCAATGGATTAACAGTGATACTAAATTAAATCACTAATTACTCAGCTCATCATATTATCACCAACAATCAAATCATGAGCATAATACAGCAGATAGTAAACTCATATAACTCTTTACCCAGGACTTTAAGGAGATAGCCATCTGTTTTATTCTGAACCCCTAATTAAAGGACTTTGCCCATGACAAGGAAATTAACTGAACCAGTTGAATATTTTATTATTGAAACCAAATTAGTTTACCTCTCAGCCCTCAAGGTAAATTGGGGCTCTCTCCTGAAGTTACTGTATATGTAGTGGCTATCCTGCTTTATCTCCCAACAACCTGAATACACAATTTTAACACAATAAGAGTCAGCAGCTCTCACAGCCTCTTGTAGCTGACAGCTTACTTTCTCCAACACTTTTCACCAAACCCAGAGACCCCACAAATGATTTTACAAAGCAGGACTTTCTTGAGGTTTTTAGTTGTCAGTAAATATGCCTGTTATCTTCCCTCATGCTCATATGCACACACTCTCATTTACTGACACCCCTCCTACTCCTTCACCCTCTAAAATAAAGACAAAAAATGGGGACATCTTTCCAGTCAAAATAAAAGAGAAAATATAGCGAAAGGGAAGAAGATACATAAGATGAAAAGGTTCAGACTCTTCAACTTGCATCATCTCCAGACTCACATGTCATTAGAATCAGGACTGTCATCAAGAGCATCATGTGATGGTGTGGCTAGCAGGTACTTTTGGGCAGCTAGGCTATTAGAATGGCATGGCCTATGGTTGTCTTCATCACCTCTGTAGATAGGACTGGCCTCGGAAAGTAGGGGCATCAGTGTGCCTTGGAGTCCTGAAAGAAGATGAGGTCTTCTTACATCTTCACCTTGGCCTTTATGGTTGTGATTCTAGCTTGCTCCACATTATGGCACCTTTTCAAAAGCTTTTCCAAGTAAATCATGTGCATGACTTGTCTCATACCATGTCATGATCTAATCCTCACTGAGGTGGGCAAGCTTGATCTGATTGGATACTCCCCATCAAATTGGCAGTTTGGGCAATATCCTAGCATTGTAACCACATGCTATGAGGACTTCAAAATAGAAAAGTTGGGACAAATAGGAGACAATTTTGAGGAAGCTTTCCCCAGTCTGGCCCTATGGGGTCCCAGCTAGAGGGTACCAGATGGCACTGGTATCTGATGGAAGATATTAGCAAGGTTGTGAGTATAACTAATAGCCTAGCAAATGGTTATTTCCATTCACACACATGTCTTCACACATTCTCTCAGCATTTCTTAAAATAAATGTAGATGACTCTTGGCAACTGTCCCATCAGTCTTTCACAAACCTAGGAACTAGGAAACTAGTCATTGTGTCTTAACTGTGTGAAAGGTCATGGCTTAATCCTAGTAACATTCCATCTAGAGAGAGAAAGCTGTTGTACATCTTGTCAATATAATGTCATTTAAGATAAAGAACATTAAAATGCATAACAAATCTAGATAATCATATAGCTATTTCTCTCACAAAATGCTTGTTTTTCATGGTTGTCTAACAACTAACATATTTTCTAATCAGGACATTCAGCCTAATTTTGATACCTGAAAAGATACTGGAATAAATTATTAAACAATCAGTTTGTAAGCACTTAGAGGATAACCGAGTCATAAGGAATAGCCAGCATGGATTTGTTTATAGCAAATCATGCCAAACCAACTTAATGTCCTTCTCTGACAGAGTTTACCCACCTGGTGGATGGGGGGAAACAGGATACATGATATATCTTGATTTTAATAAAGCTTTTGACACAGTTCCACATGACATTTTCAAAGGCAAACTAGAGAAATGTGATCAAGATGAAATTACTATAAGTGCTTTAAAGACCATACTCAAAGGAGAGTTACCAGTGGTTCACTGTCAAACTCGGAGGGCATATCTAGTGGGGGCAGGTGTCAGTCCTGGGTCTGGTACTATTAAGCAGTTTCATTTATGATTTGGATAACTGAGTGAAGCATATTCTTATATAACTTGCAGATGACACCAAGCTGGGAGGAGATGTAAACACCTTAGAGGACAGGATTAGAATTCAAAATGACCTTGTCAAATTAGAGAATTGATTTGAAATCAACAAGATGAAATTCATAAAGACAAGTGCAATGTACTACACTCAGAAAGGAAAAATCAAATGCACAACTACAAAAAGGGGAATAACTGGGTAGGCAGTAGTACTGCTCAAAAGAATCTGGTGATTATAATGGATCACAAATTGAATACGAGTCAACCATGTGATGTTGAGAAAAAGGCTAATATTCTGGGGTATACTGGGGTAACAGGAGTGCTGTAGTTAAAACATGAAAGCTAATTGTCCCATTCTACTCAGCACTGGTGAGGCCTCAGCTTGAATACTGTAACAGGTTCTGGGTGCCACACCTTAGGAAATATGTGGATACACTGGAGAGAGAGCAGTGGAGAGCAACAGAAATAGTAACAGACCTGACCTATGAGGAAAGCTTAAAAAAACTGTGTATGTCTAGTCTTGAGAAAAGAAGACTGAGGCAGGAACCTGATAAGTCTTCAAATACATGAAGGGTGGTCACAAAGAGAGTTATGGTCATTTGTTCTCCATATTCACTGAAGATAGAACAAGAAGTAATCGGCTTAATCTGCAGCAAAGAAGATTTAGGTTAAATATTAGGAAAAACTTTCCAGCTGCTTAAAGGTAGTTAAGTTCTGGAATAGATTTCTAAAGGAGGTTGTAGAATCTCCATCACTGGTGGTTTTTAGGAACAGGTTGTATAAACACCTGTCAAGGATGATTTAGATGCACATGGTTCTGCCTTAATACAGTGGGCTGAGTTGATGACTTCTCAAGGTCCCTTCCAGCCCTATATTTCTATGATTCTATGCAGGAATTAAAGACAGACACAGGGGTGGATTTAAGCAGCAGGCTGCACCTTTATATATTTAACAACGGGGAAGGGCACTAAACACCCACCTCATCTCACCTGTACTCAGTACACCTGTACTCAGTAAAATGCCAGGCATTTTACTGAGTACAGTGGGTTACAGGGCTTTCAGCATGTAACCAATAACTCAAGATAGACCATCTCAACCTACTCCTAGAACTCAGCTCACTTCTGAATCCTCTCACTCTCTCTCCCCATGAGGGGGACCTCAGCCTGTTAAGACTTCATGTCTTTCCTTCATCTTACAGGGAAAGGTCCACCAGCGGAATACTGGGACTCATTTACCTCTGGAGCTGGACCTTTTTAGCCTTTATCTGCACTGGGCATTGGCCACAAGTTGCAACAAATTAAACATTCCTTATAAAGCAATAGAGTTTAAGTCCAGAAAGAACCATCAGATCACCTAGTCTGAGCTACTGTATTTCAAAGGTCACCAACACCACCCTGCAGCCACACACTAAACTCAACAACTGAAAGTCTGATATTACTTGCTAATATTACTTCCTAGTCCTAATCCTTTAACTTGACTGCGTCTCCATGATACTGCAAGGAAGGTGAAAAAACAACTGGACCTCTGCCAGTTTGACCCAATGGGGAAAAAATACTTCCTGATTGCCAAAACTGGCAATCCAGCCCCCAGCATCCTGAAAGCACATCTAAATATACTTCAGTTACTGGGAGAAATAGCAGGGCAGTCATAAAGGGAAGATGGATCCTGAAAGCCAAGGCATATTTTAAATTTGAAGGGAAGGAGCATGTGATAGCCAATTGGCCTCCCTAGCCTCCCTTGGCTGGCCAGTGGGAGGCAGAGAAACCATTACCCGCATGCACATTCCTCTATACACCAACATAGGAGCAGAGGCCTGCTTCATCTCTCTCCCCTGTCCCTCTTCTTTGAGTATGGGCATCATTCCTTTAGGCTGCTCAAGCATCCCTTCCCACTGATAATGCAGATGGGGGCGGCATTTAATGTGGGGTGTTTTTTTAAAGTACTCTCATCCTTAACTCCACATTAATGCATGTTTTTTGTCAGAGCATATCATTGGTGTTGGTTTTATGTGTGATATAGTACAATTTGAATTATTAGGAAAGCACCAAGATCAATGTATGGGGATTTAAAATATAAATAGAAGGAATAAATAAAATAAATAAATCATGACTAGCTACCCAACATAGCTGGAAGAATGACTATCAGATATTGAATACTCACAGATAATTGTTTTGATAAGCCCTCTGCACTAAGGAAATTCACACCAAAAATGTTAAAAAGAGAAGCCTTCTTGATATGTTTGTGGAAAAGCAGCTAGCATTTTTAGCTAAATTATGCATTGCACATTGTTCACTCAGTTCTATGGTAGTTCAAATCAGTGAGCCTGACTGAAAAATCATTGAAGCCAATGGAAAGACTCCCATTGACTTCAGTGGGTTTTAGATCAAGTTCAAAATGTTGCAACACTGTGGAGAAAAAACACAGCAGATAATCATTTTTATAGGCTACCTCCCTCCATTGAGTTAACATGGCATGTGTATATGTGTCATTGACGATGCCTGTCAGGATGGCTCTGGTAAAGAAGCTACAATTATTTTAAAAACGAAAGACAAATAATTTCAAGTTGTAGAAAAAAATAAAAAGCCTAGTGCTTATCCCCTCTAGCCAAGTTTTGTAAGGAACAGTACTTTCTCTCACTATTGGTCTCTGGATAGTTGTTCGTTTCAAGGATGTTGAAGGAAGGAAAAAACTTGTGAAGTTATCTTGGTGACTATCTCTTTCTGCAGTTAAGATGCTTCAAAGGTTGGAAGTTCTATAGTAATGGTTCGCAGGGGGTGATTAGATCAATCTAAGCTTAAAATGCTCAAGATATTTTGTAAATATTGTTGAAAAATAAAAGTGCAACTGTTTTCTAAGAATTTTTATAGCATTCTTATTAGTTAAATGTAAAGCCTAAATCACTGAACTACAAAGACCATCAAAAACAGAAAGCACTTATAATATATCATGTTAAAGAAACAGGCTACTTGCCAACCAGCCATTATTTCTCATTCAGTTAAATAATACAGTGTTTTATGACTGGACCACAAGAAATGAATTACAGAGCTTCATCTTTATTTCATCAGTTTACTGCAGCATTAATGTAAAAGTCAGATTTATAATTTTTTACCTGTGTAAGAGCTGTAAATGTGAATTTTCTATTGACTGGGACGTGTTCTGTTTCCTTCAGAAGGCTTATTCTGATGTTCAGAGCCCTACAGAGCTACAGCCTGCAACTATTTATTTTCCTTTCACTTGCCTGGCTTTGCATCATGGTGTCTCTGAATAGGCACCCACTAGTCATGATGGATGTCTTTGCTGTTGATATGGTCAGAGCTAATGAAAAGATGGCATGAACACTTACAAACGTTATCCAGATTTATGAACAAATAAGAGAAGCTAAAATGCTAAACCAAAGAAGTAGCTAGTGTACCAGTCCTATCAAAGAAATTACTCACTTTGGAGAACTTGCTCCCTATGAGACGTATAGACCTGGCAGAAACATTGCTTGAAATGTCAACTTTGGATGAATGTTTCAAATTTTTGGTTTTACTGTGTTTTTTGTATCACACTGAAGTGTTCTTCTAATACAAAAATTTTCACGTCTTCTGTTCCTGAGAAAATACCTTAATGTAATAAGATAGAAGGTGAATTCACTGTGTGTTAATAATGTATCCAGGTATATTCCATTCAAATCCAGAAAAGCACTCCATTAATGATACTTGGGGGATTTAATTTTTTTAAAGCCCTGGCCTGACAGATCCTAACCACTAGGGAAGTTCAAGGGTTTGGGGATGGTACCGAGAACGGACCAGTTAAAAGCATGCAGTATCACTGACAGCTGGCACACAGAAATTAATGTGGGGTTTCTTGGGCCTCCAAGAGCTACTGAGCCTTGAAATGCAGGTTTTTGGCAGGGCAAAAAATGATGTTCTCAATCCTCCAATGGTATAAACTGTCATAGCTGCATAGAACCACAGTTTACACCAGCTGATGATCTGGCCCAACCTTTCCATTGCATATTGCCTTTATATTTCAGTCAGAATACAAACTGGGCTAAATATGTGTATTTCTAAAATGCTGGAGTAAACTTTTCAGGTTTATTCACCTTCAGAAGTTAGAGGAAGGGTGATCCAGTGCTTAGGGCACTAGCTTAGGACAGAGTAGACCTGGTTTTAAGTATGCCACAAACTTCCTCTGTGCTTTCCCTCTGCCCCCCTCCCTCCTCTCATACTTTCTCTTCACCCTCTCTTTCTTGGATGTTGAGGATAAATCAAGTATCGGGGTATCCGTGTTAGTCTGTATCCACAAAAACAACAAGGAATCCGGTGGCACCTTAAAGACTAACAGATTTATTTGGGCATAAGCTTTCGTGGGTAAAAAACCCACTTCTTCAGATGCATGGATTGTTTTTGAGGATAAATCAGCTACTCATCCTATCTTCCTTCACCCATGCAGCTGAAGAGCATGTGAAGGATGAGGCAACAGATACCTCTCTCCCTCTGGATATGTGGAAATAATGGAAGCCAGCTCTGGGGCCTACACACCATTTATTTGTGGAGAGCACAAGGGCAGATCTGGTTGATTCTTCTTTCCCCTTCCCAGTATAGGAAATGTAGGGCACTGGACAGGGTCACAATTTTCCATCCCCTTACCTCTCAAAAGTGCCTCTTCGCCAAAGGGCAGAGACAGCCTGGTAGCTCGAATACCCCTAGACTAGGCGGAGTAGGGAGGGCGCTGGTCAGCACTCAGCTCACCTTGAAAGACTAATATCACATCATTTTGCTCAGTTCATAATGTGCTACTAACTCAGCAGTAGGTAGGGTTGCCAACCCTCCAGGATTGCCTGGAGTCTCCAGGAATTAAAGGTTCATCTTTAATTAAAGTGATGAAACCTCCAGGAATACGTCTAACCAACACTGGCAACTCTAGCAGTAGGTCACGTTATCGGCAGACCTCAGTCACTTCACTACTTAATAGAACTCAAAACCACTCCTGCACACATACTCACACCCTGCACACTGTTACTGAGTGAGCAGCTGTGATAGCAGTTGGCTTACCGGGGGTTACAGGTCCCTCCAGCATGATCTCTCTGGTTGGGCTTCCCTTGCTTTTGTAGACTTGGGCAGGATTTCACTGTCAGTAAAATTGTCAAAATAAGGTTAGTATAATAATAATAATTAATTAATAATAATAAAGCTACTTGACTTCCATTATGAAGCCATGGTAAAGGAGCACTAACACAACTTCCACACAAGAGCCTACATAAGGAGACGTTCATAAATGTCATTAATTCAAAATGAGGACAAAGTTACCTGAGAACAAAAGTTGATGCAGTGAGAGGATCAGGTGTGGGGCTGTATTCTTTGATAAGAGCTGTAAAATGGAATTGGAAGAAGGAATACCTGAAGCCACAGGAAGCGCCCCCACACACTTTGTTATGCATCTCTTTGAGTGGCACTTATTTAGAGGATGCCTAATTCTCTTCTGTTCTCAACATAATTGGACAAGCACTCAGGCAGGCTTAGCTTAAAGCTCACTACTTAAATCCTACTCATGCTAAACAATCAGCTCTATATATTTTTCAATGTCAATTGTTTTTTTTCACTCAGCAGGGCAGCATTTCTTTTTATATGATACTTTTCAAATGTGTACATTGTAATACTTCCTACAAAGTAAGTTTGTGGAAGCAATGTTTGCTTTGGGTGAGGATTCTGGTTGGGATCTAGTGTTGCTGGAAGTCCATAAGCTATTTTCACAATATTTCAGCCTAAAGTAGCAGATATTTAATGAGATCAGCTGCTCATGTGAGATTTCCCTCTCCATGGGCTGAAATCTCACAAGAATTGCCATTCTCATGAGATCTGATTCTTGTCAAGACAAGAACCAAGCATATATGTGCTAGATCTGAACAAGAGCTACACACATAGAAGTTGTTTCAGATTTAAATCAGGGATTAGTTTTGGAATCTCAGCTGAAAAATAAATTGGGTAAATAGAGAGGCTTGGATTTGAGATTGTTTGTTTGTTTTTGGTTTTGTTACCCATGATCTCTACAAACTATAACAAGATTCTGTACTAAATTGCAGAAGTCCTAGTCTATGGACACAGCTCAGAAAAGTATCCCCTTTAAAGGCTGTACTTAAACACATAGCTTAACAAGAAGCGTGCTATTATTCCAATAGGATTTAAGCACATGCTTTCAATAAAGCATGTGCGTAAATGTAGTCCTGAACAGGGAAGGATTTAAGCACATGCTTAAGCGCTTTCCTGAATTGAAACCTATATGGTCTCTTAACAAGTGCTGTATTTCACTTTATCCAAGGTACAAGGAAGATTATTGTATCTTAAAGCTAAAAATGTTGTCTTCCAAATATACTAAGCTATGTTCAACAGAAAAACATGGTGAGATAATCCATTTTAGATAGGAACATTTAAAAAACAGTAGTAATGGTTCAGAAATTTTCATTAACTGCTTTGTCAAAAAACTGGACCCAGCTCAGACTAACTGCTAAGGAATTGGTATTGGAATTGTTCATTTCTATATAATTTGCACAGGAACACTTTGTTCAAGATGTTTAAGCAAAATTTTGCTCTTGGTTATACTGTATCAGTGTCACACTCCAGAGTAATGCCACTGAAGTCAGTGGAGTTACTATGGATTTATACCAGGGGAACTGGTCTTATCTGAACCTGATTTTTCCTTCCCTTTTCTCACAAAGTCTTCTAAACCTCTTTTTATACATACAAATACTCTTATAGTCACCATTAAAAAAGAAGTGGCTCATTGCTGGAGATGTCCTTACAGATTCAGAGAGATATAAGTTGCAAATACATGTTGAAGAGGAGAACTTCGTCCTGGACATGCAGGAAAAAAAAACAAGATGCAAAAGACTGGTTTAATTAGGCTGCAACTTTGTTAATTTAACTAATCTGGGAATTATCTAGTAATAACTCATACAGTGCAGGTGGTCATTCTTTCCTCACTTGTTTTGACCTTGGGGAGGGCTGCTGTCAACTCCCCATCCTTCTAAATCTGGGATCTGGGCATGAGAGAAGCTCCATCCAGCAGGACAGGGCATATATATACCCTTCTTCTGGTTCACAGAAGTCCAATGGCTTACCTGAGCCCCTTCAGACAAGCCTCATATTTCAGGTGATGCCCCCATTGCTCTTCAGACCTGAAGGACGATGGGAACCACTAAAGGAGCCATGACCCCTTTCTTCCCACTTGATGAGACAAAGCCTCTGAGGTTGCAGGGGTTGCATTTAGACATTACATGTCTTTGGAAAATTATAGATACCCTGTGAAAATATAAGAGAATATTAATAAAATCCCAGGGAAATAATAAGTAGCTACTGGTCTGGCCCTGCAAGGTGCAGAGTGGCCTTAACTCCCACTGATTTAAATAAGAGCTATAAAAAAGCTACCAAAGAGAGGCAGCGTAACTATGTTCATACTCTTTACTATATCAGTTAAGACTGTGATCATAATGAAGTTCATACATCTGTGTTGTTGTAGCAATTTTCTTTAGGATGCATATCTTATGCTTCATTACTATCAGTTTTTTCCTGTCAAATTTAATTGTCCATTTATTATTTATAACACTATTCTGAGTTAATACGTTTTTGAATTCAAAATGTTAAAATGAAAATTACTTACAGCATAAGAGAATGAACTGACCTCTTTGAAAAAACTGTGGTATCTAGACTAAGTTTTAATTATGCCCTAGAATACTGTCTTATGAATAACACTCATTATATGGCATGATAATTCAAATGCATCTTGCTCTTATAACTTTGAAATCAATAGCACCACCACCAAAGTATACCCTAATATATACTGGGAGCTGAAGTACCTCTGAAAATAAGTGTGATTTGCCTTCAATCTCTTCACCAACAGCTGTAGAATAAAATTACTATTTAGACTCTAGTTTCAGCTACAGTCTTTGTTAGACATGGAGTAGGGCCGGGGTATGCACATATTTTCTATCCCTTTTTTTTCTTCTGACTATAAGGCCCTCTCCTGTTAATTTTAAGAACTCCTCCTGTAGAACTGGTTAAATATTATATATTCTTTAGAGTGGATTGAATAATTCATGATTTCAGAAATGTTGCTATTATTTATTAAACAAGTTATTCAACAAATCCATTGCTTTGGTCAGCTCTAGAGTCCTGTTAGGTGAAACATAGCTATTATACACAAGAGCTTGACTTTCCCCTACCAACCTCCATTATATTTTAGATATAGGTAATTAGATTATATATATATAACTAATTAACATCCTATGGTGTCTTATTGTTATCATAGATAAGTACATTTCTGAGACTAAGCAGAATTGCCTCTTTTTTAAAAATATGACTGGGCCTCAAACTATGTACTACAAAAACTTATTAATAACTTTTTCCAATGACTACTTATTTTTTTAATGTAGTTAGTATACAGATTTTCAAGGAGATTCAACTACATGGACATTTTAAAAGGCCATAGTCATAAACTAGCAGGAGAAAAAGCAATGTTTGATTAAAGTGAACATTTCAAATCAGGGCAAATTGTTTAATAACCTGAAAATCCACAAGGGTTTGAATTTTGCTTCCAGATTAATTTTGGCAATTCTCAGGCCAAAATAATCTTCCAATCCAAAATTATAAATTGAAAAGATGTAAATTGGGTATACTAATAGAAACTGAATGTGATTTTATCTATAGAGAGGTGGTAGCCTCTGTATAATATTGCAAATATGTTTCCATAAAAGAGAGAGCTTAACCATTTCTCTGCTTCAGTGAATTGCTATGCAAACATCTTAAAGACAGGCTGGAAAATGGGACCATCTGCACTGTTCATTTCTTTCCATCCTGAATCTGATGAAAGGGAAATATCACATGATTTCTCCAATAAAATATCACAAGTTTTGTATGATCAAAATGGCTTCTTTATAGTTAGTTCAGAACTGAGAATGATAGAAGTTGTCTCACTTGAGTCCTCTAGCTGGATTCTTTCTAACTAGAGCGAGTCAGGAAATATTGGACAATCCATTTTTCCCCTGCTGAAAAATACCAATTTGTTGAAACCAGAACTGTGTGTGAGACAGTTTCAAAGCTATTAAAACATCCTGTTTCAATATTTTTAAAATGAAAAGTTATGGGTATTTTATTTGAAAAGACTTTTTGTTTAGAACATTTAGTACATTTAGACTTAAAAAAGGGAAAAGGTCAAAATTTGAAAGAAAGCATTTTGGAATTATTGAGACAAAGTGTCTCAGTTGACCCGAATATAACTCATTTGTGTTTGATGCTTCATTAAATATTTTGTGATTCTTAACTTTTTTTTTGGTCCCAATTTCAGATGAGAAAAAAATTGAAGTCTCAAATTCTAATGGGACAGGAAAATCATTCCCTGCCAGCTCTGCTTCTAACTCCCACCATCTCCCAAATCTCTACAAGTAACCAAAACAAACAAGCAAACAAATCCATACACCTCAGTGTTTCCTGTACTAATTCAAGAAGTCTGCTGCAGTGTTTCCATACTGTGTTCTTTGAAGTCCTTCCATATATTTGCCACTGGGCAATTATGCTATAAAATCCTGTGAAGGGTGATGACTCACCTCCTTTGGATTCCAGGCACATAGTGAAATCCTCACCTCCTGCACATTGATGATGGTTATGCTCCCTGCAGGCAAAAATTCTTGAAGACTTTCACTCAGAATGAAGAACCCCCTTCAGAAGCATATTCCACTAAGAAGATAGATAGGTCAACATACATACAAAATGCATCTCACAATATTCTGAGAAGCAGGTAGTAACATTTCTATCATTTGTTATAAAGAAGATATAACTTTCTTAAAGATCAGATCATTTTATTTACCTCTGTTTGGAGCTGATTAAATAAAAAATGCCAAACCACACCAATATGACAACTCTGAATATAACTATTTTCCGCATTCTTCTCCCCCCCTCCCCCACACTCTCTGTTTTCATTTTCCACTTCATTGAGAGATGATGAATTTGCATTTTCAGGTTGAGGTGTATTGTAAAACTTTGAAAAAGATTTCACACTGAATGATTCCAGAGATTTAAAGTCACATGGCCGTTCTGCACCTCTTTCATTCTGTTATGGGATCATGCAGGGGAAAGGGTTATTGACAGAGGGGCACCCATTTGGAGGTTTCTGCACTGGCCCCTCAACAGCAAATGGTGTAGATGAGCTGTAGCTGGTCTTCCAGCACATAGAGAGCTGTAGCAACTCAGGAGAGCAGGGGTAATAATTTAAATATTTCCCTGACCTAAGATTGGGTGGGAGGAGAGGTAAATTTTGCTTTCTGACTAACTCATATTTGAACTTGAAGCCTGATTAGTTGGGCTTTCTGAAGGTGAAGTGAATTTCACCTCAAAGGAAATTCAAGAGGCATTCAGAGGCAAAAGGATGAAGGATGTATCGAATGTTCTGAATTTTTACAAGGTAAAGTATTAAATGTTATAGGGTTATGATACAGTACGAGTTAAAATGCAAACAGCTATGTATCAGTACAAGTGAATATCAGGTTTTGCAACTTCTGACATAATCTTTTATTTTTCATAACTCAGAGCCTATCAGCAACAAAATTTAACTTGAAGTGTACAAATACCATGGTGACAAATACAATATGAAAACCTGAATAGAATAGTTCATTGTCATATTCCATTTAATAATATTTTTAAAAATATGTATGTGTGGAATGGGCAAGCAACAAAATTGCACTTAAGTTCTTTGAGACACAAATTCCTCAAGCTTATGGCACTGCTGATAGACATTCCACTCCCAAGTCTTTTGATTCATAAGGGCTCAAACCAATCCAAATTTGTACACCTGCAGCTGGTGCATTTTCCGGTCAGTACATTTTTAACACGTCATCTTCCATGGGGAAAAAGGGGAGGGAGGCTCACAAAGCAGCTGCTGGCATAAATGAAACCTTTCATACAGTGTGAATTGGGGATTTTATGGGTGGGGGGAGGGGTGGCTGGCAAAAGATATGAAGCTTGAAAGCAGGAAACTGTTATTTTAAATCAAGAATTCTGAGAGGCTTTTGCTTCCACCTAAACACTGAATCCCATCCAGGTGTCTCTAGATCATATTGCCTTAAAATAATAAGGGTAGGAGGATGGGGTAAATATTTTCTTTGTTTTTAAAAACAAAATGATAAGTGGATGAGTGTTGTTTGCATTTTCTATAACAGCTTTGTCCGAACATGATACACTGTGTAAACAAGAAGAGAATCCTCATAAATTAAAATTAGTTGTTTTATGCTGGGTGCTTTTCTGAAATGCTACCAGCCCCATTAGGGAGTGAGCTGAGATCACCCCATTAACCTAACTTTACAGCCTTATGCCATCTGTAACCCCAGAGGAAAAGGTCGCTGTTTGGTCCACCCTTGCCACACTACCAATTAAATTTGTTTTTATTAAATTCGAAAACGTCTCCCTTTTAATGTATTATGTCCTGGCTAAAATTTAGGGGAACATTAGAAAATAATTGAATTCACATTAAGGTAGACCAAATTCTCAAATAATAATAGCATAGGCTATTTGAATGTACTCTCATAACAGGAAATCCTTTTAAGGTCTCCAAAGTAAATTAGTGCTGTCTAGTATGTGTGGGGGGAAAAGGAGACTAATTCAAAGTGAATTAATCTGCAGTTCATTAGCAAACACTAATGTTGCTTTTGGGAATGAAGGAAATTAGCAGGATTATAATTATAAGCAACAAGTGTCTTCATAAACATCTAATTGCTTGTCAAGGTTGCACAATATACTATGCAGGGCTGTTGGATTGCTGTATACCATAAATCAGGTTTTCAGTTACGCAACAGATTGTGAGTATAATGTAGCACTGTGCCTCTGAAAAGGCATTTCAGTGACCAGAGACATTTTACAAGTGTCAGCAGGACTGTTGCATTGTAATATTTAGTGAATTAAAGCACATGGTCTTTTAATCTTTGTTAGGCACCTTGCATTGCTGTAGTCAGCTGTGGCTCAGTTCAACTCCCTAGTACTAAAGACAGTAAATCAACCTTATATACTGAAGGCAGGGATTCATATTGAAGGACCAGCGCAGCAAGTTCTCAGGTCTATGTCTCTGTTGGTGTGGGTGGGTGGGGATGTACACAGTTGTGTGAGGGAAAGGCGGATACCAGCTATCAGTAAGTCACTTTCTTTGGTAGTGGAAAACAGAAATTGTCCACCAGGGGAATTAACTTAGGCATTGACTCCTACAGGGGCTTGTTAGGTTATACAGCAGACATCCCGCAAACAGCCCTGAATAACAAACAAGCTTGGGAAACAGGAATCATTATGATGCCTGTGGCTGCTCCAGCTTGTCCTTTCTAGCAGGGTCACTTGATGGGATACTATAAAGAGCGTGAAAGGGATTTAGGAGAACTAGGTTGCTTAGAAACTGACAGAGCCCTTTATGATAGAAGAATTTCTACACTCAGAACTCTTCAAAGCCTTTATATTTTTTTGTATGTTACATTCTGTATTTTGGATCCTGAATCCAAAAGAGTTTGATGGATGCAACACGATACCAGTTGTTTATAAAACTTGCTTGATACAAATTTCATGAATCCTAAATCCATTGATTCCAGAAAGTCTTACATGAAAGGCTTGAAAAAGGAACATTTCCACGTGTATTTTATGCCTCTGTTCTAATTTGATTTGCACTTTCTGCCTCATTTTCATAGTCAGTCAGTTTAAAGGCCTGCATCAACTATTCAGCCATTTGCAAGCTGACAGAAGTGACACACAAATGCACGGATATATTAAAGTTACTGTAGCTAGAGAGATCTAGATTAATGAGTGCAGTGGCTCTTCTAAATGTGCTCTTGACAAGACTTTCAGACAACAGCAAACATAAGATGTCCTATTTGTAACTAGCATAGTGGAATAAATTCAAGACAGTGAAAACACTACTATATTTTAAATATTTAGCTTCTCTTGTTCTCCGTTTTTAATGATAGCAACTATAAACACATAGTTTGTATTGTATTGAGGCCATACAAATGGGTGATTGAGGCCATACAAATAGGAAAATAAAACTATATGGCATTGGCCTAGTATCTTATGGTCACTGAGCCCATACAGAAGTCCATTCTCAGGCAAAACTCTCATTGGCTTGAGTTCAAGCTTTGCTTGAATAAGGGCTGAGTAAGAACAGGGCCTATAGGTTGGTGGAATGGCTGAGAAGAAGCACAGGCAGTAAGTCTGGCTCAGAGGCTGGCAATCTTTATGAACACAAACCAAGCAGAAGGAACTAAAAACAAAAACTTAACTTAGCTCTGGTTAGAGAGCATTGGGATCCCTCTAGCATTCTCCCCTTTGCTCACTTCCTTTTGCATAGGTGTTCACAGAAAGAGAAAGGGAAGCTGAGTTAACCCTCTGTATACTGGAGATGAGGTTGTGCCCATGCACTGTGTCAATGTCCTCTGCATAGAGTCCTCACATTATACATCCTGTACAGGAGATGAAACTCCTCTGGTAGAGATTTCTACTAAGGAGTACATAAGAGTAGAGTGCCACATCCAGTCAATCGTTTTTCCCTCCACTCAGTCTCCACCACCAGAGTAACTAGTATCTGCAGCTAAGGACATGGGAGGAGAAAATGGGAGTTGCATAGTGCCATCTTGCAGACCCTGCACATGTCTAATAGGAAGTAGGCTAGCAAGAGCCCTGGAGACAGACAGGACTGATTTGTTCTCTGACTCATACCCTGAAACAAGTGTCATCCTAGGCTTCCTGCTTCCTCAAGAATAGTACAGTGTGGTCATGGTGGGGTGTCTGTGGAGGCAGAGAAGGCAAAGTACTGAAGTAGGATGCCCTGAGCAATTATTTATTATAATTTAATTATTATTATTATTATATTGACAATTTTAAATGAAGCATTCATCTAGTATTGAGTGCTCTCTAAAGACCCTTCTTCATTCTTTCTTCAAGTAATGAAAAATGAACAGTTTGTCCATATTTATAGTTTATTTTATCATCAGTCTTTCTTTCTAGAGTTATTTTGATTGCACCAAAGGCTAAAGAATTATGTTGGAATCTGCACTAATGCAGTTTGGCTCTGTCACTTTTCCTTAGGCAATCAAAAACTATTCCCTCCAGCAAGATTCCCTGTTACAAGATCTCCTATCTTTAGGCTTCGAACAATCAACTTGCTCCATCTTCTTAGTGCAAGAGAGAAAAGATTACTGTGCTGATACCTCTTGGTTGATGGATGGATTATGGAAAATTATACCTATCACTTATTTCCTTACAAATATTAGAAATTGGTTATAGATATGAAACATGAAGGAATGTTTAAAATTTGCAATAGGAAAAGGCCTGATTTTCATATCTACTAGGACCATTTTGTACTTTTCTAGTGGTATAAAGGGGTCTTAAACTAGCTGTAAATATATTTCCCCCATTTCCCATTTAAACTGGTGGAATAGTGAAAGTTGGGCTTAGTGTAAATAAGAGTCAGGCCAATAATTAGGTAAAATTCTATGCCAAAGTGTATATTCTGGAAAGAATAAATTGTTACAAAATAATGAAAATAAATCATAAGGTTACATAGGAAAACAACTTTGAGCCTTTTAATTAATAAATTAGCTGTCAAAGATAGTCTGCTTGGTCACAACTCTTTTCAAGCTCCAACTGAACTTTCTGGTTTCCTGACAACTTCTAATATGGGGAACTCCTTCTTTGGTCCTCTGTGACAATATTTTGCTGAAACAGGCAATGTCACCACTCTAGCCACTAACTGTAGGTAAACATCCTCATTTAAGATGGATGGCTCAGTTACTTGAATGATGGTAGCTGAATGCTGCAGTGAAAAGCAGGCTGCGTCCACACTGCCATGTGCTGCTACACGTGGCAGCAAAAGGCTCTGGCAGCTCCCTGTGGTCATAGCCTTTCCCCACTGCAGGGAGCTGCCTCTTCCACTCCGTTGCTAAAAATAGCAGTGTAGATGGGGAGGCACTGCTTGGGTGTGCAGACAGCCATATAGGGTCCATACCTTGAGGGTTTAGGTGTGTCTTTATGCTACTTGCCTAAGCAGTGCCTCACCATCTACACTGATATTCATAGCCATGTTAGGGTTGTGCACAGCATGCATATTCAACATGCCTCTGTAAGGAATGTGCAATGTAGAAATACCCTGGGGCTGGCCAGAAAACAAGAATTCATTTTGTGAAAAATGTCAAGGTTTCAGCATTTGTTTTTGTTCTCCATCAGAATGAAAACTGGACCTTGTGAAATGATTCATGAAAGCACATGCATACGCACGCGCACACACACGCACACACGCACACACACGAAAAGACTCTTCCACTCACACATCCCCATTGAGTGCCCTAACCACTAGGCTATTGGCTAGTCTAGTGTGTGAATAGGGGCCCTTCTCAGAAATTCTGTCCTAGACCTGAGAAACCTTCCTGATGAAAGTTTAATCAAAACTGATACATGTTCACAACAAGTTTTGTTTTTAACAAATTGGCATTTTCCAATAAAAAACAAACAAATCCGACCAGCTCTGCTGATACCACATTGTATCTTTGGAATTTCTTGAATAAAAACATCCTTGCGTTCCTTTACACAATCAAGTCTTCTCCTAAAACATGTATATCAAAGTGTGTTTTCTTGAGATAGCAATTATATCTACATCAAACTGGTATCTTATACAAGAGTGATGTGTCCTTTTTGTCAATAACACACTTTTGTTGGTTTATTTGTTGTTTGACCATATTGGTTCTAGAGTTGAAACTTACTAATTTGCAATGCATTTACAATTTGCAATTGAGGACATATCAAATATTCTATACACAGCATGAATCACCATAAGTCTTTCATTTCAAAACATAGTATAAAAGAATATAATATAGAATGTTAAAGCAAAGTAAGTTATAAAGCTGCATTCAAGAGGTTGTATAAACATGTGTTAGAAATAAAATATGGTGTTATCTTCCTTGAGCCTTAGGGGCCTATCACATTGACAGAAAGAGAACTCCTAGGAATGTCCTTAATTAGTTAGAATATTTCATATAATCAAATAGGCAACTAAAACCTAAGCATGTAAGCTATCATATTCCCCAAGCATAATGTCTATGAAAAAACTGTAAGTAGCTATTAAAAATCAGTAAAAGCAAAGGCAAGTTTGTAATCTAAAATTATAAAAACAAATTATAATACTTTCATTAATAGCCATTTTGCATAAATATTGAGGTTTAACCACACATGTACCTGTATAGTACAAAACAGGAATGATCCAGATTGCGGGGTGTGGTCCTTCGTAATTCACATGTGTTCCATTATACTTAATTGCTTTTGTAGATGCTTATGTACACTGTTACTCTGTAAAGTACATTTTAGATGTAATGGAATCAGCCAGCTACTATGTCATGTTCCAATTGTATTCTGTTGGGCTCCTTGCGGCCTGCAGAGTTTTAATAAGTCACAAATTGAGAGAGAGCCTGTATATATCTGCAGTGTATTAGCTTCTACTTATCACCTGCAAAATGATTAAGTTAATAAAAACCGACCCTGTTAACTTCATGTCAAAAGAAGTTCCCAAAATGAGAGCATCGCATAATTACTGCCAAAAGATATTTCTCTGGTTCAGTTAATGTTTGATTTCTAGTCAACAATAACATATACATACCGCTGTGTGCTTTTCTACAATTAAAGCTTTTTGCTTTAGCACAGTGCAAAGTGGACTGTTGCTAGGATTCCAGAGTTTACCAAATGAAAACAGTATTAATGAAAATCATATACAAGAAGTGCCATTTGCAACAGCATGAATGGTAGATAATCAACTAGGTTCCACCCACAGAAAACAGAAACAAAAAAATCATTTTTCACTTTAATGTTGTTGATAAAGTCCTTTCCATCTTGAATAGTAAAGAAGAAAAATAATTGCAGCTTGAACTATGATTTGTACTTTATATAAATTATTCTAGCCAATCTAAGTTATTTTTATATTTGGATATATGATTAGAGAGCTTCTGCCTATAGAGGTTTCCAAAGCCATAAGTATTATGTTGTTGTTGAGTTATACACTTCTGGCGCTTCTATCAATGATGAATTTAACATTATTTAAAACTGAAAAATAAGCTTTTCAGTTGAATGGTTACCAGCTACCATTGTGGCAATGATATCTGGCTTACTTTTAATTGTTGTTTTGTCAAATAATTTTTAATGAACAAGTCTACATTAGACTATTTGAGTAATAAATACCTCTCTGATGAATATTTAATGCATTTCATTTTTCCATACTGTATTGTTGTCTATATCCTAATTAATGAGGCAATAAACCATAAAAATAACAGTTTTGACTGCTCACTTGCCTTTTCTCTTTTGCAGTCTCTGCAGTTGTTCTTTTGCAATATATTTTTAAATTAACTTTTATTGAAAGATTCCTTGAGAAATACATTCAGCCCAAACTGCAATAATCACAATGTACAAGGATAATTTCATGTAATTATGCTGATGTCTTTATATGACAGCTGAAAATTGTGAAAATCCACTGCAAGCTGTAAGTAGACACTATAAATATTCTGGTGTCTGTATTCATAGACTTGCTTGTGCTGTTCTTCTTTTATTATGGGCTGTTGCTTGTAGGTGCTAATAATTACACTTTGTAATGTTCTGTCTTCTATGCCTGCCCCACAGCCATGTACTGGATGGAATGCCAGATCTCTTCAAGTGTTTGTCTCTATGTTTTACTTTAGTGGCTAGGATACAAAGAAGAAACAGGCCTGACTGCCGTTGGTAGCTAATGTAGGGTGACCAGATGTCCCGATTTTATAGGGACAATCCCAATATTTGGAGCTTTTTCTTATATAAGCCCCTATTACCCCCACCTCCTGTTCCGATTTTTCACACTTTTTGTCTGGTCACCCTAAGCTAATGGGAACTCTTCTTTAGTTTAAATGGTAGGGACCACATTTGGAGAGCACATAACCTTGAATTCTATCTTCAGTAGCTCTGTTTAATTCACAGTCACAGTGATAGCAATATATAGGACAGAGAAGCAGCATTTGTCTATCTCCAGCTTTGCCATGGATTTCCTGTAGGATCTTTCAGTTTTGTCATGTGTAAAACAGAAATAATAATACTTGATTGTGTCAAAGGAGTTTGTAAGGATAGATTCATTAATATGTGTTAAGTGCTTTGAGATCATCAGATGCAAGGTGCTATTGAAGTGAAAAATATAAAGCACGAGGGCACCAATTGACTCATTAAAATATCTTGCAACAAAAAAAAATATAATCCTTAGTAATTTTCCCTGAGACCTAGAGACTCTTTTTTTCTGTTGTAGAAACCCTAGGGGAGCATATATCTTTTCTAATTTAGCTATGTTTCCCATAATCAGGTTCATTTGCTTCTTGCATCCTTTCCCGGAATGGTCAAAACCATATTATGTGTTCCAAAGACATGTGAAATCATGTCTTCTCACACATATATTAGAGCTTTGTAATAATATGGCCAAAAGTTAATAATAATAATAATTAATAATAAAATTAATAATAAAGCCAAAAGTTGTACTTGGCTTATTGTAAGGGACTGTGCATTCTCAGTTTTCCACTGTTATTTCACTCTGAAAGTCAGGTGCCCAACATGTTATTTTTTAAATTATCCTGCAGGTTCTCAAAGCGCTGTCCAGGCCTAATCCTACACCCACTGAAGATCATTGGGAGTACTGATGACTCCAGCATTGGAGCCCTATTTCTTAAGTGAGGTTTCTTCAGTGTGGCAGTTGCAACACCTCTTAGGAAAAGTTCTCTGCTAGTGTTAATGGAACCAGATCCATTGACTTCAGTGGAGTTTCACCCATTTACACCAGCAAAGAACCTCCACCTCATCTTCAAAAATAAACATAGAGAAATTTTGCAGATTATGCATGATGATAAAAGGACAACTAATGGCAGATAGGCAGAAAGGGTTTTAACATAACAGACTAACTTCATATCAAACTAACTTCCACAATTTTATCTTATCATTTAGATAATTCTACAGAGTGGATTGGAGACAGATAACATACAAGAAGATAGTGATGTCTTTGAAAATCAGATGTGATTTTTTAATTTATATTTATTGATTTATTTTTTACAAAAATGAGGGCAGAATAAAAAAAAGACAAAAGAACAAAAAGAAAAGGAATGGGAAGGGCAGGAAAGAAAGGAAGGAGGGGAAGTAATGGGGAAAAGGAAAGCAAAATCTTGGTTTCCATCCCATAAGGATTAATTAAAGATTTCTAAAAAGTTAGACCAAATCTTTTCAAATTTGTCTGAGGTCCCTCTTTTTCAAACCGTTACCTGATCTTTAGTTTCCAGGTCAGCCAAGTGCCTGGAAACAGTCTGTTCTTCCATCTAAACAATATGAGTTGTTTGGCTACAAGCACTGCTCTAGAGAACCAAGCTTTCTGTGAGTTGGAGAGTTTCCAAGATGATGGGAAATACATTCATTATAATACAATATATTATGTATTTACTATTGCTGTGTAAGTTAAGAGAGTCAGCATAACATTTTTTGCATCGACTAGTTTATTGAATAGGAGATTTTTATATTATTATATAATTATTTGATATATATGTAACCCTTCTGCCAGGACGAGCTGACAGCAGCAAGGGCTGGGTTCAGTACATAGAGGTTCCCTTTTCAACAATACAATGTAAAACTGTCTCGAGCCCCCACCCAGTAACCTGGGAGAATCTTTACACACACCCCTGGGTGCCTCAAAGAGGCAATACTTCCCCTCTCACAAGCACAGAGCCTTGGTGTAACAGAAAATCTTTAATAACAGCAGGTAAATGACACCAGCATTAAATTGGGAGAACACCGCAACTAGGATTCATAAACCAAACTGTGAGCAAGACCCACCCCAGCCAATTGGGCCATGTCTGGTCCCTTTGGTTCATGAGTCCAGCAACCCAGAAATCACCCAAAGTCCCCAAAAGTCCAAGAACCCAAAAGTCCAGTCCCCGAGTTCAAAAGTTCATCGGTCTGGGCAGAAATGGGGAGGGGAGAGGTAAGGGGCACCTTACGTGGCTTGAAGGTGATTGCCTCACCCCAGCCGTCCCAAGGGCCGCTCCGCCAGCCGTCCCACAAGCCGCTACAGCTGTCCCCACGAACTGCTCCACTCCACCGGCAGCTCCACTCCACCAGTCATCGTGCAAGCCGCGCCGACGGCCCCCATGAATAGCTCCGCTGGCAGCTCCACTCCACCAGTCATCCTGCAAGCCGTGCCGACGGTCCCCATGAACAGCTCCGCCGGCAGCTCCGTTCCGCCAGCCACCCAGCAATAGATCGTCAGGCTCCCCCACTACTTAACACACTGCTCAGTGATTTCAGCTCAGTGATTTCAGCTCATAAGAGTTTTAGCTCTTTAGTGATTTCAGCTTGTAGTTAGGGGAGCCCTAGTGCTCATTTGTACCCTTAGCCCAGAGTGATTTTAATTCAGCAGTCTGAAACCAGACTCCTAATGAACTCAACATTAGCTCTGACATTCCACAGTGGAGAGAGGAAGAGGTGTAATTGGTGTCTCAGACCCTCACAAGGAGCCCACACCACCAGGTACTGTGCTTGAGCTACAGCCAAAAAGCCCATTCAAGAAACCTGACCCCAGCCTCTCTCCATTCACTGGGTTTTGGAACCCATGTCCCTTGGCTGGCGAGTGCTGCTTAGTTGATGGCGAGTTCCCCTTCATCATGATAAAAGGCCAAGTACAGTTCCACTGTCCTTGATTTACATAAGCAGTATAACAACAGTTTATTCTTCCTGCCCCAATAACAGAAACTCCTGCCCCAATACAGAAAGCTGGGGATCCTACAGCAGCCCAACGTGCCCATTGGTCTATTATGGGTTCGTACTCAGTGGGGTGGGAGTGCCTATGCAAATAAAATCAGCCCCTGGAGTGCTTTGCCACAACTCACCACCAGATGTCAGGGTGGAGCTCATCCTGACTCTGCTTACATATAATTATTATATAATTATTTGTTACCTGTTTATGTGACGTTAGAAACTGCAAGCCAGGTTTTTTGTGCAAAAGGTGTTCCATGTCTGCTAGCATCCCTTGGTTAAGTAACACTTAGGAAACAAAACATGCAATTTAGAAAGAAAGGCATTGAAATAACGCAGGAATATACCAATATCTATCTATCTACTTATATATGTATGGCTCTCCTCAATGTGGTATTTGAGCACTTAACACACATTTATGAATTCTTCCTCTCAATACGCATATAAATAAGGAAGTGTTATTATCCCCCTTTTGCAGATTGAAAACAGAAACTCAGAGACGGTAAGTGATTTGCCCAACAGCATGCCAGTGACTAAACTGGGAATTGAACTTAGTGCCTCTAAATTCCAAAGCAGCGCCTTTATCATCCTCCATAAGAACGAAGGGAATTTTAACACAATGATTTCAATGCAGAGATAGAAAAAATATTGAATTTTAAAAGGAGTGATTGAGTTTCTTAATCTGAAGTGCAGACTAGATTTTCTTGAGAGGGACATGTAAGATAAAGTGTCATCTTTCTCAGTGATGATTACCAGTGCTACATTATTCTTGATTCTCTGTGCATTCTCTGATGGATATATAATAGCTTTGTGGCTCCTTCTTTTAATTTATTTTAAATAGAAACATGATTTGATCTATTTGATGTTTGTTTTGTTGGTTTTGTGTGTGGATAAACGTTAGTGAGCATGCTAATAAAAGACTGACAGTATAAGCAACTGTCAACTGTTGTGTAAATTCTCTACCTGTCAATTCATCCCAGCTCCAACTTAAATTACATTTTACCAAGATTTAATTTGAATAGGAATAAATGAGATTTTATTTAAATGAAAAACAAATGATATGGTTGTCACTGCACTGGGGGGATATTAGAAGTGCTGTGTGAGAAGCAACCTAAGCAGATCATCAAAAGGGGAAAAAACATGTTCCCAAACCAAAGCCTTCTCCCTCCCACTCCTGTTATGTTTTTTCTGTTTTTTGTTTTCTTTTTTTATGACAAAAATGAAGCTGTTGTTCATTAGTCACTGGTGCTGACATAGGATTGCATAATTAAATACAAATTCTCAGGTCATACTTTTGATTTTGACTGTCAAAGAATGGAACCCAAATTTTAGTTCTCAAAAGATTCCAATATGAGATCAAAATGTCTTTAACAACATATAGGAGAATGTGGAACTTTGTGGGTGTGACGTTACCTCTTACCATCTTAGCCCACCCTATACCTCCACTTTCTTTCTTAATATGCAACCAATAAGCAGGCTGTCACTCTCACAAGTTTTATTTGTCTCAGGTCAGATGGCAGGCTGATGGTTTCTTCAGAGGTGTCAGACAGTTCCATATCCCTTGACAACAGACCATAGTCATGTTTGGTCTGTAATTGGGTTTTTAATATCCAATTAGGCTACAAAGGGGAAAAGATTCAGAAAATAAATGTAAATTAGGTGCCAAATTCTTCCTTCACTGATACCCAGGAAAGCCCATTGGCTTCCACATGGGATAGTAAATGTAGCCAAAGAGAAAAACTGGATAGGTGTAGCCAATAGGAAAATGTGGCCCTTAATATTTAAACATACCACTTCCCCATAAGACGCGGGTCTGTGAA
Organism: Macrochelys suwanniensis; assembly: GCA_033296515.1. Lineage (NCBI taxonomy): Eukaryota > Metazoa > Chordata > Testudines > Chelydridae > Macrochelys > Macrochelys suwanniensis. Next base: position 50,343,312 of record CM065781.1, read on the forward strand.
CTTGTACATTAAACTTCATTTAAATCTATTACCTCTCAAATGGCGGTGCACTGGTGAAACTGAGAGTAGAATGTGGTCCTTAAGGCACAGGAGAAAGCTCACTTCCTTCTAACTGAATATCTGCTTTTCTCCAACACTAAAAAGCAGCATTGAGTGTCTATTCCAAAACTGAGTTTCTCCCTTTCTGGACCCTAAGACTTATTTGTAACAGCTTATGTACTCTCAAAGCTGTCTCCTTTCAACCACTTGTTTTAGTAGATTCAGGAAATATACTGGTGACTTAAGCTTTCCCATCCTGGTTGGTCACCTTATGTATATCTCCACATCACTGCCCTCAAACATTTATATTTACATAGATATCACCCAATCATCTTTGCCATCAGCACTTTTAGGGCTCTGAGTAGTGAGGAATTATTTTAAAAAAATAAACATTCAAGTAGCCACATTATACTTCCAGCTTGGTGGGAGACAGGTCAGAGACAACTAATTATATTATATTCTCAGTTAAGCAAATCTGAATTGCAAATCTCATTTAAGACAGTTAAAAACATAGGTACCTGTAAATCAATGATGACCTTGTTTAAATGTCTCATTGAGTTGTTTGTTTTTTAAAAAGGCTTTTATACTGATTGGGCCAGATTATGTAGCATTCACTAAGGCTGCTTTGAACTGTTCCAGTAGCTGGCTGTATGTTACCTCTCCTCACAGCTTCTGACATATTGAGAGTGATGCTATTGGAAAGGATGGTTGACCAGCAGCCACTGTATCTAGTCAATTCCTGGCTACTGGAATGGCCCATGGTGCAATCATCTTTACTTGCTAATACATAATGGGACCCAGTGGCTAGAAAAAATGAAGTATTTGTAACTTTAGAAAATGATGCAAACGTTACATTGCACAGGTCTAATATAGCTCTTCAATAATGTATCCTACATTAGTGTTGGATGCATTGCTTGTTCGTCATGCTAAAAGCACATACTCTGGGTTAAATCTTCTGTCTGGCTCTTCACTTTATTCAGAATGACTAATGCATGGGACACAATGAAATATACTTATTGTGTATGACTATCAGAAAACTACAAGGGGGTCTCTCTGATAATGTATTACCCATGTTCATTTTTCCTTGTGAGTGTATACATGTATGAAAATAGAGGAAATGTTTATATGAGCATGCTCTGAAACCATCTGCCTAGCCCTGTGTTGCTCACTGTTTTCTGCCTCTGTCACTCTTCTCTGCTTTTCTGAAACTTCATGGTAATGTTGTGAGTATATCTATTTATCTTTGATGAATAATTAGCATTTGCATAACTGCTGGTAATTTGATGTTTCACCCATACTGACTTCAAATTGATGGGAAATGGTTTTCATGAATTTCAACAAAAAGTGCTTTGTGAAAAAAGTGCTCTGCATTACTCATTTTTTTCTGCATACATAACACAATAATTGCGCAGAACTGGGTCAAAATTTGCCTGTAAATCAGGCCTGAAGTCCTTTCTTTAATGTTAAAAAGAAAATCCCCTTATTTTGCACTGGAAATATTTACTTTTCTTAACCATTAAATTAAATTAAATTAAATTTAAAGTTGATCTAGGACAGGATCCATGTGCCTTCCGTACCTGAAAATATTACCTTTTAAAACCAAGTAGCCATATTCTGTCACTCCAGGAAGAGCTGACCCAGATAGCGATAATTCTGTGAGTGGCGTCCTAATATTAGCTATTCATTTTTCCCTAATACTACAATATATGTTTATGGAGCATGACTTTCAAAGGGTTTTAAGTATAGAAATGGCTTTAAAAGTGAGGTCCCCATTGCCTCTCATGAAGACTAGGAAAAGAGTTTGGGTGCAAATTCCTGTATACAACTTGTCTTATGTAGAATCTGTTCCTATGATTAAATCAATTACCCCTTGCACACAGACATCATTCTCATTATTATTTATTATTATCATCATCATCATTTGTATTACAGAACAACTGTGATGGGCACCTCATTGTGGTAGGCACTGTACAATACTTGGTAACAGCAGGATGCAATCCCTGCCCTGAAGAGTTTACAATTTAAAATAGACTAAGTCTGGAAGGGGAAAAGTCACAAGGCAGCAAAGTGACTTGCCAAAGGTCATGTAGCAAGTCAGTGGCACAACCACAAATAGAACCAAGATCACTGAACTCCTAGTCAATTACCCTGTCAACTGGTCCACACTGCCTCCTACAGATAACATTGCCTTCTATTTTCCAGCTAAACCACATATATGTGACACTGGTAACAGACCTTCAGCTTCAAAACCACATGACTCTGCCACTTGAGTTAAAGGGGAAATTTCTATCAGCTGTTAGTAATAGAGATAGTCAAAAAGTAGAAACAAAATTTGCAACGATGTTAGTCATTTTCTTTCTGTAGGATTCTAAAAGGAATTTTTATATATAAATATATATATACACAAACACATACTCAGATTTAAAAAAATTCAGTTTTTAAATATTGCATTTTTTCAGTATGCATTATTTCATTTTTACTTTTCCACCTAATCCCCACACTTTTTCATGTCTGACCCTTTCTTTTCCTTTTATCATTTTGCTATTAAAAAGGGGGGGGAGGGTTTTAGGGTAGAAAGTAAGAAAAATGATAATTAAAAAAAAGAAATCTAACTCACCACCCCCAAAATAAAATTTAAAAAACCCTGATAAATATTTCATTTGCCAATTTTCTTGTAAAAATGGAACATTCCAAAACAACAAAAAATTGTTTGTGAAAAATTCTAATTTTCAAGAAAGTCTGTTTTCACTTAGGGAGTAGCTATTAAGGTTTAGAGCCATACAGGGCAATACAGTTAAAACGATGACATTTCATGATATCTCTCTCTCTCTCTCTCTCTCTCGCCTCTGTGTTGACAATGACTCACAAATTTCTGCTCTTCTGTCTGTGCTCATATCTCTGCAGCATCTGCAGAAGCAGAATGGGGTTTCCCACTTTTTCAAATCAAACATATTAAAAACTAAATACGTCTTCCCACCAGTATTTCCTGTCTTCTCCACTTTCTTCAACACCAGTGATAATTCCACTCCCCTCCTACTCACTCAAGGCTGCAACCAGGGGTTGTCTCCCTTTCATAGACTTATAAATTTTAAGGCCAGACGGGACCATGGTAATCATCTAGTCTGACCTTGTGCACATCACAGACCACAGAACCCTACCCACCCACTCCGGTAATAGACCCATACCCTCTGTTTGAGTTACTGAAGTCCTTAAATCATGATTTAAAGACTGCAAGTAGCAGAGAATCCACCATTTACTCTAGTTCAACCTAGCAAATAACACATGCCGTACGCTGCAGAGGAAGGTGAAAAATCCCCATGGTCTCTGCCAATCTGATATGAAGGAAAATTCCTTCCCAACTCCAAATATGGCGATCAGTTAGACCCTGACCATGTGAGTAAGACCAACAGCCAGAAACGTCTGTCCTCATACCCGTGTTCTTGCAAACTCATCACATCTCACTCTATAAACTTTCTTAAACCTGCTCTCATTTTTCCCATCTCCACTGCATAACTACTACCAAACATTCTTTCTACCTTGGACTACAGTGCAGCATCTTTCAGGTTAACTTCAATTGGCACCGTCAGCTAGAGTTGGATCTGTTTGCCCACTGAGATATTATTGAAGGCATTAAGACTGCTCTAAATTATTAGCTGGATTAGTCCCATAGTAACCACTCTGTTAGCTGAGGATCAGATGGAGTACTGTGTGCTCTCGTCCCATCCTACCCTACCCTCAATGCTCCAATGCCAGAGAATGGTGGAGTGGGTGGTAGGAAGCTGGCTATGATGACTACACCAGGAGAGGTTTCCTTTTCCACTGCCTCTTTGGGTATGTCTACACTGTGATAAACGGCCAGTGGCACTAAGTCTAGAGCCTGGGTCAGCTGACTCAGGTTCACAGGGCCGAGGCTGTGAGGGTATATAATTGCAGTGTAGACATTTAATCTCAGGCTGGAGCCCAGGTTCTTAGACCCCACGAGGGGGCAGGGTCTCAGAGCTCAGGCTCCAGCCTGATTCCAAAGAACTACACTACAATTCTATAGCCCTGCAGCTGGAGCCTTGCGAGCCTGAGTCATTTGTGCCCCGGCCTTTTACTGCAGTGCATACAAACCTTTTAAGGCCAGAGTAAGAATCCTATTCATGGCAGATTTCATAAAAAGCTAATATAAGAAGAGCATGAACATGGAGAACTGAAATTCAATTTATAATTCACCTAAGCTGTTTGTGAATGTTTTTTTACCCATTATTCATCAGCTCCACTTTTGGACAATTATAATTGCCTGCTTAAAACAGTGTAATAATCTCAGTGTGAACTTTTGACTCAGCCATTAGACTGAATGCCAAAATGCAGAAACAACTAAAAAATCCAAGCAGTAGTGAAAGGGCCTTGTAAAAGGAAGTGGTGGCCCAGAATGCAGGAGTAAGTGGAAAAAACCCACTATAGTAGTCTGATGGCATAGATAGGGCCCTACCAAACTCACGGCCATGAAAAATGTGTCATGGACTGTGAAATTTGGTCTTCCCCCATTAAACTGGTCTTTTGTGTTGCTTTTACCCTATAGTATACAGATTTCTCGGGGAGAAACCCAACGTTTCTCAAATTGGGGAGTCCTGACCCTAAAAGGAGTTGCAGAGGGGGTGTCACAAGGTTTTTAAGGGGGTGTCGCGATATTGCCACACTCTCTTCTGTGCTGCCTTCAGAGCTGGGCAGCCAGAGAGTGGTGGCTGTTGGCCAGGCACCAAGCTCTGAAGGCTGCGCCCAGAAGTAAGGGTGGAGATACCATACCATGCCTCCTTTACTTCTGTGTTGCTGCCTTCAGAGCAGGGTATCCGGAGAGTGGTGGCTGCTGACTGAGGGCCCAACTCTGCAGACAGCAGCACAGAAGTAAGGGCGGCAATACCATACCAGGCCATCCATACTTCTGTGCTGCTGCTGGCGGTGGCGCTGCCTTCAGAGCTGGGCTCCCAGCCACTGCCACCAGCTGCAGCGCAGAAGTAAGGGCAGCAGTACCGCAACCCCCCTACAATAACCTTGCGACCCCTCCACAACTCCTTTTTTGGTCAGGATGCCTACAATTACAATACCATGAAATTTCAGATTTAAATGGCTGAAATAATTACATTTGCCATTTTTAAAATCTTATGACCGTGAAATTGACCAAAATGGACCATGAATTTGGTAGGGCCCTAGGCATAGAGTAACTGACCCCACTGCAGGTTGTTGCAATTAAGATTGCCCAGTTCTATGGTACACCAGCTCCCTCTAGCTATCTGGTAATGTACTCTGTATACCATGAGCTCAGAGGCAAGTGTTTTAGGTGCTCCAAGTACCCAACTCTTCAGACTCTAGCTCTGCATGGGTTCCTATAAAAACTCGCATACTGAGTAACAGATGATTACTTAGGGCTTGTCTACACTACTGCGTGGGGTCGATCTAAGATACGCAACTTCAGCTATGTAAATAACGTAGCTGAAGTCGACGTACTTAGATCTACTTACTGCGGTGTCTTCACTGCGGTAAGTCGACAGCTGACGCTCTCCCGTTGACTCCGCTTGAGCTTCTCATTCTGGTGGAGTACCTGAGTCGATGGGAGAGTGGTTAGCGGTAGATTTATCGCATCAGTGCAAGATGCAATAAATCGACCCCCTGCTGGATCGATCACTGCCCGCTGATCTGGCGGGTCGTGTAGACAAGCCCTTACTAGGGTTTCTAGAAACTAATAGTTCCTAACTCATCCTCTAGAGGCAGTCCAGGACAAGGTATAAAGGTAGGTCTCGTTGGGGTCCCCTCCACACTATTCTTCTGCTGTGCACATGCAGGTGTCCTCACACCTCCTGCTTGCAGGCCACTGTGCTGTATCCTCTTGTTGCTGCTACTACTGGCCTTTTCCAGCAACTGGCTACTTGCCTGCCAGTCTCTTAGCCTTTTCTTTTCAGCTTGAAAGCTGTCTGGTAATTGTCCTTCTTTCTTCTGACAGCTCACAGGCTGCTGCTACTCCTGCTCATGCCCGGCTTCTGGCACTTTCCTGACCCCAGTCCTCAGGGCCCTGACTTCAGATTGTTATGTCATTTTCCTGTTTTGTGGGGATTATTGAGCTCTCTACTGGCTGGGTGTGGAACTGGATAACAGTGCCTTTACTGGCTAGCTCTTTTCCCTCCATTTCCACCAGGGGGAGGGCAGGTACCCAGTAAAGAGCCAGGAGAATCATTACAATTACATAAATGTGACTGCACAGAATGGCTGTAGCCTTGGGACTACCTAGTTTACCCTATACTATAGATTCTACCCATGCTAGATGTTGTTAGATGTTTGTCTGCTTGTATGTGTTCTCCCTGTGTGCTGCCCCAGCTCTGTGCAGACAGTCAGCACAGCAGACCTCAAGTGAACTGCCCAATGACCACAAGATCTGTTAAGGTATGAAGGTGCCAGGCCAGGTTATTTGTCAACAAAGCACAGTAATAGCACCTGGTAGACTCTATGAGGATACTAAGACATGTATGCCCGTGACAATTGACGCAGCTGGACTTTCCATTCCCCCCTCTGCTGGACAAAGATACTCCCTCTGAGGTATATCTTTATACCCTGATACAAACAAGTTAGTACGGCCTATGACATAGTTAGTTACTTCCCCCTGACGTGGTTGTACATGTTGATTCAATCAAAACATTTCTATTACATACTTGTCATCCTGACCTTATCTTTTAAGAGGGGTTAGTGTGTTCCTGTTATCCTTGGGAATGTTTTGGTACCATCCTTGATATCAGGATGTTCTGGAACCACTTGATATCGGGATGTGTTTGCATGAGTATTCTGTGACTAGCATTTCTTAGGAATGTCTATGTCTGCAATATTGGCCCTGTTCTTGCCAGATTCTGTGAGCAGATCCTGCCTCATACCAGGCCTCTGATACAAATACTTATGTTTCAGGCTCTCTTCCTACTACACCAGCATTCATTACACTCAGAGTTAGTGTTTCAGTGATGTGATATTTTAAGTTAACAGAGAATTATTAGAGAATGCTACATTGTAATAGATTATGAGGCAGTGACTATTCTCCTATTAGTAGTATGGTATGTAGTGAAGTTGTATGCATGGTATGTAATGAAACTAAATTACTTCTGTTAAACATTTCCATTGTTTTGATGCCATGATCCATTGTATTTTAGTGGATTATCTAAGTATCTGTGTTGGATTTTCTAGAAGTTTCTGAGTTGGTTGGCTGTTTTTCTATTTGTCACTTTAAGCAACTGTAGAGCTATCCAATTGCAATTGTACATAATTTTCCTCAGGGTATATTTTTTTCTCTGTCCATTTAATCTAATCAATGTATCTGGTATGATTACCCAATGTTGACATTTGAAATGGTGACGTGGGTGACTCTCTATTCGGGTGATATCACCATGTCCTTTCACAAACATAACCAAAGAACTATTAGATGCAGTTGGTAATTAACTATCAGCTGCATCTAGATTCAAATGGGTGACCTAAAAGCAAGATTCTATAACTCAACACTAATTTCCTGAGCTATTTAATACCCTTGATTGGGTGTAGTCGGCATTTGCTACTACTGCCCAGAGGCCTCACCACATTGGCACACCCTGTCCTATGGAGGTGCCCTGTTGAAAGGGAAGAGCAATGAGTTCATACCTCCAGAGGTGCCTAAAGAAGCCTCCCAGGACAAGCTGTATGCAGAACCAACAAACGTTGTTGCTCTAGCACCTAGAAGGGACAGGAGCTCAGTTAGCCAGATAAAATGGGCTGGCTGCTTTTACTAGGGGCCAGAGCAGGGAAGGAAGGTTCTCCCTGCCCTACCCCAGGGAACTTGGCCCAGTCAGGGACTCAACCTTGACAACACTGGCCTTGGAATGTCTATAAAGGGCTAATTTTTATATTTTGGTCTTTAAAGCCCAGGTGGCTATTTTGAGTTAAGATTACAATTGTCTTCTATTAACCCTGGAAGAGGACTGGACTGACAGCTGTGGTACTGGAGGGCTAGGCCATGGAAGCAGACCACTGCAGAACCAGAACACAAGGGGATATGGGGGCAAAAGAGGCAGAGTCCCTACAATGCCATGCCCTGACAAGGGAGTACTCTGGTGGTGAGTGCACTCTATAACACCTTGTTTTGATTCTTTATTTCTGCTTGGAGCCATTATTAGTTAGCATGAGCTGAGATTGCATTATTATATGCAGTAGATGGCATTCCATTATTTTTAACATGGAAATAGGGCAATCTTTTGGTTCTCTGTCTAGTTGCTTAATTGAAATTCATCTTGGATTACTAGGAATAGACTTTAATCCAAGAAAACCTGAATTGCTATTGATCAATACAGCACACTTTGTGGAGAAAGCTGTGTTGGTCCTGCCATATGTTTAAGAGGGCTAGATCTGGTTTCAAATTTTGAAAACAACCTTGATGTTAGACTTCTGACTTGATATCCTAAAAAACTGTCACTCTAAATTAGTCTAATACAGTGGTTCTCAAACTTTTGCATTGGTGACCCCTTTCACATAGCAGGCCTCTGAATGCGACCCCCCTTATAAATTAAAAACACTTCTTTATATATTTAACACCATTATAAATGCTGGAGGCAAGCAGGGTTTGGGGTGGAGGCTGACAGCTCACAACCCCCCATGTAATGACCTCACGACCCCCTGAGGGGTCCCGACCCCCAGTTTGAGAACCCCTGGTCTATTAGTTCAAGCATATAGCCAGGTGTTCACTTTTTACAGTAGATGTTGATATTTCACTCATGATTTTACAGACTTGATTATTCCATTGCCCAAGTTTGCATTCTAAATGTAGTTAGCCACCATTTTTATGACAGCTTCTAAAGATAACATAGCTATACTTTTCACATGGCCAAATGTTTCTGATTATAATAAATACTACAGTGGTGGGAGCGATAATAGCCAGATGATAAAATACAGCCTTGATGTGTTACTGTTCCACCTGTCTTATAAGTCTCTCTTTACAGGAATTCAGTGGGATGTATTTTGCATGGCAGAACATCTGAATAATAGGTGGATCTTTAAAGCATCAGGACTGTACTAATTACATCCCCATGGAAGAACTAGCTGATGTTAACACTTTTCTTGCAGTTTAGCATGGACAAAGCCATTCATGACCAAAAACGTATTTATTTGAGCTTCATATAGTAAACTGTATATCAACACCAAGATCTGGATGAGGCCCCCTTTTAGGCCCAGTAAAAATCTTGTTGACTTCTCTGCTACTGGATCCAGACCTCAAGCAAGTGCACAACTTTGTGTGCATACAGTTATTTATTTATACCGGCTGGGCAGTTGGATGCTCATCTACACTCTGTGGGTACAACTATGAGCCTTGAAAAGAAAGAAAGTTACCACTTTTGCTTTCAAAATCATCTGTATGTGTAAGAGTGGGTGTGCAAAAGCAGCATCTTTCTGACCCTCTGGACCAGTGGTTCTCAACCCATTTACCATTGTGGGCCACATATGCAGCTCTCTATTTCTATGTGGGCCTCATCCACCGAAAATATATACTATCTGTATGGCCCTGAGGATGTCACATGGACCGCAGCTGTGTGCTCATTGGGCTGCAAGTGGCCCAGGGGTTGAGAACCACTTCTCTGGACCAATAAATACTTCTCGGTAAAGTTAAAATATAACATCACTGAAACACTAACTCTGAATGTAATGAATGCTGGCATGGTAGAATCTGTGGTGTGGGGTAAAGTAGGCAGTCCCAAGGCTAAAGCCATTCTGTGCTGTAACATTTATGCCACACCAAAAAAAGAAAATTCAAATCACACAAAAATATATTATATTTAAAATCCATCCAAAATATTTTACCACAAACAAGTCCATGTGCTAAGGAAAAATCCTCTGAGAAATCTCTTTCTAGGCAAACCTCCGAAAAGGGTAATTAATTGTAGGGAATGTCTTTGTATAATGTATCTGACACCCCTCCCCCCCCGGCCCCCGACCCCGACCCCTCTCTCTTGGAAATGCTTTTGGGGAAAACCTCTCCAAACAAACCCCTTGCAAGGAAACTATTTCAGAGGAAGGAAGGGAGAGGCTTTCTCAAGGATGCCTCCCATAAGTGAGTCCCTGATAGTTTTGGGAGTGAGGCTTTTATAACTGCAGGCAAAATAAAAAAAAAAACCAGATGAACTAAGGACTTGCTTACACGATACAGTAATGCACACCAGTGGGAGGTGGATTCTAAAGCGCACAAACATGATGCATACTAACTGGCTGTGCAGACGCTGCTGACACGCATTAAGTTCTATAGTGTGTGTTAACGTAGTAATGTTAACACACATTAAGCAACTTTTAACACACGTCACCGGGGTCTACGCAGGCCAGTTACTGCACATCATAGTGGTGCGCTTTAGAATTCACACCCCACTGATGAGCATTATTGCTCAGTGTAGACAAGCCCATGTCTTCGTGTTAGTCCATCACAGTTAGGCAGAACAGAATCCTTTATAAATCTGGATCCAGCTGCTCTTTCCCTTCCTCTGGTTCACAGGGGATTATTTAGCCTAGAATCCCAGCTACTGCATCTGAAGGTTACAATTTTGCCAACTCGGGCATTTCTTTCAGATTGTAAATATGTTGGTTGTTTAAAAAATTGTTGTCCCCTTCTCTAAAATAGGAGTTGGTGTTGGAAAGGCTAACAAAACATTACTATAATGATTGCTGCTGCTATATTATGCAAAAGCTTTCCTATAAATGGAAATCCCAAAATAAACTGTTTTCTTCTCATATTAAAATTTCCTTTCATTGGGGTAGTTTACATAAAGAAGTGGCTACCTGGGGATATACTTTGTAATTAGGAGCTATATAATTTTTGTGGTTTTGCTGTTTCTTGAAATATCAAATGAACTGAAATCAGATGAAAGAAGTTTACTTTCCCCCAATAACTAAGAGACAGAAAGCCCCTTCCAAGTTTGTCATTTAAATCCCAACTGTGCTGTTGCCTTTAACCGTCAAGACAGCACATTTTGTAAATTAAACCAATAAACCAGCAAACATAAAAGAAACAAATCTCATAATTGTGGATTTCAATTAAAGAAAGGAGGATCAAAGCAAACATTCTGCTTGAAATTGCACAGCTGCTATCGACACAAAATGAGAAGAAACTTCTCCAGCTAGACATAATTTTGTAAAGGGGGGGAGAAAAGCCCAAAGCCTGCAGTAGGACAGATTGCCCATGCTCCTCACGTCCCAATCAGTAATACAGAAATATTGAGTAATAAATTCCCTGCCTTTCCTGATCTGTAAAAACTCCCACCATCTGTGAAAGACAATTTATAACAGCCTTAGTATTAAGATTTAGTAAACAGATAATCACAAGCATTGTGCCAAGTAGTGGCTACATTTTGAGAAAAGACATAAAACAAAATAATTAGTAACACCGAGACCCCTGTACTCCAAATTATCAAGCAACTGAAACAACTAATTTTGATTGCAGGGTTTTTTTTTTCCTTCTCCCTTCAGCCACGGAGAAATGCTGGAGATTGCACACAATTCAGCTACATCTGTGGGCTGTGTAGGTAGGCCTCATCCTAATGTGCTGAATTATTATTGATGGCTGAGGCAGTTCTGCTCTGCTGGTGAACCAATAATGTCAAGGCAGTACCTGCAAGATTAATTATAGGAGAGAATGGGCTATGGTTTCCAGGGATTGAGGCATTAATAGAGACTGAGCATTAGTTTCAAGGGATTCAACAGACAGCCGAACAAATGCCTCAGACAATGTTATACATGCTAAATCCTGGCACTTACCTCTTAACAGCATTAAAAAGTTTAGAACAATTGTGTTTAACTGGGAGGTACAAAGCATTATAAAATAAAAAATAGACAAGTCACTACACAAGTTACAAAAACAACCTAGGCTAGATAAATACATGCAAGCATATTGCTGTCTGTGATATATAGAAGGGAAAGGTGACACAGTAACTATTCCCTTTAGCACTAGTGAAAAAAGAAGTCTTATTTCTTGGTAACTAATTGTGCCTGTATTAAAAAAAATCTGATACAATTCTAAACATGGTGTTACAGGTTGGTTCAGAAATGAGGAAAGATTTTTTGGCAGTTTTGCAAAACCATTTCTCTTGTATTGCCGCAGTAGAAATGGATACTTCATGAAGCCTTTTAGCTATAGAGAAGTGAGGATATGCAGCTAATGCACTGCAGCCATAGCAACAGCAACATAAAATTTCAGGCAATACCAAGGTACGTGCTACAAATTTTAGGCGATATAACTCCTACTCTGACCTCTCCCTTAAAATATAGGTGTAGAAACATGCTGGCTTGTTTTATATAGTTTATCAGAAAGTAATAGTGCTGTGTTCCATGCAATATCAAGGTTATCGAGATTCTGAGATATTAAGCACTCAAAGTCATGTGATACAGAGTTACAGTTGAAAGATTAGTTGCAGCTCTCCCACTAGTGTTTTTGCCTTAGAACACAGCCTGTGTCTGTGTAATTTGTTATCCAGAGTGGCTAGGATTTTCAAAGGCACCTCAGAGATTTGGATGCCGAATTCTCAATTTGTGTCCAAATCCCTGAGGTCCCTTTGAAAATCTCAGCCTACTTGTGCAATACATTTGACAAACTTGACAGTTTGAGCCAAATATTGAAAGAATCCTAAGATTAACACACAACAGAGATTGAGATGGTCCTGCATTCTAAACCACAGTAAGATGGAACTGATCTGAAAAAAATAATTGAAAAAGCTTCACTTCACTGATTTTGCAGTTTTATAGCTGTAAAATACAACACTGATTTTCTTCCAATTTGGCCTGTCCTTAACTGGAACAGCCTTATATCTGAGATCTCTTAATGATAAAACATATTGTATTGTATAATGATATGTGGTAGGAACTGACAAATAATTTATAATGATATAAAGATTATATTTTCAGCTGTATGTACAAGTGGAAGGGGAAGTACTAAGGAAATACAGTTAAACCGTATCCCTATACAGTCATCTTTTGCACCTAAATTGCATTTTCTTAGCTTTTGAGTACTTGCTTTCACAGTATCAGCATGCATTTTCCAGTTCTTGCCTGGACTATAGAGACAAGGATAAGTGAGCCCGAAGCTCGGACTTTGCAAATCTCTCAAACTATTTATGGGCTTTGCATACCTAATGAGAGGGCAGAAACAGAGCTGGCCAGAGGGCAACAATTCATTTCACAACAACTTTTGAGGTTTCAAAATTTGGTTTGGTTCCACATTTGAATGAAAAACCAAACCTTTTCAATGTTTTAGCAAAACAGAATTGTGCTGAAATGTCTGTTTTCGGACTGAAAAAGTCAAGTTATTGATTGGGGCCTCTAACTCTGGACCTCAGAAGCTCTCCAGTCAAAGAAAACTTAGTCAAAATCAGGGACTCCTTGAAATTTGCCTTTGACAAAACATCCTATTTCAATGAAAATACATTTAGTTGAAAACCGTTCCAACCAGTCCTAGTCACAAACCACTTTTCCCCACTATATGTTAAAAACATTTTAATCTAAACTGGTTCAGTTTTGTTGTTTTGTTGATTTTTTACAAACAAACAAAAACCCACAAAGGGCTACAGGGAGCCTTTGATCAGTGTCCAATTCCTGAATATGGAACAGCGTATAGCTTCCCTGTCCCAGGGGGAGACTTAGGAAGGAATTATAACTCCAAGACCATTGAACTTCACGGGGCTGAAATCTGGATCCAGGACAGGTTTTAAATTTTGCAGCTTGTTCCCATCGCTATTTTATGTTGATTTTGAGCTAAGCTGCTCATCTATCATACATGATCATCAGTTTCTTATTGTATGTCACAAACAAAACTATTCCTAAAGTGTAAACAGAATGGCTGGCAGCACAGTGTGTGTTTCTGTGTTTGATACGATTCTGAAGAAAGGCTCTGCAGAAGTGATTAATTACTTGAAAATGTCACATTTTCCACCATTTATGAGTAAAAAGAAGTGCTGTGGGTATCTGTCTCATTATCTGGCATTACATTATGGAAATGTAAAGACGCACGATGTAACTCTATTTTATATGACAGCACCAGGCTTCTCAAAAGTCTCTTTAATCTCATATCAAAAATATTCCATGCCACTCCTCAACCAGGTATTGCTCTTTCATAAGTGTTTGGGTTTCAACACAAAATCATGCTAAATCTCAACCAGTGAATTTGAAAACTGATTTTATTCAAGGCCTCAAAAATGTATAGTTTTAGACATACTTTTATGATTCTTTTTAGCAGCTGCACTTTAATTTTGTGTAGGAGTTTGAAAGGCATTCAGACTGAGGCAAATATGTGAAGAGAGCAGTTAGATTTCAGCGTCAGTCCCAGTGTAAACCCTAGGGTTGTGTGAGTAGTTTGAAAGAAATTAGCCCATTTGAACTGTTCTTATTCAGTTTCATCAAATGACATTAGAATATTAAGAATTTGACTCAAGTGACACAATATCAAGTCATTATGGAATCACACTTGCAATGCATCATCATCACATTTTAACAAGAGACAGTCCTAAATCAGACCCCCAGATCTTTGGATCTCAATTTTGAAATCAGAGCCCAGTATGATTTATGACACCACCTCAGGAGAACCTGTTCTTTAAAAGCTTATCCTCAGCACACATGTGACACTAGAAGGCAAGGGGCATAACAGCATCAAACCCTTGGTCGTCAAATAAACCCAAAATGCAAAGAGAAGGTGGCCAGCCACTTTTTCTTGGAGCATGGGATGTTCTGTGTGCTTGTTATAATTTGATGGCTTTTATTTTGCAACATCACATGGTGACATGTTATTAATATTATCCTGTTTGGTTCTTCACTCCTCCGAACTTTGAAGTTAGACACACACACACCCCAACTCAATCCAGAATGTAAATCTCTCTTGGTTCACATATGGAGCAGTGTGAAATACTGGAATATTCCCACCACACAATTTCCTGCACGTGAAGATTGTGATGATCTAGCAGGGCCAGTGACTGATTTGTCAGATATATGCTCAGAAGTGAATCTGGGAGCCCTATAAAAATAGTTATGTGGTAATTAGAAGGGAAGAGAATCTCTGATGGGGGTGAAGCTCTGTACTGAGTAGCTAAAGAGAGAGTTTTCTTCCTCTTTTATGTGTTTGTAAAAAACATGTTTTTACAACTGATTAATCCTTAAACCTGCAAATCTAGCCTTTGGAAAAATACTCTTTTGTAAAGTCTTTAGAAGTGTAACATGCTATTCTTCTTCATTAGTTTTAGGGAATCTCCAAGTAGTCTGTAAGCATTACCGGGAGAACTTATAGGCCCCAGTCCTTCCCTGAGAACCATACAGTTGGACCACTGCATGTACAGAGAACCATACTGACTTTGGTGGGGCTCCACTCACATGGCTCTCAGTGCAAGGTCGAGGCCATAGCATGAACATAAATACTTTCCCAGGAAACTGACTTAGCTGAGCAAAGAACGATGTATTTGAAATAATAAGTGTAAAATAGTGTGAGGAAGGCATTAATTTTCTGTATGTCAGCACATGATGCCAAACAGGAGTACCAAAATGTGATATCTGTATTTAGCTCAAAGATCCTAGAGCCCGGGCTCCAGCCCAAGCCTGAACGTTTGCACCTCAATTAAACAGCCCTGTAGCCTGAACCTTATGAGCCTGAGTCAGCTGACATGGGCCAGCTGCAGGTGTTTAACTCCAGTGTAGACATACCCTGAGAGGCATATTGTATTCATTTAGAGAAAATAAATGGGCCAAAGGTGTTAACAACCCAGTCACTGTCCAACATTAAACAGTATTAAACAAGGTTAGGGGTTTGGCATACAGAGACCTCTCCCTGTTTAATACCATGGCAAACACATCATTAAAAATCCTTTTAACATTTTATTAAAGATACAAAAAAGAAGGAAAGACAGTCAAAGCATTTGGAATGTCAAGTGTTACATAAGGCTTCCATTTTAACAACATTTTTTGTTCCCTTTCCCTTCAGCTGGACAGAGTTTTAGAAGGAAACCTCCCCCTCCTTTGTTTGACAGTCTCTGAGATGGTATCAGAGATGGTAATAACTGTCCTTTTGGGAAAACGAGAAAAAGTTAATTGAGATGGGTGGGAGCTGTTGTTGAAGTTTGAGACATCTTTCTGACTCCTCTGATGCCTTCTCTCTTCACTCAGGAGTCGAGATCAGTCACCCACCCCAGTCTCTCAGCGCTTCACCACAAGGTGTGTCTTCTCTATAGCTCTCATCCCAGGCCGTATTTGAGTTTCAGCTGGAGCTGATGGTGATGTCGTCCGAGTCCCTCTCTGTAGCTTGGCGTGATCAGCATACCTCTCGGGAGCAGGGTGATGAAATCCCAAGGTCACAGGAAATGGTGAGAGTGGCAGCACGGGTAGTGAAGCTCACTCCAGCAGGCTCCCTCTGCTCTCCTCTATTTTTTCCATACAGTTCTCTTTCTTTAAGGACCCAAAAATGGAGTGATGGATGGAATCCATCCCCTCATTATTTTGTACAACAATTAGGGCTAGTTTCCGACACAACAATCTTGGTTTATTAATTTCTGGTTCCACATCTTCTGCTTTTACCAAACATAATTTCTACATAGTCCTTGAATGTCCATATCAGTAAACTCTTTTGTTTAGCATAATTCAATCTGTCTCCTTTTCGTACCTTTTCCCATCAACAATTGTTATAGGTTATACCAGGCGTATCACCTTTACATTTACATCTACGCATCTTCTTTCCTTCAGTATTGATATGTAAACCAATTCTACCTCTTGTGCTGCATTGAGTAGCTCTTGAATTCATGGTTTAAAAGTGAGCCCTATTTTCACTGAACATTAACTTAATATAGCATATTAAGTTATTTGAACACCATGATGAACAGAGTCAGATTTTCTGAGCACAAAGTCAATTTCTGGCAAGAGATGTGGTAGGAATTTATAGCACAAAAAGGATTAACAGAACAAAATAGCTTTTAATCTCTATCCTCTCTTCCTTCCTCCATGGAATAAATGAAATCGTGCCATCCCCTGACACACCAGCTATTATACTATGGCGCAGATTCTGAGGGGTTATTCAGCACTTTTATAATTGGTACTAAGAACCAGTTATTTCTCTTGTGTGTAGAGAGCTGCTAACAACCAACCTATTACATCCCCTGTTTTTTGTGTGCCAATTTTAAATACAAAGATTTAATGGGGAGTCCCTTGAGTGATTCAACAGCTATGTACATATATGTGAAACTTAGTATTCTTGGAAAATGAAGTAAAATTGTATGCAGCACTGGTTATGTCTAACTGCTGTTGGGTAAAGGAGTCAGTTGCTACATCTTAATCAACAAAAAGAAGGACAGTCTTCTAGTAGAAGTGTCCACCTGTGACATAGGAGTTCTGGTTTCTATTTCTGGCTCTTCCCTGAGCTTCCTGATTAATGTGGAATTCAAAGGAAACTTTAGGAAGGAAGCAAGGCTGTGGACATAGACTCACCTTATCATGTTAGAACACCATGTGTGATGGGTCCGCCATCAAGGCTCCAAGCTCTCCTACTCTCCTGGTCAATGTATTGGCTATGAGGAACGAGTCTTGAGGGACAAATGAAGGGGGAAACAACTCCACATAGTCTCAAAGGGAGGGGGCGGGATCTCAGTGCATTAAAGACTAGGTTGAGGACCCGGGTGAAGTTGGTTCTATGATAGGATGGAAGATGTTGAACAAGTCTTTGATAAATCATGTAGTGGTGGGGTGGGTGAAGACTGAAAAGCCTTCTATGAGAGGGTTAAAAAGCTGTGATGGCAACTAGGTGAACCTTAATGGAGCTCAGCAATAAGCCTGTGGTCTTTAAATTTAGCAAGTAATCGAAGATGTGAGTCAGATGGGATATAGAATGATGGCTGCAGTGAAGCCTGGAAGCATTTCTACTTCTGCGGGTAAGTTTTCCTATCTGTGGGCTTTCTGCTACTGAGCAGCACTGTAGTGAGGCAGTCACCCCGCTCCTGAGCAAAAAGCCTGGGCTGACTGGGGAAGCAGCCACAGCTGTCCCTATAAAAGGACTGTGAGCCAGGTGCTCAGGGAGTCTCTCTCTAGCTCTGAAGAGAGAGGTACCTGGCTGCCTGGAAGCTCAGAGTGCCAGGATAAAGCAGTGCTGGGGAAAGGCAAGAGGAGCTTTCAGAGATCCAGCCTGAAACTTCCCCAGGCTGCAGGCCTTGGGAAAGGTCAAAGCAGGTACTGGGGTTGCAGACGTGCAGCCTGGGCTTAGGCAGAGGCAGCGTGTCCAAACTCCCCTTGCTAGTGATGAGTGGCTATTACAGACTGCAGTCTGCCCCGGTGAAAGGGGGCTAGAGGGTGACTGGCAGTATCCACTGAAGCAAGGTGGGGATAGAGGGTTGGGGGGTTCACCTGGGAGGGGAGACCCAGATTGTGGCTTACTGCTCAGGGCAGCACCCCAAGGTAAAGGGGCACTGCCTGGGGCAGGACCCCAAGGTAAAGGGGCACCGGCGTCTAGGAGGGACATGGGTGCCAGCAGCAAGCGAGACATTGGCCAGCAGAAGGCGCTCCAAGGCTGGAAAACAGCTAATTCCTGGACAACCAGCAGGAGGCACTGTGGCGGTGAGTCTCAACTTATTACAAGCACCATTTGAATTGCTGTGGAACAAATTTGTTCTATACTAGAGAGCCATAAAGACACACCTTGTGGTGATGCACTGAGAGATTGGGGTGGGTGACTCATCCCGACTCCTGGGTGAGGAGAGAAGGCATCAGAGAAAGGCAGAAAGATCTCTTCAGGGACATGAAAACCAGCTCCAGGAACCACATCTGTCTTGGCCATGATGGTGCTATCTGAATGGTTACTAGTTTCTCTTGTTTTAATTTGTTTAAGAACTTGAGTAGTAGAGACATTGGAGGATAAGCATATAGCAGAACATGAGGTCTCATAATGACTTGGGCATCTCCCAATGAAATGAGGCTGTGCTCTCCCCTCAAACAGAATCATATGCACTTTGCATTGGTTGAAGTTGCAAAGAGATCTATCTGCAACTGGGCCCAGATATGGCATATCTCTTAGAATACCTCATTGTTCAGCTTTTACTCATATTCTATCCTGAAATGTCTGCTGAGGGAATCTCTCACTGTGTTGTGTAGTCCTGATAGATAAACTGCTGAGATGTTTATGCAGTGAGATATGCACTGAATCTATAAATTATGGAACTGGTGCATAAGAACCAGGATCTTGCTCTTCCTAGCTGATTGATATAATACATTGCTGCTCTGTTGTCTAGTATTATTCTCATTGGGCGGCCCTTGATATGTGGAAGGCACTGTTGGCAAGCATAACAAACCGTTCTGAGTCCTGAGAGGTCCACTAGCCCTGGGCAGGGTGGTTTTGGAAGTGTGTGCCCCCAACTGTCGGAAGGCATCTGTAGTTATAATTTTCATGGGAGATTTGATTGCCCCCAGAGCTAAGAGAGATTGTACCTCCTGCCTTTAAGAGGTCTTTATGAGAGGGACAGGGAGGGAGGCTGGGAGGGTAATAAGGTGCTGAACTGGATAGAATAGCCTGTAGGAATCACTTCTGAGGTGGTGCGTTCCCAGAAAGGTAGAAAATGGGAGAGACGATCCTCATAAAGATGGGGGTGGGCATAGGTGCAGTTTAAAATCTGGGGGTAGATAGTTCATGACTCTCAGCCAATGGGTCAAAACAGGACTTTCGAGGATGTTGCCAACTGAGAGATTTCTGTAGAGGAGGCCCCTTTCTAAGTAAATCGGAGCTTCTTCCTGGGGGAATTCTGGTGGGCTGATAGTGGACAGAGTGAGACTGTTGAGCCATCTGTGATTTGCTGTATTTTCTTTTTGTTGCAGGTGTATAGATGCCCAAAGATTGTAGCATCTCCCAAACACCTCTAAGGGAATGAAGGGACCTTTCTGTGGCATCACTAAATAGGGTGGGCTCCTCAAGTGGAAGGTCTTCAACAGTATTTTGTACATTCCATGGGGAGACCAGAAGTCTGCAGCCAGGAAGCTCTGTACATGACTACTGCAGTACCCATGGAATGTGCAGCTGTGTCAGCAGCATCAAGCAAGGCCTGGAGAGACTCCTTGGCAACTGTCTGACTTTCTGTAATGAGGGCCTGAAATTGTTCTCTTTGCTGCTGAGGCAGGTGTTCAATAAAATACGATAATTTTGAATAGTCCCTGAAGTCATATTTTGCCATCGGGGCTTGATAATTGGTTACTCTGAACTACAAGGAGGCAAAGGAGTAGCTCTTGTGGCCCAAAAGGTCCAATGGTTTTAGCGCCTCATTAAAAACAGTGTTCAGGAGAATTGGCAGTTTTTAAAGGAGACAAGAAAATGATCTCAATGTATAGGAAAGATAGAAAGTATGGTAAGAGACCACTCTGTCTTTCAGGTTGTGGAAGAGCTCCTGGTTAACTCAAAAAACAGTCCTACAAAAATGGAAATAATGTCAAATTATGAAGGATGAATATTAAAAAAAACCCTACAGAAGCATATAGGGACAAAATTAGAAAGCTAAGGCATAAAACAAGGTTAATCTAGGTAGGGACATAAAGGGTAACAAGAAAAACATTTTACAAATACATTAGAAGCAAAATGAAGACCAAGAACAGAAAAGGCCTATTAATCAATGAGGAGTGAAAGACAGTAACAGAAAATGCAGCAATGGCCGAAGTGTTAAATGCCCTTTTTGTTTCAGTTTTCAACAAAAGGGGTAAGAGTGATCAGATGACTAGCACAGTGAACATCAGTAAAAATGGGGTAGGATCTGAGGCTAAAACAGGGAGAAAAAACTGGTTAGGAATTACTTAGACAAGTTGGATGTCTTCAAGTCAGCAGGGCCTAATAAAATATATGCTAGAATACTTAAGGAACTGACTAAGAGATCTCTGAGCCATTAGCACTTATGGAGGATAGGAGAGATCCCAGAGCACTGGGAAAGGGCAAATATAGTATCTTATCTATAAAAAGGGGAATAGGAACAATCCAGGGAATTATAGACCAGTCGTCTTACTTTTGGTACCCAGAAAGATAATGGAGCAAATAATCAATTTGTAAACACCTAGATGATAATAGGGTGAGGAGGGTAAGAGGGCTTTCCCTTCTCCCCCTCCCCTGGTTCTTGTCACACAGACAGAAAGCAGAAGACTAGAAGTCCGAAGTGCAGGCAATGCAATGGTTATTGGGGTTGGTTTGCAGCAAGCGTGTCCATAACTCTGACACCGCAGAGCCTTATTTCCCAGTGTCCTGTTCTCCCCCATCCTTAGCAGGCATAATTATACCTAAAATGCACGCCCTTGGTCCCACACCTTACAATTTATGGTTATGTTCCATTTTGAGGGGTCATGAGTCTGGGGTCTTTGTACCACCTCTTTTGTATCCCATGGGAGGGTAAGGAATGAGGTTGTGCTACAGTCAGGGACAGGCATTTCTTTGGCCTTTTAGTGTTTTATACCTTCCCCCTCCCAACTGGTTGCTTGACCTTGCCTTGAGATAGAAGTTGAGGCAGTCTTCAAGTGTGCGCTCGTATATTATACTTCCACCATGCCCAGTAATATTTTAACTGTTCTTATCTGTTTCTATTATACTAGCAAACCCATCTGTCTAGGCAGAAGAAATATAGTGTCTTTGTCCTTTGTTTACACATATTAGTAAGAATATAAGTGTATTAAGAATCAAACAGGCAAACAAGACCTAAAATTCTATCTCAGGCAAAAACACAGGACTGAATCCTACACTGTCACTAGCACTACTAACAATGAATAGCAGTCAACATGGATTTGTCAAGAACAAATCATGTCAAACCAACCTAATAGTTTTCTTTGACAGGATAATAAGCCTCGTGGATGGGGAATGGGGTGGGAGGAGGGAGCAGTAGATGTAATAGATCTCAACTTTACTAAGGCTTTTGATACTGTCTCACATGACTTTCAGATAAACAAACTAGGGAAATATAGCCTAGATGAACCTACTATAAGGTTGGTGCACAACTGGTTTAAAACAATATTGAGAGTAGTTATCAATGGTTCACAGTCAAGCTGGATGGCATATTGAGTGGGATCCTACAGGAATCTGTCCTGGGTCTGGTTCTATTCAATATCTTTATAAAGGATTTGAATAATGGCATAGAGAGTACACTTATCAAGTTTGCAGGAGACACCAAACTGGGAGGGATTGCTCTGGAGGACAGGATTAGAATTCAGAATGATCTTGACAAACTGGAGAAATTGTCTGAAATAAATAAAACAAGGACAAATGCAAAGTACTACACATAAGATGGAATAATCAATTGCACAGATACAAAATGGGAAATGACTGCCTAGGAAGGAGTACTGCAGAAAAGGATCTGGAAGGTTATAGTGAATCAAAAATTAAGTCAACAATTAACTCTTAACATAAGGAGCAAATTAGCAACTTCTGTGGGATCTGGAAGGGAGGGGACTGGGTCTCAGAGGCAGCCGAGTCCTTCCTTCCATGCATGTGTCCTTTTTGTTGTATTCTTTTTAGTGTTCTGATGGAGTCCAAAGCCTGTGTACGAGAAAGATGATTCTTTATTGAAGTTAACAACTAGCCTGTAACAGCATGTCTAACTTGGATAGAGAGCTGCTAAAAACAAAAATGAAACCTCTCGGGTAAATGTATCAATGTATTACAGCTGCTAAGGAGAGAGTAAGAAAGAGAGAAATGAATCACAGGCTAGCTGTTAAAGAGATATGATCCTTACATTTTTTACATGCAGATCTCAGACGGGTGATCTAGGTCAAATGACTAAGGAGGGCACATTAGTTTGGATAAAACAACAAACCTGAAACTTTCATCCAAATCTCTAACCAAACTTGAACTGCAGGAGTTTGGAGGGCTTAAAATGTCAGGCTACCATTAGTTTTTTGTTTTATCTTCATTTTCATGAAACTCTGCACTTCCAGGTTCCTGTGAGATGTAGAAATACAAACATACCAATTCCATCCCCAGAAAATTCTAATTTCAATATTTATTTCCATTCTGAATCAAGATGAAAAGTCAAAATATTGATTTTTTTTTCTCCTCACAACAAAAAGGTCTGAAACCATATGATTTTGCAATGTCAAAACATTTTGTTTTGGCTTTCTTTGACACTGAACTGCATCCACCTGATCTTCCACTTTCCCTCCTGGTTTCCCTCAGTTTCAGTGCTTTATGTTCCCAATCTTCTCTATAGGGTGTGCTCCCTGGCCAGACTACATTTCCCTAGATGCACATTGACAGTTCAACCAGGGCATGAGGCAACCAAACTACAACTCCCCTAGGGGACCATGGCATCTCAGTCAGACACAGATGAATGTGGATCTGGCCGAAAACTAAATATCTTGATTCAGTCCAGCAAACTGAAAAGTTTTGATTCGGGAAGACTCATTCTGAAACAAAATATTTTGTCTGAAATTTCCCATGGGGGAAAAAAAACAAATGTTGGCCAAAAAAAAAAAAAAAAAAAAAAAAAAAAATTAAGGAAAATTCCTAACCAGCTCTTCATGGGCCATTATCACAATATTTCTGACCCATATGAAACCAAAGATATCAGAAATTTCATGTCAAAACCTATTCTTACAAAATTTCCTGCTCTATTTTTGGCCCAAATCAAAGCAGATAATCAAAGTTTTTCTTCTCCAAATGCGCAAAGCTTTTGTGGTTAACATGTCACTAGATCAGACAAAGCTGTATTACAAGTATGATAAATGAATTCCTTGCATTTGCTTCTTTCTTTACAGCAATAGGTTCTGTGTGAATTAGACTTCTTTAAATAGTTAAGAGGTTCAGTGCTTGGTACTATAGACAGTATATCAAATTCAAATATCTAAAGAAAGGAAACAGGATTATAATTTTCTAACATGGAGTAAAATCATTTTCAATTAGAGTAGCAAAATTTACAGCTGTTTTGACAACATCTCATTTATATATAAATACAGAGGTAACATAACTTCTTTTAGCAATACAAGAAGATGCTGATAAAATTCTGGTCTTTCAATTGTACACCATATATAAAAGTATGAACACTAAGGTGTAGATCCTCAGCCGGTGTAAATTTTCATAGCTACATTATAAAGTTATGACAATTTACACAGGCTGAGGATCTGCTCCAAACCCCATGCAATATACAGTCTGGTACATACATGGTGAATGCACAGATTTGTCTGTTGCTTCAGATTTTCTTTTTAAAAAACAGCTGAGTATTTTTACAAATAAAAAGAAACAGAGCTTCCTTTGTGAGATTTACAGAGACAATCTTATGTTCTGAAAGGCTTTATGGTGGTGCAGAGTGCATGTTTCCAATTGTGCCAACAGAGTTCATTTTCTTTGATTTTACATTATTGCTCTAGGCATCCGCTTTAGCAGATACAAGTAGTTTTTGATAGCTCACTAAGGTTGTGATAGCACCAAAGGACTTGGAAGGTGGCTAATGTAGTTTCCACAGCAAAAGAAGGGGGGAAGAAGAGAAGCCACCAAACAATAGACCCAAAGGACTAAATTCAATTGTGAAGAGGATTCTGAGAAACGCGACACATTTCTCAGAATCTATTCTAGACAGTAGTGTTCACTGAATGTTATACTAGTGGTAGTGTGACAGGGGCTTGGTTTACCAGTAGTGTTGCTAGTAGTTAAGTTGCTGGGCCTCCAATATCCCCCATGTCTGGTGCCTCTCACTGGCCACCAATCCAATGCTGTGACAGCCCACCTCTTGGTAGGCAGCAACGTGGCCTTCTGGCCGGGACACCAGTTCAGTTTGTGCTCTTCCAGATGCATATAGAGAATGTGTCCTCTGATGGAATGTCAATATGCCCAGGGCTGAACAGCAGAAACCTGGGCAGGGAAACAGTCTCCCCATAAGTTGATGGTACTGGTGATGGTCCAAGGGAAGATGTTTCGAGGAGTCTTGGACAGTGGTTGTAGCCAGATGGTGATTCAGACCTCCATGGTGAGAGGTGATGACACTCTAAGCATACAATCTGACTGCAGTGTATACACGGAGATATCAAAACATACCCCAGCCAGTGGCTACAACTGACAGTGAGCATTTGTACTGCAGTAGTAATGGTAGCCCTAGC
Organism: Macrochelys suwanniensis; assembly: GCA_033296515.1. Taxonomy (NCBI): domain Eukaryota; kingdom Metazoa; phylum Chordata; order Testudines; family Chelydridae; genus Macrochelys; species Macrochelys suwanniensis. Next base: position 50,368,425 of record CM065781.1, read on the forward strand.
CAAAAAATTGACTTACCCCATGATCATAGGCTGGGATTGGTCCCTTTTCTGGCAAGTAATTAATGCACAAGCGCAGATAGCGGACAAGGATCTGGGTCCATGGGTACAACAGTTCCCCGGAGTTTCGTGAGCCTTGGGGAAGCCTGAAAAAGGAACATCCTGAGCAACTTGGCCACCAACACCCACAAGGAAAGAAGAGGTAAGCAGTCAGGACCTGGAAGCATCCTGCAGAGCAGGAATTTTATGCAAGAACAGAGGAATGATCCTACACTGAGCCATGCATATGAACAACTGGCCTTCATAAATGATGAGGTAATGAGTGGTGGGAGCAGTATCCTCAGTTTGCGCTCAGGAAGGAGTGCTTGTATTGGATTGAAAGAGTTCAACAAACCACCCAGCTATTGGTGCTGCGCAGGTACCACCAGGCAATGTTGCACCTTGCACACAATATCCCATGTGCTGGACACCTTGGTGGGGAGAAGACTTAGTTTTGGGTATTAGCCTGGTTCTACTGACCAAGTGTATATCATGAGAATATTGTTCCTCCTGCCCAGAATGACAGCTAGCCAGCAGCAAAGGAGCCCTTAAGGCATCTGCGGTCCCTCTGTCCTTGATCAAGATGCCCTTCGAGAGAATCAGTATGGATATGGTTGGGCCCCTAGAGAAAACTGTCTCAGGGCATCAGTACATATTAGTGATCATCAACTATTCAACCAAGTACCAGGAGGCTGTAAAAAACCTTAGTTATGGTTACTGACCATCACTGAAAAGAAATGCCAAGTCAAATGACGTCCACTGTGCTTGACTATTGAACTGGCAGTAAGTTGTACTCTACTCAGCCCAAAAGAATTCTCTCGAGAACAATTTAAAAACATTGTAGGGCTAATGTGCCAGAATAAGTTTTGCACAGTCCACGAAAGCTACAACAATAGTTCTGGAATTTTTGAAACTCTTCTCATGCTTGGGGTTTCCCCGTGAAATATTAACAGATAAAGGGACCAACTTCACCTCCCAGCTGATCAGTGAATTATGCTCCCTTCTGAAAGTCATGTCCCTAATGTACATGATATACATAATGTACCACCCACAGACTGATGGTCTGGTAGAATGATTTAATAGGACCCTGAAAGGAATGTTGAAATGCTTTGTCAGTGACAACCCCAAACAGTCAGACCTGCTACTCCCACGCCTCCTGTTTGCCATAAGGGAGGTTCTGCAAACCTCTACGAGGTTCTCTCCATTTGAATTGCTTTATGGTCATCAATGACAGGGAATTTTGGACTTGCTACATGAAGATTGGGAAGAACAAGACAAGGGGCCTTAAGCACAACCCAATATACCTTTCAATTAATGGAACAACTCACTTTATTGAGTAGGGATCTGAACTGGAAGCAGCAAATTTTATGCAAATATTGGAGAAATTTCACTGGAAGGAAATGTTGAATTTGTGAACATGAGTGCTTATACCAAAAACCTGATTCTAAGGGCTACGCTCATCCAGTCAAGGACAGAAAAAATATCATTTACTTACTGACTTGAACCTAATGAATAATTTTGCCCCTGTTAATAACAGCATTGAATGTAGGCCATTCTCTCTGGAGTCGTAAAAATCAGCAGATGTGCAATATATTCTTTTATTGAATTTAAGTGGGTTTGCGCTGACACTTGAGAAGTACATGGGACACATATTCCAGGGGCTCTGCAAACTACCCTTCAAGAAAATGTACAGGTGAAAGTGGCTTGGTTTAAGTCTCCTGCCATTTTTTTTCCAAACAGAGAGACTCTGAACAGTTTCTAAGTACAAGTGTCACCATAATCAAAATGATTTGAGTCTATGGTGATAACTCATGAATTCACTATGTGAACCACCACTATGTGATTCACTATGTTGTTTGATCCTAGGAAATGCTGGTACCATGATATGACTTCTAAGCTTCTGCTGTGCTGTATCTCTGGAGTGTTATCGTCTACTGTATCACATGTATAAGAAAATACTGAAATTCATTAAGCCTTACCTTATCTTAAGTTGTAGGATCTCACGCTTAAAATGGTGACCCAGTACAGTTGTACACAGGGTATCGTCTCAACTCTTTTATCAGAGTTCACCTTTATTTCTACTTCCACGCTAGAGCTGGGATTTGCAGAGAGATCTATCTCCCACTCTAGAGCAATCTTGTCCTGTAGCAAATGTTTCTTCTTTGTGCTCTGAATCACCTGCTTCTAGTGCAAGGCAGAGCACCATCTAGTTTAATGGAAGAGACATGGGGAAAGCAGTGGGGATTCATTCTGTAATTTGGAATTAAGTGGTTAAGTTTTCTGAATATATAATTATGGGGAAGAAGACCAAGTGATTGCTATATTTTTCCCCTTACACACAGAACAAAATCGGTATTTTTTCTGTCTAGATAACTTTTACATTAAGAAAACTCTAAACAAAGAAAGAACAAACAAAGTCTCCAATAGCTAAAGCTGCCCCAGGCTGCTATAATAAGTAGAGATGTGGGAAACATGGCAATAATTTTTCAAAGTTCATTTTCAGGTATAAAAGTAATTAAATGATTCATTACATTTTGTACATACACCCAAAGACTGTTCATATTCTAAATGAAAATCAGACCCCTTTATGGTGCCTCAGTTTGGGCACCCAAACTCACTGGTCACTTTTGTTCCTAGGTGCATATTTGAACATAAACATACGTGTGTGCAATTTTGCACCTAATTTGTTTGTGCAATTAATGTGATTGCATGCAAAAACCAGGAAACTGAACTTGCAAATGGGGATAATTACCCATCTATGCGCACAAATCAAATGAATAGCTGAACACTTACTTTGCAAACCCCACTTATTGACTCAGACACAGTTTCCTTGCTTTTTCCCATCCTTTCACTTCTCGTTTTTCTTTCCCTCTATAAAACTTAACATCTTTTCTATGATATTTTTAAATACCTCCTTCTCAATATAATTTGTTCATATATAATTCTTTTTAAAACATTGAATTTAAGTTTTGTTCTAAGATTTTTCTTCTCTCATCTCTTCTTTCTCATCAAGGACTCTTTCTTTTCTAATTCTGCCTATATTTTGCTTCTTATTTTGCTTAGATATATTGTCCCTCAAAATTTTATTTTTTCTTTTGGTCATTTTTGCTCTAATTTTATTTTATTTTATTTCCCCTTTGTTAAGCTTCTCCCTTCTCCGCCCTGAGTGAGTTGCAAGTTCTGATATAGGAAATATATCATGGTCTGGCTATGGTCTGCAGAGATCCCATTTCATTGGTGGCTTGATGTAAATTGTGTATAAAAAAGCTGGCATCTAAGTAATTTACTTTGAAAGGATGCAGTTTGCATGGACAAAATTAATGACGCTCCAGATCAACATGTAATGACCTTAACAATGACATTGCAGCATTCCAAGATACAGCATAGGACACATCTAAAGTTGTCATCAGAAGACAGTATATTAATCTTGCATTGGGCCTAAACAAACAGCAAGAGAAAAAGCCAGGGAAATTCTAGACTATGAAGTTATGCCACTCTATAATCTGAACTGCTCCCTACAGAAATTATTAAGGAAATAAAATTATTTGGGTGTACTTCAGGATTTAGTATTAACTCTAAATAAAAGAAAAAGTCCACCATTATTTCAGACAAAAAAAGCAAACAAAGTCATTCTCTAGCTTGATTGCCACAATTATTGTTAGACTTTTTAATTTGCATAAAGCATGGTACAGAGTTGCACTCCTCCTTGAAGAGCTCCTTGAATTGTGCCTTAGGAGTCACAATCTCTCTCAGGGCTGCTCAGAGCATGTGTAGAGGTGTTCACTCAGCACATCATCTATTAACATGCCACAGACCTCTTCCCCCAGTGCCCTGGCCCTGGTCTATGGAACACGGCTGGCAGCAGGAAGCTTTGCCCTGTCACCACCTATTTCTCCCCACCATCATTTGGGCAATTTGCTCCCTGCTGGAAAAAAGGGACTAGCAGTCCCTTCTCACAGGGATATCCAGTTTGATCAGTATTTGTGTGGGCAGTACAAGAAGGGGAGGAAGCTCCTTGAATGTCCTTTGCCAGTGCATGCCTGCACAAAAGCTAATCACGGTCTTGCCCTTCAAATTAGTATCATTCCTAGCATAGCAGTTCCTCTTGAAACACTCCTTGTGCACAACCTGGGTAAAATGCTTAAAGTAACCCCATCAGCATGATTCGGACCCATTGTGTAACAATGTAGCAGCTGGGCTACCCAACGCTCCATTCTGCAAAACTATTTGCCTGAATTAAAATATAACCTTATTTCAATAAAATACCAGGGACTACTCTAAAACCCAGGATCTGCTTTTTGCTGAATTGAACCTTTTTGCTCAATCCTAGCCTTTCTCTAAGAAGTAAGGATTTCAATCCAAGAAGGGGAATGGATTGCTTTAAGCAATGGTCTCCTTTCAAAAACTATTTCAGGAGGGTACCCTTTTAAACACTGAACAGATTAAAATAAAATATAAATGCACCAAGGTGCCCCCTTCTCGTTTTAGACAACTCAATTATTACAAAATGCAGGGAACAGTAAGGAATCTCTGACTCAAAATGGCTCCGGAAAATTTTATTAATGATTGTAGTGGACCCTCACTCTTCCGCGCAAAGGGAGGCCCCTCGTTCAGGTTGCTCTGGGCTTGCCACCCCTTCCTGAGGTCATGACGGGAGGTCCCAAAGGGTAGGCCGTCTCTCGGTCGGGCTTGTCTGGCCAAGTCACGGAGTGGGGCCGGAAGTATAAGAGGAAGGCCCAGCATCTCAGTCGGGGTGGAATCCACGGTGGAGAAGGATGCTCCTGCCTACACCCGGCTGTCTCCTAGCTGCAGAAGTGGGAGACCCCGTCAAGGAGTGGCCCAGACTGCCGGTCACGGTGTACCCCAAGGAACCCTGGGAGCAAGAGGTACCAAACCCCGGGGAGGCAGGAAGTGGTCCAGGGGCAGCCCCGGAGCAGCCAGCTGCAGAGCCAGGTGTGGCTCAGTCAGTGTGTTGCAGCTGGATACCCGCCGATGCAGGGGCAGCCAATCCTGCCTCTGCCAGGGTCCTGGGCTGGGACGTGGTGGAGTAGGGTGGGCCCGCATCCCCCTGCCACCCCACCCCAGGGTGGCCAATGCCTTATACTTCACAAGGAACCTCCCGCTCTGGAGAAGGAGCCGCCCTTACCAACTCCCTTATAGACTGGTACTTTGCTGGCTGTCTGAGCCCCGCCCAGAATAAAGCCAGCCCCTGACACCATTAGTTTGCTGGCAGCCTGAGCCTCCTCAAGACCAGGCACTGGCCAGCTGTAGAGACTGTTTGCTAGCTGCCTGAGCCCCGCCCCGGCTAGAGCCAGCCTCTGAGACTGCGTTTAGTTCCGGGTACCCTGAGTCTCCACAAGCCCAGGCCTGCACCAGCTCCATAGACCATAATTGTCTTGCAGGCAGCCCAAGCCTCACACAGGCTGAAGCCAGCCCCTGGTAGGCTGTATTTAATTGCTGGCAGCTTAAGCCTCCCCAAGCCCAGGCTAAAGCCTGACCGTGACTATTTGGTGCCCAGTCCTATTGTGGGGCTGGGAACTAGAGGACCTGTGGAGCCTTGCTCTTAGGGTGGCTAGCCCCTCCCACCACCTGTACCACCCAGCTACGCCTCTATTTTTAGCATGCTAGCTTGATAAACCTCATGTATGTATGTCTACTTAAGCTGGAAATTACGGTTCCAGCCTGAGTGTTGATGTATGTTAAGGAAGTTTTTATAAGTTATCCATTACTCTGATATCTGAAGCCTAGATCTCCAAAGGCAGTGGTATGGATAGCAGTGGGAGTTAGGTGCTCATATATCTCTGAGGATCTGGGCCAGAGTGCCTAGATAGTGAAGGTGAATGGGAGAGGAATGTGCCACAGTCAAGGAGCACTACCTAATATTATGTTCTCTGGGGACTCCATGCCCAAAAGCTTCTGATTACTGGAGAGCTGCAGTAAGACTTTGCCATTTTGATAGTCAGGCCCTTTGGTTCAGTCATGCTGGAAACAAATATGAAAGCAGATTAAAGTAGTAATTAACCTAAAATTGTGCTAGCCATCTAAGGCACAATTCTGTCATCATTGATAATGTATTCTGTATTCCAACTAATTTACATGGACTGGAATAGAATATTTGGACCATAAATTACATTGTGTATATTATACATAGTAGGTAACAAAGAGCATAGAAACCTTTTATAGAATATCAGTGCATTACTAATTGGTGTTCTTGTTTATTTCTATAGCACCATCCTCTAAGTGTGCACCACAGTTTGCAGATGATCTCACACACATACAGAGTTGTTCATTTAAGTACACAGCTGTTGTTTAATGATCTGTTGGAATGGTGGGTGTTTGGCCTTAAATTCTGTTTCCTACTCCATGATGGCAATGTCATGACTCACATTAGGTTGTAACTTGATTGCTAGATAGGCTATTGCACCACCAAAGAATTTGTTAATGCTGATTCTCTGCATCTCTGACACCAGCTCTCTTTCAGTGGCCCATAATTGCAGTTGTATTTTTCAACTGGATCTGTAAAGAAAGACCTATGAGCCCATGTGGAGCCCTCACTGCATGATTTTACCCATGCAGTGTTTCTTGAAGAATCCAGGCCTAATTTATAAATAAATGTAATAATGCCAATTCACCATGGATGCAGGTTATTGGGCCAAATTCTGCTCTCTGTTGCACTGGCATAAGTCCAGAGTAACTCCATTGGCTTCAATACCTACGAGAGAGCAGAACTGAGCCCAGGATTTTTTTTTCTTTGTGTACATTTGTGCTCTGGGCTTGTATAAATTAGTGAATCCATGTTTTTGGTTTTTTTTAATAGCAGTGCTGAATGTGATGAATAAATATCACTGGAGACAATGAATTCACAGGCAGAGTTCAGATATAAGGCATAGGTTTCTTTCCATTGCTATGCCCATCCCTCTTTACCCCCATCTAGGGAAATCACCCTTTCAAAGGGTAAGACAGTAAATCTCTAAATCTCCATATTTACTCAAGCTCTGTGTCGTTTCAAGGCAGAAGCTCTCAAGTCTATAGATTTACAAGGTTTTTATTATAATGATTTCCTCCATGGGCTAACTCAGGATGAAAAGATAAATTAATTTATCCTTTTCTATCCACTAGCTAAAGTTTAGACTGTATTCTAAAAACTGACGTCAGAGCACACCTTTGTATAATTCATCATGAGAGATTAAAATTTAAAATCAACTCTATGTAGCCTTCTTGAACTGGGCCAGTAGAGGCTGGGTGCATTGCAAAAGGGATGAGTTCAGAGCCCTTGGGAAGATTACCATTCTTCTTCTATCATTAGCCAGTTTGCTGAGTATTCCAAAGGGAGATTCAGTTTGTCCATTGACTGAGGGTTTTAGAGAGACATATTCTAACTATATAGAAATGAGTGTGCTACTGATTATTGCTTAACAATACCTAATTATTTACAAATATTTCATTTCTGTTTTCCCTATTTTGGGCATGACTTACCACTGTATTACCCTAGTTTTATGCCAATGTAATTCCATTGGGTCCCACCAGCATATAATGGAAGTAACACAACAGAGTTATTTCTTTTTACCTTTCTACATGGGTCAGCTATTGACACAAACACTTCTACCATTACACTGTTCAAACACCACTGGCATATTTTTAATCTCAAAGACCAGTTATTGATTTGGACATGAAAACTTGGTATTGGCTGAATAATTTTTATTACAAAAATACCAAGATTTTCTTACATCATGTCTTCATTCTCCCTCACTTTCATAGGTGTTTTGCAATGCACATTCCACCTATCAACGTTCAAAGTTTTCTGACTAGCAGTAATTCTGGAGTGATCTACAAGAGGTTCTAGAGTCTAACTGAGCACAGTGTGTAAGAAGCTTAACCATAGTTGATGGAAGCAGATATGATGCATGGCGCATGGAGACTTTTAAAAACTAAAGCATTAAACAAACTGAAGGGTCACAATTGTCCACCCTTCTGTTCACCCTCACAATTATATCTTCTAAGGCCTCAAGTTGTTAAATGGTTATATTAATTGCCTTTTATTTAAAGCACCTTGCATCACTTACTAACCGCTTTATGTCACATTAGATAACTAAGTTTTTCCTTAGCCATCTGAGCAGAATATTTCAGTATAGTCTGATTTATTTATTTTTAGAGCAAACTGCTGGTTACCCTCAATTTCCTGTTTTAAATCCCCAGTGCCCATTTTTGATATCACCACTGATTACAGAGACATAAGCACAAAAGGATCCGGAGCCCCAGGGATTCAGATAAGTATTTAACTTCATCTTCAATATATTTTTAGAAGGTGACTATTATATTTATTAAATGCAATATTTTAGCATCTCAGATGAAAGAGGAAAAAAATTAAGCTGCAAAGTTATAAGGAAACTAGTGATGAACAATGACGAGGCTTTGTTTAAAATCATAAATCAATGAGGAAATTACCACAAATGGGTCATACTGTCAGAAAAATTGAATAAACTTCACACAATTGCTCAATAAGGTACAAAGACTGACAAGTGTGGTGGTTTGGCCTACCGTGGTTACAAATTTTCTGACATTCTAATCCTTCATGCAGATAAAATTTTCCATAACATTCTTTATCTCAGTAGAGCTGGTCAAACATTTCTTCCGGAACAATTTTGTGCTGGAAAATGCTGATTTGATGGAATTAAAATGTTCCATAGGATGCTGAGAATCTCAGGCATCCAGGGTCTCTATTTCCATGGTATCTCAGGGCCTGATTTGGAATGATTTTTTTTTTTTCAAAATCTTGAAATTTTTCATAATGGACCACCCTGTTCATGCACTGCTCTAATGTGGAGTATGTGTCACCATGAGAATTTGTACCTGGTTCAGGCCACACACAAAGTTTATGGCAAATCTTCTCTCTCACTTATGTGTCTTAATCATCCATAACACTGACTAACAGAGACATTTATCAATAAAACAGTCCTATTTATGCTTCTGTGTGAACTGCTGCTGAGAACAGAGATGCTTTCCTCAACCCCCTTCTAGGTTGTGGGTGACATGTATTTTTATTTAGAGGCCGGAGGGGAGGGTTACTTATGTTGGTCTATGATCAGTTGGTCATGTTGTCTGCTGAACTCTGACTTAAGTCATATTTTTGTGTGAAGCATTCATTAGGCCTTTGTGTTTTGAACACCATAAATAAATGCATGTTATTTAGTGGTAGAAAATAATGGCTGTTACACTCACTTATGTTATGACTCATGGGTCACAAACCTGGGCCTGTAGGGTTTCAAGGAGGAGCTACACTTCAGCCCTCTATCTGGCAGTCTGCTGATGCTTGTGTACCTGGGACCCATAAAGCCCATCCCCAGTTTGCTGGTCTGCCTCTGCAAGCCTATTGGTTGAGTCCCAGAGAAGCTGATTGGCTGGCTGGAACTACTGAAGCCAGCAGCGAGAACAGAAAGCTATCTGAACAACTGGATTCTACGCTGTTCTGCATCCCTTCTCCTTTGTGCACCTTCTCCTTGATTTCCTGACATCCTGACCCAGCATGACTGCTAGTATCTGATCTGTGGTTCTGATCCCCAGTTTATCTCCTGCTTCTGACCTCCTGGTATCCTGACCCACCTGACTCCTAAACCCATCTTGTGACTGTGGACTCTGGCTACTAGGTCTGGCTATTCACAACCTGGCCATGACAGCCTACACTACATGACAGACTACCCTACTTGTTCAAGTTATTATACTTATACACCAAACACCTCATTGAGTTTGGTTATATATAGATAATTCCTTTAACAAAAACTTTATTTATGAGTGATTAAGGTTGGTTAAGAGTGACAAGCTCTCAACTCAAACTAGTAAGGTTTGATTTCCCCCTTCCTTGTATCCATTGTATTCAGGTTCTTAAACTAGCCTCATCACTCTTGCGTATGAGTGCCTTCCAGTTACGAAAATGGAATGGTGTCAGCAGATAGGAAAAAAAGCTGAGGAACGAAAGGTGGTAAATGAGTCAGTAGACAATGATCAGAAGAAATGTTACCATCTCTCTTCAATACTTATATGGCCCTGTCCTCATAGTATCTGAGCACCTCAGAATCTTTGGTGTTCTTATCCTTATAAGACCTTGAGAGGTAGGGAAGTACTTTTATACCGAGATAGATAACAACACTGAGAGATTAAGTGACTTGCCCAAGGCCGCTCAGGTCCCTCCCAGCCCTAACCACTGGGAACATCCTTCCATCATATGTGATTATTGACATCTGGGGGAAGTGTCTGAAAAATGCAAATATTCTGATTTGGTAGTGTTTTACAGTCACTTAACCTCCTGGGTGTAAGGCAGTGGACATGCCAGAACCTCAGTATCCATCATAAAACTGAACATTACAAGCAATATATATACACACCATAGTTCCATTCTATTTTTACTTACTATTTAAATATCAAGCTCTGTAAGTTCAGACCTTTTTTCCCCACTAAAAACACAAAATACAACATCAGCAACTAGCAGAGAGCTTCTAGTCTTCAGCATGCCAGACAATTAGATCATTCTTTGGAGGGCAATACAGTGTGTTAAGATATCACATCTTAACAGTGGCTAACATTAGCAGAGGACTTGCAGAAGTATCCTGGTATATTTTTGATGCTGCTTGGGGATGTTATCATGACTAGCAGTGAGCAAAAGACGGACAAAGGGGGAGGAAATGAGAGGGGAAAATGTAGGATAAAACTAATAGCAATAAAACTCTTGACAAGTCAGATTGCTGCAAGTCTCAGTATCTGAAACAACTTTGACAATAATGGGATTCAAGTGTCCATAAAATTAGTCAAGATACAAAGATATAAATGTCAACAATTTGCATAAAAGCTTTACTTTAAAGATTTAGCACTGTGTACCAAATGAAGGGTGGGTGGGGGAAGCACTGCCATAACAGTAACATTTTAATATAGGTATCCATTATCTAATGCTTATATAATGGAAGCCAAATGAGTTCATTATTATTGGTGCTATTACACTGAATACCAAATGAACTCATCATCGAAGCACACTTGCTTTAAAAACTATTACTGCACCATCAGTAACAAAAATAAATAAATAAATAAAAATGCATACAAACTTCTTTAGATGACTAATTTGATTTCAGTGTTAACTGCTAATGTATTATTAATCAACGGTTCATTATACTTTTAGATAGCATTTAGTTTATTTGAACACAATTCATTTCTATAATCTCTCACTCTGTTGCCTTTTATTCCTATGTAAACAGTGCTGGTTTGGGCTGATACAGACCTACAGTAAATGGCAGGATGATATGTTTGTGTGCTATTTAAATTTGTTCTGTTTTGCAAAACCAGGAGAGGTTCAAAAAGGTTGATGAGATCCAAAGTAAATGATAGCATATGAGAACAGTCTATGAAAATTAGAAAGTGCTGAGGTCAACAGCTTAGACTGTGCTATCTCAACATCAAAACAATTTTGAACATATTCATCAAATCCTTTCAGCTTTCATTGTTTGAAGTCGTTTGTAGTAATGGTAATTCAATTTCCCTGCAGCATATATCTATTTGAGCTATTATTTTGATTTGCTAGGTCATACACATCAAACGCTCAAAGCAGATTCAGAAGATACAACCCCCTGAAAATCAATAAGCAGTCCAAAGTTGGTGTGAAGTAGCAGAACAAAGCACAGTATTACATCTCCAACTTTTCGAGCTGAGAAGGTTCTTCAATGGGGAAGCAGAATACTTAAAAAATAGAATGTCTGGAAATTACAACAGGCAGTGTGATTGTTATGGATAGCTACAGCCAAAATGATAGTGAAGGGAGCCTGATCAATGTTGCTGGCACTTCACAAAGGTAATCACTGATACCAGCTCATTAGTTACTCCACACAGTTGTGTATAAAGCCTGTCCACTTAAATTCCCTTAGTAAATGAGAAGCTGCTTGGGCACCATTTTGTTATGCCAAAAGTCATTAGGTCTACCTTGCAATGTGAAGGATTGCTGACATTTTATATTATTGGGCTTCCTAATGTGCTTTTACCAATATAAATGTAGTTTGCGCTCCTAGAATTCCCAGGGATCATTTGTTCACTGCAAAAGACTTATCTTGTTATGCATGTGATATAATCCTTACACCATCCAGAGCCATTAGGAACATTTGCTATTGCCTACCAATCTTTAGGGCTTAAAGTCCAAATGGTGAGGGTGTTAGTGAATGCTCACAGGATCTGATCTTTGGGAAATAGTACATGAATATGTGCATAATATGCAGCTAACAGTTTGTTTTCCAACAAAGCAATGTGTTTAACAAAATTGTAAAAGAAAAATGGATTTAAGCTTATTTATGTTCCTTGGAGTATTAAGATGTCTTGATATGTTCTGCTACCATAACAATGCTAGGTTTACAGTAAAATAAATATTACAGTAAATTAAACATTAAGCCTGGGGTGCAGAAGCCATGTTTTTTACAATTATGTTAGAAACGTTGCTTTGGGAGTATCTTTATGTCTGTGGTCTGGGCTGCTGGGGTATCTGTACAATATAGACCTGAGCAGTTGGGATGTCATTTTTCAATAATGCCAGTTTCAAAAAAGAAACACAAATGCTGGCAGCAGAAGTTCTGAGGGGTGTGCTTTAGGGGAATGATCAATCAATAGGTTTGTCTTTTAGACTGTAAACTCTTCATGGTAGAGGCTGTCTTCCTTTTTTGTCCTATGGAGTCCCAAACTTGTTCTCATGATTAGCAGATTAAAATAATACTTCTGTGCCTAAAAATGGTCTTTTAGCTAAGGTGCTGGACTGGAACACAGGAGAGAGACATTCTGTTCCCAGTTCTGCCAGACTCTGTGTGACCTTGAGCATGTCACTTAATCTGTCTGTCTCAGTTCTCCATCTATAAAGTGCAGATACAGTGGCTGTCTGTGACGCTCGGCAGGGGTTCCCAGGGTTATGAGGTAGCTCGCCACTACCTGCCGTTAGTGTGAAGCAGTCTTGTCTGTGCCTGCTGTAGTTCAGCTCCCTGAAACCACCAGCCTCTGACCACGCAAACTCTAACTTCCAAGTGTCCACAGACCTTGTCCTCTCTATGCAGGCTGGTGATAGCCACACAGCAATCTCTGAGTTCTCAGAACATTCCTCTGCAATGTCCTGCTCTTAACCATGGGACACTCACAGAAATTACCAGGAAAACTGTCCCCTAAGAAACAGTGTCCACACCAGCTTGTTTGATTCAACTTAGGTTCTGCTCCAATATAACATCATAGCACTGAGATATACTTATAGTGAAAACAATCATATGTGTATTATAAAAGGCTAATATTTAAGAGACAGTGAATAATGATAGGAACAGAAATTATTACATATTCTTTGTGGTTTATAAGAAGTTTCTTAGAATCTGAACTTAAACAAGCTAAACTTTTGTCTAAAGGAGCTTATCTCACATAAACCAGTCTCCCAGGGCTTCCAGCCAAAATGGATGGGACCCCCTTTCATGAATGCAAAAGGCACTGTCCTTTTCACTTCCTTGGTGAAGAATAAAATGGTGTCCTTTTGCCTTTTTCTTATACCTCCAAAGTTCTTAGCTTTGTCTCCAGAAACAGGATGACCCCCTCATCCCCAAAGTTTATCCTCTGGTATCTTGTGTCCTGTTGACTTCCCATCCCCATGTTGACTCATATGAAAATGGAGCTTACATTGTGTTGGCCTACATTGCTTAATCTACATGGCTGACAGAGAAACAAGTGAATCAGCATCCTTCGTCTGACTTAAAACCTGTTTATCAACTCTGCCTCAGAATCAGATTTTAAAACATGTTTTCAGTACATATACACAACTCCTTAAATAACATCCATCCATACATCTCACAATGGTTATGATAATCATTATGACATAAGCTTTTATTAGCTCTCTCTCTTGATGCTCTTTGTATAAAAACTATGAAAGCAATGTGGTGGATGTAGTGAGTTTGTCAGGCCTGTCAGGAGTTACAGGTACAGAACAGATTTCAGAGGGGTAGCTGTGTTAGTCTATATCAGTAAAAACAAAGAGGAGTCCTTGTTTTTACAGTTACAGAACAGTGAACCTTTGGCATTGAGATGTCCTTATGGTCATCATAATGGATATTAGCAATCGTGATAAAGACAAATTTCAGTTATTAGTAACATTTCCCCTTTAATGTTAATGGGATTGCAATATTAGCAACTGCCATGCCACTTACTGACAACTTTGTTAGAAGAGAGGTTCCCCTTGTTATGAATTTGCTGGCTCCAAGTCCAAGTGTCAGAGACCAGGTCATGGGCAGACATGTTGGAGCAGGCATCAGTCCTAGTAGTTAGAGCAGCCAGGAGCAGGAATCCAGGGTCAGAGCTGGAGCCAGAGGCCCGATGACAAAGTAAAGTCGGAAATCAAAGCTGAAGGTCAGAAACAGAGCCAGGGCCCAGAGCTGAAGTTAGGAATCAGAGCTCAGGGTCAGAGTTGGGTTACTTGGAGTGAGGCATGGCAGGAGCAGGGCTGAAGCTTATCTGTGTCTAATGGTGGGAACAAGCAGGCACAGGTGCTACCATAGTCAAGGGCAAATGCTTTGAGCAGCCACAGAACTGCTGCTGCTGGGCTTAACAGCTGGTCTGCTGACTCTTCCCATCAACAAGGTGGTGTAAGCAATCTGCAGTTTATTACAGACCAGCTGTGCTTGTCAAGTTGCCCAGAGACTAGCTCTGCTGCAGTCTCTGATTCCTGACGTCAGGACAGGATGTGTGCCTCCAGGACTACAGAGCACATTGAAGACTATGTTGCACAGCTGTGCGCATATGCTGTGTTTCATGGCTTTCAAATGTGTGTCTCTAGCTGATAAAGTTCAGGTCTTGGAGGCCCTTTGTGAGCCCAGTGCTAAGCATACATGAGTGGCTAAGAAACTGAGTGCTTCAAAGTCTGTTGTTTCATACATTTTAAAGAATAGTGATGGCATTTTGAATGAGTATGAGATCAGCACAAACCAAGGTTGCAGGTTTCAACATAATAGCAAGGAAGCAGATGTTGGTGAACTCCTGCGGCTCTGGTTTTGGCAAACGTTTAGCCAGGGTGCTTACCTGTCTGGGCCAATGCTGAAACAGAAAGCAACTCAGCTGGCAGCAGAACAGAGAAAGGAATTCAACCCTTCAGATGGCTGGCTCAGTCAGGGAAAGCTTGACACAGCATGGTTCACCATAAGGAACACAATGAGAAAAAAGGTGCTGACCTTCTGGCAGCTGCTGAATGGAAGGCAGACACCCTGTGACCTGAGGCATCTAGGGCAGTCCACACTGAAAATGTCATGGTCAGGGTCCACTTCAAAAAGGAGAGCAGGGTCTCTCAAAATAGGTGGTTAACACTACCCTGATCCCCAACACTGATTATCAAGAAGCTAGAAAAAGGAAATCACAGAACCCCCTTTATTGCATTCCAGACTCTGGCTCCCAAGCAGCCAATAGGTTCACTGAAGTGAGAAATTGCTTAAAACCCTATTTACTATACAAAATGTTCTTCTGATCCTCCCCAAAGGACCAGCCACATTACCAGATCAATACTAGTTTAGATCTTACCCAAAATACCATACTACCAGCCAATCCTTTTGTATCTAAAACTAAAGGTTTTATTGGAAAGAAAAGAAAAGAAAGTTGTAGAAAATAAATATACAAAAACTTAAAATTGCAGCCTTTCTGAAAAACCCAACCATTTCTTTCTCTTTCCCTCTGCCTTGCGCTTATTTTGTGAACAAGTACTAGGCACTGCTCCTAACATCTTAGTTCAATTTACTAGTATAATTGTACTACACCTGACCCAGGTTCATATAAATCTTTTGTGAGTCATTTTACTCTTGGTGGACCTATAGAATGTCAAGGGGAACAGAATTTTTATGCAATATTCATATAGAACAATTAGAAAAATCATAAACAGTGATGTCTAACAATGTAGCTTTGGCAAAAACAGAGATTGCTGTAGTAACGCAAGAGTATTAAACAAAATAGCTATATTATAGTGTATAACTGGGTGGCTTTCCCCAAGTCTGCCCTGATTACAGAATGAGCCACACTTGGGTTGAATCAGGTCCTTTGAGTTGAGCCAATCAAGGGGGCTGCTCCTGGGCTATTAATTATCAGAGGATAGACACTGAGGGCAAAGTTAGAGGAGGGACTGAAAAGTGAAACTACAGAGGTCCCTGAGGAAGGGACAGTTCTTTGGGGAGGGACTGTGTGCAGCTTAAGCCCTGGTGGAAGATTGTTTTTACATTTGTTTTAGGACTTGGTTAATTTAATAAAAACAGCCCAGATCCCAAGAAGGGCTGTGATTGAAAGAGACAGTGTGGAGTTTGTTGAAGGAGCCATGGGGTAGGGCACTGCAGAGGCACCCTAGCCAGGAGGAGGCACTCACATGGTAGCTGGCCCTATTACATAGTGTTTCATAAGAAACTCTCCTGCATATTTCTCTCTCAGCCTTAGGACTCTTGTTATCAAGAACATGGTTTGTTGCTCCTCAGGCCTTGGTACAATTACCTCTATAGTTAAACAGTTTCTTAAAGAATCTTCTAGTACAGTAAGTTACTCACAACACATTGACTTTTCCAATATAGGTCCCTAAAATTAAACACTTTAATCCATACTTGGGCTTTCTTCTGGTCTGGAACTTTCTGGATCCTGCATCCCAAGCAAGGGGAAAAAATTGTAAAAAAGGGTTGCAGACCAAACTAGATGAGCAAACTTCTCAAAGAGGTTCTTAAGAGAAAGCAGAAATCGGGTGAGTAACAGATAAAGGGTGAAATCAACAAGGAAAGCTACCTCTTGGAAGTCTAAGTGTGGGTTGGTTGTTTTGTTTTTTGGTTTGTTTTTTTACAAAAAAAAAAAAAAAAGCGGAGAACTGACAAAAGCCAAGCAGAGCTGAACCTTGCAAAAAAAAAAATTTAAACCACTAATAAAAGGTTCTTTTATCTATATCAATATAAAGGAAAGAAGTGAGACTGCTAAACACTGAGGGTGGAGATTAAGGCATAAACTAGGTATGGCCCAACACCTAAATTCATACTTTGCCTCCATTTTTAATAAGACTAACAAGGAGCTTGATGACAGCAGCAGGGTGGCTAATGGAAATGAGTGTATGGAAGTAGAAATTACCACGTCTGAGGTGGAAGCCAAATTTAAACAGCTTTATGGGACAAAATCAAGGGGACCTGGATAATCTCCATCCAAGAATATTAAAGAAACTGGCATATGAAATTGCAAGCCCAATAGCAAGGATTTCTAATTAATCTGTAAACTCAGGGGTCATACCCTATGACTGGGGAGCTGCAAATATAGTACCTTGTGAAGGGACACGCCCACCTCTTGTGGAGAATAATGATTTCTTCTGGGCCTGTTCAGAACCAACAAGGCACAAGTGCAAGGGTTGTTCTGCCTGGAGCAGGGAGGGTAAGCTTAAAAAGGGAAAACCTGTCACAAGAAGGGGTAATAAACAGGAGGAGGTCTGCTCTGCCTCAGAAACTGCAGATAGCAGAGGCAAGCCAGCTGAGAGCGAGATAGTAGTGGGCCTCACTGTTCCTGAAGCTGTATGACCTAGGTACAAAGCAGTATGCCCCCAAGAGGAGGGGCTGGAGGTAGAGCCCATTAAAAGACAATAAACCTGCTAATAGACTAAGCCCAAAGCAGAAAGACTGCCTGATAGCCAAGTCACTTTTGCCTTTCTTTATTTTCAAATGAATTCCCCACTTTCATAAGGGAAAGAGAGGGGAAGGGACCTTTCTTTTGTCTGTTTTATGCAGAGAACCCCTCATGTGCTATGAACTGGAGGGTGGGGGGGAGGGGGTATTATAAATGACTGGAAGTGGAGCCTGGAGGAGACTTGAGGCAGCTCCTACCCTCCACATTAGTTTGACCTCAATTGTATGCAAGCTGTTAGAACAAATTTTGGAAGATAGTTTAGTTAAAGACATGGAGGTTATTGGTAATTGGGTTAAAATATAACATGCTCTTACAACAGGTAGATCATGCCAGATCTCTCTCTTCAAGAAGATAACTGATTTTTCTAGACAAAAGAAATGCAGTAAAGCTAATCTACCTAGATTTCAGTAAACCATTTGATACAGTTTCGTGTGGGAAATTATGCATTAAAGTGAAAAATACGGTGATTAATATGAGACTCAAAAGGTGGGCAAGGAACTGGTTAAAGGAGAGACTACAATGGGTCATACTGAAAGGTGAACTGTGTGGCTGGAGGATGGTTACTAGTGGAGTTCCTCAACAATCAGTCCTAGGACCAGACTTATTTAATGTTTCCTTTAATGAGCTAGGCACCAAAAGTGGGAATGAACTAATAAAATTCAGATGACACAGTTGGGTGTATTGCCAATATGGAAAAGGACTGGAATATCATACAAGAATATTTGAACAACCTTAAAAACTGGAGTAATAAAAAATGTGATGAAATATAATAGAGCAAAGTGCAAATTCATACAATTAGGGATTAACAAGATTTTTTGCTATAAAATGGGGATTTATGAGATGAAAGTAGCAGAGGAGGAGAAAGATTGGGTGTATTGGTTGATCACAGGATGACCATGAGTAGCCAATATGATGCATCTGTGAAAAAGGCTAATATAATCCTAGGATACACCAGATAATCTTTCTCAGTAGAGATTGGGGAGTGTTGTTATCATTGTGCAGGGTACTGGTGAGACTTCATCTGGAATACTGTGTGATGTCTTTAGATCAAGATTTGCGGACTTCAGTAACTCAGCCAAAGATTATGGGCCTGTCACACATTGGCCAGTTTGCAGGCTGAGACATAACCTCCATTTCATTAAACTCTACGATTATCTTCCATGTGTCAGCCTGTGACCTGAGTCTTTTTGGAAACGATGGGAAATGATGACCTATTCCAGAAACAAAGCCCCCCACATTACTGAAATAATATTCCAATGATGTAGTTGGCAGGATTCGAACCATATTCTTTTTTAACACCACATTCAAAAAACACATCCACCAGACAACCGTGTGTTTGTTTAAAAAATGCTCAAGAATTTTCTGGTGTTGAAATAGCCACCAGATGGTGTGCTTACAATTTCATAAATAAAACACAAATAAATGGAAACTGAGAGAAGAAAAAAAAGTCAGGGAATAAACAGTGTTTGTATGTATCTGATTTGACTGCACCCTATCAGGAAACTGAATTCCTGAGATTCTTCAGTGTTTCCTGCCTCACTGTATAATATCCACTATAGTCATTAGACCTCTAAAAACTTCACAGAGCTCTTATACTCTAGACTATTCAGATTCCACTGGGACAATTGAAGCATGAAGGGCCAAATTGATCAATACATTACACCAGAGATGAAATTGCCCCCCCCCCCCCCCCTTTTTGTAGTACCAAGGCCTATTTACAGACATTTTAGTTTGCTTAGCCAGACTTCCAAGCTGTTTACAATCTATCAGATCAGTGAAGGTGCCAGACTAGAGTATAACAAATGTGTTTAAAGGTCTGACCCAAAGCCCACTGAAATCAACGGAGAGTCCTTCCACTAGCTCCAATGGGCTTTGGAGCAGGCCCTCAATATCCTTGGGAAATTGTTGACACAAATTAATTTATATAAAAAAGACTGTTTTGTAATTTGAAACAGCAAAATCAATAGGCTTAAAAATGTATATTTTGTATTATAAAGTAGCAGTATGGCATGTTACAATGTTCAATTTCTGACTTTTAAAAAATATTAACAATGTGTAAAGAACTGTCTAATTTTATATTATGTGTATATAATTGTCACAGACAAATATTATTTTAAGATCAAGTCCAGGTTCAAAAGTACATGTCAGTAATTTAGGTTAAAATATGTTACAAGAATGTACAAATCCAAACATGTTAATGTATGGAAATTAAAAGTTAGGTCATACAAACAACCTTAACTCTGTCTGGTAGTACGGTGAACAGATAGCAACTGTGAAAAAATGGGACGGGGGTGTGGGATAATACGCACCTACATAAGAAAAATTCCCCAAAAATGGACTGTCCCTATAAAAATGGGACATCTGATCACCCTACCTGGTAGTGACCCCAGACAATAACCATGTGATTATTATTATAGCATTTTAGTGTTTGTGCTCCGAGATCAGATTAAACTGAATTTTAAAAAAATAGTGTTGTATTTTTTTCATGATGTCACCAAAGGGCAGAGTTAATGTTGTCTAGATGCCTTAAGAACATAAGAGTGGCCATACTTGATTAGACCAATGGTTCATCTAGTCCAGTATCTTGTATTCCAACAGTGGCTGGTGTCAGATGCTTCAGAGGGAGAGAACAGAACAAGGCAATTTAGCAAGTGATGCATCCCCTGTCCAGTCCCATCTTATGGCAGTCAGATGCTCAGGGACACCTGAACCATCTTGACTAATTCACTATCCTCCATGAAATTATCTAATTCTTTTTTTTGAACCTGTCAGGGTTCCCTCCCCACTCTGAACTCTAGGGTACAATCATGGGGACCTGCATGAAAGACCCCCTAAGCTTATTTCTACCAGCTTAGGTTAAAAACTCCCCAAGGTACAAATCTCCCCTGTACCCTGAAAAAAGGTAATCGTTGCCACCACCAAGTGATTTAAACAAAAACCAGGGAAAAGGACCACTTGGAGTTCCCGTTCCCCCCCAAGATATCCCCTCAAGCCCTTACACCACTTTTCCTGGGGAGGCTTGAGAATAATCTCCAAACCAATTGGTTACAAAGTGATCAAAGACCCAACCCCTTGGTTTTAGAACAATGGAAAAACAGTCAGGTTCTTAAAAGAAGGATTTTATTAAAACAAGAAAGGTAAAAATCATCTCGGTAAAATCAGGATGGTAAATAACTTTACAGGGTACTCACATTCAAAACACAGAGGATCCCCTCTCTGGGAAAAACCTTAAAGTTACAGAAAAACAGGAATAACACCTCCCTCTAACACAGGGAAACTTCACAAGCAAAACAAAACCTATTCGCAATGCCTGACTAACTTGCGTTTGTAATATTGGAGGTTTGGTGGAGAATGGGTTGGAGGAGATTGATTTTCTGCCCAGTCCTCTTAGTCCCAAGAGAGAACGAACTAACTCACAAACAAAATCTTTCCCCTCCCCTCAGGATCTGAAAGTATCTTATTTCTTCATTGGTCCTGGTGGTCAGGTGCCAACTGGGCTATGAGTTTCTTAACCCCTTACAGGTAAGGAGGAATTTTAGGCTTCCCTTAGCTGGATGGTTATGACAGAACCCAGTTATACTTTTGGCCTTCACAACATTCCCTGGCAAGGAGTTTCACAGGTTGACTATGTGTTGTGTGAAGAAGTATTTCCTTATGTTTGTTTTAAACCTGCTGCCCATTAATTTCATTGGGTGACCCCTGGTTTGTGTGTAATGTGAAGTTGCAAATAAAACTTCCTTACTCACTTCCTCCATATCATTCATAATTTTACAGACCTCTATCATATCCTCTCTTGGTTGTATCTTTTCCAAGCTGAACAGTCCCTGTCTTTTTTATGGAAAAAAAGCCATTCCATATGCCTAAGCCATTCCATATGGCTAAGAATTTTTGTTGTCCTTTGCTGTACTTTTTCCAGTTCTAATATATCTTTTTTGTAGGGCTGTCAATTAGGAAAACACTTCAACCTCTCTGGTCACTCAATAACAGACTTGAAGGTGACAATTTTAAAACAGAAAAACTTCAAAAGCAGACTCCAACGAGAAGCTGCTGAACTGGAATTAATTTGCAAATTGGATACCATCAACCTAGGGTTAAACAGAGACTGGGAATGGCTGGGTCATTACACTCATTGAATCTATTTTCCCAAGATTAAGTGTCCTCCCACCTTCTTGTCAACTGTCTGATATAGGCCTTCTTGATTATCACTACAAAAGTTTTTTTTTCTCCTGCTGATAATAGCTGATCTAAATTAAATAGCCTCTTAGAATTGGTATGGCAACTTCCACCTTTTCTGTGTGTATATATACATCTTGCTTCTGTGTGTTCCATTCTATGCATCCGATGAAGTGGGCTATAACCTATGAAAGCTTACACTGAAATAAATTTGTTAGCCTCTAAGGTGCCACAAGTACTCCTGTTCTTTTAACTCATACGATTAACTTAAAGTTAATCTCGATTAAAAAAATGAATCATGATTAGCCAAAGTTTTAATTGCACTGTTGAGCAATAGAATGCCAAGTGAAATTTATTAAATATTTTTGGATGTTTTTCTACATTTTCAAATATATTGGTTTCAATTACAGCACAGAATACAAAGTGTACAATGCTCGCTTTAAATTATTTTTTATTACAAATATTTGAACTCTAAAAATGATAAACAAAAGAAATAGTATTTTTCAATTCACCTCATACAAGTACTGTAGTGCAATCTCTTTATCATGGAAGTGCAACTTACAAATGTAGATTTTTTGTTACATAACTGTTTTGGTTTTGAATGCAATGTAAAACTTTAGAGCCTACAAGTCCACTCAGTCCTACTTCTTGTTCAGCCTATCGCTAAGAGAAACAAGTTTGTTTACATTTACGGGAGATAAAGCTGCCTGCTTCTTAATCACAATATCACTTGAAAGTGAGAACAGATGTTCACATGACACTCTTGTAGCCAGCATCACAAGAAATTTACGTGCCAGATACGCTAAGATTCATATGCCTCTTCATACTTCGGCCACCATTCCAGAGGACATGCTTCCATGCTGATGACACTAGTTAAAAAAATAATGTGTTAATTAAATTTCTGACTGAACTCCTTGGGGGAGAATTGTATGTCTCCTGCTGTGTTACCCACATTCTACCATATATTTCATGTTATAGCAGTCTCAAATGATGACCTAGCACATGTTGGCTGTTTTTAAGAACACTTTCACTGCAGATTTGACAAAACGCAAAGAAGGTACTAATATGAAATTTCCAAAGACTGCTAAAGCACTTGACTGAAGGTTCAAGGATCTGAAGTGCCTTCCAAAATCTGAGATGGACGAGGTGCGGAGCATGCTTTCAGAAGTCTTAAAAGAGCAACACTCTGAGGCAGAATCTACAGGACCTGAACCACCAAAAAAGAAAATCAACCTTCTGCTGGCAGCATCTGACTCAGATGATGAAAATAAATATGTCTTGGTCCACACTGCTTTGGATTGTTATCAAGCAGAACCCATCATCAGCATAGATGCATGTCCTCTGGAATGGTGGCTCAAGCATGAAGGGACATATGAATCTTTAGCACATCTGACACATAAATATCTTGCGATGTCAGCTGAAACAGTGCCAGAAGAATGCCTATTCTCACTTGCAGGTGATATTATAAACGAGAAGCAGTCAGCATTATCTCCTGCAAATGTAAACAAAATTTTTGTGTGAGCAATTGGCTGAACAAGACTGAGTCTGCTTGCAGGCTCTAAAGTTTTATATTGTTTTATTTTTGAATGAAGGGGTTTTTTACACAATTCTACATTTGTTAATTCAACTTTCATTATAAAGAGATTACACTACAGTACTTGCAATAGGGGAACTGAAAAATACTATTTCTTTTGTTTTTTACAGTGCAAATATTTGTAATAAAAATAAATATAAACTCAGCACTGTACACTTTGTATTCTGTGTTGTAATTGAAATCAATATATTTGAAAATGTAGAAAACATCCAAAAATATTTAAATAAATAATATTCTATTGTTTAACAGCACGATTAATTGCAAGATTAATCAAGATTAATGTTTTTAATCATGTGATTAATCACAATTTTTAATCACTTGACAGCCCTACTTTTTTGATTAATTGTGCATTTTCCATACCTTAACATATTTGGATTTCTTTTACATTCAGTTTTAACTCTGAATTTACAGGATGTATAACATTTGGTCTGGGGATAATGTCATTATCCCTTTAATGTGTTTTACCCTAAATAACTGACTTTTATTTTGAACTTTAAAACCATCTTAATGTAGTTTTTGTTTGAGAATTTTCTTTTTAAGATATTAAAAGCTTCATGCATAAATAGTAAACAAGAAACCTACGGAGAATGCTGTCATATAAGTGTGTAGTATCAGCCTTAAATCTTTTTTTATTTTAACTTGTATAGACTGATCAGTACCTTGGCTGCTTTACACCACTCTACAGAAGTGCAAAGCAATGGGAACATGCTGGCCAGTTATCACCAGAGCAGTGCATTTCCCTTACTTCCTGTCCTACAAATTTCCCCCGGTTGATGTACCTCATACACTCACCTCAGTTTCCTCCTCCTCTCTGTACCCATCCTTGATTTCTCCCTCATGCTTTCCCCCATACATTTTCCTGTGCATACACACATACACGCACGCACACACATGTACACACGTTTTCTCCATGCTCTTCCATGCTACATTCCTTTGTACTTTCACATGCACTGGTTTCCCTCACTCACCTATCTTCCTTCTCCCCCATCTATCCCATGTTTCCTCTGTTCAGTTGATCCTGTGCAGTGCAATGGCTAGCTTTTGAAAAGAAGTATTTAGAGTTAATGGTCATTTTTGCAACTATTTTCATGACTGAAAGTTATAGGTCAGGAGAGTATAGTGTATACAAATCTTCAGAGATACTCACTTTTTGCCCACTTTCAAAATGTCTTTCTCCCATTTTTCTCAATGAGACTCAAAATGTACATTTTTTCCCAATGAGAGTAAAGCCAACAGCTATGTTTCTCAAGAGCAAATTGAAAACAACGGGAGATAGATTTTTAGGTAGACAAAATTATGTGAAACAGACCATTCATTCTTAAAAAGTAATCAAATGTAGCCTATGCAGAAGAATTCAGTAAGGTTCAAGTAAGAAGGAATTTTAAAATATCTGCATTATTCCATTATTAAGATCATTCAGTACACAGAAACATTCTGCCATGAGTACTATATTTCTTAAATGATCCATGTATTTAATTAACACAAAAAAACATAACCAGATTACTTGTGCCTTTTCAGAAAATTCATTCTGTACTCAGAGTAAGTGCTATAACTTTTGTAATTATACTGTGTAACCTTCATCCATAACAAAGTGGCTGAATCTCTGTTTTAACTGCAAAACTCAATTCAGCCTTAAATATGAAACTGTGAGCTGTGCTTCTATATTTTGTTTTATATACTGTTTTCTGATTGTCAAACTCTCTCTCTAAACATACATATATTACAATATACAGCTGTTTTCTGATTGTCAAACAATATTTTCTACTGAAATGCACGAGGCAAGAAAATAATACAAAACATTAAGAAGCTCTAGAAATGAGAATGCTTTGTTTAGATAGCCTCCCAAATTGTCAAGGTATGGGACACTGCATGGGAAGGAGACACTAACATAATAAGAAAAATATGG
Organism: Macrochelys suwanniensis; assembly: GCA_033296515.1. NCBI lineage: Eukaryota > Metazoa > Chordata > Testudines > Chelydridae > Macrochelys > Macrochelys suwanniensis. Next base: position 50,393,795 of record CM065781.1, read on the forward strand.
CAGGAAGCTTAAATTTATTTCTAATTAACTATAAAATCTGACATTTCTTCAAGATTATTTTTTGATCATACATAGTGGGAGTAAATAACTGGAATGATAAACATTAGATAACATTAGATAAGCTTACCTCGTTATCTCTAGCCTGAATCTTCCCTGCACTTTTATATCTGCCTCTGGACATTTCCACTGCTTGCATCCGAAGAAGTGGGTATTCACCCACGAAAGCTTATGCTTCAATACCTCTGTTAGTCTATAAGGTGCCACAGGACCCTTTGTCGCTTCTATTAGATAACACCGTTTCTATGGGATGAATTCAGTTTATGTCTGAACTGAAAGCTGTCTGCCATCATGAGAAACAATTGCGAGATTGGCAAATCTGATGTAGGATGGGTATTATGAATTCGATATTACAATGGAGAACCATCTTGCTAAACAACATTACTGTCCTTTAGTCACAGCAACAGTACTTCCAATATGCACCCAGTCCCTGACTTGCTGTTTTTTAAGACCATATTTTTATTGGGTAATGGCTTTAGTTTTGTTATATTTACTGATGAAGACCACTTCATATAAATATCTCAGTTACGGAATCCTTAAGGTTACAGAACTGATTGGAGTGAAGAATGGAGTTTCAGCCTATTGGAGTCTGCAGAAGGATACTTGAATGGAGGCATCTAGGAGCTACTTGAGAACCATGGACTGAAAAGTTAGGATAGGTGAAATATACCTCCATACTGCTTGATGCTTGCCTGAGCTGATGTGCAACTTCTGAAGCTTTTGATTTTGAAGCTTCTCTCATTTATAATCTCACAGAGCATAGTATGCTCCCACACCGCTGTTGTTTTTTCAGTAAGGTGGATACTGCCAACAATGGGCTCAAGAAATAAATGTTAATTTTATTTTTTAGAAGTGTTCTATGGTGATAATTGCTGCCCACCATATGACCTTTCAGAAGAGTGCATTGCGCAAAATGTGTGTGGCTTTTATTTAACATCGTATGCCACTGTGGCATAGGGTAAGATTGTTAAGTTAACAGAACCAATAATGCCATCCCTCTTCAAATGAATGATCTTGGAATCTCCTTAGGAATCTGTCACTTTGAGAGCAAGTACTCTGTCTATTGGGTAAAAAATAGTACAATCTCTAATGTTTGAGTAAATTTCCCTCCATGCATTGACTAATACTAAATCTTTTTTGATCTCTTTCAGCTTTATCGTTCCCTCTGGCATTTCAATTGTTGACCCAGATTTATTGAGTTCCAACAGAATTCAATTGAAAGCTTCACTATAAATAATTTTCTTGCCATACAGGAAAAGACAATCGTATATATAATATCTCATCCACAAGACAGCACCTTTAGCAGTACAGCACTGCACTGTCAGCAATGGAGATGAGTCCAAGTCCAGGCATGGGGTTTGAAGGCTTGAACCCATAAATTTTTGTCAAAGAAATGAGAGTGTTACTAACTGAGCCATACTGTCACCTTTGATTAAGTACAGAGAAACCCGCAATAGCACTTTGAAGAATAAACAACAAAGTGGTAGTCAATACATACACAAATATTGAATACTTTAACATTCTTTCCTCCAGAGGTGCTTTTCTGTGGTCCCACACACATCCCGTTATAAATCCAAATATTGTTAATGACCAGATTCTGCCGCCCTTATGTTGAGTAGTGCCTTACTCAACAAGTAGTCTCACTGAAGCTAGTTGGTGGTGACCCCATCTCTCCTGCCTATTACCCATTTGATTTGTGCCACCTGTGAAATTAATTTGTGAACTCTCTTGGGCAGAAACTGAATATTTGTGATTTGGTGCATTGTGAGGCATCTTCTACAATTTTGTGTATAATAAATAATATCTAGGAAGGAGGATTGGATGAGGTTCCCTTTAGGGACCATCAACACTGTACTTTTCTCGGTCATTTAGATTAGTCACTGGATTGATGTGAAGCATTTCTTGATCTACAGGGAGTTGCTTGCAAAACAAATGCCTGAGGATCAGAAAGGAGCGAGGGCCAGATCCTCAGCAGGTAAACTTTTTAAAATAATGGAAAAATTACAAACATGAATGAAATTTACAGAGCCTAGGGCTGCTTTACAGCTCATCTTAAACTGACTTCAATTGGTTTGTGCTTTTGTAAAGAACTGCATTTGTTACTTTTAAGTGTGTTAACTATGTTGTGAGCAGTGCAACTGAAATTTATTTGGGTTATTTGGACAGCCTGAGAACACTGAGACAAATTTGTGAAACGAGATGCACTAAAATATGGGATTATTTGAAGCATTACATTATTCCTATATTGTTCTCTGCATAGTTTTCTTGAAGGGAAGAATGAATTTATTTAGTTATCATTATTTATGATATATGGGGTAGTACCTGCAATATGGTGGCCAGTTTCCCCACAGAAAAGATGGCACAATCCCTTCCCTGAGGAACTCATATTCTTTTGCTTATATCTGTGAAATACTATCCTACTCTGAACTCGCATTTGTGGTTAAGGCATGGGCAGGAAGGTGGAACATCTGGGTACTCTTCCAGACTCTGCTCCAGGGTCTCTGTGTGACCTGAAAGGGGCATCAAGACTGGCACCACTGTTGGAGTGGAGAGAAATGCAATAAAAAAGTAAGGCTGATATAACAGTAGCCCGAGGGTTGTGACTAAACTTCTGTTTACTCTCAGTAATGTAGGCTAAAAAGTGGTTAGTGGTGCAATAAAGGTTGATTTGTTGTTCTAAGAATCCTAGCATTCAAACACTGCTGGATTCAAAAAGATGAGGTGAAAAAATTAATGTACTGTTGAAAAGAAGAAGGAATTGCCTTGGTTATAGACAGTTAATTTTAACAATTTCTAGCATTCAACAAATCTGATTTAGGTGTTTGCTAACTTTTTAAAGGCATAGTAAAAATACACGATGATGATGATGATGATGCAGAACAATATTCTAAGATTAAATCTTGCCTGAATTTTCTGTTATCCCTATTCAGCAAAACACTAAGAATCAAGTTTTATTTTAAGCATGTACTTAAGTCCCATTGAAGCTAATGCACAAGACTGGTGCAAGGTGTGTGGGAATTAATGACAATAAGAAGGATTTTTAAAAGTATATTAAGAACTAAAAAAATCCTAGCAAGGCTGTAGGCCCACTATTAAATGGGGATGATGCAATTGTTAACAATATACAGAAAAGGCAGAAGTATTCAGTAAATATTTTTCTTCTGTACTTGGAAAGAAGCAGGATGATGTGTATGTATGAGGATAATGAAGCACTTTCCAGCCCATTAGTAACTAAGAGGGGAAGTTAAACAACATCTACTAAGGATAAACATTCTTTAAATTAGCAGGATCAGCTAACTTGCACCCAAGCGTCCTAAAAGATTTGGCTGAGGACAGTTAGCCTAATAGTAAAATAATAAAAAATCTGATATGGGTTATAACTGATAAAGAATTAAAGGATAGGAATATAATTAATGCCAGTCAGTATGGTTTTATGGAAAATAATCTTGGCAAACAAACCTGATTGAATTCTTTGATGAGATTACCAGTTTAATGGATAAAGGTAACAGCACAAATGTGAAACCTCATTGAAGCTAGTGGGTGTGACAGCTGCTTTTCCTTCAGGATAAATGTAAAAAAGTAGTTAAGCCTCTTTTTGGGATAGCTGAAACAATGGGAGCCACCACCCAAAATAGTCCACATGCAAGCCAGTCAGAAATTGAGCTATGTGGGTAGAACATTGTTTGATGGAGGTGTGTGTGCAGTGGCAGAGCTAATGGAAGCGGGCAGGAAGGTGACCTTTAGGTGTATGTGTGACATTTTTTCAAGCATACTGTGCAACTGAGAAAAGGAGGTGTATAAAACAAATTTTCACACAGGGCTGGAAAATGAGCCTTTCCCACACTCACCCAGCAGTAATGACTCCTGTCCCACAGGGCTGGGCCTAGCTTCCCACTCATAGACTTTAAGGTCAGAAGGGACCATCATGATCATCTTCTAGTCTGACCTCCTGCACATTGCAGGCCACAGAACCTTACCTACCCACTCCTGTAATGGACCCCTAACCTCTGACTGAGTTACCGAAGTCCTCAAATCATGATTTATTAACTTAATTAGAGAAAATCCACCATTTACACTAGTTTAAACTGTCTCTGCCAATCTGACCCAGGGGAAAATTCCTTCCCGACCCCAGATATGGCGATCAGTTAGACCCTGAGCATGTGGGCAAGACACACCAGCCAGACACCTGGGAAAGAATTATCTGTAGTAAATCAGTGCTGTCCCCTTCTAGTATCTCATCACCAGCTGTTGGAGATATTTGCTGCTAGCAGATTGGCTATATGCCATTGTAGGCAGTCTCATCACATCATATCCCTCCATGAATGTATCAATACACTCTGGTTATTGTGATATGGCATATGCGGTTACATGGTAGTGCAATCCTATGCATTATGTCGCCATGTCACTCTCTTAAGTTTGACCTGACTGCCCCTCTGTCATGATGGAGGAGCATCCAGGGAAAATGTAAATGGCACTGCAACCCAATGCAGCAGGTTGCGACATCCAGAGTGTGGAGCTGGGCCCAGCTCTGTGAAACAAGAGCAACCACTGCTGGGTAAGTGCAAGGTGGGCTCGCTGTCCAGCTCACCACCAGTGAGCCATCAACAACGCTAGTTGCAAAACCTGGCTCCACCACTGCATGTGTGTCTGTGACAAGGAACAGTCAGAAACAGACAGAATCAGCCGTCAGAGAGAAGCAGCCAAAAAGCCAAGCACACAGCACAAGAAGCACTGGAAATGTGGCCCTGAGAGAAAACAAGGAGGGGAAGGTTTTTTGGACAGAATGGTGGCTGAAAAGAGGCTTGGAACTGTGAGCAAAGAAACTGCCACCTGTTGTTGGATTCATATTGTATTCAGAGAAACAGAACTTTATATTCATTCTGTGTAAACAAACAGGGTTGCCTGACTCCGTGAACAATTTCTCCTAATGGAAACAACCTGCAAAACCCTCAATATTGATCTGAGAGTCACACCTCCAGATCAGCTGCTAGCAGTGGATCTCATCCTCCCTGATTGCATTAACCTTGTTATCTCAAACTTGATTCTGGTCTGCATATTTATACCTGCCTCTGGAAATTTCCACCACATGCATCTGACGAAGTGGGTCTTTGCCCACGAAAGCTTATGCTCCAATATATCTGTTAGTCTATAAAGTGCTACAGGACTCTGTCGCTCTTGCAGATCCAGACTGACACAGCTACCCTTCTGATACTGTACAGCAAGTGTCATAAATATGTTCTACACTATGTTCTGAAATGTCATTAATCACAATTCCAATAGTCATAATAGTTCCAACAGGTTAGTCTGTTATTGATAGTCCTACACTCAACCTGTTTCTTGTGAAATTAGACCTTTCATAACAAAGGTGTTACCTGTGAAATACTGAATTTTTCCCAATTGTCTATAAATCAAGGAACCTACAAGATGTTCTTTGAAACTCATTTAACATCCAGTTCATTATGAAAGTGAGAGGTGATAAGTTCCCAGCTCTTCATGGATATAATGAAGTGTACCAGATGGGCTCATGTTCATCAAATGAAAAAATGAGCTCACCCCATGGATATTTTAAATGAACTGATTCTATATAGTTCACCTCTAAGTTCAAATGGTACATATCTGATTTTTAATTTTTGTACTTTCTGTATAATTAAAGTGATATCAACTTTATTTTTCCTGATACCGAACTTCACGCTATTTATACCCAAACTTGGTTCAAATGAAGCTTCTATTATTAATAGGATGTTTCATAATGAGATGTTCAAGCACTTTCAATATGCCATTAGTTAGGGTTTTTATTTATTCATCACTTGCATTATGACTAATCTCTGTGTTCAGTACTTTAGTCATCTGAATAAATAGCAAAATTATATTGTGCAATGTTATGAAAATGAGGTTACTCAGTGTAGAAGGCAAGTTAAAAGATCTTCTAGCATCTCAGCTGAATTTGTGAAGTAATAATAAGGTAACAGGGGAAACCAAAAGATTGGTTCCTGAAAATCAATTCTGTTATCTAAAGTATACAAAAAGGATGAAAGTGTAGAGGAACTTGTAATAAGGTTCGTCATTGTGAAAGCAGTGAAAATAACTACTGTATATTGCAGTTTCAAATTAACTTTGTTGTTATCTCAGAGCTCCAAGCCATACTGTAGGAAGGACATAAATGGATGAATGGACATAAATCTGACATCAGGAATCATAACATTCAAAAACCGGTAGGAGAACACTTCAACCTCCCTAACCACTCAGTGACAGACTTGATACAATACCCACCTGCTGATGTAAAAAAACAGATTGACAGGGCCAAAAGAGTACCCAGGAGTCACCTACTACAAGACAGGCCCAAAAAAGAAAATAACAGAACACCACTAGCCGTCACCTTTAGCCCCCAACTAAAACCTCTCCAGCGCATCATCAAAGATCTACAACATATCCTAAAAGATGATCCCTCACTCTCACAGATCTTGGGGGACAGACCAATCCTCGCTTACAGACAGCCCCCCAACCTGAAGCAAATACTCACCAGCAACCACTCACCATACAACAAAAACACTAACCCAGGAACCTATCCTTGCAACAAAGCCCGATGCCAACTCTGTCACCATATCGATTCAAGTGATACCATCACAGGGCCTAATCACATCCGCCACGCCATCACGGGCTCATTCACCTGCACATCTACCAATGTGATATATGCCATCATGTGCCAGCAATGCCCCTCTGCCATGTACATTGGCCAAACCGGACAGTCTCTACGCAAAAGAATAAATGGACATAAATCTGACATCAGGAATCATAACATTCAAAAACCAGTAGGAGAACACTTCAACCTCCCTAACCACTCAGTGACAGACTTGAGGGTGGCAGTGTTGCGACAGATTCACTCCAAAGACAGGCTTCAAAGAGAAGCTGTTGAACTCGAATTGATATGCAAACTAGATTGCATCACCTCTGGATTAAATAGGGACTTGGAATGGCTTAGCCATTACGTTAATTGAATCTATTTCCCTTAAGTTAACGATCCTCATTCACACCTGTGTGGCCATCTTGTTTATCACTTCAAAGGTTTTTTCTTCCCCTGCTGTTATGGTTCCTCTCAATTAATTAGCCTCTTAAGGTTGGTCTATGCACCTCCACCTTATCATGTTTCTCTGACTGTATAAATATCTGTCTACTGTATGTTTCATTCCATGCATCCGATGAAGTGGGTTCTAACCCACGAAAGCTTATGCTGAAATAAATTTGTTAGTCTCTAAGGTGCTACAAGTTTTTCTTTCTTATTTTCGTTTTGTAGGAAGGTGTGAAACTCTAGGAAGCCATAGTACAACTAAATCTATCAAATGAGATTTAGGAAGTCTATACAATTACTGGATAGACCCTGTTTAATTTTGTGTCTGTGCAGTCTCCTGCATTACAATTTTATGATACATTACTTTTCTAATATAGTGCCTCATGCATGGAAAAACAATCAGGTTGCCACTTGAACATTCAAAGAATTATGATAAGGATGCATGGAATATGTTTAATATTTGCTTGAGCAAGTTAACTCTGTGATGGGGGGCACAGGTAGGTCACTGTCCCATGGAGGGGATTCTGCGTCCCTGTTGCACACAAAGCGGTGCCCCTGGGAGGCAATTCCACTAAGACAGGCATCAATTATAGTAATTCTGGGTTGAACCCCAGCAGAAGTTTCCCCTCTGTTTGGAGAGCCTCTCTGAATGGAAGCAGTCAAAGGCAGCTGAGTTTTACTAGAATCAGACCATTAAAAGAGACTGGATTATTCTCATGGGTGTTTTGGAGACATTAGAGCTGCTGTGTTTGGTTTTATATTGCTTGTTTAAAGACTGTCAAGTGGTATGAAAGGGAGGTGACCAGAGACTTTGCTGGTGTGTCTTCTTTTGTTAACAAAAACCCCCTGTATAAGCTGGAAACCCCAGGAAAGATTTAGTTTGCTTAACCAGGGCCAGCTGAGAACTTTCTGAACAGCTTCTCAGACCCTGGCCCTGCTATTCACACTGTAGTACATCATTGTTTCAGAGTTAGCAGCAGCTACTTTTTCTTTATGTAAATAGTCACCTTTATTTTGTCACATACCTTTGAGGGGTTAGCAGCATCAAAGGGGAAAGGATACATCCTTAGGTTAGATGCTCATTTGCTCTCCCCCACCCCCCAAAATAGAGAAAAGTTCTGTAAAGAATCAATGCTACAGATACACATACGTGCACATTCGCGCACACACACAAAAACACATGCATAATTTATCCCTAGAGTATCCTTTAAGGTCCAGTCTTGCTCCCATTGAAATGAATGGTAAATTTGCCATTGTTTCAATGGAAACACAAAATGCCACCTTTGTGAATGCCTGATCAAAGGGTTCTTACACAGTCTCTCAGGGTATGCCTCCTGTTTAAACAAGCACACTCCCAACACAATATGAAATATGCATTCTGGAACTTTTAAAATATAATCCTGTAAAATTAATTAAGGTAAAAATATCCCCTTGTTTTCCTGTAAATTGTTTCCCTTTTAATCAGGATAAAGAGTTGAAATCCACTTTTATTTAATGTAATCCTTGAGTGTGTTCTACCATGTCCATTTAATCAGCAAATCAATATCATAATTTCAGATTTAGTCCCCACTCCTGGGATTGACCTTAAAACCATGGCATGGAGCATGCATTGAGTTCTAGCTGCATGGTTCTATATCTAGAGAAAGGGTGGGGCATGTAGTCAATGGCTAGAATGGCTGTAGTGAGGAGCCCCATGGTTCAATGTGGAGCTCAGGGAGGGATTGTGTCTCCTGGATGACAACTGCACGGTTATCTCTCATCGTTATTTCCGTGGAAACATGTAATAGCACAGACAGCTTCTAAGTGACTTTTCAAAATTATTCAATTAGATTTACAAAAGTTTATAAGCAGCCAAATGACTCTGACTCTTGGAAGGAGCAATTACAAATCAGAGCTAGGAACTGGGAATGAATAGTTCTTGCAAAACCTAGTATGATTCTATTCTGGGCTCTACCAAACTTTTCACACAATGTCAGTGGGAGGAGGTGAGCAAGTAGAGAAATTATTAAACCTCTAGAGGGGGGAAAATTCCATGCATTCTCCAGCCACAAAAAAGCATGGTCTTCTGAGAGAGAAAATATGCCCCTTTCAGCCAACCAAAGACAACCAAAGATCTTTTTTAAAAATGCTTTTCCACCCAGCTGAAATAAGAGGCAAAGCCACAAGAATACAAGCCCCAAACAAACAAAACTCTTCAGGGTCCTTACACCGAACTGTAAGATGGTCTATTTGTCCATTTATAGCCCCCCTCAATTGCTGGTGGGCTAGAGAGGTTTTCTGTCTATTGCACTGTCCATTGTGTTGTGCTAAAATCACCTTGATAAGAAATCAAAGGGTGCTAGTGGATGGTAAACTGGATATAGGAAATTAGGACTGAAGAGCCCTCCTGAGTCATCAAGTGAAGTCCAGTCTGCTGCTATTGCAGGCAACCAGTTCATACATCTATCAAGCTCTTAAAACTAGGTGGATTTCTTGCCCCCACTACTCCTACTGAAAGACTGTTCCAAAACCTCATTCCTCTGATGGCTACCAAATCATCTACCAATTTTCATTCCAAACTTATTCATGGCCAGCTTATACCTATTTGTTCGTGTCAATGTTGTCTTTTACCTAAATAGTTCTTCTCCCTCCATGGTGTCTACTTGCAGTGTAACATGGTAGCCAAAGGAATGTGATCTGAGGCTGCGTATGCAGAGGCATTTATACTACAAACCACAAAGGGTTCTTTATGGCACTAGTGAGACCACAAGTTGAAAACTATGTCCATCTCTAGGCACCTTAAAAGAATTTCAATAGGCTGGAAGCAATCCAGAAGATTGGAGAGGGGGGCGGGGATGGAGGACTATGGGGAGGTTTTAAAATGGGGAGGTTTTAAAATGCTATTTATATAATTTCTTTGCTAAATGACATTTAGCAGTGGAGAGGTTTGGCAGTCAAGTACAAGCATCTGAGTGGTGTATAATGAATGGTGGTGATGGGGAAGAGGATTTGTCTAGAGTGGGTCGGTATAATTAGGAACAATGGAATGAAATTAAGCAAAGGTAAATTGAGACTGAATAGTGGAAAAGAATGCCTAACAAGATATAGTAGATTGTGTAATAGTCTCATCAGGACAGTAGTGGAGGACCTTTCACTTGAGTAATTTAAAAATAATCTAAACTAAACGCTTGGGGCCAGATCCTCAGCTGGTGTTAGTTGACATAGCTCCATTGAAATCAATGGAATTATGCAGATTTCACCAGCTGAAGATCTGGCTCTTATTGTCTTATTCCACAGTTAACCTTATTGAAATCAATGTTGCAGGTATGTAAGTGAAATCAGTGTCACTACACACAGAATAAGGTACGGCTCCATTTGAGGAATGGTGTCAGAATATGGCCCTACAAAATATACAGCTGTAAACCATCCTGCACTCAAAGGGGAAAGGATTAAAAGACCAGATAGGTCTTTTCCATCTCTAACTTCCATGACACTGTAATAAGTTTTAAACAAATTTATTTGATGTCAAAGGCACCATTGGTGGCTAACAGGATTGAGTACACTGAACTAAAACTCTTACCCAGAGTGGAAGGATACCTCAGGACACTTCATGAGCACAACTAGGAGTTAGGAGAGGGACTAACAAATGGTAAGGTAATCTCTGAGGCTTGCATGAATTCCTCAGAAAATACAGTCTGAATGAAGCTTAATAAACTGAATCGCTCCATCCCATCTTCCTTTTAAAGCAGGAGACTCTGAGTAGAACTTTTGATAACAATTTACTGGACTTTGTCATCTTTTATTTGAATCTTAACAAAATGGTTCAGAATTTAGTACTTAGCCCAATATTTAATCAGTATCTTTCAATGTTCTGTTTTGATTTGGACCTGCTCTTTGCTTCCATTTTACAATTCTGAGCTTCATTTTCTCTTTTTTTTTTTTCTGCACCTATTTGTAGGCAGTAACAGAGTAACTAAAACTTTCAAAATAACTATTTTGGTCTAGTCTAAATATTTACTAAGCCTGTTCTCAGAAGGCTATAAGTATGCTCATGGGAAACACACTTCTAGCATTGTGTAGCTGACCCCTTTTAAAATTTCATAGATTATTCTAAAAGTTTTTACATATGCAATAGAAGTTAGAGATCATACTGTTTCAGATAAAAAAAATCCACTATCAACTTTTTTCTCTCAGTTCCTAAGAGGCTTTTAAAACTTATCTGCTAAGCCTTAAAGGTTTTGCTCTAGGAAATTAGAGTAGCGCTGGAAACTTTGCTTTTCATTTTAAATAGCATTATTTCAAAAAAGTCCCAGGAAAGATAGAGCAGCGAAGAATGAACAGAAGAAAATCTACTTTTCTTTCTTCTTAAAACAATATTATATTTGCTATAAATTAATAAAAGACAAAAAAATATGCAAACCACACAAAATCCATTTTCATATTATACCCCTGGGCTGACATGGTCTTTCAAATTGTAGAAGGCTACTCAAACAGAAAATCAAGATTATATAACCAGAATATATGACCTGGCCCTAGACCTAGTTTCATTTCAGAAAAAAAGATGGTTACAAAGTTAAAAACTGATAAAAATACATTATTTATGATGAATTCACATAATTTTGCATTAAATATATTTCAGCCAAATGTTTCAGAACACAATCTCCAAAACTGAGAAAAATATGCATTAAATACCACATTTAATAGTGTATATTTTCCTTCTAATAATATTGTGTGAATCTGAAGATCACAAGTCACAGATGTTATAGCTCATGAAAAGTAAGGCAGAATATGGAACAGATTTAAAAAGTACTGTAGAAATATGTATGTTTGTTTCACCATGCTTTAGATGGCTACTGCTGGTAGAACAGCTAGCTGGTAGAACAGAAACCATCATTTTCTTATGAGGTCTCATCCAAATCTCTGTCAAAGTAACACCATCCTGCTTTTCTTGCTATGCACCCCACCGCCATTCATCCAACTGAGGATCAGTTGAACTCCCTTCAGTCCACCATTCTGATTCTTAATTGACAAGAGTTATCTCTAGTAAGCAACACAATGAAATACCAGCTATCTGTCCTCCCAATAGATCACTTACTGGCTTTTAGTGTTGTTATGGTAAAGGTTAGCTAGAGATATGTCCCTTTGGTTGAGTGCTTCTAAAGCACTCAATAAATCCTATGATTCCTCTTTTTTGCTGCCTTTCTCCATCCCTGTAAACCTTTTCTTATAATTGCCAGGCAAGTTTTTAGTATCTCTTGGAAGTGCTAGCCTAGAAATGATGCCCCCTGAAACAAAGTAGACGCACCAGGAATACTGATTAATGGCATGATATTATTTCCAAAATGTCATGTAATGTGTGTGTTTTTAAAAATGTATAGCGTGAACTCTGTCCCATGTTAATTGTTATTTAAGGGATTTGGACTCTTGTTAGACCAGCACCACTTCCAAGATGATGGGGTATTTACTGAAAAACGGCCCAATTGTGCAGTCTCTGTACTTACTGAACCAACTCCTACTGACTACTGCTTGATTAGATTTTAAGGCCAGCAATGACTGACTTTCTTTCTTTCTTTCTTTCTTTCTTTCTTTCTTTCTTTCTTTCTTTCTTTCTGCATTTAAAAAGCATTGGACTGCGATTATAATTGAGTCTTGAGATTCAAAAGCCATTCTAAGGCTACTGGAGTAGATAGATGGATCCCCTTTATGCCACCACTTTAAGTGTGAATGGGACAGCTGTCCATGATGTGTCACATAGTGTGTACTTCAGCACAGTCACAATTTGGTGATTTTAAATTTTGCATTTGTGGAGGAAATAGCCACATCTTCTGTGCATTGTACAAACGTGATTGAGTACAGTCCACTGCCCAGGTGAATGCAGAATCCTGGAACTTCTTTCATTGGATCTTCAATCAGGTCTTTGTTTGGGATGTCACAAGCAGCCCACAATTCAAGCCAGTGAGTGCTGGCGTCCTTTCCATTGGTGTATAACATTGACACGTGGATCCAGAAAGGCTTCCGGTATTTGAGTTGGGAGAGTGGCAGTGACTTGAGGTCTTGATATGTTGGCAGGTCCAGAGTGCCCAGGATCTTATTGTTCTATCAGAGTACAGCAGCTTCTCACCTGATGTTGGCTGGCCCAGCTCCCGCAAAAATGGGAGCCATGATATTGGCATTGATTTGAGAGAGCTGCTAACAATCCTGAGCATGACATTGATTTCAGTGTCAATGAGATTGGTGTGGGAACTGTTGCACCAAACTGGCACTCAATACACCACGGTTGGCAAGACCAGGGGTTGTACTGATGTTTGAAGCATGCATGCATCACATCCCCAGGATGATGTTAACACTTATCTTTATCTTCTTTTTCATGTTTTCAAGGTGTTGATTTTTCAGCATCTGATCAAGGATAACTCCAAGGTTCCATGGGTTGTGGTCATGAGATAGAGCAGATCACAAAAGTCCACCTGAAGCTGCACTTTGGCTTTGTGGTTATTCATGTGGAAGGCAGAGAATAGTGTTTTCAAAGTGTTGGGTTTTCAGTTGCCAAACTTTGAAATACGTCTCAAGTGTGTGGAGGTCATTGTTCATAACCTTTTCTTGGGCCTTCAGAGAGGACACTTGTATTTCTAGTGCAATGTCATCTGCATAGATGAATTTACAGCATGAGGTGGACCAGAATATTGCTGGTTTAGACTGAACAGCTAAGGCACTAAAATGGATCCCTGTGGGAGGCTGTTGTTCAAGCTCTATGATTTGCTAGCAGATACATCAAGATGTATGTTGAATCTTTTCTTACTCAACATCTCGGTACTGAGACAACTGGTACTATGATCATCTAGTTTGACCTCTTGTATAACACAGGCCATAGAATTTCAATCAATTACCTCTGTACTGAGCCCAATAGACTATTCTCAGTGAAATTATTTTGGCAAAATCTGTGTCAAAATGCAGTTTTTGGTTGACTGAATCTTCACAAATTTTTCAAGTTCATTGAATATAATGAAAAAGTCAAAATGTTAGGGTGGTGTCAAAACAAAATATTTTGTTTCAGCTTGAAAAATTTCATTCAGGAGAAATCAGAAGCAAGATAGATGTCTGGGTTTGTGGTCACTTAATAGTGCAGTGGGCACACAAGTGGTCAGGGGAAGAGCAAGTGGGTCACTTCAAGGCTGAAGATGTCTGTTTTCAATGGTTTGGGAGGTGGGTCATGTTGTAGGACCAAATCATGCCTCTTCTTCATTCCATTGTAAGCAAATCACATCCATATAATGTCTCAATTATTCATTTAGGAAAAAATGAGGTTGGGGTTTGCACCGAGGTGATTTTGAGAGACAGGATCTATCAGGAATGTGGGCTGGGTCAATGCAATGACCAGGGCCTGGGCAGTCAGGCCCAGTAGTCAGAGCCAGTAAAAATCAAAGCCAGAGTCAGGTGCCAAGCTGATGGTTAGAGATGGAGACAGCATCAGAGGTAAGGCAGAGCAGCAGGGACCTGGAGTAGGGCAGGACAGCAGGAACTGGAAGTAGACGGGAGTCTAGGATAGGAGGAAAGGAGCCAGCAGCAGGCAGGCAGAGAAGCAGGAACTGGGCACTGGCAGGAAGGCAGGGTTCTGGAGTCAGGTAAGCAGAAAGGGTCCATAGTAGCAGCCAGTGAGGGATTCCATAATGTGTATGCCTTATGATAGTCTTCAATTATGTGATCACATACCATTTTTTTCCACATGATTCCAGCCTTATTCAATGCACAGGATGAACCTGTGAGTTGGTGAGATTCAGGAATCTTGTGTTCCATTCCAGGTTCTAGAGGGAACAGGGCTCTAGTGGGCACAGAGCCTTCCTTACAGGTCCCACCAAGTCATGACCCCTTCATCCTGTGATTCCCCCAGCCTGTCTCTGTTCCAGTTCTGTCTCATCCCACATGGCCCTACTGGTCCTCAACCGAGTCTCAGTCTCCACTCCTCTGCTCCCCTTCCCAGTCCCCAGTTTCCTTGCCCACCCAATCCAGACAGCAAGTATGAAAAATCGGGCCTTATAATAGGAACTGCAGGCAACTTTAACTTTAAGTATGGCTACCAGCTCCACCAATAATAAAATGGCTGTGATGATGTATGATTGACACATGACCATTTATATTATTAATATTGCCACTGTTAGACAATTGCAACAAACTTTGTACAAAGTATGTCATGTGAGGTGTCAATGGAAAAGATATGATTTCCTGGATATATTTATCCTGTTTGTATGCATGTATCATCTTTGTATCTAAAGTTATGAAAATTGACTATGTACTAGTATTTCAAATGTGTCCATCCTGTGGTATCACCCACCAGGTAATTTACAGCCAATCTGGCCAGCACATTGTGAATGAACAGTTCAAGTTGATGGCCCATCAAAGAATACTTAGCTCTTGCAATAGGCCATAAAAGAAGCTTGTCCCCATTCCTGTGGATGCTTTAACCAGAATATTGGTAATGGGCCATGGCTATTCTTGTGAGTCATCAAAGTATGTAAGGGCACGTGACTTGCTCATGTTACCCAGGACTCCATCTTGTGCCTATAATTTTCCACAAACTAAGACTGAGAGTGTTCCCTCCACATGGAAAAAGGTATTAAAACCCCTGGAAGTATCTCCATTTTGCTTCTTTCCTGCTCTGATCTCTGGACTTACACTAAAAGGAGCATTCTAATCAATGGACTGAGGACCTACAAATCTTTTGGAAGTTACCAGAGACTTTACAAGCCAGCAATCTGTAACATCACTACTACAAGCCTGATCCAAGAACTTTGCAATCATTGCAAACATTTGATTTCCTTAACCATTTTAATTCTTACCTTATTATTTTTAATAAACCTTTAGATGTTAGATACTAAAGGATTGGCAACAGCATGATTACTGGGTAAGATCTGAGTTATATATTGACCTGGGTATATGGTTGATCATTTGGGATCCGAAGAACTCTTTTTGTTTGATGAAATTAGTTTTCAATAACCACTCATCATAAAGTCTATTGTCTGTGTGATGAAACAAGGCCTGGGATGCCTAAGGAGGCTGCAGTTTGGACTTCTTGTTAACCAGTGTGGTGAGACAGAAGTTTACTTTTGTCACCTACTAGAGGAGGATTTCTTCCCTAGCACCATATCTGGCTATTTAGTTTGGGGCAGGTCATAAATACTTTTGGAAGAATAAACCACCAGTTTTGGGAAGAGTCTGGCTTATTTCTCAGCAGTTTTTCCTGAACCTGGCATCCTCAGCTATGACCCACGGAGGCACGGTGACAATGGTTTTATGGGAATTTCATATATGTATGAAGAGAAAAACGTGTTTGTGTGTCTGTCTCTCCAGAGTGCTCAGGGGGGATTATGCCATGGATTTGGGGGTTTCTACATGATCACCAGGGTTAGGGAAGTATGCAATAGTGTATTCTCCTCAAAGGAGTTCCAAATGATCTATTTCAAGGATTGACTTTTCAAAACTTATGCAAATGAAGTAACCTTTTAAAAAGAAAAATATGTTAAGAAAAAAAACACTTTAAACTGTCACTTCCTATCATTGTCCTAGGTCAAAAACATGGTATTTTGTGTATGGATAATAATTAAACATCTAACCTTGTCAAACAGCGTAAACCTTTAAAATTTTTAGAGGAGAATGTTTGCTAATGATTGTCCTAGTGCACTGCCAATGTAGTTATAGGATAGATGGTAGATTTTGTTCTGCCCACATCAGTACAAATAGAAAACAAAATAATCCTATCCAATACTATCAGAATTGGAACAAAAAGTTAGAAACCTATCCTCCGTTTAGTACATGACTTCAGGAACTGGAATCTGCCAGATAGTCACTTAACAAATTACTGTTCCAGAAAACCACTTTTACCTAATTCTTTTGACAAGCTTAGGTTATTTGAACTAGGCAGTAAGCCAACTTCCATGTTAGCATGAGATGAATAAAACAGCACAATATTGTTAATGTTGTTATATCAATTAAGGGTGTAAGATACAGTACTTTGTGACAATGAGATTTACAGAGCCGTCGGTTTTTATCACACACTATGCTCTTCAGAGAAATTGGCCCTTATGAATATGGAATACAGATGTTAGAGAAAAGGAAGCTGCATGCCATTCTTGTTAAGGCTGGGATGATTTTTTAAAAGGATCACTGTTGGATGAGACGATATCATAGGGAACCCAGATAAACCAGAGGGTTTTGTACCTTATCCCATCAATCCCAGTCCTCTCCATGCTGCCAGTGATGCCTGCCTTGAATTTGTCTGTTTCTCCCACGCTGCCCCTTACTGGTGGAATGATCTTCCTAAAATTAAATTTCTTTCGCACTTCTCTTTCTAAAGATTCCTCCCCAAAAGTCCACTTTTGCCATGATACCTACAAGAAATCATACCACCTATGATGTTTGAATTGGACACCGGTCAGGAATAGCCACTTGCTTAGTTATTTTACTTGAAAAGTAAGACATCTGAGATGATTTGGAACATCAAGATGTGCAATAGTTTAACTCTTTACCTCAGTCATCACATAATTCTTGTCCTCCCTCCTGGAGCGGGGGCAGGGGGAGGCTGGAGGTGTGGCATCACCTCCGGCTTGAAGTGGTTTCCATAATATACAGGGTTTACCATTTTGTTCAATGGTTTTCAGCACCCTCACTATAAAAAGTGTTCCAACACCACTGCTCCCTCCCCCTTTCACTCCTATTGTTTTGTGCACACACTTTGCTGTATTTTGTCTGAAATTATGACTGTGTAAGGTCTTTGTGGAAGGGACCCTTTGCTCCTCTATGCTTGTACAATGCTCAGCACAGTGGGTCTGACTCCTAAATCTATTCTGGGGGTTTGGGACACTACTGCTATACAAAGAATAATAATAAGTTCTTTCTAAGCTATACTTCTGCATTCAGGGAACAAAAGACCTGATTTTGTATCATTGCCATCTTCTGGATGTCCATAGTTCTCCATTTGGATGATTGAATTAGCACTTAGAAGTTTAAATGCCAAACAGTGTTCCAAAGTGGGACCATTTTGCAGTTTGAAAGGTATGTAAGTTAGGTTTTATTAATCAGATTTTGTTGGTAAGCAAGTACAAGTTTAATGCTGTGTAGCCTCTGAAGGGTTAGAATTCAGGGTTGGCTCAGATAAATCTCCAAACACTCACTCACTGATCCAAAACCAATTGAACTATCTTAACTCCTTGAGTCTGCAACAAAGAGTTTGAAATGGCACTTCAGCTTCGGTGCTTGGGCAGAACCCAGAAATGAAAATGCCCATGAAAATGAGAAAAACAAACCAAGAGAATGTTGCCTGAAAACCTCTGTGCCTCTAAAAAGAGTTACTTCTAAAAATGGATGGCAGCTAGGTGAGAAATGGGGCTGTGGGGGGATTATCTTTTCCAAACCAGTTCACGTATCTCTCTGCAAAAACTCTTCTTGACAATGAATATGGGATAGCCATTACTAAAAGAGAGGCAAATCAGTACGTCACAGGGTGTCTGGACCTTTTAAGAGGGAGAGGGATCTAGTGCTCCTGGATGTTTACCTCCTGCACAATAGGGCTTAAGAGAAGGCACCCAGGCCTTATAAAGCGGGGAGGCAGCTGCAAATAGTTGTATAGACACTGTAGGGAGTAAGAAGGCTCCTGGCTTCCTGCAGGGCCCTTAGTCAGTAGAAGGAAGACAACAGCAGGGAAGAGCTGTGGAGAAGGCCAAACTCCAGGTCAGGGGTTTTGGGAAGCAGGAAGACAGGCCTTCAGGGAGGAGAGGCTAGCCGCATGATATGCGTTTTCTTTTGAAAGATTTTGATAAATTGGACCCCAGAAGTGGGTATGTTTTGAATATTTAGTGTGGACTTTTTAAGGAGCCCTGAGTGAAGAGGAAACTGAGGCAGGTGCTACTCAGCCACCCTTGGCCAGAAGGGGGTACTACATATGCCATAGTTGGCAGGATCACAAGATTTATCACGTTAAGGAAGGAGGAGACACCATAAAGCCATAGATGTTATCCTTGGTGGTGAGATGGCTACCCTCCCAAGCTGGTAGGTAGAACAGGAGCAACGGCCATGGGCTTTCCAGCTCTGGTTGCTGAGAATGCCCAGGTTTCTGTGCCAGTATGCTGTGGAGATCCAACAGGAGGAAGAGTTCAGCAGACCCCAGAGACAGAAAGGGAAAGCAGTGGGGAGCCTGCCCAGACATATGGGCAACAGGGGCACGCAAGGTGGATTTTCCCCTACATGCATCATGAGTGAAAGATCTACCCCATTGCACAGGACCTCAAGAAGACTGGGGAGCCCAGCACCACTTGCCCGGATTTTGGCCTTCTCCACCAACCTTCTCTACTGGTGCCTTCCCCTGTTGACTTAGGGCTCTGCTGTAGCCTTCCTATTCATTTGCAGAGTGTGCAGGGATCTGCCGACAATCACCTGCAGCTGTCTCCCCCAGGTGCCTTCTCTTTAGCCATGTTGGGCAGCAGGTAAACGGTCCATGTACATTGGACCAAACTCTGTCTTAAAGGTGCCAGTCATCCTGTGACACAATGCTGAATATCTTCTGATGGAATTTGAGGGGTTGAGTGATTATATACTTATTTATCATGATCATTAAGGGATAAATGCTGCTCTATCCTCCAAAACCCTGGGGGTGCCCAGATGTAGCAACTCCAGTGTCCAGTCCAGGATACACAGATTTGGAGAGTTGACCACCAGGGTCCACAGTCCCTTAATCCACCAAAATTCAGTTACATAGAGTTCCCTTCATGCTGCAGCATTTAAGAGCAGACAGAGGAGATCCAGCTCCACATGGAGACACTGGCCATGGCCGCTCATAGAACAGGGGCACAATAGTTGTCATGGAACAGCTTTGTTACTACTTGTCACCTACTAGAGGAGGATTCCTTCCCTATCACCATATCTGGCTATTTAGTTTGGGCCAGGTCATATAACTTAGCACTAAACAAACTGTTTAACAACGGTTAACAACTGTTTAACAATACTGCTAAATGTAAGTGTGTTCAGGTAGGAAGAAAGAATGTAGGTCCTACTTACAAGATGGGGAACTCTATCCTGGGAAGCAGTGACTCTGAAAAAGATTAGAAGTTCACGGTGGATAATAAGATGAACATGAGCACCATTGTGAGGCTATGGACAAAAGAGCTAAAGCGATCCCGGGATGCATAAATAGGGGAATCTTGAGTTGGAGTAGAGAGGTTATTTTGATTCTATATGTGTGGCACTAGTATGAGTGCTGCTGGAATACTTTATCTAGTTGTGTACACAACTCAAGGAGGATGTTGACAAATTTGAGAGGGTTCAGAGAGGAGCCACAAGAATGATTAAAGGATTAGAAAACATTCCTTATAGTGGCTGAGCGCTTTCAGTCCATCTATTTAGCTTAACAAAAAGGTTAAGGGGTGACTTCATTACAGTCTATAAATATCTAAATGGTGAACAAATATTTAATTATGGGCTCTTCAATCTAGCAGAGAAAGGTACACCACAATTCAATGGCTAGAAGCTGAAGCTAGACAAATACAGACTGGAAACAAGGCATAAAATTTTAACGGTGAGATTAATCAATCATTGGAACAGTTTAACAAGAGTCATGTCGGATTCTCCATCACTGACTATTTTAAAGTCTAGATTTGATGTTTTTTTCTAAAGGATACGCTCTAGGAATTATTTCAGGGAAGTCCTATGGCCTGTGTTAGACAGAAGGTCAGCTTATGTGATCACAATGGTCTTTTCTGACCTTGAAATCTATGACACTATGAGTTTATTCGTGGGAAATGTTATTCCATGCCATGTTAAATAAAAATGGAATTAAGGGACTTAGAAAACAATGGGTAGCCCAGAATGTTGGGCAGCTGTAGCTGGAGTATCTATCTGGAGGCTAATATTCCCTCTGAAGTGCATTCAGCACAGAGGTGTTGCCTTACATCTATTCTGAAAGTAAAGGCTGGTGGGATCTATCCATCTCTAATTTCTGTGATTAATGACTACTTGCTGCTCTTGCGCTTGCTGCAAGCTTGTGCTGCTCCAACAGGCATGATTTTAATGTATAATTTGTCATACATTTGAACACGTTACTTGAATGTTGATATTGTATCCTGACACTTTGAAAGCTGCTGTGGTATGCGTGGCAGTTAGCACATAACACTTGAATCATCTTTGCACTTTCCTGAAGCAAATTTCATGCTCAGATATTTTATGCTTTATGTCTTGTTTTGTGGTGTTGCTTGGCAGTCAAACTCTCTCTCTCTCTCTCTCTCTCTCTCTCTCTCTCTCTCTCTCAAGAATGGCTGCCTAGTACTTTCTACAAGAAACAATCACTGTAACAACGGGGGGATTTGAATCTGTTGAGTGTGTTAATTTCATTTTCACTGAGCACAAAACTAAAAAATTGATGATGATCAGTAACATCCACGTCAGTTATTTGACACAGTGCAAAGAAAGGATATTCGGGTGCTGCTGCATACGATTTCCCTCACATACTGTGCTTCCCTTTCTTTTTACAGCCATTTGGTCTGGTGTGAAGAAAGACTGCTTCCAAAGAGCAAATTCACATATTGATGGAACATAAACTTTATCACATTGTTTAACAGTATGAAGAACCAGGCTGTGAGTCAACCTAAGGGCACCTTGACTAGCCTTTAATGTTCTTTCTCTTGCAAGGACAAATCCTGTTGCTGAACATCACGTAGAATTGAGGGATGAGCCAGGAGCCATACCTGATAAATGCCTCAGCTCACGTATAATGAAAATTGCATGCATTTTTCCCTCTTTGTCACACAGTGCAGTGTGGAATTTAGAAAAATGAAAGAATGCAGCATAGAGATGGCACTTAGTAATGTATGAGTTTTACAGGAATTAAAAGCTTAAGGAAATTTTAAATGTCTGTCACAAGACAGACACTAGCAGTACAAGTGTCCTCACAATATTTCCACTCTGACAGTGTGCCTCAATGCTATGCAGGAGAGCTCACATCTAGGGCTAGGTCTTCACTACCCACCAGATCGGAGGGTAGAGATCGATCTTTTGGGGATCGATTTATCGCGTCTTGTCTAGACGCAATAAATCGATCCCCGAAAGCGCTCTCCGTCGACTCTGGTACTCCAGCTTGCGAGAGGAGCAAGCGGAGTCGACGGGGTAGTGGCTGCGGTCAATTCCCCGGTGTGAGGACGGCCAGGTAAGTCGATCTAAGATACGCCGACTTCAGCTACCCTATTCGCGTAGCTGAAGTTGCGTATCTTAGATCGACACCCGCTTCGCTAGTGTATACCAGGGATTTGTGTGAGAGTGTAAATAATTCTCCATGCCTATTCAATACTTGGCCTGTGTTGAGATTGGAGACATTATTATTATTAAGGGCAAAATTCATAGGGCCACCATAAGGCAATGTGCCACTTAAACCCTAACTCTCTGTAAAGATGTAAATTTCATCTATTGAGCCAACTGTGTGTAAGGTGTTTAGCAAAAAGGTGGGCATGGCTTTTGTGATATAGACACTTGTCTACTAGTATCAGAAAGAGACCACCAATCCTTTTCATTTAAGTCCCTGAGTTGCCTCACTTAGTAGTATTAAATTTAACATAACTTCATAATTGCAAGTGAATGCTTACATGATTTGACTTAAGCTGTTGCTAGCTGCAATGTGTAGTGGAATATGTGTCTTCACAGGTTTGGACTGTGAGCAAAGTCTCATTGCTGCTTCACTTGCTGCTAGGTACTTTGGCACACAAAATATCTGATAAGAGCTGTCACTCTAATAAAGATGTATTAGTTCTGAAGTCTTCTGTGAGTTTATATTGCGGATTACATCCAATGTAAAGAACTGCAAGTGATGCCTCAGTGCAATTTTCCAGAGGAAACCATGAATAGATATGGACAATTTGAAATACTAGAGCTGCTTAGATACCCATTGGTAACATCAAAGCTTTCACACAGAGGTAATCCGATAACCTTTCTAGAAACCACTGCAGGTTAGATTATTGGAAACTACCCTTAAAATAACAGGTTAGAGTTTTAAGAACTACTGCTTGATCAGCATTAAGCATCATTGTAAGAGGATGGAGGTGTAAAGAAAACCAGAAAAATGTTAGAGGAAAAACTCCCTTTATTGAACTGGAGGGAAAAGAAAAGAAACATCAGAGATGGCTCTTAGCACACAAGTAAATAAGGAAGTGTTATTTACTCCTTCTCATAACACAAGAACTAGGTGTAATCAAATTAAATTAATAGGCAGCAGATTTAAAACAAAAGGAAGTATTTTTTCACACAATACACAGTCAACCTGTGGAACTCTTTGCCAGAGAATGTTTTGAAGGCCAAGACTATAAAAGGGTTAAAAAAATAACTAAATAAGTTCATGGAGGATATTAGCTATTAGCCAGGATGGACAGGGATGGTGTCCCTAGCCTCTGTTTACCAGAAGCTGGGAATGGACGATGGGATGAATCACTTAATGACTACCAGTTCTGTTCATTCCCTCTGGGGCACCTGGCATTGGCGACTGTTGGAAGACAGGATACTAGGCTAGATAGCCTTTGGTCAGACCCCTTATGGCTGTTCTTATGTTGTTAAGACTCAGGGCCTTTTTTTCTGATCCGGCAAATGGACAGGGCCACTGGGCCAAGCAGGGAGGGGGAATCCTTAGGAAAGAGTTACACTTTATCCTACTAAAGCCCCATAAGGCTGGGTGCTGGTTCTGAACCAGTGTTAAACTTGTGATTACAGGAAAAAATCTTGTGTGGGGTATGAAGGACTAATCACCAAACGGAGCCCTTGCTGGAGTTGAGATGCTCTCTGGCAAGCTTATTATCATACATGTAGGTTCTTTTATTGTTTTAATGTTTTCTCTGTAATATTTTCACTATAAGAATAAATGTGCTTGCTTATAAAAGGTGGCGTGATAACTTATAGCTGTGACAATTACACTGTACCATCTCTGAAAAGTTTGTCTTTTGCTGGGGATATCACAGCATAGGCAGAGAACTGTGCAGTCTGGAAATACACACATCTCTCTCCCTCCTGAGTGGGATATCCTGCAAGAGAGGTGACTGCTGAGGAGCAGGGAGCCATGAGTGGGAGCCCATGCTGAACCACAGATGGGAAATACAGGTGCTGTTGCCCTGAACTGTGACAATAACTGTTTCACACAGTTCTACCATTGAATCACTCAGTTGATAGAGAAGGAACAAAAACTACCTCTGCACTCATGGCATCGATCTTGCACACCTGAGCTCAACAAAACAATCCCTGCACAGTTGTGGAGAAAAGTGGATTAGTAGTTAGGAGAATAAGTGAAACTCTTGTCCCAAACAAGCATGAATCAGTTCCCGAACCCCATGCATGCACACAAACACACATACTATTTGTCTCCCTTACACAGTATGTAGAGTTCTGACCTCCACAGAACAAAATATTGTGTTATGGCAAATATAAACTCAAAATATGTATTCAAGTCAGGCTTTTTTCTTTTGAGTATTCAGTGATCAGTGATGTGGCCCATGCCAGCTGCTTACTAACAGTGAGCTGGAAGGGTAATTAGTTAGAGGGAATGCTGTTCACTGCAGTGTTATGACTTTTTTTCCTTGATGTCTTTCTATGTGCTATTTCCCATCTTCTTTTTCTTTTTCGTTCCCCCCTCTCAATGCTCAGTATTGATATGCTATTAAAACAAGTCCAAGCTCTCATATTCCAGTAAGCCATTTTCTTATACTGTATATAATTTGGGTACAAAATGTAAGTCAGGGGGGTGAAATTCTGGCTCCATTAAGGTTAATAGATGTTTTTCCCTTGCCTCCATTTCAACCAAGACTTTGCCCAATGTATTTAGTTTGAGTACTACATTTTCCTTCTATTGGACTGTAAAGTCCATCAGCAAGGAGATCTTAAGAGGTATGAGACTAGATGAGAAAAATTCAGTGGCAGTTGTATTTACTTCTTCATTCCCTAAACTTCCACGACCAGCCAAACCCCTCAAGAACAGAGAAATAAATCTCTCTAAGAGTCCCTTCCCACACATTTCTCTTGCCACATTTATAAACTTCCTCATCTTCCCACACCTTACCAACAATCAGGGATATTATACTGAAGTTCAGCTCAGCAAAACACATATTGATTTTATAAGTTGGTTGGGAAAATAGTGGAAAATCGTGATTTAAAAAAACCCATTCTTTTACATCAATTTTTGAAATTTCAAAATTAAAAAAATGTTGACTAGCTCTATAGTAGTCAAATAGCAGCAAAGGAAAAAAATCACAACTGTAATCAATATTTTACCTCTCTCTCTCTCTCTCTCTCATATGATGTGTGTGTGTGTGTGTTTGAAATTTTAAAAAAAAATAATCAGGGAAATCTATTTTTGCTTTTTTGGGCAGAGGGATCAGAGGGGTAAAGTTTCTCTATTATATATTGTTTCCAGTCAGGATCATCCTGTAGTTCTTAGACCTCTGGAGAGTTCATTCCTTATTTCTCTAAAGTTTGTAATTAAATGAAATGAAAAGTTAAAGCCAATTTATTTCATGCTCTCTATTAATAGTAAGCCAAATTTTCAACAGCTAAAGAAGTGAATGCACAAGAATTCATGCACTGATATATACCTGAACTGTACATTAATTTACCACCATCTTGCACACAAAACAAATAATTTTGCACACATACTCCCTCCTTTGCCCTCCCTATCTTATTTTTTATCCTAGGTTTCATTTTGCCTATGTTAGACTGAAAGTTCTGCAAGGGTGGATATATTTTTTTTTAATCTATGGCTTCTAAAGTGTTGTGTACTTTTTTTCCCCTGAGCCTGCTCTCATTAAAGTTAATGGAAAGACTCTCATTAACATCAATGGTGAGCAGGCTCTTATGGCACAATAGTAATGCCATGCATGCTCAGTTACCTGATTTGCATATAGAATTGTCATAGTGGGCTCTTTTCCTCACAAAAATTTGCCCCACTAAATTTGTGGTTGAGCATTAGTTACAGGCATGCTTGGAAAATTCAGACATTTCACCCATAAATAGTCTTATTTTACAATATAGAGTCTTGAAAAGCTTTCTGTTACTTCACCAATAACTTGCAATAAATCACTACAGAACTTGGTAATAATCTTGTTGACGTTATAAACAAGAGAGGAAGGGAAAAGCTACACCAGGGGCACATTTTCTGTCAGTCTAAGTGCACAAATGGGCATGTACACTGCAACATGACCATAAAACTGCCCCCTTACAACATTCTTCTTCATCACTAATCATAGTCTGCTGTAGTTTGATTATAAGAGAGAGAATTACTCAAGTCCCTGGACCCAAATGCCTCTCCTATACCTCAGAATCTGCTTAATATCTCATACATAAATGTGGCTATATTACTAGAACCAGTTGTGGTAGTTATAGTAACTTTTGTTCACCTAAAGGCAAATAAATCAGGGGCAGAAAAAGGTATATTTATGAGCGAATAAAGAAAACAGACTAATCTGTAAGGTAAGGGTGGTTACTTCTGTCTATCTTAATAAATGTTATCAGTTTCTTGTTTCTTTTCTACAGCCTATACTTTGAAATTTAACACAGTTTGCTTATTAAATTTAATAAATTTAAGCATAAAGATCCCTCTTTCAGTGTACTAAGGGTGAAATATTTTGCCTTCTCATAGGAAATGCATTTCTTTCAGAATTTGACCAGTGGTTAGGGCACTAACCAGGGACTTGGGAGACCTGTGTTCAATTTTGTGCTTTGACACCGAGTGTATGACCTTGGTCAAGTCACTTAGCTTCTTTGTGCTTCACTTCCTCATCTGTCAAATGGGGATAATCATACTCCCTTACCTCACTGAAGTGTTGTGAGGAAAAATACATTAAAGATTATTAGCTTCTCAGATACTATGATAGTGGAGGACATGCAAGTACCTAAGACAGATAGGTAGTTCTCCTTAGGAACTTGAGGACCATTTGTTTCCTTTTGTTACATGATGCTCAGAAATGCAAATCATAAAAGACTCTTTCAAATGTGTATGGTCACAATGTCTGAGCTGAACTCCACAAGGCTGACAGGACCATACCCAAGCAGAGATGGGGAGGAATCAAGTGACAGCCACTGGGATAAACCACTCAAGACAGTGCAAGTCGTAGTACAGTTCGAATCTTAAGTTACTACATTCCTCAGGGGGAAAAAAGCAGTAACACCTCCTCTGAAGCTTTGCATACACCTGGACAATGTAGGAGCATGAAGCTGTTGAGAGCTAACAAATGGCATAATGTTTGCTGATGATAAGGAGATGCTGGGGGAATTCAAAAGATCCGTGGGGTGTGACTCTAGCATTCCTGCATGTCATGGCCTTCTGAAAGAATGGGTGGCCTTGCCCAGTGGCCATTTCACTTTGTTGCTGGGCCCATTTATAGCAGAGGATGATGTAGTTGATTGGAAGTGGCCAGTAAATCACAGGTCTTTTTAAATTAGGTCTTCCCTTCCATGAGATTTTGTATGGGTTTGGGAGGATGGGGGTCTAGACATAAAACCGTAAGACAGACATAGGCATAGAAAGGCAAAAGGGAAGGGAATCAGGACTATATCATGATGGTACTGTGCATCTCAGCCAGAGCTACTACCTTCTAGACAAAGGAAAAGTTATTATATAAAGGTATTATACTGAAGAATGTATATTAGGGTCTCATTAAATTCCTGATAGGTATATTCAATGGTATATATAATGTGAACAGTAAAGGAACCATAATCCTTGGAAAACTAGATAGTCATCTGAGGACCAGCTAATATCCAAGGTTTTGCAGGTATAGTGATGACAAGGAAAATGCCAGTCTGCTAGAAGGTGAGGTTTGCCCAGGATTCTTTTCTGGGGTAAATCTCAGTCACCCTTTCCTATCAGCCTTAGCTAACTCTGCCTTTCCCAGCCTGCCATCTCATCTTTACCTATTTTCCTCTGCTTCTAGTTACCACTCAATTTTCTGAGTCTCGGAGCTAGCAGTGGGCAAATGGATCACGTTAGGAGGTCAGATAAGAAATGGGAAAGTATTGTTTCAAATTCCAAATCAGCATCATGCAATGATGTAGGGGATTGGGTACATGGGATGGGTTTTCTTTTTGTTTTGAGGAGAGCCAGAATGGGCAGGGATGCAAAACCAAAACCCAAGCCATGAGGTGTGGTTCCTAATTGGGAGAGAAAAGTGAGGCATTGAAGAAGCATGACTCTCATTTCATGACCAAATATTTTGAAACTGCCAGATATAGCCCATGTCCTGGCTGAGTTTTAGGGTCTCCCATTTTTGTGCCATTTGCAGGGAATTAAGCTAACAACAGTTTTTAAATATGTGGGGAAATGTTAATTTTCATTTACCTAGAAATCAAAAATGTTTGAAGGAATCTTGTGAGTCACCTTGTGATGGACACCAAGAAAGGAAAAATTCAGCCCACTATGTATAAGATCCAGGAAGTCCAGAATGACTGAATGTGGGTTATAACAGTAACTGTTTTGCAATGTTGCTATAAGAATTGTTACTTGGAACTGCTATAATACTCTAATAGTAAAATGAAGTAAGAAATAGAATTCAGCTTCTTAAACAGCAAATTTTATTTTCTATTCTCTGCTGTCCTTTGATACCACAGTAAAGTTTAAAAGGTCAGATGTACAAAATACTTTAGCTGCAAATAATTGAAGGTGAGGACAGTAAGACAATAAAAGAAGAAATCCTTAGCTTGTGTAAATTGGCATTGCTCTACTGACTTCAGTGATGCTATGCTGATTTACACCAGCTGAGAATCAGGACCGCTGTTTTTTATTTCTACTGTTCCAAGTAATTCCTCTTCTTTGAATGACTAGCTCATTCCTCAGCTTCCGACCTCTTTCCCCTTTATTTTTTTTTTCTAGATAAGGGGTCAGAATTTTCCTGGGGGAAGTGGCCAGTTGTGTTATTGCAAAATACAAAGTAATCTGCATATAAATGAGACCATGCTATCTCAGAACTTGTATACTCCTATTGGGAAGTTTAGGAGCTGAAGTTCTACCCACACACATTATTCAGAAATGACTGCAAAAAAGAGAATATAGCTCATGAGGGTGTAATG
Source organism: Macrochelys suwanniensis (assembly GCA_033296515.1). Classification (NCBI taxonomy): domain Eukaryota; kingdom Metazoa; phylum Chordata; order Testudines; family Chelydridae; genus Macrochelys; species Macrochelys suwanniensis. The sequence continues at coordinate 50,422,959 of CM065781.1, forward strand.
CAGTACCATGTAAGTTCTCTATTCTGGGAAACCCTGCTGTCTGCTGTGGGAAACGGAGTCCTTGTATGCTTATAATCTATAAATGTTTTGCAGTTCTCTGTCACCTTCCATTGGAAGATCTCAAAGTGCCTTGTGATTTTCAACAAATTGAGTCTCAGAAGAATCATAGAATTGTAGGACTTGAAGGACCAGTCCCCTACACTCAAGGTAGGGCTCAGTATTATCTAGACCAGTGGTGGACAGCCTGCGGCCCAACAGGGTAATCAGCTGGAAGCCCTGAGACAGTTTACATTGACCGTCCGCAGGCACGGCCGCTCACAACTCCCAGTGGCTGCGGTTCACCATTCCTGGCCAATGGGATCTGCGGGAAGCAGCACGGGCTGCAGGGACATGCTGGCCGCCACTTCCCGCAGCTCCCACTGGCTGGGAATGGTGAACTGCAGCCACTGGGAGCTGCGGGCGGCCGTGCCTGCAGATGGTCAATAAAAACAAACTGTCTCGCAGCCCTCCAGCGGATTACCCTGACAGGCCGCAGGTTGCCCACAACTGATCTAGACCATCCCTGACAGGTGGTTGTCTAACCTGCTCTTAAAAATCTCCAATGATGGAGATTCCACAACCTTCCTAAGCAATTTATTCCAGTGATTAGCCACTCTGAAGAGAACAATTTTCTTCCTCCTCCTTCTAACAATCTTTCACGTATTTGAAAACTGTTATCATGTCCCCCCGTAGTCTTCTCTTCTCCAGACAAAACAAACCCAATTTGTTGAATCTTCCCTCATAGGTCATGTTTTCTAGAACTTTGATCACTTTTGTTGCTCTTCTCTGGACTTTCTCCAATTTGTCCACTTCTTTCCTGAAATGTGTCACCCAGAACTGGATACAATACTCCAGTTGAGGCCTAATCAGCGTGGGGGAGAACGGAAGAATTATTTCTTGTGTCTTGCTTACAACATTCCTGCTAATACATCCCGGAATGTTGTTTGCTTTTTTTGCAACAATGTTACACCATTGACTCATTTGGCTTGTGATCCACTATGACCCCCAGATCCCTTTCCACAGTACTCCTTCCTAGGCAGTCATTTCCCATTTTTTATGTGTGCAACTGATTGTTCCTTCCTGAGTGGAGTACTTTGCATTTTTCCTTATTAAATTTCATTCTATTTACTTCAGACCATTTCTCCAGTTTGTCCAGATCATTTTGAATTTTAATCCTATCTTCCAAAGCACTTGCAACCCCTCCCAGCTTGGAATCCTAAGAAATAGATGAGGTAGTAGTATTTTTTTTTCTATTTTACAGGTTGGAAAAATTGAGGGAATTTTAATGACTTGCACAAGGGCACCCAAGAAGTATATGGCAGAGCTGAGAATAGGATCCAAATCTCCTGGCTCCCAGTTCTGTGTTTTAACAGTAGGACTATCCTTTCCTCTAGAAAAAACATGGTATCATCTTGAGACATAGCCTACAAAACACTCTGGCAAACATCCTATTTAAATCAATGGATGTTTTGCCTCAGTAAGAGCTCAGGAATGCAAGCTTTGGTGTTTATTTTAGCAATTTTCTATTCAGGGACCTATGTCCATTGTGACCTTGGATAGCAACATACAGCATATCATACATTAAAGTAATTTAGAGTGATGTAGATTGTGACTGACGTGCTTTGATGGCATAAATAATGTTTCTTTAAATGCTTGTTTTGATCTTTCAAGGAATGTCATACTTACTTTGATCAATTGAATGAGAACTAGATTGACCTAGTAAGTATTCAACCATTAGCATAGCTACAGCATGCAGAGCTTTTCCTGGTAAAACAATTCATGCTGTGATCTCATGAGGAGAAGCCTGACCCATTTAATTCAAGTGATGAATCCAGCTGTTTACTTCTGGTAGCTGTTCCAGCATCACATATGTATGAATAATTCATAAAGGCTGTCCTGCCTCAGTTTTCTTGTATGACCACCATATAAAAACATTTCACATTCAAAAGGTGGTGGTGGCGCGCGGGGGGGGGGGGGGGGGGGGGCGGAATTATACAAAGAAACATAGGTAGAAAGTACTTGGTCCCTATTTACTGTGATAGATTGTTTTTCCTATTAAAAAAATTATGACAGGACTGTTTTAACTGTCACCAAAGCTTTGTATCAGTCAAGATGAAATTTTTCTGAATATTTATTTAACCAGATTCATCCATTCGCTTATGCCACCTATTCTTAATTCCATTGTGAAAGGTCTCTTCAGTTTCGTCATGACGAAAGATTTGGACAGAACTTCCAGCATTGGTTGTCAAGAGCACGACACAATAACCTGTCAATCTTCTCTTTGCTACAACCTCACCAGCTATGAGTTAGTGTCTCTGATGTCCAGGTAAAATTGTATTGGATAAAAATATCAAGTCAGCCCTTGCTATTCTGAGTTTTTTATCCAATGTTGAGAGCCTATAATACATTTATATACTCTACAAAATGAATTTCCCACTATGGGTTTTATCTATCTCCACTGAAGTCAATGGGAATTGGATCAGAGCTCATCTCCTTTGGACTATGCCTTAAACTACATAATTTTGGGGTTTAATAAACATATTAGAAATATTGAAGCTTTTAGATCAAAATAGGAAAAATGACATTTATTATTTAAAAAAAAACATTTACCTTCCATAGATAGGACCAAAATCAATATTGCAGGAGATTAGAGCATGGAAGGGGACTTCTTTCATTACCACAAATAGGATATAATTTAAAGGTCCTTAAATAAGTTGAACGTTCTCATCCTATTAATTTTTTAGGTTGAAAGACAACCAACACTTTGTGCAGTTGTTGCAAACTGTTGGTTTTAATTTATATTGTATTCTCAAGCAGAATTTTAAAAAGCACTCAATGTTGACCTAACTCTGCTCCCACAGTAAAACCACCCATTGACTTCTATGACAGAGTTAGGCCAGTGCTGAATGCTTCTAGAAAAACCCACCCATTAAATATAGCAGTAGAAAAAATTATGTGTGGCTTTAAGAAAAAATCCTACATTCATTTAGTATTTCTTGTCCTAAAGAATCCAACACAATTACAAATGTCATATCTATATGCATTACTTTACCCCCTCTGATAGGCAGCAACCTCAGGGATGAAATTTGGCTGGTAGTCAACAACGCACAGCAACACTAAACAACAGTTTGAGACAGGAATTAGGGTATTCTCTCTGGCTATAAGCATTTCTTGTGAATTGTACAGTCATCACCCTTAAAAAGTCCATTATTTACTAACATGATGGTATATGAAATATGATCGTTATTTGCCCTTTCTAACTATAGGAAAATAAAACTGTTGTATCTCAGATACTGTAGGGATATTAAAGAAGGTACTGGCAGTGATTCCCCAAGTGAAAGTAACTCCCCATAATTTGTCCCCCACAATTTAAACCTCATAGCATTACCAAGTAAAAAGATCTCTTGGGTCTCCTGTTAAAACTTATAAGCTACTGTCTGTGTAAACCATTGATTGTATCTGTCCTCAGAAAGATACTGTATTGCTATGAGAAACTTGCAAACAAGTTATTTGACTTTGTTCTTTATGCATGCTTTGTACCTAGAAACAGCATAGAAAGAACCCCACCCTCAAAGGGCAGGGAGTCTCAAATAAATTAGTACACACCCCGAAAGTGGTGGAGACAGTATGTCTGCTGATGAATGCTTGGTGTACATGAATGAATGAGCAGGGAGGTGCCAGCCTAGGAATTCAGTGACCATCGGCTGAAGGCAGCATCAAGTGAGAACGACCAGATAACACCCCCCCACCCCCCCGGAAGGTAAACTGGGACCCACCCGACCATCTCAAAGGATGGGAAAAACAAGATAACATCTGACAGCACAAACATCAGAAATGTGCCATCTGCTGATTGAGTTAGCAACAGCAAGATGAAACAGTTCCCATAGACTGACATAGGAAACAATTCCTATAAGAATGGCTTCTACATACTGAGGACTTTGAATCTGGTTCTGCAACCACCCTCCAGGAGCATCAGATGAATCTGACAAGGACTCGGCTCCACCCTCATGCCCAGGTTACCTGGCCAGTAACTTGGCATGAGCAACTTCTAGGCTGGTAACTATGACATCTATGCAGAACCTGTGTGTGCGTGAATGAATTAATGTGAAACTGAATGAAATGTTATAGCTCTAACTGACTGCTTACTATGATTCTTTTTGTATTCACAATAAATGTGACATTTTGTCTTATCCCCTTTAAAAAGATCCTGCTGGTTTTTATTATATTGGTATAACAATACCTTGGTGTGGTGATTGTTAGCAATATTATGGTATGGTTGTTGCCTGGCAATGACTTTTTAATGGCAGCCATTGTTTGTCACATATTGCAGTGAAACTGCAGATGATCCTTCTGTTGGAAAACTATAATCACTCTAATTGGAATATGGACAAATGGGCTAATACTCCTGCTCCTACTCTGACCGAAAGAGTCATGGGATCTCTAATGGCCTCCCATTTAATGTACACCATGCTCTTACCCCTCCTTTCTTCAAAAATCTTCTAAAGGTTCATTTGTCCCATGAAGCTTTCCAGTTTCCATACACACACACCATTCTGTTTGTTTTTTATTGTGTTTTACTGTGCTGTATAATACCTGCTGTACCTCTAGGTTTTAAGCTCCATGGGGCAGGAAACTAGTTGTTTAGTCCATTTAAAATAATGATGATAAACATCCAGGGCCTCAGTTTTAAGTCTTATCTGAAAAGATAGTACCTCCAACAACCCAGTTCCCCTTTCATCATGCTGGAACACTGGCAAAAATGGAAGAGTACTACCTTTTTTTCTATACCCTGCTGTGTCCTTGGAAATCTCCTATGCTATCATTAACCAAGCCCAACCTTGATTAGCTTGTCAGAGCTGATAAAATCAGAGCATGAGTGAATGTTACTGCCTTTCCTGGTATCCCACACTACATTTCTGTATTATTTAACAGGTTTGTTTTTCATGGCTTCCTTGTGAACCAGAAATAGTTAGGGTGGGAGGAAATGTCAGAGAGCAAGGAGCTGGAATCAATGCCTATGTCTCAGCAAAGATTATTGCTATTGCTTGGCACTGAGGATCAACACTATCCTGTGAAATCCATATGTGGTAGATTGAAAGCAAAATGGAATAGAAATATTGTATTATGCTGCAACATGGATTTGGTGAGAAGAAAGAAAATCCATATATTTTTATGGTTACATAGAATGTGCTATCAGAAAATAATAAGCATTTGTGTTAGTATCTGGTGACAGAACAAAGGAATAATGTATCCAGTGTTGCAGTTGTCTAGAAATAACAAAAGAGGTCAACATGTTCAGCTGACATAGGATAATGTCCTTCAGTGGAGTATGACACCAGAGTAGCAAAGAAGATGGTGTAATGCTTGAAACATTTCTAAAGCTTTGAAAGAAGTTCCATATTGTAATCTGAATAATTTGATAGGCAATTGCTCTGTCCATTGTATATTGAAGCAGCAGATACGATGTTAACATAAACAATATATTAATTATAAAATATTTATCAAAGCGAGCTGATTAAACACAGTAACTCCTGCCTATGCAAATGCATAGTTCAGAAGGAACATTGTTGTACCTAATTTGATTTCCCCCAGAGCAGTACATGATGTGTTATTTGATGCCCTTCAAAGGACACCATTAGCCAAGCTATAAAGTGTCTGATTTTATTAGCTTTGCTGGGTTTTATCAGTTTGTAAATGTGTTATTTTCTCCATTTATTGTGCCTATGGGATCCAGAGATAGAGTGAGCTTCAAGTTAATATGTTTTGGGAAGCCAGCAGTGGCCTTACTTTAACACTCTACGCCGTATTGCGATGACATTGAAGGTGGAGTCGTGAAAACTCTAATGTCAGGGCCATTTATCAAGGCAATTCCTCACTGCTATAAAACTCTGCTGTGACATTGAATTCAACAATAGGTTTTTGTCTTAAATAGAACCCAGTGTTCTCGTGCTGTACAGCTAACACTCCCTGGTAACTGAATAACATGAAGTCAATAATAAGAAAATAGTCCAGACAGATGTTCAAAACAATAAGAATGAGGTAAGTTCTTGGCATGGAAATCAGGGAAGATTTTTGTTTTGTTTTGCTTTTCATCATCGTCTGTATTTACTTTAGGGGACTTTTCATGCATACAGTAGAATCCACTTTAATCAGCACCCTTAAAAACAGCATGCACATTTTTGCTGGAATGATTATCAGGGAACAGATTTGATGCAGTGCATTTCCAATGGCGCTAAACAATATACTGGTATAAATGGCCAACCTAGTACATTTTAATGGCATGCTTAGTGTTCCCTGAAAGCCTTTTCAAAGCAGTTAACAGGTGTGCATAGGTGTTTGTAGTATAAATTTCCTGCTGTGTGATCCTATTTTCACATCAGAACACCTTCCCTCTGTATTATGATTGCTAAATGAGTCATATTTACATGGATATACATTTTACAAGTTTTTTAATTCAAAATTTTATTTGCAGATGAACACACACGAAAGATGAACAATATCTAAGGAAGAAGAAAATCTTTTCCTAAAATCAGGAAGCATTTTCTGTTTCTAAATTCACAGGTTTGACTGCAAATTGTTTTCTTTATAGTAACATACAAAGGTACTTACAGAAGAGACCCAGAAAAAATATGCAAGGAAATGTAAATTCACATGAGTTATATAAAGCATTTACGGCAAATAGAATACAATTTAGTGTGCTTAATATAAATAATACAGAAATTAAATATGTTAAGGCCCAGATTCAGAAAGGTAATTAAGCAGATACATAACTTTAGGCACATGAATATTTCCTTTGATTTCAATGGGTCTGTTCATATGCTTAGAGTCCTTAAGTGCAGAAATTCAGCATTAACGCAACATAAAGTGGTTGCAGTTAAGCATTTATTTACTAGGGGAGATTTTAATGTGGTGAGGGAGGTGACTAGGGAAACAGATTTAGGGAGGGCATTTCAAATATAAGAGGCCCCATGGAAGAACACATGCAGATGCTTGGGAAAGGGTATTCAAAGCTGGAACCACTGCTGAAGTACATGGAGAAACATGAAAGGAGGCAATGTCAGGCAGATAGGCAAGAGGTGCATAATCTAGGTGCTTAAAGCTATGGAAAAGAATAATTGAATCATAGAAATGTAGGTTTGGAAGCGACCTTGAGAGGTCATCTAGCCCATTCCCCCACACTGAGGCAGGATTAAGTATACCTAGACCATCTCTGACAGGTGTTTGTCTAATCTGTTCTTAAAAACCTCCACACGCCCTCTGTAAAGACACACTATGTGCAGCGCAAAGAGGACCCTTTTACATGACTGAAAATGGGGAGTCACATTGTCAAAGCAACAGGTGAGAAGTAGCAATTTCAATGGACTACAGTGGCAAGGTTACCCATAGAAAGGGTCTGACAAAGATTTATCATGGAGATGTGACTCCCCAAACTAGTTGCTATTTATTGAATGATGGATAAGAGGAAACAGGCTCCACAGCTGAGAACAAGCAGATGTGCATATGTAAATAGCAAAGGGACTTGATGCCAGAGATAAAGGGGATGGTTCCACCTCCAAATGGTAGGTGTGGACACTGTTAGACTCTTGTTATTGTAAGGTGTCATGGCTGCCACTGCAACTGCTGCCCCTCTTCCAGTCTGACACCACCAAACCCATCAGTAAGTCTGGCTCAGGGCCCAGGCTGCATTTTATCTACCATCAAATTCCCAACCAGGCTTTTCCCTCACTCCATTTGGGGCCACCAGCCAGGGCCAGCCCTAGACCAAATGGCGCCCCAGGTGAGGAGTGTCTTTTGCACCCCTCCCCCTGCATTTGTTAATTTTTTGAATACCTTATTTTTTATTTCATTTGTAGCGCATTTCACAACATTGATGCATTATTTGCATGCACGATTTATCCCTGTCAGATAATACATTTGCACTATTTTTATTCATGTCATTAGAAAAAATGTCCTTCAGCTCTGCATCATGAATGAATTGGAGAACTTGGAGTTGAGAATGCTTCCTATGTTGCAAAATGTGACAGATGTTGTCCAGTTCAACAGAGAGCTCTTTATCATTGATGTCTGAACATTCCCCATGTATCAGCATCCGGTGAAGGTCCGTACAATTGTGTAATAGTATTTTCCTGTCTGCCGGCAGCTTACTAAGGTTATACAAAAAAACCCAGGTCTTTTTGTGGTGCTTCATTTGTCCAAACCTTTCTTTGATGGACTCTTATGCAGTGTCAATGAGCGAGCAAAAAACCACTTTCGAGCATTGTTTCACAGTATGACTTAGAGAAGTGTTGCTTTTGCTCATTTACTGGAAATGTTATATCCTCGATTTTGCCTGGCCTGTTCAAAATTGTATGAGAAATATCGGCAGAGTTTAGGATCTCTGGCCATAAAGCAGGATCTAATGTATTGGTTTGTGGTTTGCAATTTTTCTCACTGTGTTTCTGTCATCATGCGAGCCTGATTCTTCTTTATTGTTTCTCTCCTTTTCATGTAAACCAGATTTTTCTTTGTCATTACTCTTCTTTCCATGTTAGCCATGTTCTTCTTTATCATCACTTTCCTTTACACTGGCAGGAAAACTAGACGATTCTCCATCACTTTCCTCACATTTCCAATCCTTATCTTCAGGTAAATCTGCTAATTCCTTAGTAATAGGACTTCCATCATTTACCTTTTGCTCCTCAATTTCTTCTGCATTGGGATGATTGCTACTGCCTAAAGTCCAGTCTATGTTGTTCTGTTTCAGATATTCTCCCCTCAAATTTACCCCTTGCTGCAAACTAGATTGCATTTGAGCTTTTTGCTTCCTATACTGAGCTCCTGAAGGCTTCTTCAGGGGATCTTTTATTTTCTACTGGGGAAAACAAACAGAGAGAGCAAAAGTCTATGTTCCTCAGTCTGAGAAAGTCATCAAACATTATATGTTAAGCATGGCAACAGAAGTAACCGTATTTCTTTTATATTGTTGAATAGATGGGCGTTTTATAGATATATTTTATGAGATGCCAGAGATGTCTTCTGTTAGTCGCTACTTACACTCTTCAAGTCTTAAAACACAAGTACACTTTCACAATTACATAATAAAACAAGGTTCATGATATCGCAGCTGGAGTCTCACTTCACTTCACTTCACTTCACTTCATTCTTATATCTCACTGACTGACTGGCAATGCCATCCCTCTTACATACCCATGAAGGCATGACTTACAACACTGTAGGAGGTTCAAGGATAATGTAGTTCTCAGAAAGTCTGGACAGTTCCACGAGATTCTACAAAGGTCGAGAACATTCTGGAGGTTAGTGAAAAATCAATCCACATATGGAATACCTGAAACATTTAACTTCAAACATTCTATTTTCCCTTTTGTCGCTAACAACAAAATCAGCATGCCGATCCCTGCACCCCAGGCGGTCTCTGGGTTGTCTTCCCTTAAATCTGGCCCTGCCACCAGCCCACCTAGTGAGCAGAGCTTGGTGGATGTTGACTTGCAAATACATTAATATTAGAGCTGGGTAAATAATTGATTTTTGGTTCAGTCAAAATCAGGGAATTTTCAGTTCAGTTCTGAAAATGTTTGAAATTTGCCAACAAATTGGAAAAGTCCATTTTGGGCCAACAAACCATGTGTGTCCATTCATTCCTTCATAAACTTTATCCCAGTGGTTAAGGCACTTGACAGATTTAGAAGACCCAGGTTTGAATCCCCATGCTGGAGAAGGGACTTCTCTTCAGCTCTCCCCCAGCCCAGATGAGTGCTTTAACCACCAATCTGTAGGTTATTTTTTCTCAATATCTCCTGTTGTAGCTGCTCCATTTTGTATAAATACTTAAATCTACGTTGTGCCAAAGGGAAAGCAGGATAATGACTCTATAGCCTGGGTGATTAAGGCTCTCATCTGGGAGGTAGGAGATGTGGATTAAAATCCCTCCTCTGAATCAATCAGAGAGAAAATTTGAATGATTCAAGTAGTGGCATGACAAATAGTGTCCCTTCTGGTATTGTGTTTTGTAGCCCTGTGATGTTTCCCAGTCATCACAGTTCCCTTCACAACTCTCACATAAATTCGTCCTGGAACCTAAAACATCCACCCCCTTGTGGCAATTTTCCATTAACTAATTTTGAGTTTTTGTTAAAACACACATTCCTGCAGGAAAGGGAGAATTTTAAGGTCCCAGCACCGTATTTGATGACAGAACTGATGACATGCATTCCCTTGTTATAGAACTTGCCTTCAGTTCGCCTGTTCAGTAAAAGAGTCTATAATCTTTTTTGGCCTTTTTCTTTTAGCATTTTAGTTTAGTTTATCATATAATTCACCCTCTTTCTCTTGACTGAAGAGAACCCGTGTGTGTCTCCAGATTACGCTGAAATACAGACAGTAAAGGACATGGAGAAGTCATGGAGAGACAAGGTGGGTGAGGTAATATCTTTTATTGGACAAACTTCTGCTAGTGAAAGAGATAAGCTTTCAAAATACACATTGCTCTTCTCACCCACCTTGTCTCTTTCATATACTGGGGCCAACATGACTATGACAACACTGCAAATGGAGAAATCATATCTATCAAGCAGCAGGGAGAGAAAATTCTGAAATCAGGATTTCAGAAAATGCTGAAGAATTAGCATTATCCTCTGCTAGGTGTATATTGGGAAGCTGTAATTCTTACACTATGGAGTTTCCTTATTACCAAATACGATGATAAACTGATGTTTCTCCAGTCATTGAAAGAATCAATAGTATTTTAAATCCCTGTGAAATACCAGTGAGAAGCAACAAACTGTACAAAGACAGATTAAAATACACTTGTAGGATTTTTTGGAAGTTTTGTTGTTGCAGCAGGGGTTAGGTCTCCTGGCACAATGGATTAATAGATAATACATTAAAATAGTTATATATTAGTTAATTCAATATTATTAGCCTGATGACATGTAAGAAACTGAAACAAAAATGTTGATTGTCTGTTATAATGAATAGCAATTCACCAGAAATGAAGGAAAGAATTACAAACAACGCAGTGGTGCTATATTTAAAAACGAAAGGACAAATAACTACACATACTGAAAATACAGACAAATGGGGGGTGGGGAAATCACATTCAGAAGGTGAGGAGGTAGAAACATGCCCCCAAATGATTTATAGTACAAAACAGTAAGTATAACAACCTGTAACAATTTAAAAGCTCTCCCCACTGTTCCATTTTTTCCTTTTCTAATCAGCCATGTTATGCTTAGCTCTAGAATGGTAAATCATATTTGACCTCCTGTTGTGATATGTAGAAACAATGGGCCAGATTCTACACTTAGAATGAGTTATACCTATACAACCCTATTGAGCTTAATGGGGCTGCACAGGTATAAATAAAGATAGAATTTGGCTCAAAATTAAGAAGTGACAAACCAGTTCATATAAAAATATATTAAAAAATCTACCTCAAATTTTGTCCCTCCTCACCAAGTTTAACTGAACCAAGCTCAAAGCTTTTTTTGATATTCAAATAAATTTGGTTAACTATTGTTTTTTAATTTTTGACTTGGTCCTGTCTGAAACTGCTGAGAAGCAGCAGACCTCTGAGACCTTGGAGGCTGGCTTTGCAATGAAGGAGAAATCCGTGATGTGGCCTCTGAATATACTCCAAGTGCTTTTTTTACACACAGACCACAAATGAAATGGTCTAACACCATGCAAGGCAATTCCTTCTTCCAGGAATCTCAGCCTCCCTCCAGTGTCCAGTTCCCAGGGACCAATTCTCAAGAATTAACTATAGCTACAGATAGGTCCACCTGTGGGGAGAGAGGGTTTATAGTTTGGATGACCTTCACTTCAGTTGAAGGAGGATCAATCTCCTCAAGGACAGTCTGGCTAGAGTAGTCAGGAGTGGATTAAACTAATAGCAAAAGGGGAGGAGGAAAAAGAGGGAAGATCTGAGCATTCAGCACAAAATTGAGATGTTGAGAACAAAATTAATGAAGGAACCAAAGGAGATAAAGAGAATAAATTCTTGAATTGCCTATTCACCAATGCTAGGGGCCTGGGTAACAAACAAGAAGAAATGGAATTTCTTATTTATGAGCATAAATTTGATGTAGTTGGTCTTACTGAAACATTATGGGATAATTCACACTATTCAAATGTTAAAATCAATGCTTATACCTATTTAGGAAGAATCAGGTGGGCAAAAGAGGAGGGGAAGGGGTACTCTATGCAAAAATGGCATTACCTGTTTCTGAATCACTAATAATTTGGAAGAAAATGATCTTAGAAGCTTATGGATCAATGTCCTAATAGATAAAGTACAAGATCGGGTATTAGTTGGTGTCTACTACAGACCTCCAAATCAAAGTAGAGAACAGGATGACCACCTCCTTATGCACCCATCTATAACTGAAATACGTAAACATTATAGATGACAATTTCCTAACTCAAAAAGCATTACAGCCAACATTGCAGAATTCTTTATTTGACCTTGTCTTAACAGATAAAAAGGAACTGGTGTAAAAATAAATGGTAGCTTAGGTACCAATAATGGTGGCTTAATCACATTTATAATGTGCAAGCAAAATAAAGACCAAACCAGTCGTTTATATACTTGGTGCTTTAATAGCTGAAAGGAATTATGAGCCAAATCATCTGGGAAGAAGAAATTAAACAGAAAAAAATGTGGATGACAATTTGGAATACTTTAAGAACACCTTCCAAATAACAGAAAAGCCAAAATCCCACATTTGAGGAAGAAGGCCATACTGATTAGAAAAAAAAGAAGAAAAAAAGACATGGTTTAGAAAGGAAATGAAGCCAGCTGTAATTTAAAAAAAAAAAAAAAAGATAGCAAATGGAAGAAATGGGAAATTAATAATCGTGAATATAAATCTTAAATTAGGGATTATAGAAAATTGAGAAGGGAAGCCAAGAACACAAGGAAAAATTCTATGGCCAGCAGAGTTAAGGAAAATAAGAAGATTATTTTAAAAATATATTAGGAACCAAAAGAATCCTGACAATTGTATTGGTCTATTACTAGATGGAAATGGTAGAATTGTCAATAATGCAGAAAAGTATTCAATAATTATTTCTGTTCTGTATTTGAACAAAACACAAATGGCATAGTCTCTTCATATGGTGATGATAGTCCTCTTTCCATTTGACTAGTGGCTCTGAAGGATATTACACAAAAGCTACAAAAATTAGACATTTTTATATCACAGATAACTCGCATCCAAGAGTTGTCTTGGAGCCTTGGGGGAAATTCCAGAAGCCTGGAAGAAAGCTAATGTGCCAATTTTTAAAAAATGGTAAACAGAGTGACCCAGGTAACTATAGGCCTATCAGTTTGACATTGATCCTGGGCAAGATAATGGAGCAGCTATTATGGGACTAGATTAATAAAGAATTAAAAGAGGGTAATGCAACTAATGCAAGTCAATATGGGTTTAAGAAAAATAGATCCGGTAAAACTAACTTGATATCTTTTTTGGTACTGCATGACATTTTGATTAAAAAACTGGAATGGTATGAAATTGAAATGGTACACATTAAATGGATTTAAAACTAGCTTACTGATAGGTCTCAAAATATAACTGTAAATGAGTAATCATCTTCAAATGGCTGTGTTTCGCAGTGGGGTCTCACAGGGATGGGTTCTTGGCCCTACGCTATTTAACATTTTTATCAATGACCTGGAAGAAAACATAAAATCTTCTAAGTTTGTAGATGACACAAAAATTGGGGGAGGGGTGTTTAATAAAGAGGACAAGTTACGGATTAGGAGAGATCTGGATTGCTTTGTAAACTGGGTTCCAGCAAAAAAAAATGTGTTTCAATACGACTAATGCACATATTCACATCTGGGAACAAAGCTTTTAGGCCATACTTACAGGATGGGAAACTCTATCTGAGGAAGCAGTAAGTGAAAAAGATTTGAACATGAGCTGCTAATGTAATGCTGTGGCCCAAAGAGCTAATGTGATCTTGGGATGCATAAACACAGGAATGTTGAGTAGGAGCAGAGAGGTTATTTGACGTGTATTTGGCATTGGTGCAACCACTGCTGGAAGACTGTGTCCACATCTGTTATCCACAATTCAAAAAAATTATTGATACATTTGAGAGGGTTCAGAGAAGAGCCATGAGAACAATTAAAGGATTAGAAAACATGCCTTATAGTGATAGTCTCAATGAGCTCAATCTAGTTAGTTCAACAAAGAGAAGATTAAAGGATAACTTGATTGCATTCTATAAGTACCGACATGGGGAACAAATATTTAATAATAGACTCTTCAATCTAGAAGAGAAAGGTAGAACACAATCCTACGGCTGGAAGTTGAAGTTAGACAAATTGATACTGGAAATAAGGTGTAATTTTTTGACAGTGAGAATAATTAATAATTGGAATAATTTACCATGGGTCATGGTGTATTCTTCATCACTTACATTTTTTAAATCAAGATTGTATGTTTTTCTAAAAGATATGCTCTAGGAATTATTTTTGGGAAAAGTCTCTGCTTGTGTAATACTGGAAGTCACACTAGATCACAATGGTCCCTTCTGTCCTTGGGATCTGTGAATCAGTGAAAGAATTTACTCTAATCAAAACCCAAGGCAGAGAGAAAACTCTCCTGTTGCTTGCACAGTTCCCTTTCTCCTAAGCTGCCTATGCACAAAAGCATTGAATAGCCTAAAACTAACAACATCTTCCCTAGAGTCAAAACTTGCTCATACGCCAAAAAAAAAGAAGAAGAAGAAGAAGAACTTGAAAGACTGTGTAACAGCACCACCGGACGGTATCTGCTACAGCAGTATGTGTATATAGTGGGAGTTATTTATATCCTACTATATGAAGCAGTTTAGTTTTCAGTTGCATAATGCCTACAACAACACAGTTTATTTAATTCCACTGTAGTGGCTTTAGTATAAATTGTATCCAAAGATCCACTACAAAGGTGAATAATAATTACAGATTGAAAACAAGAAGACATTGACTAATATTTATGTGAATGAAAGGGTTAACAAGTCTGCTTAGAATTGGATTGCATTTTCTTCATTAGCACTCTCATGGGCATCCTAATTCCACCCACCACCCCAACTATTTTCATTTCTTTTCAATAACAAAAGGGCATATTATCCATTCATGTAATGAATGGTATAATAGTTAAGAAAAGCAATATAAAGCAGTACAATAGAGCCTCAATTAACTGAAGATCTTTGGGAACAACAGAAACTTTGCCATAATCCAGAAGTCTGGCCATTAGGATCCCCTTGTGTTAGTTTGTATCTGTTATGTCTTGTTTTCTGTGGAATAAGCATTTCATATGTGTTGGGACCTTCTTTTCTCTTCATGGTGTCTTTAAAAAGTGAGAAGTCCCATCTCTGCTACAGAGGCAGCTGACATTTTGTATTTTGAGATGCAGCCTCCTACAGGGCCCAACCGTGCTCTCCCATGGCCACTTTGCTTTTGTTTTTCCTTGAATTTTTGTTCTTTTAATAGAAAATAAAGGTCATTCTGACTGACAGGATATGACTGCACTTCGTGTATGGAAATGTGTAACACCTTGTACACTGAGCACAGGCTTCAAAGCTTTCTCACCCAATCACTCAGTTATAGACAGCAGGATAGTGGTAGCAACTGTGCTCCAAATCGTCAACCCTTATGATCTGATCAGATGTCTGTAAGGTTTTTGGCCTGATATCTCTCCTGTCCAAGCAAGAGGGTGGAGAAGCATGAGGAAGGGGCAGGCATGAGTAAACCATGACTCCACCTCCATAGAGGCCTGCCAAGGTGGAGTACGCAAGTGTCTTAAAGGGCAGACATAGCATTCTTGTCTCTGCCACCACAGAAAGTAGAAGCTCTGGAGATTTGTGCCTGAGAAGGGTGTGACTTTGAGTCACATTTCCTTCTTAGTGTTCTTCCTGGAGCTGTGCAGCTATATTCCACCTCACATGCAGAGTTGTGCATAAAGGCACAGTCTAACATTAAATGGACAACTGAGGAAATACAGATAAAGGAGTGTGAAAAGCGCATAACAACAAGTGAGTTAGATCAGGAAGGAATACATAAAATAGGCTATGGATGTGCTTGGAAGGTACAAGACATATATTAGTTCATCCTTCTTTGTACACGTAGATGTGCAGCAGCATTTTGGAGCCTGAAGGGATGGGATTTAAAGAGACCAAAGAGAAAGGAGATGCACTAGTTAATACTTATTGCATATCATTTTTATTATTCTGTTAATCTTCTTGAACAAATTACCATAGTATATAAAGTACAAAATGATTATACTACAGTATTACCACACTTTGAGGATAGTATGAAATCCAAATTGCTGGTAGCTTATGCAGAAGATTATTATGAAATCCCATAGCAATGTTTTAAATATAATTGAATCTGTTGTATGCATTTACATAGAATACCAGGATCTACGCTGGAGATTAGGACTGCTGTATAGCCAAAGCACACAATAAAGACTGCTGTTTCTACAAAATCCCATCTTTGCATATTACTTATATAGTATCT
Source organism: Macrochelys suwanniensis (assembly GCA_033296515.1). Taxonomy (NCBI): domain Eukaryota; kingdom Metazoa; phylum Chordata; order Testudines; family Chelydridae; genus Macrochelys; species Macrochelys suwanniensis. Next base: position 50,439,505 of record CM065781.1, read on the forward strand.
ACAAATTAAAACTGTTCAAATGTATCATAGTTAGGTTTTAGTGTGTTATCTGATGTATTTGTTCTTATTGTTTTCTGTCAGTAAAAAATAATACAGTCAACGGAATCTTGTGAATTCATCTAAAGCAGAGTTTTTACAGTTAGTGTGATTCAAACTATCAGGCTATAGGAGAAACAGTGTAATTTATGAAGGCTAAATTATAACTTTGAATTATAGTAATAATGTACTTTTACTAAGCTATTAATTTTGATCGCCTTTATATTACTTGTTCTGAGTATAAATTAAATTTTGCCAAGACAGGTAGTAAACAATCTGCAATGAATAAGCATTCTAATTTATTTTGTTTTCATTAAGAAACAGGAAACATTATAAAATTAGTTTTAATGTTTTTTAATTTTTTTCCATTTCTGCAGTCAGACTACTTTGCCTCTGGTTATATCAGAGAAAATAATCCAGTAGAAGATACCGCATTAACCTACTTGATTAGAGGGCCATGAAACTGAAGTTGTTTAACATTGCCCTTGCCATAAAAATAATGTGTGAAAATAAGATATGTGTTACTAGAATCTCTATACAGTCTGATTTGTTGCTCATAAATAGAGACAGACACTGGAAAATTATAACAAACTAGAGTTGTTCTACACTAGTTTCTAAAACTAGTGCAAGAAAATCAGTTTTAGAAGAGAGGAGGAAAAAGTCTCAAATTACCAAAGCTGAAAATAAATGTTGTCTAATTCTTTTCACTATAGGTTTAGAGGTAGAAAAAAAATGTGATCAGTTTGAGGTAGTTTTCACTTGAGATAAGGAAGAATTGGCAAATTTATTTCACTTTTTTGCCTCCATTACAACCATCCTGCCCACTGGCTGATAGCCTTGATGTCTGTCATCTGGTTTTGATCTCCTCTCCATTAGTGTACAAAGTAGATCAAAACTAGGCAATGAGCCATTTGGAGTCTGTAAGGTCAAACATTTTCACTGCAAAGGATATGAAAGCAAATACTTGCCAATAATTTTGACAAAATGCAAGGGATTTTAGAACAAGTACATCTTTGATTGGATTTTAGCCATAAAAACATACAACCTCCACTGCAGTGTTGTAAAATTTGGAAACAGATATCTAACAGAAGGCTAACTGAGATTATGAGGAGACAACTGTTTGGCTCATTATAAAGTCAGATGTGTTCTATGGCATTTGAGTGGACAGCAGAGACACTGACATTAACACATGGCTCATTAGAAGTGAATTTGAGCTTGGCATTTTACTTCGTTTAAAACAAAGTATCTAATATACACAGGAATCTCCTTGAAAATACCAATGGCATTTCTTAAATGCATGTGATTTAAAATAAAGGGACTGTGCATCCAGTATTATGCCATTAAGAATATGGTGTGGGTTACAAAACTATAAGAATAACAATGACACTGCAAGAGAGGAGAGCAAGTCCTATTTAATCTCCCTTGTTTCTGATGATAAATACATTGAATTTTCAGCTTTTTCCTTATCCTTGCTAATTGTTCATCACATTGCAGAACCGACAGAAATATGAACATAAGAACATAAAAACGGCCATACTGGGTCAGACCAAAGGTTCATCCTGTGGTATGATTATATAGTAGAAACCGTTACTGGCCCTTAACTATTATAAGCACTGGTATTATAACTCAGCTATTCTAATTTATATTCCCCTGAAACTTGGCATGCAGTGCCATCCACTACCCTATGAGTGAAATCCTGTCCTCATTGAAGTCAGTCACAAAACTCCTGCTGACTTCACTGGAGGAAGAATATCACCCTTGATCTATGCAGCAGAATTCCCATTGAGTTCCATAGTGATTCCTGTGTGTGGATTGAGGACAAATAAATGATGTTACACACAGCAGTTTAAAAATAAAATGGTTTGCATCAGTAAGATGTTAATTTAGTTGCAGAGTAATACAAAGTAGGTTTTGGGGCACATTTAGATATGGAATGGTTTGGAACATTTTTTTAACATTTAATTTAAAAAATGAAGTATTGCATTTACACATGTTATCAAAATGCCACCCCCCATATCAACGGGTGGGTGAACTTGATGGGGCTGGCTTGAAGGGGGACAATGCCAGTAGCAACAGAGAGAGCTACTTCCCAAGGGACAATAGGTAGCTCCTCCGTCCTTGGAGTCTCTGGCATCATTGGCCATCTGGGGGACAGGGGTGCTGACTGGCCAGAATGCCCCAACTCCCAGGACTTTATCCAGTGTGGAGGCCATGTGGAGCCTCATTTGGTTCCATTCAAGCAGCACTTCCTACCCACCTGAACTAGGAATGGGAACCTGGACTGACTGATGCTGCGGGTCTAGCAAATTACCTGTTTAGGGGGTCATGCAGGATTTTTTTTTTTCTCCCATGGGCCAATTGTCAGAGGACCAGAGAACTTTTTGCCTTCCTCGCAGTACCTTCAAGCCACAGTGGGTTAAGTAGAAATGCATTTATTACCTGACTGACGTATTGGGATGGTGGTGTTTACTTTTCGCAACTTGTGGCTGGTTTTCAATGTGGTTAAGAGAATAAAAGGAACAGTTCCCAGAGGTAAAAGACCTGGGATTTTGGTGATGGGACTTGGACTCATGTTATAGGATGAGACCTTGTGCCCTTTGTAGGTTGAGGTCAGACTTTGTGGCCCTCATGGGCCAAGATCTCCACCCTGCTGGACCTCGGTCCCTGGGGAGGCGGAGATGGATGCTACACAACTGAAATTATGTTACATAATTCTTATCAAACATAATTCTTCATAGATAAATCAAGAAATGCATTTATGGTAAGACTATAGTTCAGTCTTTGTTTAGTCTGCTGTGAATCTTTTTTCTGTAAATATCTATTATATTGGATTATTTTATCTTTGAGTAGTATATTGTATATGGAGCCTACCAATCTCTATAAAATATCTCAGGGTGCAATATGGGAGTGTATTAATTCTCAAAACCAAAATGAGAAGCAATTAGCTATTTCTGATAAAAAGGAGAGAGAAGCCACTTCCTTTGCAGTTGTTTTTTGAGTTGCGCTGTGCTTGCCTTTGCCACAGCTTGAACCTTTCAAGATTACTTTAATACTGTTCTGACAATCTTAAAAAGAACTTCAGTGTTTAGAAATTAAATATTATAGGCCATTCCTACAATGAAATATTGTAAAAAGTGTCATTCTGCTGACTTCAGTTGATTTATAACAAATGGGGATTGGACCCTTTATATAAATATTTACAATAGTCTTTTGATTATTTTTAACCTCTTCAGCTTTCATAAAGCTGTGTGCAGTTTTTCCTTTAAAATTCTGCTGTCACTCTAATTCTCTCTCTCCATGTAACTGTTTGAGTTCCTTGTGCCTAGATGATTGTTGCTATTTTAGACTTTTCATCAGCTGTTGTTGGGCACCTGCGTTTTTGTTCTGATACATTGTAATCACTACGTCATCAGTAAATTCAAGATAAATTGAGTTAATTTGATATTTAATGAGACAAAAAGTTGAGACTTCTATATGACTCTACGCATTTTATTAAACCAGATTAAATGGGACTGCAGTATGGAAGCCCAGATTTACTATTCCTTTTATTTTGACCTAATTAGTACTTGTGAGTTACAACTACTTGTGCCTGTCACTGGTTTGCAGCTGATTTAAAAAAAAATTGTATAGTCATTGCTGATTTCCTGGGGTAAGGGAAGAGTGGAGTTGTAAGAGATTATCAGAAGTCCGTGGAAATTGGTAGCAGAGCCGTAACTAGGAATTTCTGCGCCGTAGGCAGGGACGCAGAAATTCCTAGGGGCTTACCCTCCGCCGAATTGCCGCCGAAGCCGCGGGACCAGAGGACCTCCCACAGGCAAGCGGAAGCGGCTTCGGTGGCAATTTGGCGGAGGGTATTTTTAGCAGCCGCCGAAGCCGCCTCCGCTTACTTGCCGGACGTCTTTGCAGAAGGCCCCTCCGCCAAATTGCCGCCGAAGCCGCGGGACCGGTGGACCTCCCGCAGGTAAGTGGAAGCAGCTTCGGTGGTGGGGGAGGAGGGGGCGCCCCTGGCAGCAGTGCGCCCTGAGGCGAGTGCCTCAATGGCCTCGCCCTAGTTACGGCCCTGATTGGTAGTATTCATTGCACAGTAAATCCGACTTGGATAGTCAACAGTAACTGCAACAAGTTTTCTCAAAGTCTAGGTGAACTGCAGGACATGTGAAATGATATATGAGCTTCTTAAATTCAAGCCAATTCTAGTTTTGTCATTTTTATAAATTTAGAAATGGCCTGGAATGTAGTTGAGAGATAGCTGAATACATAGTTAGATTTCAAAAAGAACAGGAGTACTTGTGGCACCTTAGAGACTAACAAATTTATTTCAGCATAAGCTTTCATGGATTACAGTCCACTTCATCGGATGCATAGAATGGAGCATACAGTAAGAAGATATTTATACATTCAGAGAAACATGAAAAGGTGGAAGTACCCATACCAACTGTAAGAGGCTAATTAATTAAGAGGAACTATTATCAGCAGGGGAAAAAAACTTTTGAAGTGATAATCAAGATGGCCCATTACGGACAGTTGACACAAAGGTGTGAGGATACTTAACTAGGATACTTAACTAGGGGAAATAGATTCAATTAACGTAATGACCGAGCCACTCCCAGTCTCTGTTCAAACCTAAGTTAATGGTATCTAGTTTGCATATTAATTCAATGATTTCAGTCATAGGTACAAAGATTTGATGGGTGACCATATAAAGGCAGAGCACGAGTTATAATGCCAAGTCAACATTTTGCAAGTTAATCAAGCGTAAAATATATCATTTCCCTAATGGCGGGGTGCACCATCAACTGCTTAATTTCAAAGCAGAGTGGAAGAACTAACACAACAGAGTCTGTTTATGCTAATAATTTGGCACCTTTTGATTTCCTTTAACTTGCTAACTCTATATTCACTGCTGTGTTTACCCCCCTACAAATGCTCAAGGATTTTGCACAAAGAATGATTTTTGTGGAAGGCTGGTATTTTTGAATACTTCTCCGTTTAGTTTTATAATGGAATTTGTTCATGTGTTACGATGTAATATTTTTACTGTACACACTGCTCTAGGGGACAGATCTTTGGCTTCTGTTCTGGTCACTTTGTACTGATCAGGCAACACAAAGCAGCCAGAAAGCTACCCTTCCCAAGGGGTGTAAAATCAGTATTGCTAACTATACACCACATGATTTCCCTTCTTTGAAAAAGGGGGACCTGTGATAGAGATAGATGAGAGCATATCCAGGCTACAAGGAAATGGGGCCAAAGGGTAGTGTGTTCTGACCCATTGTCATCTAGCGAAACAGTCACTTTAAGATTTAAAGCCCCAACGGCATCTTGAGATCATAGATTTTAATAGCAGAAGGGGCCATTATGTCACTTAGTCAGACCTCCTGCACAATACAAGCCATAGAATTTCATCCAATAACTTGGGTATTGAGTCAAATAACTTAGGTAACATTCTCCTACTGATAAATCAGACCTATAAAAACTAGAAACTGTTCTTATGTCTACAAGTGCCATTTACTAATTCATATACACACCTATCTTAATTATTCCTAAAACTCAAAACAAACAAAAAATAAACAGCACTGAAGCACAACTGAAGTCCAGGGAGCAACAGTGACTTACACTAGCTCAGACACTGCCCTGGAATATATTGCTGAATTGTTAAACAATCCACTTGGAAATTACAGAAAAAAAGGGAACCAAAAAAGGCTTTTAAATTCAACCTTTGTCTTCAAGAAATCACTGATTTGATTGAATTTTGGAATTTTTATATCCTTTCAGTAAGTGGGAAATGTATACTACAAGAAGGCACATTGCATATTCTTGAATATTTTTTTCTTTTATATAAAAACATAAAAAGTTATTTGTTAGCATTGGTGAATTATGATAAATTATACTATATTTGTGGCTGAAACTTGGTGGATTGTCTCCACAGTTTTGGTAAATTATAGTTATAAAAATAACTAATACTACATGACAGTATTAAATCAAGAGGAAAGTTAACTTACATAGTATCTTTCATTTTTTGATAGCTACAAACAAAAGATCTTCAAAAACGCACAAATCTGTGAGGAGCTCAACAATGTTTTCTCTGTCTTTTGTCTGAGAGCTAATATTTTGAATAATCCGTGAGCTTCAAATATCTTTAAAGTTCTGCACCAAAACCACAACTTTCAGTGGAGACATCAGCTCTGCCTACATAGATCTAAATTAAGAAATACGAGGTACTGCAAAAATATAGACATAGAACAGTGAAAGTCATGGATTACATGTGTTTAAAATATTAGCATTCAGAAAAATTGTTTAAATGTATCTGTATTATCCTCTCATAGTTTTCTCAGGTTCTTGGGGTGAAATACTGCCTGATTAAAGTCAGTGGGAGTTTTACCATAGATTTCAGTTGCACTAGGATTATACCTCTAATGTTCAATAAACCAGATAAACCTATGGATTGCTGATAAATTACTTACTGTAGATATGTTCAGTGATCTTTGTCTAAAATAAGGCAAATAGAGACATTTCCTAGTTTTATGGTAGGCTCTGCATTTGTGCATCATTGTTATGGAAAGGTCAGCGTTCTTTAAATTCCTCTAGGAGTTTGTTCATCAGTTTCTCACACCATTCTACAAACCTGAGAGGTAATATTTCAGCAATAAAGGGTCACAAGAAAATACTTATTGTTAATATTTGATGGCTATAATAGTAATTTATAGTCCAAGTTCTACAAAGAGTACATGAGTAAATTGCTCGCCTACGTGTTTGCAAAACTGGGCTCTAAATTTTCTTGCAAAGAGCCTGTCACTGATAAAGAAGAGAGACAGCTAGTGATTAGAGCAAGGTCTGTTTTGATCTCTAACTCCAACTTGCTCATCAACGATCTGGAGGATGGTGTGGACTGCACCCTTAGCAAGTTTGCAGATGACACTAAACTGGGAGGAGTGGTTGATACGCTGGAGGGTAGGAACAGGATACAGAGGGACCTAGACAAATTAGAGGATTGGGCCAAAAGAAATCTGATGAGGTTCAACAAGGACAAGTGCAGAGTCCTGCACTTAGGACGCAAGAATCCCATGCACTGCTACAGACTAGGAACCGAATGGCTGGGCAGCAGTTCTGCAGAAAAGGACCTAGGGGTTACGGTGGACGAAAAGCTGAATATGAGTCAACAGTGTGCCCTTGTTGCCAAGAAGGCTAACGGCATTTTGGGCTGTATAAGTAGGGGCATTTCCAGCAGATCGAGGGACGTGATTATTCCCCTCTATTCGGCACTGGTGAGGCCTCATTTGGAGTACTGTGTCCAGTTTTGGGCCCCACGCTACAAGAAGGATGTGGATAAATTGGAAAGAGTCCAACGGAGGGCAACAAAAATGATTAGGGGGCTCGAGCACATGACTTATGAGGAGAGGCTGAGGGAACTGGGATTGTTTAGCCTGCAGAAGAGAAGAATGAGGGGGGATTTGATAGCTGCTTTCAACTACCTGAAAGGGGGTTCCAAAGAGGATGGATCTAGACTGTTCTCAGTGGTAGAAGATGACAGAACAAGGAGTAATGGTCTCAAGTTGCAGAGGGGGAGGTTTAGGTTGGATATTAGGAAAACCTTTTTCACTAGTAGGGTGGTGAAGCACTGGAATGGGTTACCTAGGGAGGTGGTGGAATCTCCTTCCTTAGATGTTTTTAAGGTCAGGCTTGACAAAGCCCTGGCTGGGATGATCTAATTGGGTTTGGTCCTGCTTTGAGCAGGGGGTTGGACTAGATGACCTCCTGAGGTCCCTTCCAACCCTGAGATTCTATGATTCTATGATTCTTCTTGAGCAATGTGCAGAGTGGCTGAATACTCCGCGGAGCCTTCTTCTGTACCAGGAAAGGATCCTGCCGTGAAGTTTAAGCTAGCAGATGCTCCCTAAACCTTATCACTTCACTACAGTGGAAAGAATTTAGCCCTTAATATCTGTAACATCACCAGCTATTATATACATGCAAACTATTAGTACTATCATTAATAGTAAATATTAATAGCTTACTAATAAATAATTCCCAATAATGTGATAATTACTAACAAATCATTAAGCAATACTTAATATTAATATTCACTAATAATTATAAATCATTCAAATAATTGATAATCCAAATTAGTGCTGCTACTATTGACTTATCATTTTAATTACAGGTGGTCTGAGTACTAATGTTTAGGGTTTGGGTTTGAGATCAAATCAGGGCTATGTCTCCAGCTAGGACTTGATGGTGTTGACTGAGACCTTCATGAGATTTTTCTTCCAGAAATTGGAAACAATCTCATGAGATGATCTATTCTCACAAGTTTATAGGCCTCTCGCAGTTTTGGATCTCAATATTAGGGGCATACTTCTAATCTAAATCCCACCAAAAAGGGGTTAGATTTAAATCTGAGGTCGTCTCTAGCATACACATTTCTTTCCTTCAGTTTTGCATAGTGTCAGTCGGTGTCATGAATACCTTTATCCACTCTCCTGCAGAGGTGCAGTCCATTTAGAGCAAACACCACTGATGATAGTGCCGAGATTTCTTTAACGGTGGGCTGGCATTTGAAATATATTGAGTGAACCATTACTGCACATATAAACAATAAAGTCTAATCATATCCAAAAGTATGTATTAGTATGAATTTTTAAAATGTTTCCACTCTTTGGACAGAGTAAATCTTTTAATTTAATTTAATTTAATAAAATATAGATTGAAAAAAATAATTTTGAAAAGTAATGAAAACAATGCCGTTTTCCCTTTCTGGTTGTTCCTAATGTTTCAGAGATGAGTTGTAGAAAATTTTTGAAATATTATACAGCATTTACATCACTAGCACTTACCATTCCTTTGCCTATAGTAATTTAAGCCTCAGTAACTTTTTTCCTCTAGGATCATTGGTTTATTTTGAATTGTATTACTGTCTTAGACAGCATTTTATTGAGGAAATCAGTTATTCGTTGCAACTCTGTTTTTACCTTTATTTGCTTCAAGAATCTTTATATATTCTAAGTCTAAACTTAAAACCTGTTTAATATATATGGCTTTTTTAGATCTATAGTTACCTTTATTCTAACTAAATTTGATTCCCTTCTTATTCTTTAAATGTTAAATCAATTTAAACTATCTCTTCTTTAGAAATAAGTTTGGTGACTGCTGAAAATGTAAAACTTCCGTTGAAAACATTAAAATCCCTTTCTATTGTCTGTATTTATTAAAATTTTGTAAGTAAAAAGTAATTAAAAATAAGTTTAAAATTTTCTTTGCTTAGGTTTTTATAGATGAAGTTTACAACTGATTTCACAACTCCTGGATAATTAATTCTCCTACTATTCTTTGATCTTTAATCAACATTTCATATTTTTCAATGTTTATTTTGTAATAGTGCCCTGCAGCTTTTAATTTTATTTAGTTCATACTTTATTTTCAAGGCATGAAAGTAAAGCTTGTATTATCCTGACTGTAAAAAGCTGACCAATAATTTAGTGCACAAAACAGGAGGAAAACTTTTTAACGAAACAAACTCCTACATGAAATTGTACAGCTCTAACATGGTCATATGATCTTCACAGTAAGCATTAACTAAATGTATGAAGTTTCAGATTTTGTGAATCTCCTATCAAGCTTTTGTAATTTTAAAACATTTTTCTCAATAATTTAAAAGACAAAATTTCATTTTCCATCTAAAGGTAGTGAGATTACCCTAGTGATGAGATGGTATAAAAACCCAAATAGCCTATGGTATTTCTTCATAAGAGAGGGACACAGCAAAAGATAGGCTGGCACAAGTGATACTATTTATATGGCACACAAGTAGTATTTTTTGTATTAGAACTTTTTCACTCTCCTGCTCTCTGCTCCTTTCAAGCAGAAGTGGAAATGGAGCCTGTAACAGGGTATATAAACCCCACACTGGAAAGGTAGAGGTTAAAGAGCTAATTTGGGCCCAGGCAGTCCTACCCCCTCACACCTACAAAGTATGCAGGGGCTAAAGAAGGAGTTTAAAGGGGAACAGAACAGCTCAGTAGCAGGCCAACCAGTGGAGATGAACTCCTAGTTCCTTAGGGCTGAACACCATGAAAGGTGCAGCTACCTGGGGACCCTAACTATTGAGAATCTACTTGATCTGGAGAGGGGAAAGGAGGACTGGACACTTGCATAGTATGGGATTAATTCTTCATTTTGTTTCTGTCTTTATTTTGCCCTTTTGTGTGAGGAGACTGGTGGCAAACAACCCAGGGAGCAGTACTACAGCACCTTGGGAGTACATAGCCTTACTGCCTACCCCAGGGCCCAGGACTGGAACCTGGTGTAGTGGGTGACCTTGAATGGGACTGAAGCTGAAAATCCTAATCCTGGCGCCAGGGGATATGGGGTAGGAAGATCCTATAACCTAGAGAGTAATGACTCTGTGACCTTGGCTCAGTAAGACTTGGAGCCTCTTGTCTGTGAGCAAGGCTGTCCTTGGTTGGACTCTTATACCCTAACAGGGCAGGACACAACTCCTAGCCTGGCTAGAGCACTGAATTATAGAAGGGACAGATTACTGCAGGGCTGGAAGGATTAACAGGAAAAAGGGGAACCTGCTATGTCCTCATCTGACCACTAGCTAGTCCCTGCAGTGTGTGATCCCCTTTGCATAGTCCAATAATACCAGTTGTGAGTGAAATTTTCAAACCTGTGATGTTCCATTAGACTTTTTTTTTAAAGCCATGGAGCTTGCCCTCTATAATTTGTTGCTAAGGATTACTGAATCTTAGAACATATCTAATAACACAAAAAATGCAAATGTGTACACTAAAAAAATGAAATTAGACAGAATCTATTGCCTTTCTTGAATAAATGTATTGAGATTCAGTTAAGGAATAAGACATGACAAGCAAGCTGGATATTAGCAAGATTTTGAAGTGCAATGAGGCAAAGCTAAGTGCTCTGACCACCCAAAAAGGACACATAGACCTCAGAATACATGGCCAAAATATGGGGCTAAAAATGTTTAATATTAAATATGGAAATAGGACATATCATCAGCTGGTTTAAGTGGATGTCAAGTCAATGGAACTACACCAGTTGAATCCAGCTGAAGAACTGGTTCATAGTAAGCAAAATAAAGTACCAGCAATACCAGGAACTTAGCAATAGAAAGAGTGAGGGAGTTGCAGTGATGGTGCAGAATGTGTTGAACAGCAGTATACAGTCTCGGAGCCTTAACATTCTTTGGTCACTCAATGGTAAAGAGTGGAGTGAATAGTGGATTTGTTTGGTTTGCTGACAACTGTGAAAAATCGAGTTTCATTTCAGGTCAAACCAAAATCTTTCAATTTTTTTTGGCATTTTGAAAAGTGAAAAAAAAAAAGGTCACAATGAAATATCTCATTTTGCTCTGGCTTAGATTTTGACTTCAGGCATTTTAAAAAGCAAAGCCTTGTAAACTTTAGCTCAGTGTTTAATAGGGTACTTACCTGTGATGTAGGAGACCCAAATTCCATTCTCTCTTCTTCCTGATGTTACAAAGGGCTTTGAACTTGGGTTTCTAATATTGCAGGCATGTTTCCTGGCCATGGAGCGATGGGCTATTTTGGTATGGGGTATTCGTATCTTCTCCTGGTGAAGCTGTTCCATTTTCATAATTAGCACAGGGACTTGAACTTGTGTTTCCTGCAGCCTATGTGAGTGCCCTACATACCAAGCTATGGGACCATTCTCATGCTCATTCCTTGGCCAAATAACTATCCAGTGTCATCATGAATGACTAAGCATTCCCACTATGGATGATGGATAGTCATTGGGCCAGGAAACAACCTTATGAGAGGCACCTCCTCTAACAGTTCTGTAAAACCTAGTCAGCAAACTGGACAGAAATTTGTGAATAGTGTCAGTCAACCCAAAAGTGCATTTTTTTAAAAAACAAACTTGTGAATAGCATTTTTGCTGAAAATGTTTTGCCCAGCACTAGGAATGAAATACTATCCATATCTCACTGTAGAATGGAGACAGGAGGCTGATACTGAACTCTGTTGCATGTGTTCACATTAGCACACTGTTATTTTGGTGCAACATGGTGGAGCCTCAAGTCTATGAGCCTTCAAGAGGTTCTTAGTGGTATAGCCAACTCTAACCATAATTGTAAAAGTAACGGAAAGATACCATTGTAGAGTTGTCTCTCTTGCTGGATAGCGGTAACTCAGAAATAGAAAGGTGCTATTTCAAGAGACGTTGGGAAGAAAGTTGCTCAAAAGATGCTCAGTGAAAGGATCCGTGATATTGTTGTTTTGTTTGTCACGTTCCCCATAATAAAACTATGTACTGCACAAACGGGGACACAACAATTCTAGATCACCAGCAAAGATATCCCAGTGGCTGGCTGGGGACGCAACTGATTACAGTGCCTGAGGATAGTTTGTCTGTTAGTGGCCCAGTTCACACACAGATCATATCTACTTCAGAACTGGTCACCAGGCATACGCCCGGTTCTTAGGCATACGCAGCATACGTGGCTGCATAGGGCACATGAAAATTTGGGGCATCCCTAGATCTTAGTGTCCACCCTCCCACATCTTCCTATCCCTGTTCTGACCCTTCCTGCAGGCTCCCACCACAGCTGGCTGCTGCAGCCTAGTAAGTCTTCCTCTGGACGGGATCTAGTACTTAAAAGTGAAAAAGGCTTCCAGCCTGCCAGACCTATTAGCACAACATTGAAACTGTTAAAGAGCCATTCAAGTGGCAATGAAATCATTTAACAGACATTTGCCAACCCCGAGGTATATACTGTCAGTTTTTGAATTTACTGACAAAAACAGTTGTGCATTACTGTAATATTTACTCAGAACATGTTAGTCTACAGGACTTTAGTTTAAAATTTGCTTTAAACATATTTCATTAGTGTGTTGCTGAAGGTTATAAAATCACATATCTAAAAAATCCTTGCATAGATTTTTAGATGCACAATCTGAGTATTCATCTTTAGCCTTAAATGCTTGGATCTTCAGACATGTAGTTTTTTAAATAAATCCTTCAAAAGACCACCCTTATCTAAAATACACATGCGAGCCCGGGCTACCATCAGGCATAGGGGCACCAGTTTAATAACACTGCATAAAGCCTCATAAATCCTAAGGACAGCCCTGCTGGTCACAAGGTATCACTGCTTCTCTATGCCAACATGACTGACAAACTATACCCTCTAGTGACTGGCAAATTAATTATGCCAAAATGCTAAAAGGGCCTGCCTTTTAGTAATCTACAAGGCTAGTTCAACAACCTGGATAACTGCAAGTCTTGTTTATAAAAAGGGTGAAAAACCAAGAAAAGACCCTTAAGGTGAAAAAGTGCATTAACATAATGTTTTGGATAAATGTTTAATTGACAGACCTCTACAGTTAAGTCCTCTAATTATCCACAGAACAACACAAAGGCAGTGCCAGTCTCTTCCCAGACCTAACCTAAATATCCATGTTTAGGTGTAAGAAGATAGCTCGGTCTTTATCCTGGACAATTCTTGGTCCATCTGCTGAAATTGCCAGCATGTTGCCAATTAGTATCAAAAGCTATGGTGGGCACACAAGTTTCATATTGATGTTGCTTTTCAGATAGAAAACACATGGACCTTGATTCTTGTTTTTGCTAATGCCCTGAATGTGAGTGTAAATGTCTCTCCCATCTCAGTAGGGGAGAAATTTGCGCAGACCAGGAGGCAGAGGGGAGGAGAGAAGAGCTTGTGCTTCAATATGCTGCATCCTAGCTCCTCCTGCTGCCTCCAGCCAGGTCACTCAGGGCCATAGGAAGTAGGAGAAGAGGATTTTTTTCTGCATCCCTTTGACCAGCCTGGTAAAGCTGAGGAGCTGATTAGCTCTCATGCCCCCCCCCCTTCTCAACCTAAAGCCTTCCCAGACATCTAGTGGGCATCTTCATACCATTGCTGCCTTGCCCACTTTCTCTCCCAGTGGTTGAGGTACATTGAACTGTGTTTCTAAGATGCTATGGGGCAGACTGTTTGCCTGTTTTGGGGATCACAAAGGAAATATTTTCCCTATTGGAACAAACTAGCAGTGGTCTGTAGGGTTTTTCACCTTCCCTGCAGCACTGTGGAGGTTTAGTTTAGGTTAAGAGCAGTAAGAATAGGAATTTAACATTAGAAGGAAATACAGGAACTTTTAGATCATTACACCTTATGGCCACTGTCCAATATGAATAAAGGCTAAACGAGCCAACTCCCATAGGTAAATGAACCCCACTTAAATGCCTGGTATGTGCTCCTCCCCATTATTAATAAAGTTACACCTTGTTACTTAAATTCATCCCTCTGTTTGTGTTTCATTCACCTGAGAGTCCAGATCAGTGTAATTTCTGACCCGTTTTAAGGGTAGCCTTAAAACTGGGCATAAATAAAATTGATTTGGACCCACAAGTGAATGAAACACAAACATGGGTCTAATGAGCAATGCTTTATTTTAGTTGTCTACACAGCAGTATGGCAGGTTGGATTATGACCACCACGATACACAAATGGTCTACCAAGGCATAGTAGGCAAAAGCTGCTTTTAGAGTGCAGAGGCTGCATAGGGCATAAAATTGTTCTATGCTGTGGCTCCAAACTGTGGAGAGAGAAGGATTTTGGTCTCCCTAAGTCTTGTGCAAAACCTCCCCATGCAAAATCCACTTGCTCAGTCTTTGTACTGAAGATAAGAACTGAAGCTCAATAAAATTTCAGCTCAAATGAGTCCACCAATGCACAACAAATGTGCTGCATAGGCAAATATAATCAATGGTATACTTCTGTTGATTTCTGTGCAGCTGCAGCAGGACAAATTTGGCCTAATGGGTATGAACTGCTATAGACAGACTCTGCAGTGCCATGAAAGTTGATCTTATGAATTCAAACTTGAATCCAGGTATTTCATTTATATCTTTTGCTTTATCCCAGGGTAGCTTTTGGGCTCAGTGGGTTATGTGTTATTAATGATTTGATTTCTTTAGTAGTTAAGTTTGTTGGCTGGCACTAATCTAAACTCACAGAAGATGGGCTTGAAAAAATCATTGTCTCTGAATTATGAGTACTGGTTTTCTAGCTTCAGTCTTCATAGACAAAATGTTGTACATATCACAAATGACTGCAAGCTTTTCATTATTTTCCACGTATGTTTCTTTCTGCTACTGACCAGTTTTTCCATGATTCATTCTATCATATTAGCAGGGAAACCTTCACCTCAAAGGTGACCTTACTGGCCCAGTGTACCTGTCTAGCTAGCCAGTGTCAGACCATGAATGAAATCTATTGCTGTAATGAGTGCACTAGGGATGCTACTGCTTAGCAGTAAATGGACACTGCTTCTAAAACTGTGTTCAGGCTATAGTCAGAAGGGAAGGCTTCTATTAAAATTAATAGCCTGCTTGTTCTTTTTTATCAATGTATTATTGAAATGGTGTTCTTTCAAGGTTACGCAGATGGTTTAATGCTGATTATGTTTTAAGCCAGAGTGGATAATTAAATAGGATAAAAATGAGTGTAGGGTTATTCATGACAGAAAAGATGCCAAGAACAGTACAACAAAGGCCACTTGCTGATAAAAGGAAAGGAGCTAAACTGAATTTATGGCAAAATTATTAGTGTATGGGCTTTCTCTGCTCTTCTGTGAAATAAATTAGCTTTATTAAAATACTTTAATAAAGTATTTTCACAGTAAAACAAAGCTCCAACTCCTATTCCTGTTGCTCACACTCACACATAAGACATAGCATATGGAAAAGCAAAAAACAAAGGAAGTCTTAGCCCAGGGCTACACTAGGGGAGGGGGTCGATCTACGATACACAGCTTCACCTACGTGAATAGCATAGCTGAAGTCGGCGTATCGTAATCGACTTACCTGGCCATGAGGACGGCAGCGAGTCGATCACTGCCGCTCCCACGTCGACTCCGCTTCCGCCTTTCGATGAGGTGGATTTCCGGAGCCGACGGGGAGAGCGATCGGGGATCGATTAATCGCGTCTAAATGAGATGCGAAAAATCGATACCCGATAGATCGATTGCTACCCGCCAATCCGGCGGGTAGTGAAGACATACCCTTAGTCCTTGGGATTTTAAAAGACAAAGCAATTTCTTGGGTAGCCCAAGAGTAGAAAATATAAAAGCACTGGAAATGAGAAATAACATGATCTATTACAGTTAATGGACGTTTCTACACTAACCTATATCAGTTCATTTCACTAACCAGTTCATTTCAGAGACTGTGAAATTTTCATGTGCAAATGTTTTCTAAATCTCATTAGCATATGATTTCATTTATCATTCCTTTGTGCTGAGGATGCATTGATGATATTTAAATACCGATGTCCTAGTCCTTAGAGCTTGAACAGAAGGGATTACTCACACAGCTTCTCACACAACCTTCTGAAAGTAATAAGCAACTCATTTTATGATTTTTCTGGAACCCTTCTTGTAGAGATTAAGAGGTATTACTTCCTACTAAAAATAAACAACTGGTTCTGCTGTTTCTAGACTAGAGCAAAATATCATAGCACATTGCATCCTTTCAAAGGTTTATATAGTTTTGTTATATCATTACACCTGTAAGGTGTCTAGTTAGACATCTGATACCTCTTCTGAAGGGGTAAGATCAACCCACTAACCAGAATGTACCATGAGGGTCTGTGAACTAACACAAATTTAAGTATTCCAGTGAACTAACACAAAGTATTAAGTATTAAGTATTAATGGCTTTAATAGCTAATCTGAAATGCATTTACAATCCTCGCTTACAGACAGCCCCCCAACCTGAAGCAAATACTCACCAGCAACCACACACCATACAACAAAAACACTAACCCAGGAACCTATCCTTGCAACAAAGCCCGATGCCAACTCTGTCCACATATCGATTCAAGTGATACCATCACAGGGCCTAATCACATCCGCCACACCATCACGGGCTCATTCACCTGCACATCTACCAATGTGATATATGCCATCATGTGCCAGCAATGCCCCTCTGCCATGTACATTGGCCAAACCGGACAGTCTCTACGCAAAAGAATAAATGGACATAAATCTGATATCAGGAATCATAACATTCAAAAACCAGTAGGAGAACACTTCAACCTCCCTAATCACTCACTGACAGACTTGAGGGTAGCAGTGTTGCGACAGATTAACTCGAAAAGCAGACTTCAAAGAGAAACTGTTGAACTCGAATTGATATGCAAACTAGATTGTATTACCTCAGGATTAAATAAGGACCTCGAATGGCTCGGCCATTACGTTAATTGAATCTATTTCCCTTAAGTTAACGATCCTCATTCACACCTGTGTGACCATCTTGTTTATCACTTCAAAGGTTTTTCTTCCCCTGCTGTTATGGTTCCTCTCAATTAATTAGCCTCTTAAGGTTGGTCTATGCACCTCCACCTTATCATGTTTCTCTGACTGTATAAATATCTGTCTACTGTATGTTTCATTCCATGCATCCGATGAAGTGGGTACTAACCCACGAAAGCTTATGCTGAAATAAATTTGTTAGTCTCTAAGGTGCTACAAGTTTTTCTTTCTTATTTTCATTTTGCATTTACTTCTGTGAGTGATTGTGCATATAGATTTAGTCCAGAATATTGCAAGTATCTGTGGCCACTATGTTTTGTAGCTGCCATGGTGCATTTCACAGAATACTTAGGTAGTCTCATGACATCAGATAAGGTGTGAACCACATAGAAGCAACTTATGGGGGGAAAAAATCTTTTTACTGCGGAGAGAAGACATGGGCCTGACTTTGGAATTATGCTTTTTTAAAAAGTTATTTTTTATAGCTTACGTAATGATCCAGAAGCAAAATTGGTTCTACAATATTTTGCTGAGCATCCTACTGGTTATTGAGTCTGTCATAATATATAAAATATCATTGCTCTGATACCATTGCATCAGCTTTTCCAAGCTACTGCACCGCAGACATAATTAAGAATAAGTTAATGTCCTCAGACTCTTTTTTTTACTCTCAGATCTCTTTACAGAATACTCCCCCCTAGCCCCCCTTAAATCAGGGGTTTGATTTATTGTTAGGCACTTTCTTAATCAGTCTTTTCTGTTTTAGATTTTAAATTCATTTTCAACTTTCAAATGGCTAAACATTATTTTGCCTGAACTTCATCAATTTCATTTGGGCTGTTGTCTGTCTCAACCCACACCTCTACCCACCTAAAAAAAGGCAGAAAAGCACTTTTCCGTGATGATTAAAGTGATTGGATAAGCTTTGGGAACTAAATTGAGATTGCCTAGCTCTCTAGCCTAAATGTATTTGACCTTCAGTCTTCCTGCTGGAGTTTATAACTTTTTAGCACTATAATGTGTCACTGGGATTTTAGGAGAACAGCACTTCTCAGATTTACAGTTTCACTTCTTCATGGATCAGTTAAGAGGTGCTACTAAAACAGCTGAATAGCAAGTTTTCTTCCAAAAACACCTGACCTCTGGAATTTCCTCAGCTTATTCTACTAATTAATAAATAATATATCCTCTTGGATCCAGTTTGTGTCCCTAAAGTGTCATCATCTACATATATCTTATGGGTTCTTCTAATAAAGTTCTCACTTTCGGGCAGTAATAGTGCTTCTGAGTGGAATCATTCGTCTGTATCTGGTATCTGAATCATTCATCTGTATCTGGCCAAAATAAAGCCTCGCATAACATTAGGGACTGCAGTGTACATTTATTTTGCTACACACTGATATGGCCTTCTATAGAGCAAGCATGATGTATTGCAGCAGCTGAGCAGTCACCTGCAGCTATTGCACCTGTCGGTGTCACAAATTGTAATACATAGGGGACAGAATAGCAGCCATTTACCTCCACCCCTGCATGTGTATTGTGATTATCCAGCTCTGCAAATGGCCACATCATTTACCTTATTACATCAACCAGTGGGACAACTAGTGAAGTAAGTTGCTCCTTGCCGGGAGGAAGAGTGTAAGAATTACAGCCTGGGTTATTAATTTCTGAAGTTAACGCTAGAAGTTACTTACATCACCAACATGTTCCCCATAATCTGTTCCCTGAACAATTCAAGGGGTATACAAGGAGTGGAAACCCCCCACAAGTGCCTGGAAAAGGTAGCTTCTGCCTACCCCTTCTCACAGCCCTGGTAGAGGGGGCAAAGCAAGGGCAGGCAAAAAGCAAGGAGAAGGAATGGCCTCAGCACACACTCTCCAGCTAATGACAGCTGGTATGTGGCCAGCTGATGGCTGTTAACTTATGCTTGGGGTCAGGGCTGCAGCAGAGAATTGAGTAACCTTTACATTTGCTAATTCATTTTGCATTTAAGATTTTGAGGAGAAGCTGTCCTTGAACAGGTTCTTACTTTTTTCCCAATATGTCTGCACCTTATGAAAATACCAGAAAATACTGTGTGATTTTTGCTCTGCTGTAATGCAAAAAATATCATGCATTAGTTGTAGTTTCACTCCATAGCACAGTTTTAGACATGTCCAAGTAAAACTGATAGTTACTGAATGATATTTTTTTTAAGGAACATTGTCACATAAGCCATCTCAGCTCTGGCACATATGCTTGGGGGCCTTGCTGCATAAAGACAAGGGGGTGTATAATGTAGTGTTTTGCAGAAGAAGGAAGTGTGGGATCAGAGAGCTGATGAGCAGGCAGGTCTCAAGGAACTGGAGTGCCAGTAAGAAAAAGGAGCCAGACAAGTAAGGGTTTCATCATAGAGCCTCAAGATCTTAAATACTTTGATCTGGGCCTGATGCTCTATAGTGGAATCATTATGTGTCTGGCTCCTTTTTCGTACTCCCAGATCAGTTCCCTGGTGAGCTGGTGAGCAAGCAATCTTAACTCACTCTGATTTAAATGGGAGTTAGGCTCCTAAATACCTTTGAGATCTGGGCCTCAGTCTGTAACCACTGGGCGAACTGTGTCCAACTAGTTAAGCCCTGAGTCACCAAGATGTTTGAGCACATGCCTAACTTTAAACGCATGGGTTGAGATTTTTCAAAGCTAACTATGGGGTTAAAATAAAATCCCCCTCAAATTAATTTTGATGGGAGATATGTGATTAAATGTCCTAGTTGGCTCTTTAAATTTCCACTCTTGGTAATCCCAGGATTCCAAGCACATATGCTTAAAGTTAGGCATGTACTTAGTACCTTGATAAACTTGCTGTATTTGCTTGTAGTCTATAGGAATGGAGCTTAAGTAGTTTGTGAAGCATCTAGTGGCCCTCACCATCTTCAGTTTTAGAAGCCAGCAGAACCCATCCACAGCTGCAGTGTGTATATGAAGCTAGGCTCTCCATGTTGTGTATATTCAATAAACATGGTTACTGGATCCCTACATGCACCTGTCGTTCCTTCACATTATGTTTGCCACGAAAAGGGTACAGTACTGGTACAGATATTATGCAAATGTTCAAATTTCAGTTCCTTTAGCCATTTGGTAATAGTGGTAGCTTCCATTTATTACAGTGACTTTTGCCCTGCACCATTATGAAGTGATTGGCCTTTGCTATAAAGTATGTCCTTGGGTAGGGAAAACAAAAATCCCATTGGTTTCAATAAGAGTTGCATTTACTTAACATGAGGGTTAGAGCAGTGGTTTTCAAAGTTCGGGTCGCGACCCAGTACTGGGTCGTGGAAGGCAAGGGACTGGGTCCCTGGTGGCTGGCCAGTTAAAACTAGTAGTCCTTACCTGGAAGTGGCCAGCAGCAGGTACAGCTCGTAGTGATGGGGGCCATGGGGCTCCACACACTGTCTCCACCCCAAGCACCAGTTCCACACTCCCATTGGGCGGGAAGCCTGCCTCTGCACCCCGCCTGTGCCGCTGACCCGGAGTTGCCAGAGGTGAGCCTGTGACCCAACCTCATGCCCCAATCCCCTGCCCCAGCCCTGATCCCCTCCTCAAACCCAGAGCCCCTTCCTGCACCCCATCTCCCTCATCCCCGGCCCTAACCCAGAGCCCGCACCCCCAGCCCAGAGCCCTGACCCCCTACCGCACCCCAGTCTCCATCTCTGATCCCCCCCAAAACACGGAGACCCCTCCTTCACCCTAAACCCCTCATCCTTGGCCCCACCCCAAAGCCTGCACCCCTAGCCCAGAGCCCTGACCCCCTCCCATACCCCAACCCCCTGCCTCAGTCCAGAGCCCCCTCCTACACCCCAACCCCCTCATCCCCAGCTACATTGGGTCACGGGCATCAACAATTTTCTTCAACTGAGTTGCAAGAAAAAAAGTTTGAAAACCACTGGGTTAGAGGGTATATAT
The DNA here is from genome assembly GCA_033296515.1 of Macrochelys suwanniensis. NCBI lineage: Eukaryota > Metazoa > Chordata > Testudines > Chelydridae > Macrochelys > Macrochelys suwanniensis. The sequence goes on from CM065781.1 coordinate 50,460,786, forward strand.
TACTGCTATATACTGTGGTATATAGGAAACACTGCAGCTACCACTGAAATGCAGCCACCTCTGTGATTTAATATAGCAGCTGTTCAACAGCTGTTAGCAGCACTACACAACAACTTAGGGCAGGAAGTGAAGAAAAATATCAACCCCCCCTTGAAACACCAGAGTGAATATCAGACTGGCAGAATGTAATAGCTCTGCTCTAGTAGCAAAATTTCTGGGATCCTTATTGGGGTGGAATTTTCAGTGAACGAGGGTAATTAATACTTTGATCTTACGTTTTAACCAAAAGATCAGTAAGACAGCCAGTTTTAAAGATACAAAGCCCAGCTAAAGAGAAGCTTGTGTTGGAAATGTTTCCCATGTAAGCTAGTAATGGTAATGAATAATAGGAAAATTATTTATGAGGGTGGATCCATTTGGCTCTACTCAGTAAAAATAATAAAGAAAAAGGGAGTGCTCAGTAGTGTAATAAAATAAATAAATATTACGTAAAAATGTTTAAATGGCTCTGATGTGGATGGGTCAAAGACAGCCTCGTGCTAATCTGAGACTGATTTTTCTAGAGATCTGAAATATTTAGTTCTTCAGAAAGCTTTTAACCTTCGTTCTCAGCTGGGGTTACTTTCTCAGTTCTTGTAATGCTGAGAGTTGGGACAGGATGATTAAATTATGCAAAGTTAATATCAATGCACATACAAAAATCTTTTCTTTCTATAACCCCCTTGTATTCTGAGAATTAAATCTTGAGCAGCCTTGTAATATTTCATGCATAGACCCGCATGTATGGTATTTCAGCAAATGAGATAATGTCTGATAGTTATAGTTGATGATCCCTCTTATACCAAGTTCTATAGCAAATATGGAGTAAGAGTGGTAAATCAGGAAAAGCACTTTGAGGAGAAACAAGATGACAATTTTATTCTGTGCCAATCAACAGAGATAGCATTCATGACTTGGTTAAGTGATCAGATTGCAGTACCGTGGTCTAAACAGTCCCAACTTATTTGGAGGCAAATAAAGATGTGATTGCTGGAAAGGACTTGATTCAGAGTTCAATGAGAAAATGTACCATTATGTATTTACAATATAAATGTTCCTCTGTGCAATAGGGACTGGTATGTTCTAATAGACATATGCAAAGAAAGTTTGTAAGTCATAGGTTTCAGTGTAGTAGCCGTGTTAGTCTGTGTCAGCAAAACGAAAATAAGAGAGAAAAACTTGTAGCACCTTAGAGACTAACAAATTTATTTCAGCATAAGCTTTCGTGGGTTAGTACCCACTTCATCGGATGCATGGAATGAAACATACAGTAGACAGATATTTATACAGTCAGAGAAACATGATAAGGTGGAGGTGCATAGACCAACCTTAAGAGGCTAATTAATTGAGAGGAACCATAACAGCAGGGGAAGAAAAACCTTTGAAGTGATAAACAAGATGGTCACACAGGTGTGAATGAGGATCGTTAACTTAAGGGAAATAGATTCAATTAACGGACAGACCAATCCTTGCTTACAGACAGCCCCCCAACCTGAAGCAAATACTCACCAGCAACCACACACCATACAACAAAAACACTAACCCAGGAACCTATCCTTGCAACAAAGCCCGATGCCAACTCTGTCACCATATCGATTCAAGTGATACCATCACAGGGCCTAATCACATCTGCCACGCCATCACGGGCTCATTCACCTGCACATCTACCATTGTGATATATGCCATCATGTGCCAGCAATGCCCCTCTGCCATGTACATTGGCCAAACTGGACAGTCTCTACGCAAAAGAATAAATGGACATAAATCTGACATCAGGAATCATAACATTCAAAAACCAGTAGGAGAACACTTCAACCTCCCTAATCACTCACTGACAGACTTGAGGGTAGCAGTGTTGCGACAGATTAACTCCAAAAACAGACTTCAAAGAGAAACTGTTGAACTCGAATTGATATGCAAACTAGATTGCATTACCTCAGGATTAAATAAGGACCTCGAATGGCTCGGCCATTACGTTAATTGAATCTATTTCCCTTAAGTTAACGATCCTCATTCACACCTGTGTGACCATCTTGTTTATCACTTCAAAGGTTTTTCTTCCCCTGCTGTTATGGTTCCTCTCAATTAATTAGCCTCTTAAGGTTGGTCTATGCACCTCCACCTTATCATGTTTCTCTGACTGTATAAATATCTGTCTACTGTATGTTTCATTCCATGCATCCGATGAAGTGGGTACTAACCCACGAAAGCTTATGCTGAAATAAATTTGTTAGTCTCTAAGGTGCTACAAGTTTTTCTTTCTTATTTTCGTTTTGTAAGTCATGTTTCTCTAATACAATCACACACATTTATCAGTACAGAATACACCTTCCTTTCCTCACACCAACCCCATGGGGGAATAAAGTCATGGGTGAAGTCATCATCTCTCTTCCCCTGCTCAGCTAGCTCAAAAGAATTGCTTCTCTCGAAATTCATGTTTGTCTTCAGGCTCTGGTTGTCCTGAAGGCTTTGAACTGTAGTCATGGACTTGGCCCCAAAAATATCTGAATACAAAGTCACTTAGATTTCAAATCAATATCACATAGGTAAGGGCAAATTTTTGTTCCTAAAGACCTATCCAGCCGCTGTTGAAGCCAGTGTGATTGGTTTGCATAACTGAGCACAGAATTTGACACTGTGGTGTGGGTGCTAGTGTATGCAATATATACACACCTCAGTGAGGTCTGACTTCTGCCTTGTTCCTTTACTCTACTCCTCTCGCCAGGGGTATGACCTTCAGAACTAAACAGGGACTCTTTAAATGCCATCATTACTAAATACAGGAACTTTTTAAATAAAAGACAATAAAATGATTCATGAACTGTACAACAGCACTTCTTCCCTGCTTCTGTTAATATTTAGTTTTACTAACTTGCTAAGTTCATGCAAGAGAATCAGATACTACAGGCACTTATTAAAAATAAACCTGTAGTGCAAAAGGCCGTGGAAAGAGAGAGGATTCAGTCCAAATTACTACAGTAAATGGCTTGATTTCAAGGGCTACAATTCTCCTCTCACAGGGAATTGTTTTAGGCTCCTTTTTCATTAGGCTCAATGGGAGTTACTCAAATCCTGAAATGGTAAAAGAGGGCCCAAGAAGATATATTTGTGCTTTCTCCCATGTTCCCTGTCACCCCTGGGAGATGCCCCCTATAAATAGGGTGACCATATTTCCCTATGCTGAATATGGGACACCTGGTAAAATTACTCATATTCAAGCAAGTTCAATGACAATCGATCAGTACAAACGTTCAAATTAACATCAAGTTGACTGAGCCCCTATTAAAAATAAATACTGTATAGTTGGAGTCTTTTTATTTACCTTCTTATCTTTTAGACTTTAGGATTCACATGGGGAGAGGTGACACATGCACACTCACATACCTCTCTCGGGGGGTGGGAGGGCAGAAGTTGACCGACCAACCCAACCCTCCCTGCCTGGTGCTCTCCATGCCTGGCTGGGCCCCTGGGATGGACCCGCCTCTCCTGGAACTTGGCACCGTGTCTTTCCAAGGCACTGCATGCAGGGGCACACAGGGTCACATGCCCCCCCCCTGCCCTGATTTCTGCCAGGGTTCACACCAGAATATGTCCAGCAGCAGCCTTTTGGCACTGTGTGGGAGGGAAGGGACAAAAGCTGCTTCCAGCCGCACAGGAGGAGGGGAAGTCATAACCACACTATAGGTGGAAAGGATGACCTGGCCCATGTCTTTGCGGAGCTCATCTTTCTCCCCACCCCGCCCCAGCCCATGACAGGAAGCAGCTCGTCCTTTCCTGCCCACACAGTGTCGAAAGACAGCTAACACCTCCAGGCTGCTGCTGGCCACAGACATAACCCAACCAGCTTCTGTCCCCTGGCTATGGCACAGGCAGGAAGGGGTTAAGGATGCATTGTGTGCCAGTGATGTACGGGGTTTTCCCTGGGCTGGAGGGTTATGTCTGTGGCCAGCAGCAGCCTGGAGGTGTTAGCTGTCTTTCGACACTGTGTGGGCAGGAAAGGATGACCTGGCCCATGTCTTTGCGGAGCTCATCTTTCTCCCCACCCCGCCCCAGCCCATGACAGGAAGCAGCTCGTCCTTTCCTGCCCACACAGTGTCGAAAGACAGCTAACACCTCCAGGCTGCTGCTGGCCACAGACATAACCCAACCAGCTTCTGTCCCCTGGCTATGGCACAGGCAGGAAGGGGTTAAGGATGCATTGTGTGCCAGTGATGTACGGGGTTTTCCCTGGGCTGGAGGGTCTTGGGCTTTCCCGGGGCATTGGCCCAGCCAGAGGCAGTGGTGGAAGGAAGGAGCCTGCTGGCCAGGTTGTTGGTGAGCCAAGCACTCCAACCAGAGGCTGGTTTGCCGCACAGCGCTGGGAGCGGGACGCACCCTGCCGGGGGGGGATATGGAGAAGCAGCGGGGCTGGGGGGAGGGGAGTGAAGGGGCAAAGCAGGGAGAGGACAGCGAGAGCGGGGAGCATGTAAAGGGCCGATGGGTGGGCAACAGATGCGACATGTAACCGGCCATTGCCTGGCGCAGGCCCGCACTCACTGGCCGCCTCAGCTCCTAGCCAGTGCCAGATGGAAATGGGATTGGGGGTGGGCTCTGCTGGCCGAGAGCTGGCACCCAGCAGGGGCTGCGCTGATGAACTAGCAGGGGGAGCGGCCAGCCCCTCGCGCTGCAGCTTTGCCATGCCACCAGCCTTGCACACCCACCCTCATTGTCGTCCACTGGACCCACCACTCACCATTGGTGAGCGGGTGGCTGGCGAGCAGGAATCTGGCCAGCAGCAGGACTTGCAAGTACTGATGGGGGGGGGATACAGAAAATATGGGACATTTTGCCCATTTTTAAGAAAAAGTCAGGACACCTGCAGGAGGGCTTAAATACGGCACCGTCCCTTTAAAAGCAGGACTTCTTGTCACCCTATCTATAAATAACTGCAAAGCTTCCTCATTAGCCACCTTCAAATCCCTCCTCAGAACTCTCTCTTGCCTACTAAAACCTGACAATGATTAGGCCATTAGGGTGCTGAGACCACAGCTTATCATGTTGCTTCTTTGTACTCCCCGTCTATATCCTTCTGTCTCTTGTCTTATATTTTGACTGCAAACTCCATGGGGAAGGGGCTGTCTTTTTTTCTGTGTTTGTAAAGTGCCTGTCACAATGGGGTCCTGGCCTATGACTAGAGGTCGTAGGCAATATGGTAATATAAATAAATACAGACTTTGTATTCCAAAAAATGGCCATGAAAAATCAGCACATTTTTAATTCAGTAAATCTGCTCCCTGAATGAATTCAGAATTAAAATTACTTACTTCAGTAAGAAGTACAAGTTTGATTCCTTTTAACATTGCAAAGCCAATACAGTGGTGAGAGAATGAGCTGGATTCCAATCTGGGTCATGTATCATCAACAGAATTGTTAACTCCCATTGAAGAAAATGGTTTCCACAGATATAAATGATGACAGAACTCATCCTGTGTAATCTTTACTATTGGTGATTGGCATGTGAGCCAGAAGGAAAACAGATTTATTTTCAGATTCTAGGAGAAGTTTGCAGGGAATTTTTAAAATCTTTTTATTCTTACATTAATCTTTATGAGTTAATTCCCTAATCTATATTCCATCTTTTTATGCAGATATTTGATCTGGAAGCATTGTGAGATATTGTAGAACCCTACAATGACACTTGAAAAGTCATTTTTCAGAGGATAGAAAAATTCCAAACAAGATGGGTTGATTTGTACCTAGTGTTTCTGTAGTGTCTTGGGAAAGTGATGCACTGCATCTTATTCTAAATGCATGTCTGCAGACTTCAGTGGTCAAGTTTTATAATGTGACTACTCATTAATGTCTTTGGACACAATATAATGTCCATGGAAGTCAAGACATGGATTCCCATTGATTTCAAAGGGTGTTGGGTCAGGACACTTCTCCATAATTGCTCATTTATGTGCAATGATATAGTTTGTGACAGTCTATACTATTATGGTCACCACTTTTACAAGACTATGATAAATTTTGCACAAAGTATGCCTTGTGAGGTATCATTTGAAAAGTGATAAACTGCTGAATATCATTGTTCTGTTAAAATATGTGAGCAACACTATATGTGAAGTTGTAAGATTCTATTTTATAATTGTTACTAAAATATGCTGTAATTCTGGGTAACACCCACAAGCCAATTTTTCAGAGAGACACTAGATTCCCAGACAGGTGTTAAAGGGTCATCACCTACTTAAGCGGCCATCCTCCAGCGGAGGGGGAAGGTGCTAACAAGAAATATACATTTCAACAAAGGGATGATTCAAACCTCACATCGACAATGGATTGCATGTTACCATGTTCCCAGCAAGGATGTTTCTAGCACAAGGAATTGGATTATAAAGAGGGAGGAGAACACTTGATTTCACCTCTCCTCTCCCATCTCTCTGCTCATGACATCAATGACTCTCAAAGAAATGAACTAAGGGGAAGTGGTCCCAAACTGAAAAGAGACCCAGCCTGTGAGATTTACAGCACTATATGGTGAGACAAAACCTTTGCTTTCAAGTTCACTTATCTTAAATTAGGAATTAGCTTGTGTATTACTCTTTTAATTTCTTTTGTAACCAATCCTGACTTTTATGCATCATCTCTTGTAATCACTTAAAATCTATCTTTCTGTAGTTAATAAACTTATCTTACTATTTATCTTAACCAGTGTATTTGGAGTAAAGCATTGTGGGAAACTCCATTTGGGATCACAAAGCTGGTGTATATATCATTTTCCTTTGATGAAATGGCAGATGTTCTATTAGCTTGCATTGTTCAGTAATGTGCTGGACAGTACAAGATGCACATTTCTGGGGAAACAAAGCTGGTACTAAGAATTTGCAGGTATTGCCCTGTATGTAATTCATGAGTGACTGGTCAGAGTGCTCGTGTACTTATCTGGGAATGAATTTGCAGGCTGAAGGCTGTGTGAGCAGGCCAGGAATGGCTGTTCTGAGAGTAAAGCAGTGTGAAAGGCACTCCAGGCTACAGAATTAAGGAGACAGAGCTGTTTAACAATCCAGATTGTATCCTGGGTAATGTCAAATAGTTATTCCTTATTTTTAAGACAGAGAAGCATGGAATATAACCCCTTTCCATTGCATGAAAAATTGCACGAGAGCCTGAGCCACTATATTGAAGGCAATGGGAATTTTTCCAAGAACTTCAGAGATAGATTGGGTAGAACTGGCGGGGGGGGGGGGGGGGGGGAGCAAAGGCCCAGGGAATCTGCAGTAGCTAAAAAAGGGTAAGCATTATCCTTGTGATTTTTGTAAAGATGTTGATGGTCATTGTGTGTACATCTGTCTAGCTATCTACAGACACACTTTACAAAGTTTGCTATTCATATGTTGTTACTTTTCAATCAATAAGCCAGACCCCATGGCATTCAGAGTAATAATGTTTTATTTTAATTAATTTCTGTTTGATTTAGCAAGCTGTAGATGTTAGAGTTTTAAATCTCCTGTTCTTTGTGAGATTTAACTGAACTTTAGGAACATATTATCAATTGTATCTTTTCTTTGAGGCTTTCTGAGTGATGGATGGCTCCCATATATATTCAATTCATTAATTGTTTCTTTAGGGGGGAGAAGGGGAAACTGAAACATTAAAACAGGTTGCCTTTTAATCTCCCCCCCTCTTAAAGAGTTTATTAAAATAGAATGTTTCTTCAGCTCCTGATTTAAAAAAGGAAGGAGAGATAAAAGATCTAAACTAATTGTATTTCTTATTTGTAATGAACAATATCTCTCTGTCCTTTTATAATGCAGGAAAAGGTCATATGGTCTCCCTTTTTCTTTCTCTTTACATTTTTGACACCTATGTGAATTTGTCTCATTGTTTTGGGCTGTTTACTTCATACATTCTTTAATATAAATTCCTTTGGCATTTTGTTGGGCCTCTTCCCCGGGGGATTGAAGTTCGCTTCCTTTTTAATTAGATTGACCTTTTGGTTCACTTGGCTGCCCTCATAATGACTGAGAGCGGCTGTTCTCTTGGAAGGCAACTTGAAATGAGACTGAAAACAATTATATGAAATAAAAATATGTTATACCACTATCCCAGTAATATAACTGCATAATCGTTATTTTCATAGCACCTAACACAAAGAAATACTAGCTTCTGCAAATTTTGTGATGCTTTAATGAGGACAGGCTGTTTCTCATCTTCTAGAATGAAACTTTTATAGTGCACTTTGTGACTAATATCTTCAGAGTATATTTTTACTATCCTGTAATGGCTTCCCTTTTCCATCCTTCCAAGTTACAAAGGGTAAACTTTAAGTAACTGTACAGCTTAAAAGGCCCTTTGCTGCCATCTATTATGTAGTGTGTGTGTCTCTTATTTTTGTCAATTTTATGCAAGAGAGGCACACTTTAAGTTATGCTCTCCACGCGATAGAGTGCATTCAATGGACTTTTCATGACACCAGGAGTGAGTACACAAACTTCAAAGAGTTTGCAAATGAACAGAAAGATCACATTACCCAGCCTTGCATAATTGTCTTGAAAATGTATGCCAAGGCACAAAAACTACTCACCCACCTTTCACCATGATAATGACGGGGGGCAGGGGGGAGGGGGGAACTACTTGCACAGCAAAAATAATTACTCACCTTGAGCCAGTGAGTAAATAGGATTTTACAATGCTGATTTTACTGGGGATACATTTTGAGATACTTTGATATTTTTAAACTCTGTGGGCCTGATTGTCCTTTGACTAGTGGACTTCATTTGAGTTACTCTTTATTTATACCGATAGGTTTCAGTGTAGTAGCCGTGTTAGTCTGTGTCAGCAAAACGAAAATAAGAAAGAAAAACTTGTAGCACCTTAGAGACTAACAAATTTATTTCAGCATAAGCTTTCGTGGGTTAGTACCCACTTCATCGGATGCATGGCTGGGTGAAGTGGGTACTAACCCACGAAAGCTTATGCTGAAATAAATTTGTTAGTCTCTAAGGTGCTACAAGTTTTTCTTTCTTATTTTCTTTTTATTTATACCGGTGTCACTGAGAGGAGAATTGGGCCCAGTGACTTCATAGTATAGAGTAACTCCTGAAAATTTATCATAGGGTAGCATTGCATCAGACAGCTGCAGCGGCACAGGAGCCAGCAAACAGAGCTGTAAACAGGGGAGTTTGAGTGGGAGTTCTGTTGGAGTTCTGTTGGAGGAGAAGGATTTAGGTGAGAAGGCTGGCAGATATAGAGGCAGCAGTGGTCATGAGCCAAGCAGTGGAGGACACAATGAGGATGACTGGATGTGGCACCTGCGGTATGTATATGATTCTGGAGGGGGTACCTGATAAGAGTTTTGTCTGCATGAAGTGCCGCCTGATAGAGCTGATGGAAGAAAAGATCCGAGGATTGGAGATGCAGGTGGAAACTCTGGTTGAGTTTAGACGGGGGTTCGAGCAGTTGATGGAGGAAAGGCACGAGGTGGCTGACGGGGAAAGCTCAGAGATGCAGATGGAAGCAGGATCAAAGGCCTCTGAGGGGGGACTGCCGGGTGAAGAAAATGGACAGTGGAAGCATGTGACTAAGAGAACCAGGCAGAGGAAAAGACGGGCCAGTGAAGGAGAAATAGAGCTCAAGAACAGGTTTGCAGAGTTGGAGAATGAAGAAGGGGTACAGCAGGTGGTCACTGAAGGTGGAAGGGCAAGGAAGAAGAGAAGAGTGGTTAGTCCCATAGAAGAAGGGGAAGAGTCGATGGGGACAACACCAAACATGAGCCCCAGGAGGATACAGGATGGGTTGAAGAGGATTACAAGGGAAAATAGGAATGGAAAGGACTTGCAGCCAGAGGGAACAGGGGATAGACTGGAGAATCGCACTGTCACCAGGAAAAGGCAGGTCTACGTGATTGGGGATTCCTTACTGAGAAGAATAGACAGACCTGTAACCAGAGCTGATCCAGAGAACAGAAGGGTGTGCTGTCTACCGGGTGCTAAGATACGGGATGTGGACCTGAGGTTGAAGAGGATCCTAAAGGGAGCGGGAAAGAATCCATTGATCATCCTTCACGTAGGAACAAATGACACGGCTAGATTCTCACTGGAACGAATCAAGGGGGACTATGCCAGGCTGGGGAAGACGCTTAAGGAAATCGAGGCTCAGGTAATCTTCAGTGGGATTCTGCCTGTTCCTAGAGAAGGGCAACAAAGGTGTGACAGGATTATGATGATCAACAGATGGCTCAGGGATTGGTGCTACAAGGAGGGCTTTGGGATGTATGGCCACTGGGAGGCATTCATGGACAGAGGACTGTTCTCTCGGGATGGACTTCACCTGAGTAGGGAAGGAAATAGACTTCTAGGATGGAGGCTGGCACAACTGATCAAGAGAGCTTTAAACTAGGAATGTGGGGGAGACGGTTGGGAGATGTCCAGGTAATCTCCACGCTGGATTTTAACATTGAGAGGGAAGACAACCAAGTAAGAGAGGATATAGCCGGGGGTAGGAGAATGGACATAAGGAGGAAGGGCAGAGTGGATACTAGTCAAATAGGTCATACTGGCAGTACAATGTCCATACCAAATTGGGTAAGGAATGTGAGTGAGGCCAAACAGCAAAAATTAAGATGTTTGTACACCAATGCAAGGAGCCTAGGTAACAAAATGGAGGAATTAGAGCTACTGGTCCAGGAAGTGAAACCAGATATCATAGGAATAACCGAAACATGGTGGAATAGCAGTCATGACTGGAGTACAGGTATTGAAGGGTATGTGCTGTTTAGGAAAGATAGAAATAAAGGTAAAGGTGTGGGAGTAGCATTGTATATCAATGATGAGGTAGACTGTAAAGAAATAAAAAGTGATGGAATGGATAAGACAGAGTCTGTCTGGGCAAAAATCACATTGGGGAAGAAAACTACTAGAGCCTCCCCTGGGATAGTGCTTGGGGTGTGCTATAGACCACCGGGATCTAATTTGGATATGGATAGAGACCTCTTTAATGTTTTTAAGGAAGTAAATACTAATGGGAACTGTGTGATCATGGGAGACTTCAACTTCCCAGATATAGATTGGAGAACAAGTGCTAGTAATAATAATAGGGCTCAGATTTTCCTAGATGTGATAGCTGATGAATTCCTTCATCAGGTAGTTGCTGAACCAACAAGGGGGGATGCCATTTTAGATTTGGTTTTGGTGAGTAGTGAGGACCTCATTGAAGAAATGGTTGTAGGGGACAACCTTGGCTCGAGTGATCATGAGCTAATTCAGTTCAAACTAAATGGAAGGATAAACAAAAATAAATCTGAGACTAGGGTTTTTGATTTCAAAAGGGCTAACTTTAATAAATTAAGGAAATTAGTTAGGGAAGTGGATTGGACTAAAGAATTTATGGACCTAAAGGCGGAGGAGGCCTGGGATTATTTCAAGTTAAAGTTGCAGAAGCTATCAGAAGCCTGTATCCCAAGAAAGGGGAAACAATTCATAGGCAGGGGTTTTAGACCAAGCTGGATGAGCAAGCATCTCAGAGAGGTGATTAAGAAAAAACAGAAAGCATACAAGGAGTGGAAGATGGGAGGGATCAGCAAAGAAACCTACCTTATTGAGGTCAGAGCATGTAGGGATAAAGTGAGACAGGCTAAAAGGCATGTAGAATTGGACCTTGCAAAGGGAATTAAAACCAATAGTAAAAAGTTTTATAGCCATATAAATAGGAAGAAAACAAAGAAAGAAGAAGTGGGACAGCTAAACACTGAGGATGGAGTGGAGGTTAAGGATAATCTAGGCATGGCTCAATATCTAAACAAATACTTTGCCTCAGTCTTTAATGAGGCTAATGAGGAGCTTAGGAATAGTGGCAGCATGACAAATGGGAATAAGGATGTGGGGGTAGATATTACCATATCCGAGGTAGAAGCCAAACTTGAACAGCTTAATGAGAGTAAATCAGGCGGCCCAGATAATCTTCATCCAAGAATATTAAAGGAACTGGCACATGAAATTGCAAGCCCATTAGCAAAAATTTTTAATGAATCTCTAAACTCAGGGGTTGTACCGTTTGACTGGAGAATAGCTAATATAGTTCCTATTTTTAAGAAAGGGAAAAAAAGTGACCCGGGTAACTACAGGCCTGTTAGTTTGACATCTGTAGTATGCAAGGTCTTGGAAAAAATTTTGAAGGAGAAAGTAGTTAAGGACCTTGAGGTCAATGGCAATTGGGACAAATTACAACATGGTTTTACAAAAGGTAGATCGTGCCAAACCAACTTGATCTCCTTCTTTGAGAAAGTAACAGATTTTTTAGATAAAGGAAACGCAGTGGATCTAATCTACCTCGATTTCAGTAAGGCATTTGATACAGTACCACATGAGGAATTATCGGTTAAATTGGAAAAGATGGGGATCAATATGAAAATTGAGAGGTGGATAAGGAACTGGTTAAAGGGGAGACTACAGCGGGTCATACTGAAAGGTGAACTGTCAGGTTGGAGGGAGGTTACTAGTGGAGTTCCTCAAGGTTCAGTTTTGGGACCAATTTTATTTAATCTTTTTATTACTGACCTCGGCACCAAAAGTGGGAGTGTGCTAATAAAGTTTGCAGATGACACAAAGTTGGGAGGTATTGCCAATTGAGAAAAGGATCGGGATATCCTACAGGAAGATCTGGATGACCTTGTAAACTGGAGTAATAGTAATAGGATGAAATTTAATAGTGAGAAGTGTAAGGTTATGCATTTAGGGATTAATAACAAGAATTTTAGTTATAAGCTGGGGACGCATCAGTTGGAAGTAACGGAAGAGGAGAAGGACCTCGGAGTCCTGGTTGATCACAGGATGACTATGAGTCGCCAATGTGATGTGGCCGTGAAAAAAGCTAATGCGGTCTTGGGATGCATTAGGCGAGGTATTTCTAGTAGAGATAAGGAGGTGTTAGTACCGTTATACAAGGCATTGGTGAGACCTCATTTGGAATACTGTGTGCAGTTCTGGTCTCCCATGTTTAAGAAGGATGAATTCAAACTGGAACAGGTACAAAGAAGGGCCACTAGGATGATCCGAGGAATGGAAAACCTGTAGTATGAAAGGAGACTCAAGGAGCTTGGTTTGTTTACCCTAACCAAAAGAAGGCTGAGGGGAGATATGATTGCTCTCTTTAAATATATCAGAGGGATAAATACCAGGGAGGGAGAGGAATTATTTCAGCTCAGTACCAATGTGGACACAAGAACAAATGGATATAAACTGGCCATCAGGAAGTTTAGACTTGAAATTAGACGAAGGTTTCTAACCATCAGAGGAGTGAAGTTCTGGAACAGCCTTCCAAGGGAAGCAGTGGGGGCAAAAGACCTAACTGGCTTCAAGATTAAGCTAGATACGTTTATGGAGGGGATGGTTTGATGGGATAACATGATCTTAGTCAAGGGTCAATTAATTGCCATCAGTGGTAAATAGGACCAATGGTCAATGATGGGATGTTAGAAGTTACTACAGAGAACTTTTTCCTAGGTGTCTGGCTGGTGAGTCTTGCCCACATGCTCGGGGTTCAGCTGATCGCCATATTTGGGGTCGGGAAGGAATTTTCCTCCAGGGTAGATTGGCAGAGGCCCTGGAGGTTTTTTGCCTTCCTTTGCAGCATGGGGCACGGGTCACTTACCGGAGGATTCTCTGCATCTTGAAGTCTTTAAACCATGATTTGAGGACTTCAGTAGCTGAGACATAGGTGAGAGGATTATTCCAGGAGTGGGTGGGTGAGATTCTGTGGCCTGCATTGTGCAGGAGGTCAGACTAGATGATCATAATGGTCCCTTCTGACCTTAAAGTCTATGAGTCTATGAGTAATATAGCTCAGTAGATGTTTGTGATATAAAATTTCAATGGCATCATCATGAAATGTCATGATTTCTTATATTAGTATCACAAAATCCCCTGAATATTAGCTCACATTGTTGCAGGGGGCATATTAAACCATGTAGCTTACAGAGTTTATCATAGAACTGAGACATGCGAGTCATTATTATTATAGCAGAAAATCCCATTGGACCATGCTACCTGTACTCCTGCTGGGAGCAGGAGTACAGGTAGTACTTTTTTCTTTGAGGAGTCCCATTGTGATTACATAAATTTCAACACACTTGAGATTTTAAAAAAGCCCAAGGCATTAGTATTTAAGTAATGCTGAGACCTAGGTAAATAGGTGCAAAAGCTTGGCCCAAGTAGAATATTGGTTTAGATCTCTGAGCCTCTCTGGTATGTCACCAGGATATGCAGCCTTGGATGCTTAATCATGCTCTTGAGGGAGATCCACCCTATATCCCTGTTAACCGTGTAGTCCCTCAACTATTCAAAGGGGATTTCAGTAGCTGCATATGATAGTGCCTGTCTAGTGTTCCAGTGTAGTAAATGTAATAGGTGTGTGTTGCCATATAAGTAGACCTGAAGAAAGAAGGTCAAGTTTCAGGAATAGCACCAGGGGACTCAGTAATACAAGCACTGAGTCCAGACTTTTATTTCTCGAACAGGCATCCTCATGTAACAATGGCTTCTCTGCATACTTGGTAAAGATCTCTTTCCTTCAATTCTGCTGGCCATATCACCTCTGGGTAATGAAATAGGTATCTCAATTAGTTGTGAAGGAAAGAACCAGCTTTGCTGTGCCCACAGTATCTGATTCTGTTTTAAATTTTGTTATCATGAGAGTAAATATAACTGTCATGAAATACGTTTCTGTAATATTTTTTAATTCACTTTCTAAATTATTAGCACCTATGTTTTGATGAATCCAGGTGTTTGGCACCTAAGCTCTCTAGCATCCAGTCTCTGATTTGTTAACATAAGAACATCATTTGAACATACATACGGAGCAGTAAGTACATAATCAGCATGTACAAATGTCATTTGCTATTATTCAGCTTTTAGGCAACCAAAATGTCAGGAACCTGAATTCTGGTGTCTAAATTTTGCTACTAATAAATGCAGGTACCCATAATTATAATCCATATTTGAAAAAATGGTACCGTATAACAATTTTAGTAATATTTTTTTTAAAAAAAATGCTTATAGTTGTGATTTGGAGGAGGCGCACACTGCCAACAATTGATTTTAGCTGGTGTGTGACAAAGTTCTACTATTTTTATTCCTTTTTCTCTTCCACCTCTTTGGAATTCTTTCTGAATATATTTTGGAATGAAATTATCTGACGACAGTGAAAGAATGAGCAGGGAAATTATGCAAAACTCATAAAATCAGTGAAATAAATATGAATACTGATTGATAAAAGTTAATGAAATAGAGAGGAAATGACAGAAATTTAAAGAATTGTATGTAAAATTTCACTTTTGCTTAGAGTTAAGCATGTGCTTATGTGCTATGCTTGAATAGAGCTGAGTAGTCCTGCTGAAGTTAATGGAACACACAAGTTTAAAGTTAAGCACAAGCTTGAGTGATTTGATGGATGAGAGCCTAAGTAAGCTTTTTTTATGAGAGGGTAAAAGTAGATTTTTACGTATTAAAATGGTTTAGAACTTGTCATCTTTAATGTTTCTCAGTTATTTGGTATTTAATTCCAGGCTTCATAAGATATACAAAATGCTATTTGTTCCATGTAGGGTGACAAGACAGCAAATGTGAAAAATTGGGACGGGGTGGGGGGTAATAGGAGACTATATAAGAAAAAGACCCAAAAATCAGGACTGTCCCTATAAAATCTGGTCACCCTAGTTCCATGTAAGGGATAAGAATCTCCAGGAAGGAAATCTATATAAGTTATTTATGACTTTCTGCAGCAAAGACTAGTTGACATTATGAAACTTCAGTGGTCTGAGAGAGCTGATCTTACAATACAAAGACATTTGTTTGGAAGGACATGGCCAGAAATCCTCTCTTCAGTAAGGAAAACAATTTCCTGGAGAAGGTCTTTGAATGAACAGCTAAGTATCATGAAAAGGCTAAACACTCTTTACTGCTCCCAAGTATAAATATCAACAATTAACTGAACTGATCCTTAACTTTAGTCAATGCATCAAGGCACAGTTCACTCCAGCAAAATAGCTGATGCTTCCAGAATTACTTGAGAGTAGCTGTAGCAAAAAGCTTAATTTGAAGTACCAATGGTTATAGCAAACGTTTATTTTATAGTAACTGGTATTTTTTCCCCTCCAAATGGGTGGACTTAGCCATCCTTATTCCTAATGACTCACCACTTGTTATGGGGACATTTCTATTGTGGCCAGGACATGGCAGATGGGGTGTGGTTGAGCAGAGCTCCACTAAACCAGGTCCTTAACTTGCTCTACTCAGGCAGCATAGAGTACTGAGGCCAGTGACTCCAAGATTGTGCCACTGAAATGATATTGGCCAACGTAACTTCTTAGAGATGCTGCAGAATATTACACACAACTCTGCAAGTCCACAGTTTCTGCAATGTAGAAAGTATGTTTTCGGGCATAGTATATAAATATGGGAGCTGAAAAAGTGTGCGGTAATACAGTATACAACCTTGTCTATATGTTTGAGTGAGAGAAATTCATTTAAAATGACCTTAGGATGATGGTACTGGCATATTCCACACTGAATTACCTGGTAAACATGTCATAGTGTACTGAGCAAGACAACTGATATCATGTGACGCTTTTGAGTTCAGCCAGTATTTCATATTTCTGTAATGAAGGGTGTTTAGCCATTTCAGCAACTTCATATGCTAAAAAAAAATTGGTAAATTTAAAACAATTACCTGTACAACAATCTTTAGCAGGACATCATCATATACCAGTCAAACTTGTTTACACTGATGTGGATTTCTGCATGAAAATCTACGCTGCTGGTTCTGTGTAAAGTGGGGGAAAAAATTCATTCTTTCCCTTCAGGCAGCTTGTCAAACTATCTACCAGGCACCTCCTGGGGCCATGTGAGTTCTATATAGCAAAGACTCCCTATAGAATTTTAAGTAGTGTTTGTTTCTATGGGGTTTGTGGAGGTGGTCTGTTCCTTGCATAGTGTTAATACCTGGTACAATAGAGGCTTCTTGGTAGAAAAATTGATGTGAGATACTCCATAATTCAGTACACTCCTCTCCTAACCAGAATGTGTGAATATTTGCGGATGACAGGTAGAGGGAAGAGGAATGTCATCTTCTTTAACGATCCCTCCAGTGGTGGTTGGATAGACCCGAGGGGTGATATCTGAGGATGGAGAGGTCAGGATGTTTGAAAGGGACCATGCAGCAGAAATAGCAGAGAAATGAAAAGCCTCTTAACCAAACTTTCCTCTGAAGTTTAGATTCATTTTCAGGGATTAGTAAAGACCCAGGACAGTTCTTTGTGTAACCAAACTAATCCACTGATTCATAATGTATGTATTGTTTTAAGGAAATACTTTTTAAGTATTTCAGTTTAAGCTTTTTAAGTACTTAGACCCATGGTGGGCAACCTGCAGCCTGCAGGCCACATGTGGTAATCCACTGGTGGGCCGCGAGACAGTTTGTTTACTGCAGCCACTGGGAGCTGCGAGCAGTCATGGAAATGTAAACAAACGGGCCGCAGGTTGCCCACCACTGCTTTAGTGTGTTGGATCCCAAGTATTCACACAGTTCCATAGGGGCAGGACTGTGGCTTCCATGACTGCAAAGCTGGGCCTTTGAGCATCACTGAGTCCTGTCTCTCTCAATGACTTCCTGCACTGAGAACGAGGAGTACTTGTGGCACCTTAGAGACTAACACATTTATTTGGGCATAAGCTTTCGTGAGCTAAAACCCACTTCATCATATGCATAGAGTGGAACATACAGTAGGAAGATTGTATATGTATCTACTGGCTATATATATATACACACACAGAGAATATGAAAAGTTGGGGGTTGCCATACCAACTCTAAGAGACTAATCAATTAAGGTGAGCTATTATCAGCAGGAGAAAAAAAAAACTTTTGTAGTAATAATCAGGATGGCCCATTTCAAATAGTTGACCAGAAGGTGAGTAACAGTAGGGGAAAACTTAGCATGGGGAAATAGATTTCACTTTGTGTAATGACCCAGCCACTCCCAGTCTTTATTCAAGCTTAATTTAATGGTATCCAGTTTGCAAATAATTCGAGTTCAGCAGTTTCTTGTTGGAGTCTGTTTTTGAAGTTTTGTTGTTGAAGAATTGCCACTTTTAGGTCTGTTACTGAGTGACCAGAGAGATTGAAGTGTTCTCCTACTGGTTTTTGAATGTTATGATTCCTGATGTCAGATTTTTGTCCATTTATTCTCTTGTCCGGTTTGGCCAATGTACATGGCAAAGGGGCATTGCTGGCACATGATGGCATATATCACATTGGTAGATGTGCAGGTGAATGAGCCCCTGATGGCGTAGCTGGTGTGATTAGGTCCTATGATGGTGTCACTTGAATAGATATGTGGACAGAGTTGGCACCGGGCTTTGTTGCAAGGATAGGTTCCTGGGTTAGTGTTTTTGCACTGAGTTCCGCAAAGCCAGACTCCTGTGAGAGACTTGTTCTTTACCCCTTCAGGGTACAATGCTCTCAGTAAGTATCTGCAGTGACAGAAGGCAACATTTTCAAAACGAGGTAAAAATGTATTAGTCACCTGACAAACAGCATCTGAAAATCCTTAGGTCAGCATAGAGAAGGTTAGACATAATCTATACTGGCTAAAGCAGGATCCCATCTCCACTTTCTTTCTCTGTCTCTATCCCTTTGTTCTAGCTCCAACTGAGAGCCCTATCTCTGTGAGGTCAGCTCTTAACAGAGTCACCTGACACCTTTCCTCTTTGTTCTGCAGCTCAGGGCCTTTGCTCTGCTTCCCTGCCAAGAGGTGGGGAGGAATCTCCTTCTCTTGGCTGTTTGTCACTAGGTGTGAATGTCCCAGACATTGGGTTTTCCATCATCTCTTCCAGTTCCTTGGTTCACATGTTTATTAATGACTGATCTCCAACCAGGTGGCTACCTGAGTCCAACACTTCATCCCTTCCCTTTACACTCAGTGCAGAGCTGTGCAAAGCACAGAGAAACTGAGGTGTGCATACGACTCATAAAAATATTACTGAAGCGACAAAGAGACCTGTGGCACCTTATAGACTAAGAGACATATTGGAGCATAAGCTTTTGTGGATGAATACCCACTTTGTCGGATGCATGCAGTGGAAATATTAAAAAATATTACTAAAATTCCCACATTTATCACAGCCATTGTAGCAATCCTTTCCATTATGATCTATTTTGAAAAGTGGTTTTTAATGCTATTTTAAAAATAGAAACATTAAAGTAGATAATGCAAATCCTGTCAATCATAATATCAAATGCTTATCTAGAGGCCAAATCCTGGAGCTACATCTATTACATCTAGCTACATCTAGACCAGCCGAGGAGCTGGCCTGACATTTCTAACAATTTAATAAGCAACATTGATACAAGTACTGAACATGCGGAGTGAAATCCTACTGCTCTCCACCTCCAGTACGTTCAGTTTCCATTATAGTGTGCAATGTAGCAGAAGTCAAATGTAATGTATATGGTGTCATGAAATCAAGGGTTATTACTATTAAATGTAGAGCTTACTGTTTTCTGCTTCATTGGTGCAGTGAATTAATTGAAATTAAGTGTATCTCAACATAAATTTTACAGTGTCTTTGCTTCATTTTCTCTATTAATACTTGAATGAACCAAGAACTCATTAGGTACCAGCTGAATCAGTCTAAACTCCTTGAAAGCAATCAAGTACATTTTGTGTATTTTACATTAATTCCTCCTGATTGATATCAATTACAGGTATGTGCGATTTAATGTATATCACATTTCATATCACTGTCTTCCTTTGTACTTGTAATTTTGTGATTCCAATTACATGGGTAAAATAATATTGTCGCTGGTTTGGTTTTTCAGTAGAGAAGGATGCAAACTATTAAACCCCAAATATTAACAGCCCTGAACTTGAAGAAGTCTGGGTTCAAAGCTACACTTTTCAGCTTGAAACCAGGGCTTTCTTTCTTTCTTTCTTTCTTTCTTTCTTTCTTTCTTTCTTTCTTTCTTACTTTCTAATCCCATTTAGCAACATATACAAAGAGGCAGTTCTTGCTATTGGCTTAAATAGTACAGAGCACAAGAAACTGAGCAAATAAAGCAATGCAATGTCTCTAACGATCTACCAGGTGGTTTTAAAAGTCTTTCACTTATATCATATCCCTCCTTTCCCTAAGCATTTGTGCTCAATATCCTCCCCGCTTAAGTACTGAGAGGCTTTACAAAAAGCACACAACACACATAAGAGATCTTCATTTTATGACGAGAGCTATCATCAGCACTATTCTTTTACCTCATTTAGGAAGCTGAATAGCAGGAGATGTGAAATCCTGCCACACCACAAGTGGTAGCCACCATTTGGGATTCATTCTAGCTGAAGATAAGTCCTCTTGATTCTGTTTTTCAATTGTCCAAAGCTTGGGTTTTTTCCCCGCGGAACATTTGTCTTTCTAACAGCCCACTTTCCTCACTCACTATCTTACCAACCATTTCAGTTTCATCTGTCTGCTCAGGGAGAAGATGACTACAAATAGTCCTTGAGATAAACTCTGGCGTTATTCACTGGTACAAACTTCATAATGTTGATTATCTGGGAGTTATAATCGAATCCCTTAATGTTAGTTTAAGAACAGATGTGATTTACGTGGAATCACAAAATTACAAGTAGAAAGGAAGCTGGTATGAAATGTGATTGACTCTCACATGCCTGTACTTTATATCAGTCAGGAGGAAATAATGTAAAATGCACAACCTATTTCAATCCTTTAAAGGAACTTAGAGTGATTCAGTTGCTACCCAATGGGGGGTATGAAAATGGAAGGATAGTGGGTGCATGGTGACAATGTAGCAGAACCTTAAGAAAAAGTTGGGTTGTTTTCAGCCTTTTTTTTAAATGGGACTCATTTATGTAGCCCCACAGTAGACGCTGGGGGTTCTGGAAATCTTTGGTCTCCTGATAGTACCTGAGAGAATGGCATGAGATCTACCAAAGAAAGACATAAAGCCCACAGGAGAAGTGTGAGTTAAATTCGGGGAGGGGCGGGGGAGGGAAGTGAGTCTGGTTTCACAAAGAGTTATATTGCCTGGGCTGCAGCTTTGTGGCCAGGTGGAAAAACCATCTCGCGAATGAACTGCCTTTTCAGATAAGAGAGTTTTTGCTTTGGTTTAGATTTAGAAGCATTCTTTGTCAGTTTTGTAAAGTATTGCATTTTTTAAAAGACTACTGTTTAATGTATGCAGGAATATGAAGCATAACTAAATTGTGAGAATGTTATTGAAACATACTAACATACTTTATGTCCTGATATATCAGATGCCCCCCAAAACTCTGCTTCTGCAATATAATAGTCTGTGCCACAAACACTAAGGCACAATGGGAAAAACAAGGCTGAATTTTTGGTCCTATTTTCAAATGTCCTTCCTTGTCATTTTAATATTGTTATAAAATAGTCTTTATATATTTATAAAAAACATAATATGATTAGGGCTGTCAAGGGATTAAAAAATTAATCGTGATTAATCATGTTGTTAAACAATAATAGAATACCACTTATTTAAATATTTTTGGATGTTTTTTACATTTTCAAATATATTGATTTCAATTACAACACAGAATACAAGACTACAGTGCTCACTTTATATTTATTTTTATTACAAATATTTGCACTGTAAAAAACAAAAGAAATAGTATTTTTCAAATTACCTAATACAAGTACTGTAGTTCAATCTCTTTATTATGAAAGTTGAACTTACAAATGTAGAATTATGTACAAAAAACCTGCATTCAAAAATAAAACAATGTAAAACTTTAGAGCCTACAAGTCCACTCAGTCCTGCTTCAGCCAATTGCTCAGACAAACAAGTTTGGTTACAATTTGCAGGAGATAATACTGTCCGCTTCTTGTTTACAATGTCACCTGAAAGTGAGAACAGGCATTCACATGGCACTGTTGTAGCTGGCGTCGCAAGACATTTATGTGCCATATGTGCTAGCGATTCATATGTCCCTTCATCTTCATATGTCCCTTCATCTTCAACCAACAACATGTGCTGGATCATCATCCAAGACTGTGCTGGGTCATCTGCTGGGTCATGTGCTGGGTCATAATCTTCAACCACCATTCCAGAGGACATGCGTCCATGTTGATGACGGGTTCTGCTCAATAACTGTTCAAAGCAGAATGGACCGACGCATGTTCATCATTGGAGTCAGCAGCAGAAGGTTGATTTTTTTTTTTTTGGTGGTTCAGGTTCTGTAGTTTCCACATCTGAGTGTTGTTCTTTTAAGACTTCTAAAAGCACACCTCAGATTTTTGGAAGGCACTTCAGATTCTTAAACCTTGGGTCAAGTGCTGTAGCTATTTTTGAAATCTCACATTGGTACCTTCTTTGCATTTTGTCAAATCTGCTGGGAAAGTGTTCTTAAAATGAACAACATGTGCTGGGTCATCATCCGAGACTGCAGTAACATGAAATATATGGCAGAATTCAGGTAAAACAGAGCAGGGGACATACAATTCTCCACCAAGGAGTTCAGTCACCAATTTAATTAATGCATTATTTTTTTAATGAGCATCATCAGCATGGAAGCATGTCCTCGTGAATGGTGGCCGAATCATGAAGGGGCATACAAATGTTTAGCATATCTGGGACATAAATACCTTGCAATGACAGCTACAGAAGTGCCATGTGAATGCCTGTTCTCACTTTCAGGTGACATTGTAAATAAGAAGCAGGCAGCAGTATCTCCCATAAATGTAAACAAACGTGTTTGTCTTAGCGATTGGCTGAACAAGCAATAGGACTAAGTGGACTTGAAGGCTCTGAAGTTTTCATTGTTTTGTTTTTGAGTGCAGTTATGTAACAAAAAAAATCTACATTTGTAAGCTATACATTCATGATAAAGAGATTGCATTACAGTACTTGTATAAGGTGACTTGAAAAATACTATTTCTTTTATTTATCATTTTTACAGTGCAAATATTTGTAATAAAAATAATAATATAAAGTGAGCACTGTACACTTTGTATTCTGTGCTGTAATAAAAATCAATAATCTTGAATATGTAGAAAAACAACCAAAATATTGAATACATTTCAAGTGGTATTCTATTGTATAACAGCATGATTAATCACAATTAATGTTTTTAATCACGATTACATTTTTTGAGTTAATCACATCAGTTAACTGTGCTTAATTGACAGCCCTAAATGTGATTTCTCACATTATGTTTGTAGCCTTCAAATGGTTGATGAAAGGTTTGGAGATGTTCATGTGAACAGTAGCACACACTGTCCTTGTTTCTCTTTGTATCCCAACCATTAAAATGGTGACAGCTTGAGTAAGCTTTTGTAAAAGCAAAATGAAGTGTTCTAGGAAATCTATATTTTTATAAGTGTTGTCATAGTTGATATGTCCAAATATGTGGCTTTCTTCCCGCTTTCCCCTCCCCGCCCCAAAATACTAGCTGTGTATACTAGCTTTGGGAACAGTCCACAACAAATCTATACTTTGTGAGCATAGATGAGAATTTACATTCCTTCAGCAATCTCATTAAAATAAGAGTCCCACAGGTTTCTAAAATTAGTGTGGACAGACAGAAAATCCAACCTATTAGCTTTCTTTGACAGGAAAACAAGTCTTGTGGATGGGGGAAGTGGTAGATGTGGTATATCTTTACTTCAGTAAAGCTTTTGATACTGTCTCGCAAGACCTTCTGATAAACAAACTAAGGAAAATCAACCTAGATGGTGCTACTATAAGATGGGTGGATAACTGGTTGGGAAACTGTTCCCAGAAAGTAGTTATCAGTGGTTCACAGTCAAGCTGGAAGGCCATATTTAGTGGGGTTCCCCAGGGATCACTTCTGGGCTAAGTTCCCTCTAAGCTGTGCCGCCGCATGGCCGCCCAGAAGTCTATCAAGTGCCGTGCAATTCAGGTGCCCCTCCCCACACTGCAGCGCTGCTCCAGCCCTCTGCCTTGGAGCCCCTGGCCAGCTGCTTCCGGGAGCCTCTTGCTTTCTGTGCAGAGTGGGTGGGGGATGGAGACGGGTGCTGATGTCAGGTTGTCCCCCTCCTCTTGCCCCTGTACCCCATCACTGCAGAGTGGGCGGGGACACGACAGGGCTCAGGAGTGGGGATGGAGGGAGCTTGCTGGCGGCTGCTGCTTTGTCTGAACAAGCAGGCTGCAGACTGGTGAGTGCTGATCTACTTAAAAGGGCAGCATACTTAAAGGGGCAACACATGTCTCTCTCTCACATGGGGTGTGTGTGTCTCTCTCTCTCTCTCTCTCTCTCTCTCTCTCTCAAACACACACACACACACACACACACACACACACACACACACACTGTGTGTCTGTCTCCCCCTCACACACACACACACACACACTGTGTGTGTCTCTGTCTCTCTCTCTCACACACACACTGTGTGTGTTTCTCTCTCTCTCTGTCACACACACACACACGTACACACACATACTCTGTCTTTCACACTCACCTCCCAATACATTTGTATTATTGTTGTTTTTGTTTCTTCTTGATACTTCTATCAAAGTGTGTTATTTTAGTTGTTTAAGTGGTCTATGTGTTTTATAATTTTTATTTCTTTCTTATGTTTAAATTTAATTCTTTGAGTAGTGAGTTCTAAAATGCCTAACCTGTCCTGGCTGGAGTAATTATCCCTATAGTAACTTTTAAAAAATATATATTATATCTAGGGTTTTTCTTGTTTCTAATGGTGGTGCACATCTGCACATTACCTTGATATGGTGCATGTAACAAAATTCATTCCCCACGTGGATGGAAAAAATTAGAGGGAACATTGGTTCTGGATCTGGTACTCTGCAATATCTTCATCAGTGATTTAGATAATGACATAAAGAGTACACTTATTTAGTTTGCAGACAATAACAAGTTGGGATGGGTTGCAAGTGCTTTGAAGAATAGAATTAAAATTCACAATGATCTGGACAAACGGAAGAAATGGTCTGAAGTTAATAGGATGAAATTCAATAAAGACAAATGCAAAGTACTCCACTTAGGAAGGAACAATCAGTTCCACACATACTAAATGGGAAATGATGGCCTAGGAAAGAATACTGCAGAAATGGATCTGGGGGTCATAGTGGATCACAAGCTAAATATGAGTGAACAGTGTAACATTGTTGCAAAAAACCCATTTTGGGATGTATTAGCAAGATATGCTAATTAGCAGGAGTGTATTAGCAAGACGTATTAGTAAGATACACGAAGAAACTCTTTTGCTCACATCCACACTGATTAAGCCTCAATTGGAGTATTGTGTCCAGTTCTGGGTGCCATATTTCAGGAAAGATTGGACAAATTGGAGAAAGTCCAGAGAAGAGCAACAAAAAAGTCTAGAAAACATGACCTATGAGGGAAGAATGAAAAAATTGGGTTTGTTTAGTCTGGAGAAGAGAAGACTAAGGGGGACATGATAATAGTTTTCAAGCACATAAAAGGCTGTTACAAGGAGGAGGGAGAAAAATAGTTCTCCTTAACCTTTGAGTAAAGGACAAGAAGCAATGGACTTAAATTGCAGCAAGGGCAGATTAGGTTGGACATCAGGAAAAACTTCCTAACTGTCAGGGTGGTTAAGCACTGGAATAAATTGCCTAAGGAGGTTGTGGAATATCCATCATTGGGGATTTGTAAGAGCAGGTTAGACGAACAACTGTCAGGGATGGTCTAGATCAGGGGTAGGCAACCTATGGCATGGGTGCCAAAAGCGGCACATGGGCTGATTTTCAGTGGCACTCACACTGCCCGGGTCCTGGCCACTGGTCCGGGTGGGCTCTGCATTTTAATTAAATTTTAAATGAAGCTTCTTAAACATTTTTAAAACCTTATTTACTTTACATACAACAATAGTTTAGTTATATATTAAAGACTTATAGAAAGGGACTTTCTAAAAACGTTAAAATGTATTACTGGCACACGAAACCTTAAATTAGAGTGAATAAATGAAGACTCGGCACACCACTTCTGAAAGGTTGCCGACCCCTGGTCTAGATAATGCTTAGTCCTGCCTTGGGGACTGGATTAGAAGACCTATCGAGTCTATTCCAATTCTATGATTCTATGAAAATGCAGAATTATGACTGAAAATGTCTCTGTATATTATCCATACATTCAAAAGAATTTTCAGGATTTTAATAACAAAAACATAATAGTGCCAATCATATTAACAATTTAGGAAATTGACTTTTCAGATTCTTTTCATTGGGAAAATAATATACAATGTTGACATAACGCTCCCCAGTTACAAAGTTCTTATGGGAAGCATAAAGGCATAGGGCAAAAGTAAAGAGTAGGAGTTGTATAATTCATGACCAAATAATTCTCCCTGGTGCTCTCATTGAATTTTGTTTGCCAAATCATATTTTATAGTTACAATTAAATAACTGAAAAGGTTACTCTAAATTATAGCTTTTAAGAGCATAAGAATGGACATACTGGGTCAGACCAATGGTCCATCTAGACCAATGGTCCAACAATGGCCAGTACCAGATGCTTCACAGGGAATGAACAGAACAGGGCAATTATTAAGTGATGCATCCCCTGTCATTCAGTCCCAGCTTCTGGCAGTCAGAGCATATATAACCCTCAGATTACTAAGTGACTATAGAAAATATTTTGCAAATACAATGACTTTGCACTCTGTTACACCAGTGTCATGGCATTGATTTTGCCACTACTCAGGCACTACTCAGGCACTACTCAGACCTTAAACTAATAACAATGTAGGGAATCAGGCCCACTATGTAGCCATTGCATTGTTTAAATAGTGATGGACTAAACAACTCTTTAAAGTTAAGCACAGGCTGAAGTGTTTTTCTGAATCGGCGAATGGCGGAGTATATACTCTACACTGGATCTAAATGGTTAACTGGAGTTTGAGAGCTCAAATAAAGCATCTGGTTGTACCTGGAGGGTGGCTGGGCTCAACTAAAAAGTTGGAGCTCAGCTGAAGGAGGAGATCATAAACTGAAGAAGTCCAGGTGAGAAGGTGGCTTCCACAAGAGAGAAGAATTCTGCAGTCACTCTGGTTGCTAGAATGTAGAGAAAAGGGCTAGAATGAGGAAAATGTACAGTAAGTCCAGGGAGGGGCTGTAGGAAAGGGTCTGAAGGAAGACCAAGGTAGGAAGAAGTCCCAGGAGGCATGGGAGCAGACCTTATCTACTTGTCATCGGGCCCTCCTGGCCCTCCACCAAACTGGAACTTCAAGGAGAGGGAGTGCCTGAACACTGGAAAAGGTGATGCAGAAGCACCCTCCTACAAGGAGAAGAAGGACTGTTGAATTGGAGCAAGGACTCCAGGGAAAAAGCCGTGGGAGGTGAGCCATTGCACAAGAGTGGTAGGACAACCCAAGAGAGCCCAGCAAGGGGTGAAGAGTCTGCAGAGGATTGATCCTGGGTAGAGATAAAGAGTTACATTTGGATTTTAGTTTATTGGACTCTCTGCCTCCCTGGAAGGGGTAGGACTAAACATGACCTGTCTGGAGGGCCAAGTCACCGAGGAGAGGCAGAGCAGAGCAGCAGTTGGCAGGGGATGCTACAGAAGGAGAACCTGCTACACCACACCCAGTCATGAGGGGTCATGCCAGCAGTGAGACCATTCTCCTATAGGGGGACTTAAAGATTCCCATTGACTTCAGTGGGCTTTGGATAAGGGCCTTATTCCTGTGCAAAGTGACTAGAGAACCCTGCCAGATCAAAATAGTACCATTTTTTGTGTACTTTTCACTGACTTTAACAGATGTACGTCTACACACAGTGCAAAGTCAGTGCAGAATCAGATCCTTTATTTCCTTTTAAATAAAAGGTTAGATTCTGCCGTCACATTCTGTCACAAGGGATGGATTACTTCTACTTCTGGTCAGGCCACTCCTCCATATAATATATTCCTGTTATTTTCTTGCTACCATTAAGGACAACCTTTTCCCCAAAAGATTCCCAGATCATTTAATATTCCTAATGAGGATGTCTGATTTGAAATTTGTGACATCATACCCATTTCCAGGATAACAATGGCAATGACAATTTAAGTTATATAATAAGCAGGAGGAAGATATGAGCTCTAACTAAACTTCTGTTTAGTGACATTTCTTCTTGTTTTATGCATATTGTATGTATTTTTATTCCCTCATATTTACTTGGAGATTTCCATCTTTCACTTTAAAATTTCCCATGAGACATCACTAGTTCTGTAAGAGCAACACTAAAAAGAGCAATTGAGGAAGCCAGAGTACAGAATAAGTCATTTTGGCATCTGATGATTTAGCAAACCATTATGGGGAAAAATACTTAAACAGAAATGGAAAAAAAATCATTCTTGTTATATCTCATTTACTTGTTTCTTTTTTTAAAGATAACATATCTCTAGGAAAGTAGAACAGTTTCTGTGCAAGGAAGTCAAATGATTAAAAGACCCTAATGAGAAAAAGAATCAATGGCCCAGAAGAACTGGAATTAGAATTAAGATTTAATTGATTTTGAAAAATCAGATTCAAAGGGAATATTAAAGGTATTTCCTTTAGAATCATTAAGCCCTTAGTAAAGAAATGAGTGGGTTTGCTTCTAAAGTAGATTCTTTGTATTAGATAGGTTTCATATTTGAAGAGGTAGATTTTTTACACAGCATTTTCTGAAACAACCAGTAAGGTTTTTCTTACTGCTCTGAGTAGCAACTTCATAGCAAAACATCACACCCCTTTCTGGGACAAAAGTGAGCATGCTCTTCACCTATACCCAATCAGGGTTTTTATTTAATATTAGCAATAAAACAGAACATGCTTTGGAAGTCTAGGATCTTTGCTGCTTTTATTCCATGACCTGCCTCTGCTTTGGGATTTGGATAATTAGGCTCAGGTTCTGTAATCAGATTTGGCTCCCTTGTACTTCTAAAGAAGTAGAAAGAAGAAAATGGCCATCAGGGTCAGAAAAAACTTTCCCTATCCTAAGGGAACTGGCTCCAATCCCTGTAGGGACTGGGTGTGGTAGAATTCAGCTCTTCTGTGCATATGCTCCACTGATGTAGACCACTGTCCATTTAGAACCCTGTGTCAGTGGTGCAATTTAGACCTGCCAGGAAGAAGCACTAGCTTTCAGTGGGGCTAGGGCTGGCCCTGGGAATCAGGAGGGCAATTCTGTCTCCCGAACTTCCTCCTTCCCCTTTCTTGCACCCAGCAGAGATTGGACACAGGAGAAAATCAAGCCCTCATACCCTACACTGGAAAAAGCCTGTCTACAGTAAGCAAGATGCTATTCTTTGACCCAGCCTTAGTTTTTCTTAGTGAGGAAGGGTATATAGTTGTTTACCAATGCAATCAAGGAATGCAAACCATTAGTCTGGTCAGGAAATTAAACATCTTCTTTCAGGCTTTCATTGTTCTTAGAGAAATTTAGATGAGCAGATGTTTATATAGGTGTTTGATATTTCAATAAAAATACAAATCTTTACATACATGCCAAAAATAACAGGTGCTGTGTAAAGGGCTCTAAGAACGTGTTATTGAATTTCATAGATTTATTAGTTAAAAACCAAGAGTGTATGGTAGGATAAACTGCAGACATAATAAAGTACCTGGAAGCTTGATAAGGATATATTCAAAAGTGAGAGAGAAAACTATTTAGATAAGGACATATTCTATGAGACTAGAATGTGATTATTTGGCTGCTATTCAAAGGTATTATACAATTATGCATAATTTCTCCTGCACAACTGGCCTTTTGGCTGAATGATCAGATCAAATAAAAGGTAAGCTTTGCTAATACAGTTTCAGTCTCTCTCTCTCTCTCTCTCTCTCTCTCTCTCTCTGCAGATTGTTTATACTCTGTTCAGTATAAATGTTGTCCATAGGGGAGAATTACAGTAACTTAAAGTAATATTGTACCTAGGACTTCAGCCTATTGCAACCAGTTTTAAGAAAACTGGACCCAGGGCAGAGTCAAAGTAATTGTGACCCAGGGGAACTGCAGTCTTAAGGTAATGGATAAGCTGGCCCAGCTGCTTGAGCCCCACCCAAGCTAATTCTTTGACACC
The DNA here is from genome assembly GCA_033296515.1 of Macrochelys suwanniensis. NCBI lineage: Eukaryota > Metazoa > Chordata > Testudines > Chelydridae > Macrochelys > Macrochelys suwanniensis. The sequence continues at coordinate 50,490,874 of CM065781.1, forward strand.
AGGGCATTCCACTCCTCCATCCCTAGTTTCTATGGTTGCGATTTTCAAGGATGCCTAAGGGATTAGGATGCCCAGTTTCTATTAATTTCTAAATGACACTGAGCACCAAAGCTTTGAAAATCGCAGCCTAAGATTCATATTAAGTACATCTCTGATAGGTTCCATAGTGTTCTGACAGATAGTGATCTGCCTAATGGCGCCTGGAATGAAGGCGAGTAGTAAAAATGCACTACGGTCCAGCCAACCACAACAGCATAAGCAAAGGATTTAGAAGTCTCTGTACAGAGATGAGGAACAAATATTCAATAATGCGCTTTTTAATCTAGCAGGCAAAGATATATAAGAAGTCCCAACAGCTGGAAGTTGAAGCCAGACAAATTCAGATTGGAAATAAGGTGTGTAACATTTAACTGAGTGTAATTAATCATTTGAATTATATACTCAGGGTTGTAGTGGATTATCCATCACTGGAAATTTTTAAATCAAGATTGGATGTTTTTCTAAAAGATATGATGTAGTTTAAACAGGAATTAATTCAGGAAGTTCTATGGATTTTGTTATTCAATAAGTCAGACTGGATGATCACAACAGTCCCATCTGGCCTAAATCTATGTACAGCCCATGTATATGACTCAGTGTAGCTGTATCCCATCTTCAGTGCAATCCAAGATGTTTGTGACAGTTCTTTATTGCACATACAGTGTTAGCACCATAAATCTCTTTTCTTAGCACATCTGTCATGTAGTGTTGCCTCACATATGCTGCACATACAGGAATGGAAAACAATAGTAGTTTATGTTCAGTGCTCCCGCTAGCCAGCAGCCAGATGCTTTGAGGGATCTTTCCCAGGGGTAATTCAGAGAATAATATGCTGTCATTAGAAGAAACAATCTTCCTCCAACACAGGTGCATTATTTGAACCAAAGCACCTTCCCTGAGTCGGAAATAGATTCTGTCCCCCTCTTCACAGCAGGAAAGAGTCTGGGCTGGAAATAGCACACTACAGATGGTGTCATATCAGTCATTGCCACCATACAGCATGTATAGCTTCTGGTCTTTAGTTCTTATCTCTGCAATGGCTCAATACAACTGGCCGTTAAGCAGGTCTGTTAAAGTAAGGTATCTGGGCTTCTATCTGAATAGACAATTCATCATTATACGCCTTTTGTATGGTGCAATGTTAATCATATGGACACTACCTCAAATGTTCTCCCATGGACTTTGTTACAGTTTTATAATTCTTAATTTGCAACATCATCTTGGAGCACCTACTCTGTTTGCATTAAAGGTCACATCTTAGATTTGATTGCTTAGGGGCATATGCTGATAAATTGATTGCTTAAACACCTCATTCCCACTTACCAATATCTTTCCTTTGATGATAGTGTGCCAAATCCTTGAATCTTACAACCCACACTCAAAGTCTAAAACCTTACAAGGGACTTTTGCTGATTTAAATTTGATTTCTTTAATTGTCCAGCAGCGTGGGTGATGTCATGCAGAATTGTAGTAACACTAGCGCCATATAGTTAAACAATCCCTAATTGCTCTGTCACATATCTGCACACATGTCACCTTGGCACAACTATGAGTTTATCAAAGAAAGAATGAGCTGAAACTGTGGAATGAACTTCTATGCTTGATGTAAGGATAGACTATCATTACAAGGAACACACACACTTATTTTATCTAAACTCAAACCCATTTGAAATTTGGTGTTCAGAAGTTCAATTCAAATTCAAAAGTGGTTGGGTTTATAGTCTGCTTAAATTGTGAATGAGAGCAAAAAAGCAGGGCAAAGAGGAAAAGAGCGAATTAAAAACTCAGGTGAAAATGAGGCAGGGAGAAACAAGAGAAGGAAGACATGACCAAAAATAAATGAAATCAGAGATGAAGAGAGAAACCTTAATGAAAAATATAGTATGCAGTAGGTCACACACTCTGCCAGCCTGGTGTTTGATTGTATGATTCTTATTCCCAGTACATACAATAGCAACAGTATCACGTTTATATATAAATTGTATGTACTGTGCAATTGTTACTATAGCTGTTGTTCATTTTGAATGATCTTAGTCATGTTTGGGATTCAACAAAATACGTAAGCATATTCCTCACTTAAAGCATGTGATTAGTCCCATTGACTTCAAGGCATCTTAAATACGTTGCTGAGTCTGGTTGCTTAAATACGTTGCTGAGTCTGGGTGGTTAGTGCCTTTCCTAACCTTTATTGCATATAATAAAAAAAACACCTTTGATCAGGCCCTTAAGAGATTTGCAGAAACTTACGTGCTTTACTCCTCCCTGAAAACATATGTTCCTCCCAGCGGATACAATATCGTCCAACTGTATGTTCCATTCTATGCATCCGACGAAGCGGACTATAGTCCACGAAAGCTTATGCTGAAATAAATTTGTTAGTCTCTAAGGTGCCACAAGTATTCCTTTCTTATTTTATTTTTACCATGAACATTCATTCAAAATAAAATATGAATCTTGTTTGCTTTCTGCAAACATCTGAGCAGTTGACCTTTCACTAACAACAAACCGAATGTGTGATGTTCAGATATGTATCAAAGTGAATATTGAACTGTATACGCATTAGTAATGTTCAAACTTTGCACTCTGTTGGTTAGTTATAGAAGTCATCCGATCAGAAAACAGAAACAATATGTGATTTATGTAGCTAAACAACAGAACATAGATTTTTGAATATGAATATTCACAATAATGTGTAGGTGGGAAATATTTGTGAATAATTAAAGATTTTCAAATTATTCACCATGATTTATTAATTCATCTGTAAGAACATGCAAGTTTTCAGCTATAATCATGCAGTTTCTTATCTGACTTAATTGAGGCTTGCAGAAATGCCTCTTAATTACTGTATTTTCTCACTGTATTAATACATTTTTCAATTTAAGATTCAAGTATGTTCATGATTTCAGAGGCCCATAGCAAATTTTATAGTTTTTTCAAGCTATTATAACAAATATCTGTGCATAAATTTGTATCTAAAATGTTCTTTATTAACCCTTCACTGTAACGCTTGGGAAGCACTCAGCTACTGCATTGATGGGAGCCATATGAAGGTGGGCAGGGGTGAGTGGATGGGTACATTGTTAGATTCTGGTGGTTACTATACATAACATTATTAGAATGGTTTGGTATCCTACCCTATTCATATGGCTTTGATCCTGAACTCTGCATTTCAATGGCGTATACATTGGAGAAGGCCATTACAGTAATGTATTTTCAGTACAGTCCATGAACCACTATTCGACCAGACAAATTTCTCAGATAAAATATTCATTCTTAATGAGATGCATGTGATGGAATCACACCATGCTTTGTACAACAGTCACAGTACCTGCATACTGGGAGATTTCTTTAAAATATTTTCTTGATGTCCAATGGACTTACTTTGTTTAGTGTGCACTAAGGCCTGGTCTACACTTAAAAGTTAGGCTGACATAGCTAGAGCACTCAGGCATGTGAAAAATCTCTCTCTCTGAGCACTGTAGCTATGCCTCCCTGCAGCCTGGACTTAGGCACTGAATTCCCCAAAAGGGGTGGGGCTTAGGACACACCCTATGCCTTGGTATCTCTCAATAACCAGTTTGGGTGGGGAGCCACCTAGCGTACTTTGTCTTGTGAATCCCATTCATTGTATAGGGATCCTAGGCCCGAACTAAGGCTTTGTGAATCCCAGTGATATTCTAGGCATCTAAAAATTAGATGTGACTTCACTGAGCATCCTCAGGCCTCCTTTTCTTTGTGAATCTAGCCTGGAGTGAATAAGCAAAATATTGTTCGGTGTGAATCGTTAGGTATTTACCAAATGTAACATTTTCAAAAGCACCCTGAAGATTTAAGAACCGAAGGTCTTGTCCACATGGAGACTTGGTATGTGGCATGCTAGTGTGCTGTAGACTTACATTCCAGCTTGCTGTTTCCTGATTCTCCACGTAACCCTTCTGCCAGTCAGAGTCGGCAGCAACAAGGGCCGGGTTCCGTATCTAGGGGTTCCATTCCAATAACACAATGCAAAACCGGCTCGAGCCCCCACCCAGTGACCTGGGACAAATATATATCACCCCCCCCCCTGGGCGCCTCTAAGAGGCAATACTTCCCCTCTCGCAAGCACAGAGTCTGAGTGTAGAAAAACCTTTTAATAACAGAGAGAAACGATGCGGCATTTTGCTGGGGAAATACCACATCTAGGATTTGTAAACCAAACTGTGAACAACGACCCACCCCAGCAAATTGGCCATGTCCTTTCCCTTTGGTTCTTGAGTCCAGCAACCCCCAAAATCACCCAAAGTCCCAAAAGTCCAACAACCCAAAAGTCCAGACCCAGAGTTCAAAAGTTCATCTGCAGAGTGTTACACCCCCTCCAGTCTGGGTAAAATTGGGGAGGGGAGAGGTAAGGGGCACCTTACGTGGCTCGAAGCTGACGGCCCCGTCCCTTCGTGGGGCCTCGCTCGGCTCGGCTCTTCCATCCCACGAGTCACTCCGCTCAGCCGTCTCTCAAGCCGCTCCAGCTGTCCCGCCAACTGTTCCGCTCCGCCAGCAGCTCCGCGCCGTCAGCCGGCCTGCAAGTCGCTCCGGCTGTCCCGCCAACTGCTCCGCTCTGTCAGCAGCTCCGCTCCACCAGCCGCTCAGCAATAGATCTTCTGGCTCCCCCACTACTTAACACAGTGCTCAGTGATTTCAGCTTTTAACAATTTCAGCTTTTTAGTGATTGCAGCTTGTAGTTAGGGGAGCCTGTGTGCTCATTTGCACACTTAGTCCAGAGTAATTCCAACTCAGCAGCCTGTGATTAGACTCCTAAGGAACTCAAAATTAGCTCTGATATTCCACAGTGGAGAGAGAGAGAAGGAAGTGCAATTGACATTTAGGACCCTCAGAAGAGGCCCATGTCACCAGATATAAATACCTGTCCCCAACCTCTCTCAATTCACTGGATTTTGGAATCCATGTCCCTCGCCTAGCAAGTGCTGCTCAGCTAATGGTGAGGCCCTTCATCATAACAAAAGCCCACTGTCCTTGATTCCCATAATCAGGGTAACAACACTTTATTCTTCCTGCCCCAATAACAGAGAGACTGGGGCTCCCACAGCAGTCAAAGTGACCATTTGGGCAAGTGGTCCATCATGCTTTGCAGGGTGGGTGTGTCCATGCAAACAAGATTAGCCCCTGACATCCCTGACATCCCTTTCCACAACTCACCACCAGATGTCAGGGTAGAGCTCATCCTGACTCTGCTTACATCCATATAGACAAGTCTTCAGTCCCCTTTTCAAGAGAGAATTTAGCATTTTGGAACCTAATGCGCCTTGGCTTACCATGAGACGTAGGCTCCTAGTTGCCTATGTCTCCTTTCAAAATGAGATTTATTCTTCTTAGTCACTTTTGCAAAAAACAAAAATTTTCAAATCTAAGACTAACAAGCTATTACTAAAGGTGTAACAAATTCCCACCACATTAAAAATACAGTGCTATGAACCATTTGTATAGACAGAAGCTGAATTACTTGAGTTTTGCTGAAACAGTGAAAGTCCAATAACTGTTATATTGTGTATAAGTGTTACAACATTTTATGGGACATGTCAGTTTCCTTCCTTAGGGCATAAAGAAGAGAGAGATATGTTAAACATAAACTAGAGTCCACAGGATTACTGGAAAACATAATTTGAATAATTACCAGATTGAATCCTGTAGCTGCTATAGGGGAATAATTGAATAATAAAAGTGGGGGGGAAACGTATTTACAACTATTTTTAAAATTAATACGAACATTTGTAAATTTATTTGATGGATATTGTCTCATCTCATAGAACTGGTTGAATGACAAAATTATTTGTGCATAACTTATTGGATGGCAGATGAGGAAACAAATCAAATACATTATTCCTGGCAATTTTTCTACCAGCTCTCTGATTGTATTGTGTAAAGGGTATTTCAGCTTGGGCTCAACTCAGCTTGAACATTTTATGACACAGTACTATCTGGTTTAGCAGTGGATCAGAGTGGATACTTCAGTAAAAGCGTAATGGTAGCTATGTCCTGATTACTGATTATAGGAGTAACTTACTGATACTTGACCTTTCAACAGCATTTGACACAGGCAATCACACAATCCCATTGTATCTCTTTGGGACTTCCAGTATGCAGGCATACCCAGATTTCTTCTATTTGCATCCAACTCTGCCTTAACACTTCACATCAAGTTTGCCAACTTTGGCTCTTATACCTCCATTTTAGGAACCATTCTACTCAACCTCTAAATGTTTCCTCTAGATTCAGAGAACTCATAGACGGCAGTGCAGATGTTAAGTATCAGGGGGAAGCCGTGTTAGTCTGTATCCACAAAAACAACAAGGAGTCCGGTGGCACCATAAAGACTTATTTGGGCATAAGCTTTCGTGGGTAAAAAACCCACTTCTTCAGATGCAGATGTGGTAACTCTGATCCTGGAATCTTCATCAACAGATGCAGGCTGTAAAAGTTTGTGACAATATGAAATCTTTTATAATAGCATATTTCCAGCTTTGCTTTGAACTATTTTTAAAGAAATTGAAAAGACTCCCATCTCAGCTGTAAAATGGCCATTATAAAATTATGGGTCCTGGAAAATCATGAAGGATACCTGCATATTTCAATTTATACTAAGTAAAACAGAAAAAGGTCATAGAACAATGACTTATTCTTAGAGAGTGAAACTTGGCCTGGGCAGAAAGCCAACACAAGGACCCATGCACCACTTAATTAATGCCATTCTTGAGATTGTAAGTGGGACTTAAGTGATGCTTTGACATTGTGCTGGAGCTGTGCATAGGAGTGAATTTTACTGCAGCAGAAAGTTCTCATGCTCATTTGGTATGATTTGGGACAGTGGACAGGTGTCGCTTTACCTGGCATGAAAATAACATAGGGAGAAGGACAGACCTTCTGTTACTGTTTATGTGCCCAGTCCCGTTCTCACTGAATTCAATAGCAAAACAACTCCCTTTGACAAGAACAGGATTTGTTCCCAGGCAAATTTTGCTGCAGTTTATTGGTGACTTTATGGTGTTAATTCTAGAAAGTCTTACCAAAAACTAGTGGTTGGAATAGCAGAGGAATATCACTGGCCAATAGAGGATGACACTCAAGAAACTTGAACAATCTAAATCTGAGCAAGGATAAATATTAATATTCAGAAAGGGTTACCGCATAATTTTTTTCTTCTAAATGCTTTGGTGCTCTCACTAGAGACTGAGAGTTAAGAAAGTGTTTGGAATGTAAGCATCATTTTCCATTTAAAACAGACATTTTGAATTTTACCCTTTTGTGAAAAAAAGTTGTTATGGGTTATTAGTTCTTCCTTGCTTATACCACTTCAGATACAGAGAAGGGATTAGGCTAAGATCTTCATTTAAAGCTATTTAGGCACCTGGCTCCCAGTGAAATCAATGAGGGTTGGGCGTCTAAATACATTTGAGAATCTGAGCTTTAGCCCTATCACCTGGATCGATCGGACTTCAGCTGTCATTAAGACTGCGCCGATCACAACACAGCCCTATAGTTTGGAGAAAGATTAGTTGAGAGATTGCACATTTCTGTATTTATTATGTCAAGGAGTAAGAATGCTATACTAGTTTAAAAAGTGCAGAAGAGATAATGGAAGGCAGAGTGAATAGTTAAAGTGCCTAGTGACTTTGAATTTTAAAATAAATTCTCTATTTCCAAAATGTTCAAGACTAACTTAAGCAATGCACTCACAAGAATTCTCTTAAACAATGCTGAAAGCCGAATAATTACATGTTTTTCTTTGGTGTCTTTATTAGAAAAACAAACTATCTGATGGAAAATAAAACAAACCCATAAAGACATCTGAAATTAATATGATCAGATAATTTGTTAAATGAAGAAAGTTTAACTGATATGGGGTGATGATGGTAGGGTTCAGTGAAGTAGGCTTAGGGATGCAAAAGGTGGCACTCTCTGGATTAGGGTTCGGACTGGGGCCATTGGGTACTCTGAGCTGCGGTTCAGGTTACAAAATGTATGGCACCCCAAGATGGGGTAAGGGCTGGCGCTGGAGATATAAAATATAGGGTTCCCTGCCCTAACCCTAGTTCGAGAAGATTACCAGGAACAATTGTAACAGAAACATAAAATAAGAAAAATATAGACATTCAGCACTTCATTCTTAGGTTCAGTCTCTAACCCAGCCTGAGCTGCCAGACAGACTGACAACCGACAAATCTGTTGAACTCTGCACCCCATAAAAGGCCCAGACCTTAAAGATGCATTCAATACAAACAGTAGTCACAGTTCTTAAAGCTCCATACGCAACATCCAATATTTCCGATCAGCTGTACAGAGGTGTTACACTTGGTAAAAACACCAAATAAAGCGGTGTCTCTTAGCATCCTTCTTCCTGATTTTTGTTGCAACTATGGCCAGAGAAGAAGGTGATGGTGTGGTGGCTCTACTGTCACTCATCTCTCCCTCTCTCCTTCCCTCCCCTCTCCCACAATGCCTTTTAACTTAATGGGTAGGGTACTCATCTGGGATCAGAGAGACCTGGCCTCAAATCCCTTTTCTGGAACAGTCCCTCAATTGACTTTTTTTAATCACTGAAAATGCAAAAACATTTCAGATTTGGTTGACCTGAAGTGAGGTTATTTTTCTTTTTCATCCTGTTTTTCTGAACTGCCACAGAACAGAAAAATCTGCTATTCTCCCAGTTCTCTCCATATACCATTCATCTGTGTCCATTGTAGTGCAATGTGAAATTTGGGCTCCTTCAGAGACCAGTTTTACAATCACAAATACCCCAAGTTCCATGATGGAACAGAATATGTACAGCTGAATGGAATATAGCAGAAACTTGCTAGTGCAACGGAGACTGTAGCCTGGAAACTTGAGCCATAAAAGTTATGAACTGCTGTCCTTAACAATACTATGAAAAATAAGTCACTCTCCTATTTAACGCTTTTTGCCATGGTCCTTGATTAAACTGTTGAAATATGTTGTGATATGAGTTACCTTAGTACTCCTGTTTCTCATTTTCAAAGGAGAGCTACTTTTTAGCATTGTATAAAGTAAACTGTGTGTCATGCAGTCTAGTGAATGATAGTATACCTGTGATGGAGCAACTGTGCACAGGGCAGCGTGGAATGCAATTACACATTCAGCCCCATTCGTCAGGCATTTGTAATAATGCCAGTCTCATTTTTGTAATACTAACCGAGAGAAGCATTCTGGTATTTTAAATAGTCATGGGCTTTGGGACATTATCCAACTGAATAACTATCTAATACTAGTATCCAGCATTACTAAGCACAATACAGTAATTGTGGTAGATGGCATCAGCATGACAGTACTATCTGATCCTTGCCTTCTAAATGTTAATGATTAGAAATGTGAAATTTATCTTGAAGCAAATGTCTAATCAGCCAATATGTACCAATACTTTTTTTAAAAATTACACAGAGCATCTTCATCAAGAGAAATGTATTCTCTTGAGGTGTTTTCGCTCTGCATTGAACCTAGAATCCAGTATGGGAGCTGGGGAGAGGAAGCACCTTAGGAAAGAGAGGCACTTCTGCAGCTGGACGTTTGGTAGATTGGAAGCTGCATGCTTCATTAAAATGAAACCTGCTATAGAATTGCAAGAGACATGGAAATCATACTTAGAAACCAGTAATTTCTTTAAAAAAAGAATCTTCTCTAAAATAGGTGGCATATACAGAACACTTGTTGGTATAGTATAAAGGCTCTTGGCACACATTCAATGTGACCTACATAACACATTAGTGGCATTGCCAGTCATGTTTAATGTGACTGTTAAAAGTATTATCAATATGACTTTGTATTGCACACCATAATGTAGTATCCATCCAGTATGTATGTCGTAAGTTATTATTACTTGTTATATTTTTCTCGTTAAAAGTTCCTGGGCTCTTCCAGAAAGAGAAATACATTGAAGACTTTTATTAATTATTTCTATGTGTATGTATATACATTTTATATTAGATTGTAATAGTGAATAATACCCAATACGTTTAATTTAGGGCTGTCAAGCAATTAAAAAAATTAATCTAATGATTAATCGCCCTGTTAAACAATGATAGAATACCATTTATTTAAATATTTTTGGATGTTTTCTACATTTTCAAATATATTGATTTCAATTACAGCACAAAGTGTGCAGTGCTCACTTTACATTTATTTTTTATTACAAGTATTTGCACTGTAAAAAAACAAAAGAAATAGTATTTTTCAGTTCACCTAATACAAGTACTCCAGTGTAATCTTTTTATCATAAAGTTGAACTTAAAAATTTAGAATTATGTACAAACCCCCCCGCATTCAAGAATAAAACAATGTAAAACTTCAGAGCCTACAAGTCCACTCAGTCCTATTTCTTGTTCAGCTAATCGCTCAAACAAGTTTGTTTACATTTTCAGGAGATAATGCTGCCCACTTCTTGTTCACAATGTCACCTGAAAGTGAGAACAGGTATTCTCATGCACTGTTGTAGCAAGTGTCACAAGTTATTTACGTGCCAGATGCGCTAAAAATGCATATGTCCCTTCATGCTTCAACTGCCATTCCTGCGGACATGTGTCCATGCTGATGACGGGTTCTGCTCGATAACCATCCAAAGCAGTCTGGACTGACACATGTTCATTTTCATTATCTGAGTCAGATGCCACCAGCAGAAGGTTGATTTTCTTTTTTGGTGGTTCGGGTTCTGTAGTTTCCACATCGGAGTGTTGCACACCTCATCCCTCTCAGATTTTGGAAGACACTTCAGATTCTTAAACTTTGGGTTGAGTGCTGTAGCTATCTTTCGAAATCTCACATTGGTACCTTCTTTATGTTTGTCAAATCTGCAGTGAAAGTGTTCTTAAAATGAACAACATGTGCTGTTTCATCATCCAAGGCTGCTGTAACATGAAATATATGACAGAATTCAGGTAAAACAGAGCAGGGGACATATAATTCTCCCCCAAGGAGTTCAGTCACAAATTTAATTAATCCATTATTTTTTTAATGAGCGTCATCAGCATGGAAGCATGTCCTCTGGAATGGTGGCCGAAGCATGAAGGGGCACCATTTACCTTGCAATGCCAGCTACAAAAGTTCTATGCAAATGCCTGTTCTCACTTTCTGGTGACATTGTAAATAAGAAGATGGCAGCATTATAGCCTGTAAATGTAAATAAACTTATTTGTCTGAGCGATTGGCTGAACAAGCAGTAGGACTGAGTGGACTTCTAGCCTCTGAAGTTTTACATTGTTTTGATTTTGAGCGCAGTTATATAACAAACAAAAATCTACATTTGTAAATTTCACTTTCACAACAAAGGGATTGCAGTACAGTACTTGTATGAGGTGAATTGAAAAATACTATTTCTTTTGTTTATCATTTTACAGTGCAAATATTTGTAATCAAAAATAAAATAAACTTTGTATTCTGTGTTGCAATTGAAATCAATATGTATGAAAATTTAGCAAAACATCCCAAATATTTAATAATTTTCAATTAGCATTCTATTGTTTAACAGTGTGATTTAAAACTGCGATTAATCATTATTAATTTTGTTAGTTAATCGCATGAGTTAACCACAATTAATAAACAGCCCTAATTTAATTACATCTACTGTAATCAGAAAATATCAAGCTATTAATGGTGTTATGTATCCATATTAAGGATCTGTCATGCTACCTGAATAACTGGTGTTACAAACTTGCCAATTCTGGTGAGCCCAGAATTCATTTAATGTAAACTACATACCCTTACAATTAATTCTGGACCCTTTTAAATTCCTGCGTCCCTGCACCCTGGCTGAGAATTTTAGCAGAAAGGCCAAGGATTCAATTAGTATAAACTGAACAGGCCTCTCATGAGTTGTTCCCTTTGGTTCAAGACCGAGACATTGGAAGGACATTGCCCATCTGCTGCTAATATCTGTGGAGCATGTATTCTGTGGATAAAGTCCTCAGTTCTCCAGAACTGTCAGTCTGGCATTCAGCAGCACTCAAGTCCCTTTAAAGACAAAATAGTGATATATGGATCATTTCTTTCATGTGCATATATTCTTTGTTTGATCTTGGCTCTCAAAGTCTTTCTTTTCCCTTCCTACCCGCCCCCGCTGATTTCACACTCTCTTAAAACAGATGAATTTCCAAGTATAAATATGTAATATTGGCAGCTTTCAATCTACTGTACTGTCCTGAGTCCAACCTGCAAATGACATGGAGTTTGCAAGTTTATGCAAGGGGTATTAGAGAAGCCTGTTAGCCACAGCTGTCTTTACAAGCTGTTATTTGGTATAATTTGTTATTAGAAAATGGAAATATTTAAAAGTTTTAACAGATTTAATTCTCTTCCTCTCTAAGCCTTTAACACTCAAAGCCTTGACTCTCATTTGCGCGAACAGCCAGAGAAAAAATAGCAAGCAGTGTTTAAAATGGCAAAATGACCTTAGAACTTCCCTCTAGTTTCAGCAGCTTTGATGGTTCCGGAGGCCCCATCCATGATCTTTGCAGGGACACACCCGTATCTAGGCAAACACCATTTGATTTTAATGGCTGCAGGGAACCGCTTGCATGGAGCTCATAGCAGGGTCAAGGTCTAAATTATAAAGGGCATGCAATCCTATTTGGCTCTTTGGACAGCTCCCAGGACCTCTAATTTAAAATCTTAAAAAAACAATGAGATACAAAAATATTGCAGACAGGTATGAGCTACCTTGCTTAACTGGATATCTGCATTTGCAAAAAAAGGAAATTGTGAAGAATGAAATTATTTGGTGTCAGATTTTGCTGTGATTTATATTCCATGCACCCTCAGTTAAGTCTATTCTATATGGTTTTAAAAAATGATATTTGTGGTCTATGAATTAGAGAGAATGTTAATATACGTAATACTTTGCACTTGAATAGCTCCTTTCTTTGGTGTTCCCAGTGCACTTTATAAAGTAGGTAAGTGTCATTGTTGCTATAAATATATAGTGTTAGATGTTCAGGTAGGATTTTAGGGACCTGATTATGATCTCATTTACATGTCTTACACTGGTGTATCTCAGTTCACATTAATGGAGTTACTCTTATTTTACACCCCTGTAAGTGAGACCAGAATCAGGCTCTTAAGATAGAGTTCCATTAGTATTGATCATCAAAATAGTGTAATTCTGTAGCAAATGACACATTTCAACAGCAGTTTCCCTAGTGATAAGAATTTAAATTAAATGGAGGTTCAAAAATAGATGAAGTATGTGCAAACAAAGAGTGGAGTTTCAAAGTTGGTCACCTGCTTAATGGGCAAAAGGAAGCTTTATCTGGATAGTAGCTAACACTGGCTTAGGTCAGCAGCATTCTAGGCACACTTCTTAGACAAACTGTCCTAGGCACACCAGGATGTCAAACAGTTCACTTTAAAATAGAATTTAGAGACCTTTTCTGTTACAGATATGAACATGGTGTTAAATGGTGTGTTTCGTTTTCACATGACAGATTGAGGAATAGACATTGTTTCTGGGATCTGAAATATAAATAGATCCCGAAGAAAGGTCATGCACTTGTCTAGAACAGAAGAAAGAATGTTCAGAGACAGAAAAAGAAGAGCAGCTGTATGAGTTTTGGGAAAGTCTAGGGAAAAGTCAAGTATAAAATTTAACATTTAAAATCTTTAATAATAATTATTAAATAACAATCTTGGTATCCAATTGAGGATTTCCAGTGAAGATCTTGGATAGATATAGATATTTGGATAGGCTTCAAAAATGTAATTCTCTTTTATAATTATGGATCATGAAAATGAACATCTAAGTTACTAGAGCCTCTGCCTATACATAGGAACATAATATGCAATTAATGTCTTGGTTAATGACGTGAAGAGTATGCTTATAAAATTTGCAGATGACACCAAGACACCAAGGGGTTGCAAGCACTCTCAAGGACAGGATTAGAAAACAAAATGACCTTGATAAATTGGAGAATTATTCTGAAATCAATAAGATGAAATTCAATAAATCGGGTGCCAAGTAACACTACACTTAGAAAACAAAATCAAAGACTCAAATACAAAATGCAGAATAACTGTTTAGGCAGTAGTACTGCAGAAAAGGATCTGGGGTGGGATACATTGGCTCACAAATTGAATATGAACCAACAATTGTGATGCACTTAGGAAAAAGGTTAGTATCGCTGTCAAGGCTGAATCCCAACTCTGACATTCTGAGTTCAGAAGTGGGGTCTGCAAGGATTTTTAAAATTAATACTTGCCACTTCAGGCTTGTATTAAACTCCCAAGGTTACAGCTTTTATCTGACCTTGGCTTGGTAAACGCTGCCACCACCCAAATGCAACAAAACCCCCTTTGAACCCAGGAAGGAGCACTTGGGAATTCCTCCCTGTGGGGTACCCTCAAGCCCTTTCACGCTCCCTCCAGGGAAGAGCTGAGAAAGGAAACAAAGGAAATTAGCTGTGGCTACAAGCTAATAAAACAACATGCACAAACCTCTTAGGATACCAAAAATCCAATCCTGTTCTTTAAAAAGGTAAAGTTTATTAAAAACAAAAAGAAAGAAAATACATCTGGAATTTAAATTTTGCTAGATTTTAAAAGAGCAATTCCAAAAATCAAGCACCCAAAATAGCTTTCTTGGGGGTTCAGCTTAAAGGTTACAAGCAATTAAAAGCATCTGGGGTTAGCACAGAGGAGTCCACAGGCCAATAAGAAATAAAAGAAATAACCCTAATTGCGTCTAGCTAAACATTCTGATCTACTTTCACATTTGGAGTTCAGATAAGTAGTTCTAGGCATGATCTGATAATTTTTTCTTTACCTGGGGGACTTTTTAACCCTTTACAGGTAAAGCAAGTAAAGAACAGCTGCCAAGAGGGATTTTACAGCTGGCTGGCTGGCTGGGTGTCCATCAAAGGGAGCTATCACCCCCGTTATTTATCACAATCATGCTGGAGTATATTAACAGGAGTGTCATCTGGAAGACACGGGCAGTAATTGTCCCACTTTACTCAGCACTGATGAGGCCTCAGCTGGAATGTTGGGAGATATATATCAATTTACATTGTGATTCATATATCCACGTAATATATTATAGGTCATTAAGGCCTGGTATGCTTGACATAAATACATGCATTGCAAGTTGGCAACTGAAGCAAAAACTTATGGTCAAGAACCATTAGAACTATTTGTGCAAAAACAATCTTGTTGTGTTCCAGGAAAAATACGGAAAATCAGCAAAAAAGGAAACAACACCAGTTGGATTGATATAAAATTATATAAAAATTGGAGGACATGGCACGCCTTAGATCATGGCAGCCTGCCCAGGATTGTCCCTTTGAAATTGTGTGGGTAGAAGGCCTAGTAAACAAAGGCAAAGAACTGATGACATGACGGAATGGACTATAAATGGTTGCCTATGATTTCTGCAAATTGGAGTTGTTTATTGATCCAGAGCCTCTTGTGGATATAGAGGTGATTTTTGCCAGCTCCCCACATCTTATGATCTTATAATCAGAAGGAATCTCAACTGGCCATCGGGACCATTCTGACCTTTGGACTCTGGTATAGTATGTTTGGAGTGTGAATGTAGAGTGAGTAAGGTTTGTTTTGTAATCAATAAAGAGCATTTAGAGTATTATATACCAACACTGTGTCCTGTATCTACCTGCTCCCCATCCCATAGGGAGACCTCTCTTGCAGGTCTATCATGCTTGCAGGAGGAAACTGAGGCAGGGAGCACCTGCATCACTGCACTTGGCCAGCAGAGTGCCCCATGATAGGGTCTTATAATAGGAAGTATCTGGCAACCCTAATAGACAGAAATACCAGCCCCACCTATGATATATAGTGATTGTTAATATTGTGATAATGTTATAGTGATATTATATATAATTAATAGGATAATATCCCCTTTTTTTGCATGGAACCAAACCAGCCCCTACCAGACTTGAAATCCCTGCTGTAAAGCATACAAATTCTACAGTAATAATTTTTTAATAAAAAAAATATGGGCAAAACAATGTATTTTTTCCTAATTTCATTCTTGGAAATGGCTGAACCATTTCTGTTGAAACATCCACACACAAAAATCAGCATGGTAAGTGTCAGGCAACCTAAACTGTAAGCAACACCACCAGCTCCATCTATAATAGTATAGATATCAAAAACCAGCTCAGTCCATCGGGCCAATCCCATATTACTACTCAACCTATATAATCAAAGCAACAGAATAAAGAAATCGCTTATCATATATGAAAACCCTATTTTTGCCTACTGCTACCCTCCTCAAAAGCCTGGATAAACTATTGGGATTGAAATATTCCTGGCAGGTCAACAATCTGTTACCTCACTGCCTTCTATAGTCTTCAATTCCCACTCATCCTATTTATTGGGAATTGTCTTTTTAATTAAAGTATTTTGTATTTTGGCTCCCATAATAATTATCTCCCAGTTTTGCAAGGGGGAATTTTTTCGAGTTCACAATTCTGGAGGTTCCAAGTCCCACTTCTAGTGACTCTGTGTAAATGGGTACAAGCCTAAACCTTAGCAAAAGGCTCATGATGAGACTCAAAATGGGAAAACAGCTGAAACATAATATTTTCAAGATTCAGCTCCTGCAAACAGATTTCAACTAGTTGTACCAAAAATTCAGGAATCCCTAATTAATTAAACTTGGAAGTGTTCACAGAACAATGCTATAGATGTTAAGAGGCACAATAAAAGATTCTTAGTTTGTATGAAAATATTACAGACAAAGAACTACATTAAATGAGGGTTACGGTTGCAAAGTTGAGCACTCAAAAGTTAGAAAATGGCAGAATAAAGGTTACCCATTGTGGGAGAAAGTTGGGTGACTCTTTTGGTATCACTTTACAACTGACTGTGAAATATATAGCGGCACTGTGTATTTCACTTTAAAAAAAAAAACTTTCCCAGAAAGAGAGAAAGAAGGGGTGGGGGGCGCTGTGGGGCGGAGGAGGGAGAAGCATAGCACCATCTAAAGGCACCAAGAAAAACAGCAAAATCACTGACAGGAAACTTTGTGTTAATTTTCTTTTTATTTATTTTTTTAGCATTTTTCCTGCAAATCATAAAGAATTACTGGGCAATCAGTAAACTGAAACCTACATTAAAAAGGAGGGGAAAATGCTGTGAGCAACACAGGGATACGCTACAGATAATCACTAAATACCACCACACTCTAAAAAATAACTGCTAATAAAGCTAGTTGAGCATTTTATTCAAAATACCCGACCTCTCCTCCCTCCCCAAAAGAAACCTGGATAATGCCGTTTCTGCAAAATCAAATGTTGTTGGTTTTGTTTTTAATTTTCCATCAGGAAAATAAAAATGAAATATGTAGTTTCCGATCAATTCACCATTAGTCAGTGTTTGCCTGAGCTGCTATGGTGTCTCATTGAGTTGTATTTGATTTCCGTCTTCCCTCTTGATTTGTCTTTGATTTCCCTCTTCTGTATAGGCCAATTTCCCTGGCTGGAGTATGACCCCCATGGTGCATGATGGTCTCCCCTTTAATTGAACAACCATGGTGCATTATAGGAGTCACATGACCACTGTCCATCATGGGAGAGGTAGTTTGTCCAGAGATCCTGGCCCATTGAGGCACCTGAATTACAATTACCACAAAGCACTGCAAGCGCTCAGAGGGACACAGACTAATGTCAAACTAAGCGAAAATGTGTTTTTTTTCAATTCAGCAAACATAATCAAAATCTTTTGATTGAGGCATGCGAAAATATTTCATTTTGATCAGAAATGTCAAAATGAAACAGTTGAACATATCTGGATAGATATTTTTTTGGAACTTTTTGTTGAATGAAAAATTTCAATATTTCAATTTTTTATTTCATTTGGAGATCAAAATAATCAATATGTGAATTACCCACAGGATGGATATTCCAGCTTTTTGACCAATCTAATGGCTCATAAAGATGGTCCTGCTCCTTCAAAGACTTATGCATGCGATTAGCGTTAAGCATGGAATAGTCCCATTTAAGTTAATGGGGCTCCTCACAGTCCATGAAAGGAAGCACATGCAGGATTGCCGCCTAATGTTGTTCATGTTAACCTTTTTCTGGCTAAAATCCTCTTGAATTTTAGGGTGTGCCCCACAAAGATCATTTGCTGTTATGACACTTCCAGCATTTGTTCGTTGTCCTGAGTTGAACTCTAAAACAGCCTTATCAGAATATGAGCCAGAACATGAGCCATTAAACTGAGTAAATTAAAAAAAAAAGTCATGAAACAATATCTAAGGTTACTATGACAGCTAAGAAATAATTTTTTTTCTTCTGGCTTGGCTTGTCCTTTGTCTCATTTTTTAAGCAAGAGCCAAAAATACAGGTTGAGTCAGACAAGCTCAAACTTACATTGTGCTGCCAACTTGCAGATGTCATAGTTATTCTCTGTTATTAAATTGTAAACACTGACATTTCATTTCCTGGAGCTAGAGAGGAGAGGAAGGATTAGCTCAAGAACCTCTTATTCTGGACAAGGTGTTTTCTTAAAAAATTAGGACCTCTAATTATCTCAGACCTTTCTTGAGGGGAGGAATTGACAGAGGGAATTTTCCTAAAAGTATTCTGTCCTGAATTACTCAAAACCTCTTTTTGTAAAGCTGATTTCTGACCCTTGTGATATTCCTCTTGATCATTCCATTATTAGTAGTAGTTGCTTAATGCTGCCCAGTGCTTAATTTGTGGGGGAAAGAGGTGTCAGGGTTTAAAATGGCTTGCTCCGCACCAGACGTGTGAGGTCACACCTTGTGCCACTGACAGAAGAAGTGTTGGGGCTCAGTCGGGGCAAGCTCTGGTACAAAATAGCACCTGGTGCTGCCCCACTCCCACCAATCTCTTTCTCTTTAGCTAACATACATCTATCAGCAATGTGTTCACACAAACCCAATCCTCAATGACAAATCCCTCCCAAGCCCTGAAAATTTTTTTTTCAGAGCTTTGCACTCCCTTTTCCTGCATTCAGTGCACAAATACTGAATTGGGTTTATGGTTTGAGAAACAGAGTCATTTATTATCTGTGACAGATATGGCAATAGCCTGCAATATCTTTGGGAGATCTTACTGTATTAAGTTTCTGCATCATTTGTGTGTAATTCCATGGCAAAAAGTGACCACGGCTTTCCCAGGAACTAAGAACAGTGGGGAATGGATGTGCAAATTTGCTCCAGTTGTAACACCTCCAGAGAGATACTATCACCTGGAGAGGTTCACATATACTGGTGCAAACTGGATTCTCCAGAGACGAACAGACAAAGAAAGCACTTTGGGATAAATAGCCTGAGTCTAAACTGAGTTAGGGCCCTCTTTCTGATCCAAAGGGCGAGGGGTTGGGGAGCCGAGAAGAGTTGGAAGGACTGACACCTACCAGAGCTCGAGGTTGGAGCTGGAGTGACATCTGGTAAGCTTTTTAGCCTGCATGTATGTTCTTTTATTGTTTTTAATATGTTTTCTCTGTAATTCATGAAAAGTACTTTGTACTAAAATTGTGCCTTTCACCAAAAGATCTCAAAGAATTTTACAACTATATTATTATTATTATTCTATGATCTCAATGCTTTCATATTAAGAATAAATGTGTTGGTTTAGAGAGAGCTGTGTGGGAACATAACTGCTGGCAACTATATTGTTCCTAGCTTTCAAAGAGAAAGCTGTTCAGGCAGTCTGGCTTGCTGGGAATATCACAGTGTAAGCAAGAGCCTAGAGTGGGTGTCCTCAAGGGACCACAGAGCAATAATACAAATGAAGTTGACCTGCACTGTGACACTGATATGTCCCATTCCCATTATTCCTAAGGAATATATAATGTGTATAGGGATGTAATAAATTCATTAAAAGTACTTTGTACTAAAATTGTGCCTTTCACCAAAAGATCTCAAAGAATTTTACAACTATTAACTGGTTACTACAAAAATAATGATCACTTGCATAGCACTGTAAGCCTACCCAGTGATTTGCAAACATACAATAAGTTAATCCTTGTCCCAAAGAATTGACAGTCTAATGCCCAGATCCTATTTCTTTTGAATTCAATAGGAAGTTTACATCAGTGGAAGCAGGAGCAGGTGGACAAGACATGAGAAAAATGTTTGTATAAGGGGAATGTGTAGGAAACACTGGTGATGAGAAGATGGAAGGCTTTCTGAAAGAGACAAGTTTAAGGATAGATTTAACAGTGAGGTCTCACGTGAGTTATCCAACAAAATATACCAGTGAGGTAGATAACGTATAGTATAATCATTTTACAGCTGGAGAACCCAATGCACAGAAAGGTTAAGTGAAAATTTCCCAAAGGAGCGTATTGAGTAAGTGAGAGATCTGGGACAAGGTCTCAGGAGAGCTGGCTCCTAACCCCATTAACTTTGCAGCTTCCTTTTTTGTTCTACTATTTCTTTTTCTGACCTTTGACACATCCTTTCCAATCTTATTGTACATTTTCTCACAGGCCTGGATTCCCCACTTAATAGCGTTATTGCTTCACTTTCTTTCAAAACCAGGCACAAATCTTCCTTCTACAACATTTTGGTAAATAATCTTATTGTTACACCTATGTATGGAGATTACCAGTACCGTAGCTGTATATTTCATTCAAAAGTTAACCAGTCAAAAATGTATCTCAACTTGCATGTTTTTGTAGTCCCATTTACTCTACAACCCCAATTAAAGATTTAGGGAGTGGGCTTTTATTTGAAGGATGTGCAAAATGACCTAAAATGTTTTTACAATCTACAACTTCATGTAATTTCAGCTCTTGGGGGGAGGGGGGCATGGTCTGGATTTAACCCACCTTCGCATCACATGTTAACAAAATGGCCTTTACATTAATGCTCACAATTTTGCATGCACAATCATCTGTGTATAAAAAAACAGATTAGACAAAAACATTTTGGTCCTCATCCTGGGCTGGGTGTATGGTAAAAAGCAGCACGAAGGCTTGTGTAGCTAGTCATAGGACGAGCAACTCAGAATAGAGGTTATTCCTTTGGAGTAATGTGGGTGTACCAGCTTCTTCATCATCCCACTCCTTGTGTGTTCTCCTTAGCTGAAGATCTGGCTTGTACATGCAATTTAGGCAGACATTTGCCAGTTTTGGCTGACATTTACAAGTTTTATTTGTGTGTCCAAATTTGGATTTTTGCATACACAATTGATCACCTTGAGAAACTTTGAGGCCAGGATGAGATCCCCCTGTGGTTCTTCATGTTAATTTGGACATCAATTTTTGTAATTACATTGAACTATGGACAGAAATGTTTAGGGATTTTTTTTACATCTAGCTTTTCCACTTACATGTGTGTATGTTTGTCTGGGAGGTCACAGCGGTTTCTTAGAGTATAGCGTACAAGATGGTGTAGAGATCAGAACTTTTAGAGCACTTCATTCTTAATCCATTTTTTTTCTTTATTCATTGAAATTTGAAGGAGAGATGTGGATACTGCAGTCTGCAGACTTCTGAATAGAACCTGAAGCTGTGTAAAAGACACTCTTTGAATCCAGTTAAAACAGTTTTATCTGACTGTTCACTGATTTCCCTTCACTGGTCATGATCTGCCTGTGGCAAACCGTTTCTCCTTGTGATTGTGAAGATTACTCCCACAGATGCTCTTTCTGACAGTGCGAATATTGACTTGCACTTATAAAGGTCAGGCAACTCCAACAGTTACTGGGAGTGAGCACACGAACTCCAGCAAGTCTCTCTGAAAAGAATTTAACCTTCAAATTATAAAACGTTACTCTGCAGAGCCAGTGCTGCAGTCAGCTCAAAAGTTAACCCCATTTAGCTGCAAACATAAATGGGGACCTGAACATTGCCACAGCCAAAGAAAATAATCAAACATCTAAGTGGACAAAGTATCTAAGGTATCCATCTAGCAGGTATTTTATTTAATTTTAAAAGGTTGGTTGGTGGCACAGAAAGAGTCACTGCCCGGGTCTTTCAGCTTTGAAAACACATAATAGTCCTTTCAGCTTTTAAGAACCATGTGCTAAAAAGATAAACCATCCCATACATTTCTTTTCACCATCATTCTGACATTAGATCAAGAAAAATGTTAATTCCCAGTGAAGTGCAAGAACTTCTTACTTCCCCATTGAAAAGTCTTTTGCCGTTCTCAGTATCTGACGTCATGTGAGTACAAGTTCAGAGTACAGCTGGGATAATTTAAAGTCTGTGGGAATTTGGCCTATCTTCTAATGGCTCTGTCCCACAGTACAATACAAGAAGAATAGCGACGCAAAAATGGGGCTGCGAATGAGAATGAAAGTTCACTTTTCATCTGGATAGAAAGTAAAAACCAATATTTTAAATTTTTAATAAAACACATTTATATTGTGGCAGTAGCAGCAGGAGTGTGCAGCATATAAATGGAGATGGCCCTCTGGTTTGTCTCGCACAGCAGCTGAAGGGAGACATAATGATGAAGAGTGCCTTTTCCAAGTAATACAGAGGAAGAAGAATAGGTCTTGGGTGCCTTGGAAAGGCAATGCTTTCTTGATTCGGCACATTCTTTAGAAATGCATTATGACTTTCAGAGTTGTAAGTTTGACATCAGCTAGATTTTAGATTGTGCTAAAATCATCCTTAATGGCCTTTCTGCTTCATCAGTGGGGCACCATTCAAGTAACAAAGTGCCAATCAGTGGCTCTTGTTCCTCTTTAGCTCAGAGATATTACTGTAGAGCTTTATTTCAGAGATCATGATCTCTCTCTGCTTGATATGCCCCTTTATTATAACTATGTAGTTAAAGGTCTTGCGGCATATCCGTTATAAACGCCCAATTTTTTTTTGACTGCAACACTGTGCTCCAGGAGAAAGCTTATCATATTAAGTCTTAGCCCCCTGAGAGCACTAGTTTAACTATATTTGAGAGGATAAAAAACTGTTTTTTTGAGTTGTAAAAGTAAAACAAATTAATAACAGTATAATTGTTTAAGGTGCTTTATTGTACTGCTGCACATATAATTAAAAAGATTTTTTAATTAAAATGAAATTTCACAGGCAATTAGTTTATAATGTGGAATAAATCACTTTTGTTCTTTTGGGTTTTTTTTTTTAAAGTAAATTGTAAAAAACAGAGAAAATAAATGAATTATAGAGAGTGTTCAAAATGAATGGGTTTAAGCAGTGGGGCTGTTTCTCTTCTCTGGATATGACTCAAACATTCTGTGCCAGGGACGACTTGTCACTGTCTCATAAAGCTACTTCTGAAGAGCAAGTTTTAGCTTTTGCAATGCACCAGATTGCACCAGGTATTATGTATTTCCAAAATATGTGCCAAAGGGTTTTATCCCTTTCTGAAAATTAATCACCTTGAATATTGGACATATTTGTGGCTTTTTTATTGGTATAAAATAACATGAGGATCATTAACTTATGAACTTATTGCACTATATTGCCCCAAGAGACCTGGTTGCCCTACAGCAGCCATTAGGGTCTGTCAGTAAATGATTCTTCAAATTCCCTGGGCAGGATATTTTCTTTTCAAATTCTATCAGCAGGTATTTGTGTAATAGGCAATAATTGTGCCAAATGGAGCCACTGCACTGACACACAAACCAATTGTTCTCTAATTAGAATGTTGACATATTTATTTAGGCCCCAATTCAGGAAAGCACTTAAACACATGATTGAGGAAAACTTAAGTAACACCTTATTTATTTTGATTTAGTACAAAACTTTCTAATACTATGAAAAACTATCAGATATATTTATCAAAACAAATAAACATTGAGATCTAGCCCCCTGCCCCCATAGCCCCCAAGTGTAACACACAGCCCACAGCAACTCCCTGCTTTAGCTATACAAACACCACACAGAATGCTGTGGTGGGAGTCATGGTCAGTACTTCTAATGTGCCTACCCACTAGGGACATACATTACCATTTTTAAAAACAGCAGCCAAATACACCCCACCAGGCATTCCCCTTGTTAGTGCTGAGCCGTTTTGTCCTGTCTCAGCAGGTAGCTCTTGGAACCAGAGCTGTGTGAATAATCAATTTTTCATTTTGAAAATGATGAAGCAAAATGTTTTTTATTTTGGATTTTTTCCCTTTGACTGAAACAATTCAACAAATTTGATACAGGTTCACAATGTGCTGGTCAAACCAAATATTCATTTTTTAGCAAAAATCTTTTTTTATACAAAAAAATGTACCCCGAGCTACTTAGAATATATGGTCAGCTAGTGCTGACCTTCTCTCTTTCCTCCATTCCTCTTGGTACAGCTTCCACGAATAAGGGCATGATTTCACCTATAATTTGAAGGTTTTGCTAAACATACAAAAGTATGGCTGCTTGGCCTAATCTCTTTGAGATGCAAATCACATGAAAACACATACTCCTTTGAGATTTCCAACAAAATACTTCATGATTCTAGACAGTTTAGTAACACCAAGAACTATTTTTCGTGGCATATTAATATTTCCAACTTCAATCTCAAGCCTAAATTTTGAAAAGAAGAAAAACAGTCCCTTAATGTATTGCCCTGCACACAAAATACAGGATCAGTTCTTTATCAAGCTGGGTTGCTATTCCCTAGACTACCATGATAAATTCAAATTACTATGGACAAAACTTTGCAAGCTATTGTGTCAGTGGTACCTGGATTGAATATGTAAACCGTGATGAGTCTGAAGCAATCATTATTTTCCATCTGGTCAATGATCCAGTAGCTATAAGGTCTCCAAGTAGGTCTCAGTCCGCCAGACTGCAACTGCTTGGGAGAAATTTCAGCCATAATGTGGAATTTCCTGTTATGTTGTGCATTTAAATCAGTCTCTTTTAATATTACTGACATTTTATATTGTTGAATAATT
Organism: Macrochelys suwanniensis; assembly: GCA_033296515.1. NCBI lineage: Eukaryota > Metazoa > Chordata > Testudines > Chelydridae > Macrochelys > Macrochelys suwanniensis. The sequence continues at coordinate 50,515,752 of CM065781.1, forward strand.
TTTCCTTCAAATAAATGTGATTTAAGAAAGGTATACCTCTGAGAATGTCATTGCAAACAGAAATTATTTCCTATCTGTTAAAAAAAGGGAGTATGTTTGCAGTGTTGTTGTAGCGATGTTGGTCCCAGGATATGAGAGGGAAAAAATGGAATAGTAATTTTTGATAACACCAATTCTTTGGCGGTCTTGGGATGCTTTATAAAGCAGAGCAGCTTCCTGTCATAAAATAGCATTATAGCTTCTTCAAGTTAATTTTGGGGTCAAATTGCAATGGATTCATTCGGGATATTACTTTAAGATCCCTTAACAATAATATTACTTAATAAATTATTACTAACTGTAATAAATCACTTAATTATAGTAATTCCTAGCACTTTCTAACAATATATCTGTCAGTGTGACTCAGTAGCATGTGAGAGAGAATGTCGTAGGTTCAAATCCCAAAACAGGACTTGGGCATGTTCCCAATGTCAATATTGCAGGAGGCTGCTTCTCTGTTACAGACACTTTCTTGTAGAAGATTGATTAAACTGAACTTCCTTTTGCCCATTTATGGTTCCTGCCACTGTAGAATGGAATAATCTGTGTATTGAACAATGTATTATCTGTCATCAAAACAGATTCTGCTGCTACTGCTGAATGCATAAGGACTGCTCCATTTGTCTACCAGCTTTAAATTCATTGTAAAATACTTGGAGAATATATATATTCTATATATATAAAAGGTAAAACACATTTTATGAAACCAAAAGCAAGTCTACTCCATAAAAAGTTCTGATTTCAAACTTCAGAAGACAGTTATTCCAGAACATGTCTGGGTATCAGAGACATTTGTGATGTATATCATGAGTGTGAACAATAGAGAATCTATTTGTCTATCTGTAGGAACCATCACTATAGTATTTGGAAGCTGAGGCTACAAACTACCAAACATAAGTCTCTTCTACTCTGCCTCCTTCACATCTACTAATGAAACAACTCGTTGAGAAAAGTCACCTGAACCATGAAACACATGGACGCTTTTAGGAATCCTGCAAAAATGTTTACGATTTTTTGCAGTGCCCCACTGGTATAAATAAACTCTGTTTTCATTCTGTCTGATTCCAAATGGTTTTACTAAATGATTGACTAATTGGATACACGAGGTTATTAAGAAAGTTTGATTTCTTTTATAGGCCTAGAAGAGATTTCTTCTTTGTCTTTTCCAGGTTGATCTGCAAGTTGACCCTTTAACTGGAAATGAGTCTCAGCCCCACCTTTGACATTGTTAACTCGCCTCCTTAGGTGGGAGAATGAAGAAGAGGTCTGTGACTCAGTCAGGCCTCTGGGATAAATAAAGGAGAGGCCAGGGTAGAAGGAGAAAGAGAAACTTTAGGAAAAGTCTGGAGAAGGCTATAGAGAGCAGCCAGGCTCCTGTGGGAGGCCCTGATATGCCAGGAGAGGAGCAGAGAAGTTTTGTCTGCTGACACTTTCTGAACCAGAGAGAACTGGAGGGCTAACAGAGCAGCAGAAAGGGTTTGTCTAACTCACCTCTGAATCAGAGAGAAGACAACCTGGGGAGAGTTACGTCTCTTTGGAGGAAGGAAGGACTCCAGGTAGGCCTGGGAGTTGCTACTTGAAAATCAGGGAAGGACTTCAGTTAGGAAGGCCTAGGAGTGGCTACATGATGAAGAGCAGACTGGGATGGAATAAGACCCCAGAACTGGCAGAAGACACTAGAGCTGAGTATGAATTTTTGTGTTGTGGTTATGGACTTTACTTGGGGACTTTGAGGAATATTTGAACTGTTTGTTATTAAACCAGCCCCACACAGGGGCATTATTATCTATGAGAAGTTTTTGTGGATTATTTCCAGGAACCTCAGAGAGAAGCTGGGGCAGGGCTGATGCAGAGCCACCTTGGCCACAAGGGGTTGTTACAGTAACCATGTTCAAACCCTGCTATACAAATAACACCCCCCAGGCAATGGGGAGCCATCATTTTGATCAATGACATTTAATATTATAATCTAAAACAGTGGTCCCCAAACTGTGGCTCATGCCCCCTTAGGGGTACAGGAAGGAATGTTTGTGGGGGTGCATGGCAGGGCCCAGACCAGCCCCATAGGGGTGCAGAGGGAGCACAACCCAGCCCCGCTCTGCTCCCAGACCGGCTCTGATCCCAGCCGCAGCTCCATTCCGACCCCTGCTCTGCCCTCCGACCAGCTCTGCTCTCATTTCCTCTCCACGCCCTGGCCAGCTCCACCTCTAGCCCAAGCTCCTCTCCAATCCCAAGCTCTGCCCTCAGCTCCACCTTCAGCCCAAGCTCTTCTGCTGAGCCAACTGTGCATTAATGGGGCGGGGGGGGAGTGAACAGATTTCATTACTGGTAAAGGGGAGTGTAACAGGAAAAGTTTGGGCACCACTGGTCTAAAAGATATTACTTATGCTTGCAACATCAGAGCCTCAGCTGGTGACAGCTGATTAACATTGTGATATTAGTGACCCATATTTTGAGGCAATATTTGTAGGATTTCTGTCTCTCAAGATGTTAGTCTGTATTAATTTGATTTAAACTAGAAGTTCAAAACACTTGGTTGATCACCTACTTTCCAAACACCTCCCATATTTGAGAGCATCAACAGTTATGAATGTGGTCTATTTCTAGAGAGAAATATGGATTGTAGTTGTTAGTGTGCTAAATCGCTAGCTGTAACATTAGATATGGAACTTGGTTTCCAGTGGCACCTGCTAAAACATGATATTTCCATTGACTAAAGTAAACAATGGATCAGGCCCATATTTCATAATGAACTACATAGTCTTAAAATACATCAATAGAGCTGACTGTAATTTTTCCCCAGGGAAAATATTAAATTTTCTGCAAAAAATCAGAAACCAAAACTTTTTGGTAGAAAACATTTGCCTGCAAACCAATATTTCAATTCACAAATGTCATTGGAGTGCTTCATGGAGTTTCAGTTCAGCTGCTTCATGCTCCCATTCTCTCTGGGATGGGCTCCCTAGACAGACTACATCACCCAGGATGCATCATCTCCCTGAGCTGCTACTATCCCTGACTATGGCTTTATCATGGGAGGTGTAGTCCATCTGAAGAACCCAGCCCAAAGGAGATAATGGAGGCATGAGGCATTGTGGTAGTACTTCCAAATTTAAAATGTTTGGGATTTGGCTCACAACTTTTTGACACTCAGATGTTTGGGTTTTTTTATGAAAAGAGGGAATTTTCTGAAGAAAGCAGATATTTTACAAGAGATATTTTCTTGAAAACCTAATTTTCCATTGAAAAACATTTTGATAGGAATTTTTCAACCAGTCCTAACTGTGAACCCTGCAGTCCCACTCCTACACAATTAAAGCCATCGTAGAGCCACTGCAAACATTGTAGCTCCCTGTATTCTGTTAGTGATATCATAAATTGAACAGCTCTCACAATAGGTCACAGTCTGTTATCCCAGATTTTTAAAAGTTTTATTTTCCTAGGTTTTGTTTTCCATTGATATATAGTTGCATTGAGCTATATGATGGTTTTCTATATCCTTGAATCCTCTTTGTCCATCATTCTGTGAGCTGTTAAAAGGAGAGAAAATTGCTTATATCCTTGTTTGTCCTTTGCTTTCAAGGAGACAAACTGTTTCTCCCAATTGCTGCAATACATCTTTTTTTGAAAAAACTTCTGCTAGAACTGTTTTTAAATTGTTTAGTAGGAGTGTAATGGCTTGAAATGCATTACTAGCTTTGTTATCTTGCGGATCCTGTACTCTCAAGAGAGAATGATGATCATGTTCTGACACTGCCAGCTGGAAGCAATGTCATATGCAGGATTTAAGCAGCTACCTAATGCCCCAAATTATGAGCTGAAGGAGGTGGATGATTTTTATCTATGGGAATTCTCAAAGAATACATTACTAAACATTCAAACTTTATTGCTGCTCCGTTAGGCCTGCAATCTAGCATGGGCCCAGCTGCTGAAGTTGATAGAAAGCAAAGTGTAACAAAGGAAGCAACTGGCAGGAGGCAACAGTTAGGAGATACCAAAGGGTGATTAAAATATGCTTCTCACTGACAGTGTGAGGTGGGTCAATCTGCCTTGGAAAGCACCTTATAAATAGCTATCTATCTGATGACAGTTTTGGGGACTCGAGATTATTGTGGGTGGAAAACTGAATGCTATGGGAGGGGTGAAAAAAATTCCTCACCACCAATAGAAATGACTAAAACTTACAGTATCTTATTATTGTGCATATGGTTGTGTGTGCATGTGTTCGCTTTGCAGAGGGGAATAAATATCCTATAACTCATGGCTCATTTCTGTCCCTTAAGCAAAAGGGCATTTTTTCCTTTCTAGGAATGATCTGCCTTTCTACTTCTAGCTGAACACCATGGCTTTCTGGGTCTAGACCTATTTAAATGCATTAATAAAACATTTGGGGTGAAGTGCTCTCTCACTTATTCAGTTTACCCTAAAAGAATCTTCCAGTTCTTTTTGCTTTTGCGCCTGATATTTTTTTCTCTGCCTTACAATGCCTGGGGATGGAGAACAAGAGGCAGGGACTACCATTTGGGAATCTGTTATTCTCACTTCAGACGCCACTAAATCCAAACATTATTTTTGTGTTGGTTTACAGAGCACCTTTGTACAGTAACCATTGATTGATAGATTTGTATTTGTTGAACTTGATTTATAAAATAACATGAAGAAGCACCTGTCCCATGCTCTAGGCAGCAGCAGGGTCCATTGGACAGAGCACACCAGGCTGTGAGTCAGGAGGCATTATCTCTATTCCTGGCTCTGATGTGAGGAGTCGCAGTGAAGTCTGAATAATATTCTTCTTCTTTCACATGGCAAGAGAAGTGATTAGAAATGTTCAAATAACCAAATTCAGACTAGTGAGCCAGTGGGTAGCTTCAAAAGTGGCTTAGTGTAAATCTGAGATGCCATCAGCAAACGATTGAAGTGGGCACTGATTTACAATGTGGTCCATAGCTTGCATCTGGTGTCCACAGTCACACTGTGTATTGTCTCTCATCTTTCAGAGGTGTAAGAGATGAGAGCATCTGCTATGCAATGGTCTAAATCAGTACAATGTGTAAACCATTATTTCTGGAGTAGGTTGACGGCTGGAAGCTCTTTTGTGGGGTCATCAATCAGAGGTTTGTTGGGGACGTTAGGATTATCCCAGAATTCTTCCCAGCATGCCTCAAGATTGAAAAAGGATGCTATAATAGGGTAGGTCCAATCCCAAAAAGGATTGTGGGATTTCAGACAAGTCTTCAGATGATTCTGGAGGTTCGCATGAATTGGTAAGTTCAGCTTGGCCATGGTTTGATTGTACTCACTAGTTGCGTGTGTCTTTCTCCAGATTTTAGGATGCAGGAATATGTGCTAGAGTGGGCAACCATTGGACAGGTGTTTCATTTTATATTCCAGTTATAATTCTCTTTTCAGCTTTAAACTGTGCATCCAGAGATGTAGTGTGTGAACTGCCTGCCCAGACTTGTGTGAAATATTCAGCTGTTGAGTATACAGTGCTAGAGTATTGTGCCCACACATTTTCGGATCAGGTTTGTCCTTACTTTTATTTTTTCACGTCTTTTCCAGTTGAGCTTTAAAAATCAGGCTTCTGTCCAAGGTTAAACCCAAGTACTTTGAATAGAGCTCATTTTGGACTCATTTATGGCAGAAGGTGAAGTTAAGGGGTTCCTTGTTAGCTTTCTTGTTTAGATGAAAAGCTATTACTAAGGTTTTAGAGGTGGAGCTTCCAGTACTGAAAGTATTTCCCCCATTATCTTGAGGTTGGTAAAGAGAATATTGCCATTGGTGATAAGATCTTTGCCTTGTACCAGAAGAGCAATGTCATCAGCATTAATGTACTTACGCCAAGTTGTGTCAAGTAAGTAACTAATGTAGATGTTGAATAGTGAAGGAGCTAGCACAGATCCTTCAGGTAGACCTTCATGAGGGTGCTGATCTGCCCATTCAAAAGACCACGGTATCTATAATTGCTCATCATTGTGTCCAGGAATCACATAGTAGTATGGCATTTGATGACTTGAACAATAGCCCATATCTCCATAACATGTTGTAGGTGGTGGAAAAATCTATCATGGAATCATAGAAGATTAGAGTTGGAAGAGACCTCAGGAGGTCATCTAGTCCAACCCCCTGCTCAAAGCAGGACCAACACCAACTAAATCTTTGAATTACGGAGAGGGTGTGAGGCTACAGCATTAGCTGATTGGAGATGTTTTACTGGGACAGTGGAAAGCTTACAGAGGAGTGCCCAGGGTTTTGCAACTGGAGTGAACGAAGTCAAGACCCGCTCCTATCTGATTCCATCTCTTCAGGCAGGCAGAGTTCAATGACTATGGCTACACTACAAGCATGGGGTGTGGTTCCCAGCTCACATTGAGCTAGAGCAAGTATAAATACTAGCATAGCCATGGTAGCACAGGCAGTGGCAGCGGAGGTATGGCTTAGCCATGGCAAGTACAAACTCATCTGAAACCAGTTGGTACGTACTCAGTTTGGCTAAGCCATGCTGCCACTGCCCATGTTGCCATGGTTACACTAGTATTTATACTCACACTAGCTTGTTGAGAGATAGCACATGTATTTGCACGTGAGCTGGGAATCACACCCGTAGCTGATAGTATAGATGAAGCCTAATAGTGCTTTTGCTGTGTTTGAATCACTGCTCTTCTCATATACTTTTAAGAGAACTTCTGCCTCTGGCTGCCAGCAATAGCTGCAGGAAATATGCTTTGCTGCAGCTTTGATAAGAAGGTGAACAAGGTGGTCATAATTCTCTGGGATCGGCTGGATACAGTGTATCCTGTCTTAAGCTTCTGCAGTATATGCAACCCAGTTTGCTTTGTGGAAATTTCAGCACAGTTTCAATCAGCAGAACTCCAAAACAGACTTGCAGAAAAGTGGGGTTGTCAAGGCTGAATCCCCACTCTGTCACTCCGAGTGCAGAAAGTGGGGGCCCGCAATGATTCTAAAAATTAATACTTGCCACTCCAGGCTTTTATTAAACTCCAAAGGTTATAGCTTTTATCTGACCTTGGCTTGGTAAACGCTGCCACTACCCAAATGCAAAAAAACCCAACCTTGGAGCCAGGAAGGAGCACTTGGGAATTCCTCCCTGTGGCGTACCCTCCAGCCCTTTCACCCCCTGCTGAAAGAGCTGAGAAAGAAAACAAAGGAAATTAGCTGTTGCCCCCAGCTAATCAAACAGCATATGCACAAACCTCTTAGGACACCAAAGATCCAATCCTGTTCTTAAAAAAGGTAAATTTTATTAAAAACAAAAAGAAAGAAAATACATCTGGAACTTAGGCTTTTGCTTGATTTTAAAAGAGCAATTCCAAAAATCAAGCACTCAAAATAGCTTTCTTGGGGGTTCAGCTTAAAGGTTACAAGCAAACAAAAGCATCTGGGGTTAGCACAGAGGAGTCCACAAGCCAATAAGAAATAAAAGAAATAACCCTAATCGCATCTTTATAGACATTCCCTAATTTTACTTACCTATCTGAGGCTCCAGTAAGTAGGTTCGAGGTATGAATTGATAATCTATAATCATACCTGGCTTAAAACTGCTGACAGCATTACTGCTCCATGTCCCTGCAGCCCAGAGAACAACAGACAAAGGGAAAGTTTCTTTCCCAATTTTAAAAAGTTCTACCTTCCCATTGGCTTTTGGTCAGGTGCCCTTTTCCTTTACCTGTGGGCTTGTTAACCCTCTACAGATAAAGCAAGCACAGAACAGACCAAGAGGGATTTTACAGCTAACTGGCTAGCTGGGTGTCCATCAAAGGGAGCTACTCCCCCACCCTTCATGTATCACAGGGGTAGTGTGGGCTGCAAGCAATGTTTCCAAGCACTGTTTGTAAAGCTTACAGCAGGACACAGCTGTTGTATTTCATCAAAAAAGAGTGGTCTGGGTTGTGTTCAGTGTTCCATCTGGCTGAGCGAAAAGTCCCTGGTTGTTTGAGGTTTAAAAGGAGGTGGACAGCTACAAATGAAGCCCAGTTTGTACATTTCTCACTAGCTTCCTCATTTGTCCTATAGCCCCATTGTGCTGGTGGCTATTAAAGTCACCCTTGTACATGGCTGGTTGGGGAAAAGGTAGTAATGTGGGCTTTGGCTATTCAAGATTTGGAGGTTTGGAAATATTTGTTATGATCAGTTCTCTGCTTATCACAGCAATAGAGATACCCATGGTGTTGGATTCCTGAGACATCTTTAAGACCATGCCTAATGTACATGGCAATCTTCATGTCATTCATAGTGGCAATGAGTTCATAGCCATAAATTTTGTATCTTGCAGCTTATTCACAGTCTGCAGCATGAGTTTCTTATAGAACAACAACATCAATGTTATTCACTTTAAGAACTCTTGAAAGATAGTCACACAGAGCATATTAAGTTGGTACCCACAAAGAGCTGATCCTACAGTTTGTTGATGTTGTTCCAGATAGTTTTGTGTAACAAATTTCACATTGCTAATCCTACCAGGAGATCAACATGTGTTGTGTTGCTCAATAACACGTAACAGGAGCACCACATGATGATCGATTTATAGTATTAATAGCCCCAGGAAGCTTACACACTGGAAGAGCATATTTATGTGACCCCCTATTGAACTTTGATTCCTACAATGCCAGTCACCAACCAGGCCAAATAAACTCTGATTCAGGGACTCATTTAAGAATGTGGTAAAAGTCTATCCCTGTTCAGGAAGAGCACTCCAGGACATGTTTAAGTCGCAACTTAATAGGACTTAAACAGGTGCTTAAAGTTAAGCATGTACATTAAAAATGCTTTCCTGAATAGAGATGGTCTTTATAAACCCATGCATAAGTGCTTGCATGAACTGGTGCCTGTATTTGGTGACTAGCTCCGCAGGTATCAAGAACTGCCAACCTAACCACAAAGAGGGATAGAGGTGGGTGTGTAGCATGGGTAAAATTATGTACTATCTTTATAAATGGATTTATTAAAAATGTAAGTAGTCTTTGTTCTGGAAAATGTGGGCATCTTGATAAACTGGTATTAATTTTGAACTATTTCATAAATTTTGGAGCTTGAAGGAATATATCCAATATATCCAAAAACTACAACCTCAGAAACATCTCCAAGTTTTGTAGTAAAAAAATGATCAAGAACAACTGGATTTTACCCGTCTTTTGCATACAATTACCTAAGTATTCCATGAAGCCCTAGAAATAATGATTTTATTTAGAAGTCTGAGGATTTGTTTAAACATTTATCAAACTTGTAAATTATGCTTTTATGCTTCAATGCTGTGCTGACAGTTTCATATATGATGCTGCCATTTGGAAGTGGAAGATTTAAGGAGCTTCCTTGTCCTAAGCAAAACCATTATTTTATAATTTAGGGCTTAATCTTATTGCAGATGTGCTCTGCAAACTGATTATTCTCAATAAATCTCAATCAATTCAATCTCTCATGTTTCTGGAAGAGTGGGGATCCACACTAGATAGCTCTTCAGAGCATAGTGGGATGCCCTAGAGAAAAGAGGAGTCATCTTCGACTCCATGCCCAGTGGCAGTGATAGCAGCATCAGTAGCAGTGAGACAACAGAATGTTTCTTGTCCTACTGCTTCAGAATGGTGGAATCCGGGAGGCAGGCAACTGGCCTGCCTACCGCCACTCCCGGTTTTCCCCTTCCCCAAGAAAAGACGCTTTGTTTGGAGCCAGAAGGGTAATTGATAGAGTGCCTGGAAAAAAATCTGATGAAAGATCGCAGCATGCAGAGAGAAACTGCAGAACTAAAATTCATTTGCAAATTTAACACCATTAATTTGGGCTTGAATAGGGACTGGGAGTGGCTGGCTCACTACAAAAGCAACTTTGCCTCTCCTGGAATTGACACCTCCTCATCAATTATTGGGAGTGGACCACACCCACCCTGATTGATTTGGCCCTGTCAACACTGGTTCTCCACTTGTGAGGTAACTCCTTTCTCTTCATGGGTCAGTATAACAATGCCTGCAACTGTAATTTTCACTCCATGCATCTGAAGAAGTGGGGTTTTTACCCACGAAATCTTGTGTCCAAATATATCTGCTAGTCTTTAAGATGCCACCGGACTCCTTGTTGTTTTTGTGAATACAGACTAACACAGCTACCCCCTGATACTTGACAACATGCAGAGAGCGGCCTACCCAGTCACCACCAAAAACCTTCAAGTGAGGAAGGGCACCAATCAGTCAGCCACCCTTTTCTGTCCCTACCCTAGTTTTCTAGAAGGCTGTAGGTGAGTTAAAGTCCTTTGGTTTAGGAAGCTGTGTGAGAAGAGAAATGATATGAGGGTCACTTATTGGAATGGGGACCACCAGGGTTGTAAGGCTAGAAATCAAGTCCTCCTGTGCAAAAGCACAAGCTTCCATCACTTGTGTTAATAGAAGCTGCTGTAGTAGAGTTTATACTGTTTGGGTTTATCTTCTCTTGGGCTGCCACTAGAGGACAACATGATTATACACATGTAGGCATGCCGGACATTCTGTCCTATTTAGGACAGTGATATGCACCCACAATAGCCATTAGTTTACAGACACCACAGTGAGCTGCTGCTATTTAGAATAGATCCACTGTTTAGAATAGATGCATCAAATATCCACCGTTTAGAATAGATGCATCCACCATTCAAATCCACCGTTTAGAATAGATACATCAAATACCATACTCAAAGCTCCAAGGAACTCTTCTGACCCTGACCCACAGGATCTCGTCCCCAAAACTACATGAACTAAACATGGGAGGTTTTGCCTAGCCCTTGTGCAGAGTGAAAAATAAACATATTGGAACAGCCTATGTGTTCATTTTATATTATTCCAGATATAAACTAAATGAAAGAATATAGACCTTTTTATGAGGACTTGACTCTAGGCATAGATTTTTGGAGCTATCTAATTTAATCAGAGTCTTTTAAAATTATCCATACACATATGGCAACAGTTTCTGGAACCATTATTATTATAGGAGAGCCTCGCTGCCTCAATCCTGAGGTCTCATCGTGCTAGACACAATGCAAACACATAGTCAGACAGCCCTTCTCTAAATAGCTTATAGTCTAGGCAAAGAAGAGTGAGAGGTGAAACAGGGACACAGAGAGATGAAGTGACTTGCCTAATGTCACACAGCAGGTCATTGAGAGAGTTGGGGCCCTGTTCCTTCATTCTCATTCCAGCACCCCATTCGCTAAACCACATTGCCTCTCTACACTTCAGAGATGTCATCCCTATGGACCCGTAAGTAGGCTTCTCCCTCCAAAGCTTTGTGTCCCTTCTTTGAAAGTTCCCATCCCATAAAAAGTAAGGGTTCCCTTTTGTGGCAATGAGTTTCCTTGGAAGTTAACTGGATGGCACTAGAATGTTCATATAGGTTGTTATATTAAAATGATTATTTGGGTTGCAATTCTCTGCTGATTACAGGTTTTTGGTGTAAAGAAATCTGTTCAACTCCAGCATGGAGCTGTTGCTTTGTTCTAATTACCATATTCTATAGAACACCTTTCCTTTGTTTCATTGCTAAGGGTGGATGGTTCTTTGGGGATTTCTACTACATAAGGGCTCTCTGCTAGGAGCATCTTACTTCCAGTTTTTCAAAAAAGAGAGCACCAGGTGCAACCCAGACTTCCCTCCCTTAAATGGTTTACCCATTCTTAATAGAGTCTCCTCTGAAGTACCTCTCATTACAGCCAGTTTTCGTCTGGCTATAGTTTGTACAGTGTGAGGACCTCTTGAAGTCCTGTTCTTCACATGAATTTGAAAACAAAGATTTACATTTTTAGCTTATTTTACACCACATTGGCTTTTGCAGCAGCAAATCATGACTGCTGGTCCTTAAAGGGTTAGTAACTGGATGTGCACTCAAGGCTCACTAAGGTTGGAGCCACAAAAGCACAAAGCTTTAATTCAGAACAGTAACAGGGAAACAATGTCAAGACAAGGACAATAATCACTGTTATTCTTGGTGCTCCAGGAATAACAGTGATTGTTGTTCTTGTTTTAACATCATCCACATGTTGTTTTCACAATTTCCCCAAACAAGAACATAGTGTAAGAGGAAACTCTGAGGTGACCTAGCACAAGATTTTAAAATAATGAAATGGAGGGGAGGAGCAAACTTTTATCCCAATAAACTATTCTGGAACTACTATTAGGAAATAGGAGGAAATAGGGAACATAAGCATATTAAGGAAGATTAATTTAGAAAACGTACCTACCCTTGCACACCTGCAGATTATGCAGGTAACTAATCTATATTAGAACGTGTTCCTCTTACTGTTATCGTCCATCTTTCCTCACCTTACTCTGACCCCACTGTGTGTTATTCCCACTTCTTACATCTTATCTTTAACTAGATTGCACCATACCTATCTTTTACTGTATCTTTGTACAACAATAGGGCCTCCAACTTGTTTGAAACCTCTGCATGCAATTAAAAAACAAATGAGAATAATCTTATGCCAATGGCAATGTGCTTGTTGATACTGAATAAGTTACTGGTGAAGATGACACCTTGTGTGGCTTTGTTTCAGGAATGGGAGTGGATTGATGTAGGCTACACACCTAAATGGACCATGTGTCATGAATTACCAGAAGTCTTGTCTACACTAGAGCATTTTGGCATTGCACGCCTATACACAGAATTGGTCCACATACAAAAGTGCTTGCACAGTTTGTACACAATCATTGCGAATGAACTTGTTCTGAATAAGGCTGTCCCAAGTCAGCCACCACCTTGTCGCCATAGACCACAAGCCCTGGTGTACCTGTTGTAGTGCTGCAGTTAGTCTTCCCAGTGCAATCCCACAATATTCCAACTCACATTTCATTGGTGGGGGAAACCCATGTGTCATCTGTAAAGCCATTTACCTATCCGTTTCATACAGGCCCAAGAGCACAGGAGACGGTATTTGATTGGTCTTGGCTCTGCCCAGCTCCCTAATCTACCTCCTGCACCCCTCAGAAAAGTCATCTTAGTATCTGGCTCTATGGGTCTTCACAGTGGCGTAGCCAAGTTTAGAGCACAGCAGGAGCGGAGCTAAAAAAAGGTTCCGGGAGCAAAAAGCGTTGGGAGCAAAAAAAGGCTCCGGGAGCAAAAAAAAATGCTCCGCTCTGGCTGCAGCGTAGGAGCAAAAAGCGTTGGGAGCAAAAAAAGGCGCCGGGAACAAAAAAAATGCTCCGCAGCAAAAGGTGTCGGGAGCAAAACAAAGCGCCGCTTCTGTTCAGTGGGGGAGCGGCCGCTCCCCCTGCTCCCCCCCGGCTACGCTACTGAGTCTTCATTCCCTAGGACAATGTCTTTTGACACCCCAACCTCCAGAATAGAAAAGGCACAAAATATGATGAAAATACATTTGTATTAAGAGAGTTAAAAACAGATAAACTTTCTTTTCTTTTGCCCTTTGAGGGGTCACCTGACAACACCAAGCACAATAAATAAATAAATCGTAGGTTAGTTATCATATACACAGACCCCACTCCCAATGCCTTTACTCTACTGAGTGCTGCCACAGCAGCAACACCCACGCTCCTGAGGTCTGAACAAGAGAAGACAGAAATTGGGTATTGTGTATTAAAGTGTAGCGACCTCCTCTTTTCCCTGTGCTACACTTCCATCACCATGCTCCCAAGCTATGCGCTTACTTCTCCATGATGTTCTACAGCCCTCTCATCATCCATGGTCCCCTGTGCTCTCCACAGGGGTTCCATTGAAATAGGTAGAGAAGGAAGACTGGAGAACTGGCTGGAACATAATGAGGGAACTAGAAGAATATTCTACAGCTAGATCTCAACCACTCCCATATCAAACTCCTAAAGGGCAACAAATGAGAGAGAAGAGAAAGCTTTCAGGCAACCACAAAACACCACAAAAATCAATAAAAGAAAAAGCAGACAATTTAAACAGCAAAGTTAAACAGTCTGGGAGCAAGAGAGGAGAAATGAACAAAGAGAATAAAATCAGGCTCCTTACCTTCTCCGTCAGCCCCACCCAAAGGTGAAGGTGCTTGTCAGAATTTACTGTGCCTCCAAGCCCATAGCTGACCTGGTAGTGGGTGAAGCAGAAACCATTGTCATGCTCCCAGGGCATCTGCAAGTATAAGGAGATAGCAGGGTATAGCTCCTGTCCCTTACAATACATATGCAAATCCTTGAGCAGCATGCAATCATTCAAAGCAGGCAATGGAAGAAACCAAAAATGCAAACAGGTGCAACCAGAGATTATATACAGTACAAGAGACATTATGCACTTGCTCCACTGAGCTGTGTCAGGGATCATGAGAGAGATGCAACAATCTATAGGCTCTGTAATGCATTCAGGGAGATAGGTGGGTAGATGCTCTGTGCGCCTGAAACAGGAGGCACTGTGGACATTTACTGTGGACATTTTGTACAGGTTTAGTCACCCCAGTGCAAGATGGAATACTGCAATCCTATAGCATACGCAAGGCTAGAAAGACTAGCAGCCATATAGCACTCATCTGATTTAATTACCTCCCATTAACATTCAATTAGCCAGAAGTGAAATACTTTTAACAAAGGGGAGTTGGAGGAGTTTTGAGACTGGCAGGTGTGATGACATCTTCCTATGACAGGGTGCATCATCACTCTAAAATATGGATCATTCACTCAAATCACAGGAATTTTACAATCTCCTATAACAGAGGAGAGAGGAAGCTCTAAAACAAAACAAATTACGGACTATAAAATTATGCCTGCTTCAAGGCATCAGTACAATTGCTGACGGGATTGTCTCTGTGTGACAGGAGGATGTTTATAGGAAGCGGTTAGGCATATGGAATCTTATCACCTTTCCACCAAAGGGAAAGATGCAGTGTATATTGGCTGCGTATCCCAGGTTTTATACATTTTGGGTTTACCCAGACACGAATAGCAGAGAATGTGCTTATGTTCTGCGACATTCATAGTCAATAACACTCAAGCCATTTTTGGTGGCCCCCGTCAGAGAGTTATTGAAGGCTGCCTTTCCATTTCCATCTTGTAGCACCTTGTTCCTTAAATGTACTTTGGTATGGGTGGCCAAACCATGCCAGTAGTTACACAAATGAGATAATCATAGACACAAAGGGATTTTGCAGTGCTGGCTCTGGGAAACCAAATTAACTGTTGATGGTGGTGGCAGCAAACTAGCTATTGCTTTGTTTCTTTAAAAATAGTTTGTCAAAATCAATAGTGTTTATGGTTTTTAAATGAAGCACTCTAATAAATCTCTTATTTCAAACATTCCAGGCATATTAAATTATTCTGAAACTACTTAACCTTATCTCTAGAGAAATGAAAATAAGGGAGTTAAGTTATTCTGCACCTTCTTTTAATACATGCCACTTAATGTTATTGGCAGAGGAGTTTAGACATGTCTATTTTGGCTTCATACTCTTCTCGCTGATAGTGCGTGCAGATGAGAAAGAATGGTGTGAAGTGGAAAAAGATAAAGAAAAAGAGTGAAGGGAGAAATACTACTGATTTAAACACCAAAATTAATTTTGGAAAGATTCCAAGCTAAATTGCTCTATAGAAAACATGTACACAAATGAGTGTGTTCAGAAAAAATGTAAATTCTTGTAGAGTGAATGTTATCCCCCCACTGGATTTTCTGTTTCAGAGATCATGAAGTCATCTAATTAAAATGGGATTATTTCTCAAATTTTCCATCCTCTGTTTTGCTCTGCTGCTCTTCTTCATTCTAATCTCAACGTGGCCACTGTGGGAAACTGGAATCAGAGTACCAGTTTTCCCCTAACCTTTTAAGTCAGAATCACTGTGGAAACAATCAGTAGACGCTCCAGTTTTAAAACAAAAACAAAAGCTCTACCTTGCACTAGATTTCTCCCCTGTGGGATGGAGTGGAGAGGTTAGAGTTTACTCTTTGGCTAAATTACTCTTGCCCCTCTAACTATAACCAAGACTGGAGTGTTGCACTCTAATTTAGGTAGATGTACTTTTGCTTTTTGGACATCACTTTTTTGCTATTCTTTACACTAGCTTCTTTAACTTTGAAGCAGTGAGTTAAAAGAGGCCACATCTGACTGAACAGTTTCTGCAAATGACCCTTGAAATATTTTTTGTCAGTGTCACTTAGTATTTCCGACCAAGAGCTGAACTACATGCTGGGTTTTGATGTGTTTTTATTACTAGTGATATCAGCCCTGCTCTCCTGCTGGGGATCAAGATCATGCATCTAACTTCTCTCCCTATGGCAGTTTTTCCCTTAACTAAGCACGAGCTTGTCTTTCCCTAAAGACTCCTTTTAGACATACAGTGCTTTCTTCATACCATGTAAAATGAAAAAGTACACCTCAGGGGGGATCCTAATTTATATGCTTTATCTAGCAGTGCCCCTTCAGTGGAAAAAGTCACTTTGTAAAAATGATACCTTGGTGTTGTATAAATGTACTCTCAATATAATTTGTCTGTCCTAATGCTCATTTTACTCATCAACCATTTTTTGTAGCTTTTTGTAATTGAAGTTCCAGTTCTAATGTGGCAGAGAGAAAATAAACTAGCTTTTCTGATTTATTTTAGTGATGAGCTAAGTCCTTTAAAAATTGGGTACTAATTGAAATTTTTCCCCAGCCAGCACACAGAGTGTTGTTTATAGTTTAGATACCTCGAGGGCTTTCTAAGCTATACTGAGTTTCATCTGATTGTGTCAGATTTAGTGAAATGGATAATTATTTGCCTAGAGGGATAAAAATGTTTTTAAAAGACTTACATAGATATTTACAATTTTTAAGCTTCAAAAATATTTAGACTAGGCATGGGAGAATTGTCCTCAAATAGTTCCATACATGAAGTACTCATGCTCTGCATCTAGCCCTGTGTGTGTGGAATAAAAGCAGGGTAGGATGACATGGGAAAGGGGGAAATGGGTTTTCTGTGAATTATCCACTGACAGTCTAAAATGCTTGGATGGATGTAAATTGTTGGTTGTCTAGCTCTATTTCTTTCATGTTGTTCTTAGTCAGATACACATAGCATCAGATGATCTCACAGTGTAAAACAGTCATTGTTGTGAAGAAAGAACAGACTGAAGCATTATATGTGCGTATATCTCAAATGCTTTTAAATATAGAGTTCCCAATACCTAACCACATAAGTATCAAGTATTTTAGTAATCTTGGGGGCTCTTTTTTCCCCTTGAATTGGAAACTAATATACTAGAATCTTTCTTCCTAATTATAAAGTTTGCTGAAATTTTTCATACAAGAATGGTTTTTGTTTTGTTTTGCTTTTTTTTTTATTGGTGGTGAGGTGTTTTTTTCCAAAAATGGCTTTCTTTGAAAATGAAAAATTATCGGTATTATTGAATTTTACTATTTGTTCATGATATTTTCTGTCACATTTTAAATTTCTTATTTATCAAAATATGTTGTTTCCCATAAACTATCAATGAACAGATAAATGAAATAGGCTATTAAATTAAATGTCTCACAGTTCAGGGCAACTGTGAATTTATTCCCCCTTCATAGACGCTCGAGGGTCCCCTCTCTAAGCTCCCAGAACCTCAGCCATGATCTCTCTTGCACAGAGATCTTTGTCTCTTTCCCTCCTTAATAGGGTTTTTCCAGGCTGCTCAGTTCCCTGCCTACACTGTGATATTCCCAGCAAGCCAGACAGCCTGCAAGGCCAGTGTATGCAATTGCTTTCTCTTCAAAGGCGATGAACAGTAATAACTGTTGCAGTTATAAATTATCACACAGCCCTTTATAAGCAAGCATATTTATTCTTAAGGTGAAAGAATAATATTCTTAAGGTGAAAAAATGTTATTAGTATACATATAGGTTCTTTTGCTGTTTTTAAAACAGATATCATCCCCCCGCAACTCCGACAAGGGCTCTGGTAGGAGTCAGTCCTTCAAACCCTACAAAGGGTTGTTTCAGTGGTTACCAAATCACAACAGCTGTAGCCCAGAATAAGAACCCCCATGTATAGTTCAATCTTTTCTTTACACTACTTGAGCCTTTGATCTTGAGATTCTGGGAACAGGTAATCAGCAGATCATGGTCCCCTCCTCAGGATGTAGCTTCAAAAGCCTAGGCTTTTGCATAACAAGCATGTGGGGAATTTGCCTTCATCTCCTCCTTAAGATTCTCCAGGCAAACCACTTGACACTGTTTATCCTAAAAGTCCATTCTTATGCAGCACATTGTTCAATACAGTCCTTTGGAGTTCATAATACATATCAAGGTTCACATCACATCTCTCCCCTAGAGAGGCTACATACAACTCCAGCCCCACTGTTTAATTTCTGCCAAGCCTTGCCATTGTTGAGCCCTGGCACCTCTAGGCTTGGCAGTTCATAGCCTCAGCACCTCTGCGTCAGTTATAAAAGTAAAACATTTGCTTGTCTGGGCACCTAATTGCTTCCACCCCAGCCCCTCTTTCATTATAAGTTAAGCACTGCTTGGCCCTCAATAATATATAACTTTTGCATTTAATACAATGGACTCCAAAGATATTTAAACTTAATTCAGTACAATTTTTCAAGGAGATTGCCATATCTGTCACAAAACGTATGCTACTACAGTTCCAGTTAAGCAGTGGTCACTACCTTTAAGCAAAGTCAGTTTCCTGGGGGCATTCTGAGAAAGATTAAGGATGAAATCCTGGCCCCATTCCTCTTTTCTGAGGAGTGTAGCAGCTTCTCCATCACTACTTCACTGGGGCAGATAGGTGGAAGTGAAGCTCTGCCTTCATTATGAAAGCACCAGGCAGCCGAAGTCACCAAGTATGTGAGTGGAGGACTAAAATGCATCCTACAGTAGGGTATAGTAGTGAGTATCTCCCGCTACAGGACCGTGTAACACTGTATCACCTCTTACTGTTGGCTGTCCCTTTACAGCACCATCTAGCTCTAATTGCAGTGAGTACATTTATCACAGCACACATTAAGCAGTGGGGCTGGGGTTGTGTGTAACCTTTCTAGGGGGGAGCTGTAATATGAACCTTGAGAAGTATTATGAACGTCAAAGGATTGTATTGAACATTGTGCTATGACTTTAATTATAAGACTTGGTATAAACAGATGTGACTAGATTCAGCTTAACATGCACTTTAGCAATTATTCTTTTCAGCACAAGCAGACAAATACTTTTACCTTAACTAGAGATGAGGGCAGGTAGTAAGTGGTAAAACTCTACAGTCCATTTCATAGCAGCTGAGATCTGGAACATTTGTTAGAGCAATTTGAAGCTTTGAAGCATTGAAGTATGTGCCAACCGCTCCAAAAATAATTATTATACTCAGCAAACTAGATTGTCGGTCAACTTGCAAATTTTGCAGATATTTGAGTATTCTTTCTGCTTGCTTTCATATTCCAATAAATGAGAATGGATTTCTAATATCCATTTGCATTAGCTGAAGCTTTCAGAACTCAGATGAGCAGGAAAGAGAGATTTGAAAACTTTCACATGGTTAGTCACTGGGGAAAACATTTCCTCAGATTCTTCTCTATAGTGTATTCAGCACATTTGTCTCTTTATAGGCCCAGATTTCAAAAAAAAGAGATAAATGGCTCCTTTATTAGTAATGTGATACGGAGACCTTTACCTGCACTCAGCGCACAACAGTGGAGGGAAGGGACAAAAGTGCCTTAAAGCTACTTTCCTGCTCACCCACTCCTTGGGACATCCAGGAGCTACATTTGCTCACAGTGCACATTACAGAAGCCTAAAGGGTGCTGTAACTTGTTCTAGATGATAGCAGGGATCAGCAGAATGCAGTGCACTCAGGTCACACCTCTTCCTGAACCCAGAATCCCTCCATAATATCCTTCATATTATGGGGGAAGCAGAGGGATTGAGGAGGGCGGTGTCAGAGGCAAATATGCTAGCTCTGTGCAAGACAGGGATTCCCATGTGTAAGAGAAATCCACAACTCCTTTTAGGACAGCTTGGCAGTCTCTTTCCACCACTTTTCTGGTGCACAGGGCCATATCCCATGCCAGCACTCTTAGTTACTATAGTTAGCAAATTAATAATTAATAAATTAAACCTTAGCATTTATTTACCCAAGTTTTTACTGAAGAGAATGAACTTTTGGGGAAGGTCCAGAGAATTATGCTTGATGTTTCAGTCCTGTGTCCATGGTCCTTTGGATGGATACATTTATACTTTTCAATATCTGGGCAATGCCATTTTTTCACCCAGAAGAATTCTGAAGTTGTCCAGATAATTGGTTCTGACTCATCAAAAGAGGTTTTGAAAATTAATGAATTATTTTTATTGTTTCTTTTCCACAGACTTTTTTGTTTGTTTATTTATAATTTTGTTTCAGTCAAACTAAACCAAGAATGTGACTATTCAAAAGTTGTATTTAAGATAAAGTCATTGGGCCACACTCTATGTCTAGCTAGTTCTAGCTGTTTAGTGTCTCAGGAGCAAAGCATAACCACTATAAACCTGATTTAACTGGCCTTACAATCCAGGTTCATGGCTGCTTTGGATAACCAGTAAATCTGACCCTTTGTGACCCTTTGTGACTACTGTTTGTTAATTATGTTATAATTATTAATAGTCACAGAATGCGAAACATGAAAACAATAGAGATGTATATCAAAGATATATTTTACTCGCCTTAGACATCCCAGATTGGAAGGCAGACTGCTTCCAGCTTTTATAACCTGAAGAAACTATCACAGCGGTACTCCATTTTCTTCATACACACACTTTGCAAACGAGAGATCCTCTCGTGGATCATGTTGTCGTCTCACCATCCCAGTCTTCCACTGCTTTGTCCTCAACATATTTAATTCTAGTGGTCCATGGGAGACAATTATTTGAGTCTCACTGGGATAGAAACTTATTGCCAGTTTCTTGGCAACCGACAAGGGACAGGTTGTTCCATCCCTAACACTTGTAATGGACTTTAATCTGTGTCACAGCTGCACACTTGAGGGAGATTTATTGAAGGGGTGGAAGATGGAGTCTAGAATGATTGAGGAGGTGATTTGTCTATTTTGTTTCTTGTGGTAACTCAGTTTAGAGGACAGTAAAGACAATAAAATACCCACCCACGCTATGCACCTTTTATCTTTTTTCTGTTAGTTGGATCAGTCTATACGGTGGCTCCAGATATCCATCCATCCTAGCACAGACTCACCTTGTTTGACATTTTTCAGAGAAATTATTGAAATAAATATCACACAAACTCAAATGCACATGAGAAATTACAAAACCAATCCAGTCCTTGGTCAAATAGTTCTTTATGAGCATGGATAGTGTTTGCCCCAAAAGGTTTATGCAAATGAAAATTGAATGAACATTCATGTTGATCAGATATAATTCTTTACTTCTCCTAAACCACTGAGAAATACAGCTGGAAGAGGGTCAAAGCATTTTTATTCCTAGCTGTTATTTGGACAGATGGCCAGCTAGTGTAGTCATTGAAGCTTCCCTATTTTTATTTTTTTTATTTTAATTTAATGAGCTGAAGAGATCCACCAAAATGGTTTTATTTTTTAAAATATATCCTGGGGGAAATAAAAGCCATCACTCTTTTTCTCTCTTCCTTGCTTTCCTCCTCCCCCTAACCTGTTTCTGATTCTCTCTGCAGCTGGTGCCTAGAAAATTCACCAAGGAGTTCTTACCTGTGTCAAACTCTCTAGCATCTCTTAGGCTAATGAGAATATTTACAGGTATGCTATTTTTCACTACAATCCATACAGAGTTATGCCTGAAAATTTCCATACATCAAAAAGAGAATTTTCCCCCTTAAAGGAACAAGTTGTTTGGACCACAATTTTGATCTGATCGGTTAGAGAACGTCTTCCAGATTTTAAAACATTTTATTTTCTAAATCCACTACTCTGTGACACCAAAATTTTAATTAAAAAAAGAAAAAACAACAGCACAACTCGTCAATATTTTTCTTTTGCTTAGGGAGATGCAGCCACCCAGCCAGCAGAGTTAAATGACAAAGTCTGTTCCCAGAACTCTGCTGACATCACTGCTGATGTGATCACTTAAACTTTTGACAAATTAAAGGTACGTTGTCATAAACAAACCAGTTCTCTTGGCTTGTGCTTCATAAGAAACAAGGATAAAACAATGTTTATTTATTGGAATGGAAAAGAGCAAAACTGGAAAGGAAAGAGCTGCTATTTTCTAGTTTCTAAGATGACGACACAAACAATGGAAAGTGAAAAATCAAACATTCAAAACAAGAGATGGGCCCCATGATGAATGTGGGAATTTTGGTAATATTGGTATGATTCATATGCATGCCACAGTTTCCCTCTGTGCTTTCTACTGCTATGCATTGAATGTAAAGCGAAGGGACAAGGCGTTACACTCATCTAGTCACCCAGTTGGAGACCAGAGTCATTAGCAAACTGAATAAAGTCTACGCATGTGAACGGAGAATCTGGAAGAGACAATGGAAACACCAGTGGCTGGCACATTCACACCTAGCGACCAACAGCCAAGAAGAAGGAGATTCTCCCTCCCCCTCCCTGCCATGCAGGGAAGCAGAGCAAAGGCCCCAAACTGAGATCAAAGGATAAAATATTTCAGGTGGCTGTGTTAAGAGCTGAGCTCATGGAGGCACGGGGGCTCTCACCTGGGATGCAGACAAAGGGACAAAAAGCATGGCTCAGGGAATCCCTGGAATTGGCCCATCTGAACTCTGTCTTAACCTTTGTTTCTCTGTCAACCCCAGGTGCTTTCCCCTGTTTGAGGCCTTCTTATTTCTAACTTAGCATTCACATTTCTCTCAAACCTGTGCAGGATCTTCCTCTCTGGACAGCTTATTATGGCAAGAAAATGTTATTTCTATCATCTGGCTTGTTCTTCATGTGTTTTCAACATCTGTCCATGAGAGTCCCTGATGGCCATCACCTGTAACAGTCTGGTATATGCACCAACAAACACAGCAGGCAACAGTGAAAATGATACATTCCATGAGCAGGCGCATCATGTATTTGATGACGTGCCTAATCATGACATCAAGTTGATGATGTGTGACACAAACTGGCATTCAGCTGACTGGGAAGGAGTAATGGGCACAGCAGTAGAAGGTGTCCAAACTGATAATGGGGAACAGTTCTTGAATCTCTGTGATACAAACAACCTAAAAGTAGAAGGTAGTCTCTTCCAGCACAAGAGCATTTACAAGCTCACTGTCAACCAGATAGATCATGTGTGTGCATCTAAGAGATGGGCATCTTCTTTGAGGGATGTCAGAGTCAGCAGAGGAACAAATGTTGGCTCAGATCATTATCTTTTAGTGGCCACATTAAAAGTTAAACTCAAAAAGATCACAAAGATGGACAAAAACAGTGTTATAGCAATAGACAATGTTCAAGGACAAAGAAATACAGACCAGATTCCAGCTTGCATTTAGCAATCATTCCAGTGGTTTACAGAAACAGGCAGATGAAAGTCTGGAAGACTTTCAAACTGGAAGATGACAGTATTTGAGACAGCTGAGGAAGTAGTGGGGCACCAAAGATGGTGGAAGAAAGATGCATGGATTACATCTGGAACATGGTCAGCTATTGACAAATAGAAAGCTCTGAAGGCAAAAAAGGGACAGCGCAAGACACTGGCAGAACTGTTAAAGGTGCATCCCAGATACAGAGAAAAGAACACAGAAATAAAGAAAAAAATCAGACAAGGTAGAAATGTCTTGGTTCAGGAGATGGCTGCAGAAGCAGAAGCAGCAACACAAACAAGAGACTTCAAGCAGTTCTGTAGAATAGTGAAAGACTTCTCAGGAGAATCCTGACTATGTCTTCAAAACAGTTTCATCTATTAGAATAAAAATAATAACAGAGGAAGATGACACAACAAATAGTTACCCAGTCTAAAACAAGAGCAAGATCAATATTGCCCATCCTACCCCTAAAATTGTGATGGACTTTCAGATAAGGTCCTTAATTGCTATCCTAATGAAGTGCTACACACACTCATCTGGATTCCATCTCTGTTTCAGTCTCAAGAGAGGTAAGTTTCTGTTGGCCATGTTTTGGAACTTTAAAAGCATGAGGCATGGTGAAGCATTTAGGCTTTTTTGAAGCATTTTTTCAACAAATAAGTGTAGCCACTATAGTGTAAGGGTTTTCTATCAGTGGGAACTTTAGTTCATTTCAAATTTTTGCTAAAATTTCAAGTGAAGATGAATATGGGAACTCAGTCTTCATTTGCCCCTATCACAAAACCACTACAAAATTTATGTATAAAATTTGGTGAACTGACTAAACAGCCCTTGGATGGCTTCCATAGTACATGGCCATCCACACTATGCTTGACTCTAGCCAATTTGTTTTTCCAGCCTTTTTCATCAGTACTACATTCATTTTGTTCAGGATCACCCACAAGAGGACCACAACTATACTTTGCATTACTACACCATCTCAGTCACAAAGCACATGGGTAGAATGCCAAGGAGCACATTTACTTCCTCTCTAGACCAGACCGGAAGACTCTGCACTTTGGGTGGCTTTGTGTTTGTGCATATAAAAATATATCACCTTTCTTCCCAAAGGATCCTCCTAACCTAAATACACCACACCCTCATTCGAACGCGGGGTTTGGGAGCCATGCATGGTACCGCGTTAACGTGGAGACTGTGTTATAGCGCGGGGGGGGGGGGGGGGGCGTGTTACCATGGATCCCAATGTAAATAATTTATTTTGGGATCCATGGTCGCGCCTGCGCTAATTCTGAATTCGCGCTATGTTGACGTGTGTTCTAGCAGGGGTCTCCTGTATCTGTACCAAATTCACTTCCTAAAACACCCCAGGTGACATCCTGGCCCCAGTGAACTCAGTGGGAGTTTTGACAATTTCATCCCCTCTGTTTTCCATGGAGGTGTCCTATCCAAATACTGATCCAGCCTAACAAGGCCTAGCTTGTGAGATCTAAAACTATTATAGTCCAAAGTGGTTTATAATGCTACCAGGTGACATATTACAGCTCAGAATAAATCCCAAAATTAAAATGCTTGAACTGAACAAATTAAAAAACAATAATTTTGCGAAGTTTGTCAAGTATGACATGAAACAGAGCAGCTAAAGCACAAGGCAGTTGTCAAGATGGACAAATGGAAAACATTACTTTCTAGGGCTGTCAGCACCTTTCAGGACCACTAAGTACATTTTAAACTTTTGAAAGATTTTGATTTTAAAAAACTGTAGCTTTTTGATGTACAGGAGAAGAAAATTTCAGCTATCTGCACACATGCAATCAGTTCAACAATTGTTTATATACTAGATAAGAAATACTAGTGGTTTTCTCCCCACTCATAGAAATATGAAGAATACGTACATTTAGGTATCTAATTTATCAGTCATTTTTATTCTGGTTTAATGAGTGTAAAGAAGTGGCATTTTACATACTTCTCCACTACTGTCCCATTACTTCCAGCCACACATAAAGACGTGGGCGAATATCCAGCTTGAAAACAGGGAGGGAAAAATCTTTATATGTTACTGACCCGAATCACAACTCTCTTCATTACAGTTTATCTAAGCCTAGCATTAGGGAGTTAGAATGTGCTTTCAAAATCTCTTTAAAATGTTATTCAAGTAGTGAAAAGGGACCTTTAAAAAAATTCTCTGTATCTTCAATTACCTGGGAATGGAGAAGGTGATGTACTAGTTAACTTTTCACATTGTGATGCATAACTCTATTCCTTCTTTGGATAATTTTGAGAAAGCAACATTATCGTCATTGTTATAGGGCGAGCTGTGCTTTAGACCTCTTTCAGTCCCTCAGGTGACAGGTCTGTCTTCCTGCACCTCTGTGAAGGGGGGACCCACACAGTTTGACCACTCTGGGATGGGAGCTCTAGATGTGAGATTTCTAGTTTTCCCAACCCTTGTAACAGAACAGGCCTAACTGTGTTTGGCTACTGTAAGCCATTTTCCATCAGGAGCCTGTGACTGCTGTTGATTAAAGGGACTAGGGTTGTCACCAATCCATGTTTCACCTGGACAGTCCAGTTTTTGGCTTGTGTCTGGGTGCCATTTTAGGGTTGCTGGGCGTCCATTTTTTGACCAGAAAGTCCAGGTGAAAAGGGAATCTGGCAGTGTCTGGTCAGATGTCCGATTACAGCTGGGTCAGGGAGGCGCTGGGACATTAACTCATGCCAGCCCCTTCTCAGCAGGGGATGCCTCCTATCTGCAGGCAGGCTCCTTTGTCAGACTGCAGCAACTCCTGTCCCAGCCCCGGAGCAGAGGGAGCCCAGCTGGGGGGAGGTGGAGACGATCCGGTGAGCAACACAGGGAGAGGAGTGCATGACAGGGGTGGGGCCTTCAGAGAAGAGGTAGAGAAGGGGTGAGGCCACAAGGGAAGAGGTGGAGAAGAGTGTGACCTCAAGAGAACAGGTGGAGCAGGGGCAGGGCTTTGGGGGGAGGGGGGAAGAGGCGGAGCAGTGACAGGGCCTTGGGGGTCCGGTTACCAGCCATTAGAAAGATGACAACACTAAAAGGGACTCCAAACTAGTTCTTCAAGACAAAGCATTATTTATTCACCCACAGTTACATAGCGTGCAGGGCAAAGGGTAAAAAACAGTACAGGCCCATACACACAGTTCCCCTTACCTAAACCTTAATCCTTCCTTAAAGCGTTGGTTAGTGCCATTCAGTCCAGTTACCTCCATCTCTGAGCTGGGAAAAGCAAACTGTACTGCTGCAGCACACTCTCTGTTTCTCTATTAGAGACGCTTCTCCAGCTGCTGCTAACAACCCACTCAACCCCTCTTCCATTTCCTGGCCTGGGGTCCTTTACCGGTTTAAGATTCACTTTGGTTTTAGGCTTAGGCCTGGGAAGAGTAAACGTTGCTAGCCTCGTTGGAACCAAGAAAGGGCATTCCCCAATAGCTCCTCCCCCATTGTTCCCTGAAGGAGCCATAACTCTGTCATTGTTTTGTTTCCTGTTTGCTTCCCACCTACCTCCCCTCCCCCGCCACCCCAATCCAGTGTACAGCTGTTTTGATTTAACGCTACGTGGAGTCAGGCAGGATATTATCAATCTGGTAAATTGATGGGCACATGATATTTATTTAAAAAATACACAACTCCCTTATTCTGCACAGTTACCATCCTGCAGAGTTCTACAGGCCTATCCACTGAAACTGAACACTTCAGTACTCTGGTCACTCACACTAAGATGCTAATACTAGTTAGTGGAGGTCAGACACAGTATGTGTGGAATCAGATGGAGGCAGAGACTGAAATCTAATTAGCTTTGTATTCATGTATGGGAGCTCTGAGTCACTGTAAAAGAGCAAAGATTGGCTTCTGTAAACAGTTTGTGGAGGACACAGTTCTATTTTAATGCAAAGCAGCAATGCCACTCAGTAATGAGACATTGTAACTGCAACTGCCTTTCAGGCTGCCTGCAAATCTGTGGAATGGAATTTTTTTTTTTAGTAGAGTACGAATATCATATGAAATACTGGTATGTGAGTCAGTCTGACCTCTAGCCTATTGAAATAACTTTACCTGGAGTTAGCTACTACAGCTGTACCTCCAATTACCACCTTCAACTATATGAACTGTATGAACAATATATGATTGTTTGAGAGGGAGTGTTACAGAGGGAGGCCTTCGATGGTTAGGAAGGCCCACAACACCTGTGCCAGCACTGCTTCTGTCTCCTCCACCTGCGCCTGTAGTCAGACAGCGCACCTGAACATGGATGCTTCTATCCAGATCCTGGTGTGGTTTTGCAGGGACTGTAACTTGCAATTCCCACTTACTGATAGCCAGGCTGGGGGGACCATCCAATGTGGCAGGTGCCTGCTGGTGGAATCTCTCAGGCAACAGGTGGGAGAGCTACAGGAGGAGCTGGCTAGATTGAGGAGCATCCAAGTCCATGAGCAATTCCTGGACAGTGTCCATATGAAGACAGCTGAGGTAGCTGTCCCAGTACACAGGACTGCTGACACACCACTGGTGGAGGAGGAAATGGCTCAGGGTGGACACTGGCAGCTGGTTACTTCTGGCAGCAGGCAGTGCTCCACCCCTGCTCCAAACCCTGCCACCGTGGTAATAGGAAACCATTATGCTCTTCTTGATACAGGAGAGAAGGAATCTCCCCCTACAGCAGAGGAGGAGAAGCCTCGTACCCCTAAGGCTGGGAAGTCTGATGCCACCACTGCGAATAGGAAACGTAGGGTAGTGGTGGTCGGAGACTCTTTGCTGAGGGGGACGGAGGCGCCCATCTGTCGCCCTGACATTTCATCTCAGGAGGTATGCTGCCTGCCGGGGGCCCGTATCCGAGACGTTACAGAGGCACTGTCAAGGATTATCCGGCCCTCTGACTACTACCCCATGCTACTCATCCATGTGGGCACAGATGATACTGTGAGGTGTGACACTGAGCAGATCAAGAGTGACTACAGGGCTCTGGGTGTACGGGTGAAGAAGTCTGGAGAGCAGGTGGTATTCTCTTCGATCCTTCCTGTCAAAGGTAGGGGCACGGGCAGAGACAGGTGCATCATGGAGGTGAATGCTTGGCTGCAAAGATGGTGTCGCCAGGAGGGCTTTGGCTTCCTCGACCACGGGCTGCTAATCCAGGAAGAACTGCTAGGCAGAGATGGCATTCACCTTTCGAGGAGGGGAAAGACCCTATTTGGATACAGACTGGCTAACCTAGTGAGGAGGGCTTTAAACTAGGTTCGACGGGGACAGGTCAGCAAAGCCCACAGGTAACTGGAGAACATGGGGACCTGGGAGATGGATCGGAAATAGGAGGGAGCGTGGGCTCTAATGACAAAGAGATAGGAGGGTCAGGGCAAAACTGGAAGGCAAGATCAAATCAGTATCTTAGATGCCTGTATACAAATGTGAGAAGTATGGGTAATAAGCAGGAAGAACTGGAAGTGCTAATAAATAAATTCAACTATGACATTGTTGGCATCACTGAAACTTGGTGGGATAATACACATTATTGGAATGTTGGTATGGATGGGTACAGCTTGCTCAGGAAGGACAGATGGGGGAAAAGGGAGGAGGTGTTGCCTTATATATTAAAAATGTACACACTTGGACTGAGGTGGAGATGGACATAGGGGACGGAAATGTTGAGAGTCTCTGGGTTCGGCTAAAAGGGGTAAAAAACAAGGGTGATGTCATGCTAGGAGTCTACTACAGGCCATCTAACCAGGTGGAAGAGGTGGATGAGGCTTTTTTTAAACAACTAACAAAATCATCCAAAGCCCAAGATTTGGTGGTGATGGGGGACTTCAGCTATCCAGAGATATGTTGGGAAAATAACACAGCAGGGCACAGACTATCCAATAAGTTCTTGGACTGCATTGCAGACAACTTTTTATTTCAGAAGGTTGAGAAAGCTACTAGGGGGGAAGCTGTTCTAGATTTGATTTTAACAAATAGGGAGGAACTCACTGAGAACTTGAAAGTAGAAGGCAGCTTGGGTGAAAGTGATCATGAAATCATAGAGTTCACAATTCTAAGGAAGGGTAGAAGGGAGTACAGCAAAATAGAGACAATGGATTTCAGGAAAGCGGATTTTGGTAAGCTCAGAGAGCTGATAGGTAAGGTCCCATGGGAATCAAGACTGAAGGGAAAAACAACTGAGGAGAGCTTGCAGTATTTCAAAGGGACGCTATTAAGGGCCCAAAAGCAAACTATTCCGCTGGGTAGGAAAGATAGAAAATGTGGCAAAAGACCACCTTGGCTTAACCATGAGATCTTGCAAGATCTAAAAAATAAAAAGGAGTCATATAAAAAATGGAAACTAGGACAAATTACAAAGGATGAATATAGGCAAACAACACAGGAATGCAGGGGCAAGATTAGAAAGGCAAAAGCACAAAATGAGCTCAAACTAGCTACAGGAATAAAGAGAAACAAGAAAACTTTTTATCAATACATTAGAAGCAAGAGGAAGACCAAGGACAGGGTAGGCCCACTACTCAGTGAGGAGGGAGAAACAGTAACAGGAAACTTGGAAATGGCAGAGATGTTTAATGACTTCTTTGTTTCGGTCTTCACCGAGAAGTCTGAAGGAATGCCTAACATAGTGAATGCTAATGGGAAGGGGGAAGGTTTAGAAGATAAAATAAAAAAAGAACAAGTTAAAAATCACTTAGATAAGTTAGATGCTTGCAAGTCACCAGGACCTGATGAAATGCATCCTAGAATACTCAAGGCGCTAATAGAGGAGGTATCTGAGCCTCTAGCTATTATCTTTGGTAAATCATGGGAGACAGGAGAGATTCCAGAAGACTGGAAAAGGGCAAATATAGTGCCCATCTATAAAAAGGGAAATAAAAACAACCCAGGAAACTACAGACCAATTAGTTTAACTTCTGTGCCAGGGAAAATAATGGAGCAAGTAATTAAGGAAATCATCTGCAAACACTTGGAAGGTGGTAAGGTGATAGGGAATAGCCAGCATGGATTTGTAAAGAACAAATCATGTCAAACCAATCTGATAGCTTTCTTTGATAGGATAACGAGTCTTGTGGATAAGGGAGAAGCGGTGGATGTGGTATAACTAGACTTTAGTAAGGCATTTGATACGGTCCCGGATTCTTATCAATAAACTAGGGAAATACAACTTAGATGGGGCTACTATAAGGTGGGTGCACAACTGGCTGGATAACCATACTCAGAGAGTAGTTATTAATGGTTCCCAATGCTGCTGGAAAGGTATAACGAATGGGGTTCCGCAAGGGTCTGTTTTGGGACCGGCTCTGTTCAATATCTTCATCAATGACTTGGATATTGGCATAGAAAGTACACTTATTAAGTTTGCAGATGATACCAAACTGAGAGGGATTGCAACTGCTTTGGAGGATAGGGTCATAATTCAAAATGATCTGGACAAATTGGAGAAATGGTCAGAGGTAAACAGGATGACGTTTAATAAGAACAAATGCAAAGTGCTCCATTTAGGTAGGATCAATCAGTTTCACACACACAGAATGGGAGGAGACTGTCTAAGAAGGAGTACGGCAGAAAGGGATCTAGGGGTTATAGTGGACCACAAGCTAAATATGAGTCAACAGTGTGATGTTGTTGCAAAAAAAGCAAACTTGATGTTGGGCTGCATTAACAAGTGTGTTGTGAGCAAGACACGAGAAGTCATTCTTCCGCTCTACTCTGCGCTGGTTAGGCCTCAGCTGGAGTATTGTGTCCAGTTCTGGGCACCACATTTCAAGAAAGATGTGGAGAAATTGGAGAGGGTCCAGAGAAGAGCAACAAGAATGATTATGGGTCTAGAGAACATGACCTATGAAGGAAGGCTGAAGGAATTGGGTTTGTTTAGTTTGGAAAAGAGAAGACTGAGAGGGGACATGATAGCGGTCTTCAGGTATCTAACAGGGTGTCATAAGGAGGAGGGAGAAAACTTGTTCATCTTAGCCTCTAAGGATAGAACAAGAAGCAATGGGCTTAAACTGCAGCAAGGGAGGTTTAGGTTGGACATTAGGAAAAAGTTCCTAACTGTCAGGGTGGTTAAACACTGGAATAAACTGCCCAGGGAGGTTGTGGAATCTCCATCTCTGGAGATATTTAAGAGTAGGTTAGATAAATGTCTATCAGGGATGGTCTAGACAGTATTTGGTCCTGCCATGAGGGCAGGGGGCTGGACTCGATGACCTCTCGAGGTCCCTTCCAGCCCTAGACTCTATGAATCTATGAAACTTGCAGAACACTTTGTTTATGAAATCAATTCTCAGAAAGTATGTGCTTTCTGAATCCAGGCAATAGATTTAGTAGCAGCCATGTAAAGTTTTTGCTCGTAGGCAAAATACTTTTGCCTCAGTGTTCTGTAGGCGACAGCCACATGCTTTCTGAATGGTAAGAAAATAATTAAAGTACAGGATTTAATGTACAATCACTCTCAGACAAAAGTAACTTACATTTAATTTTTTTAAAAAATGGGATTATTAGTTCTTTTTATATTAGATCTGTATAAATAGTGCAGAAAAATGTCAGCAAATGTTCACCCAAATTAAAAATTGAAATTGCTTTCAATTTGCTCATTCACTTTAAGTGAGTGAATTTACTGGAAACAGCAATTTTAAGCATGTATTAGAGATTATCTGAAAGAAGGAACTGTTGAACCTTTTTTTGTTAAAACTACATGAAAGAAAACCAAAACCATTATCACGATAACAATGAAATTTTAAAAAATGAAGGTAAGTACAATACCTTGTCTAGCTCATCATACAATATTATTTCACTTGTTCATTTGTTTTCATATCAAAAGAAAAAAATGTTTGGTTTAATTCACATTTGGCATATAGGGTTAATATTTTATCTGAATCAGTTCACTCATCCCTATTCACTACTGTTCTTTTCAAGTTTCTGTGTTTTTTCCCCCTGCACTCTATTACATTTCCTGGTGTTGGCTTATGAGACAACACTTAATGCAGAGTCTTAGTCAAGTCCGAACTAAGACAACGTGCCATAGCCATAAGTAATAAAGTAAACACTGCTTGCATCCAAAGAAGTGGGTATTCACCCACAAAAGCTTATGCTTCAATACCTCTGTTAGTCTATAAGGTGCCACAGGACCCTTTGTAGCTTCTACAGATCCAGACTAACACGGCTACCCCTCTGATACTTGAGACCAAAGTAAACACAGTAGCAGCAATATCTATCACTGAAGGAAAACAATAATTTGAATGAATGATTAAAAAAATCAAAATCAATTCATATATGCATGATAAGAAACCACAGGGGAAAAACAATAATACACCACACCAGAATGGTTCATGGCGCAGAGAAAATGCGAACAGTTTATAAGAGAGGAAACATAATGCAAAACCACAAAGACATTGAAATAGAATAAAATAAGAAAGAATATTCCTGATATCTATAATCTGAATCAAGGACAGACAAAATATATGAATACAAATACATTTCAGGGGATGTGGATGGAAGTGCCAAACATCACTGAACATGATATATACGTGATGGGGTGTATAGACTCCACACTGCAGCAACCAGGAAGGGGTTAATCCATGGATCCAATTCTTCTCCAGCTGTGACTAAATGCCTAATTAGCAACAGCTGGGATAAAAGATCACAGCTCAGGCAATGCTACCTTGAGAAATGTCCTGGAATGGGAGGAAGCTTTACAAGGAGATAGAGCTGTAGGGAGCAAAGAATACAGAGTTCAGCTTTGTGGAAGCAGGCAATGGCTGGCCTCGGCAAGCAGCAAAGGATTGTAAGAAGGAGACATTAGCTGCCCAGCACAGGGACTCTGGGCTAGAACCCAGAGGAGGAGGTGGGTACCATCTCTCCTGCAAGAGACAATATAAATCTCAAAAGTAAAGGGGAAAGGGCTACTGAGTCCAAATTGGGGCAGAAGGCCTGATATAAGATAACTAGACTGGGTTTTGTTTGGACTTCTCTATTACCTAGAAGGGGTGAAGCTAAGTGATCTGGCTCAAGGGCTGAGCTGCAAAAAGGGATAGGTCACTGAGTGATTGGCCCAAGATGCTGTCAGCAGGGAGTGACAGAGACAGAGGGTCTGCTATGCCAAGCCCAGCCACCAGGGGACACACTAAATATTTTATATTTACATCTTTATACAGAGTGCCCATACTTGGGGTACTGAATGGCAAGAAAAACTATAATGGACTTTTTTTTGATGAAGCATTTACTGTAAACCACATAATTAACATGTCAAGTTCCTTCAGTGCTCCCTTCATCTTTGGCCTGATTAGTACAAATTAAATTTCACACTAATTAGCCCAAACAGTTAGTATGTAATATAGAAATCTGTGATTTCAACTGATTGTGCTTGCTATATTTCTCCTATTGGTACATTATTTTTCACCACAATTACTCTATGTTTATGCACTATGAATCATCAGACATTTCCTGAATGGTGTTTTACTCTTTTTTAATGTAACTTACATAAGAGCTTTCTCAGCAAGTATGTCCATAGGTACAGTTATACACATGCTAATTGTCCTCACAGTTGTATTTAAATGCACCCTAACAACATCAACAAGTTAAACTTAAAAAATATGAAACTACTGCATGATTTAAAAACAGACTCCAGGTCAGAGCTTGGTCCCTATTACAGCACCCAGGGTCCATAAAGTTCTGCTAAAGGGCTACTTAGTCTCTCAGTGTAAATAAATCTATATGTGACAGAGCCTGCATGGCTGCTTCTGCAGCATCCCCCCTTTGTAGCCTCCTCTGCAGAGGATATAGCAGAGAGAAGAGACAATGCCAAAAGTAATGCGATCCTTGGCCACCAAAATGGTCCCCTGGAGACTATCATCACAAGTTGAACAGCGCTGGGGGAAGAGGTTGGGAGATCTTAGAGACATGCAGGGCAGGAACTTTTCAGTACTGCCAAAGGTTGGCCTATGACAGACCATGATGAAGAAGAAAGGCCAGGAGCACTGTAGCAGTAGTTGTAATGTGAGTGGGTGGGGGAAAGAAAATAAGTTAGTTAGGCTCCTTTTACCCTCAAAATGAGAACTATTATGTTACATACACACACACAAACACACAAGTTAGATAAAAACATAAATACCCTTGCTGGAAGACTGCAACATTACACAATTTTATTTCTTAGAATTCAAAATAATAACACACAAAAACCCTTAAATGCAGAGAGACAAAGCAGGCTGGTCCCTAAAATCAGAGAGGCTCAACTCACCCCCACCTTACTCTATGCCAGCTGGCTGCAAACTGACTGCTGATAACATGCTTCCCTACACAGTGACCTCACCTGCAAACAGGACCCAACCTCCTTCCACCTCTGCCCCAAAGTGATAGCTTGCAAAACCAGCAGTATTCAATACCCCACATGAATTTGGGAAATCAAGCCCTGTTAGCATCTCCCCTAAACTTTTGAGACCTGTAGGACAGGAGTATCTCCAGAGAACTGACCTGTAAAAAGCCCCACCTCAAAATGGGGAGAGATGAGAACAGAAGTGCATTGGTGGCAATGCAACCTTTTTAGACCCTGGGGGCTGGTGATATCATTCGAAGTAATCTGGCTACTTACTTTATCCCTGTTGGGTGAGCATTAGGGAAGAAAGGAGGGCAATTGTTTTAGCATAAGGAGTTGAATAATTTGGCTAAATTTATAAAGACCTGTGATCAATATTGGTGATGCAAAGACTCAGCATCTAAGAGTTCAACTTATCAGTAGTCCTGGATGAAAAATGCCTTCTACCACCTTCCAATTTCTAAAAAACCCCACCTTTCCATCTGGCCACAGCCTCATGACTTAATTTCTCTAAGTGTCCATCTATATGTACAGCACTGTAGCAGCACGACTGTAGCATGTCTGCTGAAGATGCTTTATGCTAACAGGAGAGAGCTCTCCTGTTGGCATAACAAAACCACCTGCACGAGCAGCATAAGCTATGTCAACAGGAAAAACTCTCCTGCTGACATAGAGCTGTGCACAAGAACACTTACGTCAGTGTAACTTATGTCGCTCGGGGGGTGGAATATTCACACCCATGGGCACCATCAGTTTTGCCGAATTAGGCTGTATTGTAGACATAATCTAAGTCATTGTGGCTAGGGCTGAAAGTGGAAACAATGCAGAGGATCCAGTCAATTACATTGGTTTTAAACTAGAGTAAGGCAGTGGTGAATCAGGCCCACAGTATTTAACTATATACTGGACTTCCACTTGTGCAAGCCTTCCTGTTGGGATATTCTGTATCCCTAATAGACAGCACATGTTCCTTTCACTAAAAACAACAGGCTGTTTATGTTTCTTTATTATTCAGCTCGCCATGGAAAAACAAATATGAAAATTAAGGGAGAAAAGGTTCAGTTTTGACCTATTTGTTGAATGAATGCTGAAACCAGGTTGAGAAGTTAGAGAAAGTCCTGAAATATTAACCAACTTATTTATAAAGCTTATAAAAAGCAAACTTATCCATTCATTCACTCACATCTGCAATATATGCCCACAGCCTAGTGTATGATGTGAATACAATTATGTTAATAACTGCAGTTTTAGGAAAAGGACAGCATAGAAACTTTTCTGCTCTAATAGCTTTTAATATAAGTGTAATTTTCCTGAACAGCAAGCCATTATCTGTATGTGATACTTTAATTCCCATAATGTTGTATTTATTACAGCCATTTTTAAGTATTAAGCATTGCTGATATAGTTTTCACTGATGTTTTGAAGTAATTACTTATATAATCTATTTTTACTTTAAATAATGGTACAGAGCTGAATCCTGCAGTCCTCACTAATTCAAAACCCCAAGGGCTACTGGATTGGCCCCACAATACTCTAATTCTTACTATATGTTCACCTTTTGTCAGAGAATCTCAGATCACTGAAGGCTGGATTGGCACTTTGCAAGAAAGAGGGTGCCCTGCATAGCTGTGCTGCCCCGAGAGCAGAGTGGGAAGCAAATTGCAATTCTGTGCCAGCTTTTTTCCTGGTGCAACTTCCTTTCCCCTCAGACCAGGTCCACTGAATTGGACCATAGTCAAGCCTTTGTCCGCTGCCTGCTTGCTCCCTGCCTACCTGAGCAGGGATTAGCAAGATGGCTCCTTGTGCTTCCTTTTTCCCTGTGAGGAGGATCGTCAGGATCAGGATCTGGCCCTTAATGAGCAGAAAGTGACTAAGCACCACCACTCCTTTGTGAGATAAGTATTGTTAGACTTGTTTTAAACACCTAGGTAAGCTGAGGCATAAGAGTTAATGAGCACTGTACAGATCTCATTCACACCAGTTTTATACCAGTGAAACTCCTAGTACTACAGTGGAATTACCACTGATATACAGTAGTGTGAGACGAGGATTTGATCTTAAATGTCTCAACTGAAGACCATACGATCAGTCACTGTCAAAGCAGTAAGAAGCCCTGCACATTTTAGCAGAGATTTTCAAAGCACCATTTAGACACCCTATAACATATAAACAACAATAACAAAACATTAAAAGCCAAGTAAGATTCTTTCCTGAAAAACCCTTAAAACCAAGGAAATAACATGCTACAGAAACGTTCCATCACATACTTTGACACCCAGAATCTGTCACCATTTAGACTGATGGACTCTGGACCTCCACAAGGAACATCCTTGACCAGCCCAAATATAATGAAACATATAACATACCGCCAGTTCTTCCACCTTGCACTGTAACACAAAGTCTTAATACCATCCTCTGATATAGTGACATGTAGTTGCTGTAGATACATATGCACTAGCTAAGTTTGTGATCTGTTATGTGTTTTGGTTGCAAATGTCATATCATATCAAACCTAATCCAGTCTTAGGTCTGTCTCAGAACCTACCTACAGTCCCTTGCCCTCTTCAATTTCAAATGTATCTTTGCTTGGAATGGTTGTTTTGAAATATCTTAACATGGAATAGTTTATTAAACTTGAAGTAATTAACAGAACTAGCAGAAGAATAGGTACTATTTGTTTTTCTCTGAGTACTGATATTAATGCAAATTCATAATATTCATTAGCAGTTCTCTATTTCTACCCCTAGGTGCCGTTATTTATTTCTGTATTGGTTTCAGTGTGCAATCTAGTCAACTTTTTGACAGAATTAGATTTAATAGTACCATGGGAAGTTTTCATATTCCATTTGTACATTTATTGTTTCAGAAGCTATAATTTTGTTGATTTTTTAATTAATGCATTCTCCTTGAAGGGATACAGGAATATATCTTACCCGCACCCATTGTGGTTGCATTTTGAAGTAGCTCTTTGTTTCAGGAATTCCTACTTCCTAGAGGGCTAATCAAATAATGATATATGACAAGAAATAAAAATGAATTGTTTTGCCCATTGCAGTAGAACTAATAGCCTAGTATTCAATCTAAAGTATAATATAATCAATACAATCTTCAGAGTAAAGCAATGTAATATGCAGTCTCTTTTATCAATACAAAAATGTCCTACATAATCAAGAAAAGTATCTTGTCACACACAAAAGCCTATTCTGCTTTGTTGATAAAATGTTAATTTGTTTGTCTATATACTGGCACATCCATCTCAGTCATCTAGCTCAATTTATACTCACCTTATTTTTTTAAGTTTTCATAAATAGGTCCAGTTTTCAGAATAAAAATAGAATAGCCATAGAAAGCATCAACCAATCAGTTCAGATATTCAGGTCAGTACTACTCAGTTCAGATATTACAATTAGGGGTTCCAGTCCAGCAAAGCACTTTAGCATGTGCTTAGTTTTGAGCATGTGACTAGTCTCATTTATTTTTCTTTCAGTTTGGGATTACCGCACAGTTCCAGAATGTGCCAACTCAACCAGCGTCTATATTTTCTGAAGACTCTGTGATCGGGTGTAAACCCAACACTGGTATTGAGAGGGTTAATGGGAGCCTGAGAATGCAATTAACCCACCTTGCTGGTGCCTAGAGAGGTGTTAAGTAGGTCAGTTGGGAAGGAGTGAGGTTTCCCTGAAAGGACTGAGAAAACTCAGCTAGGGGGAGAAAGCTAGCTAGCTTTCTCTCTGAGAATGGTCTGATAGAGGTCAGGCAAGAGGAGAACTGGGAAAAGTCACAGGAGGGGAGTTAGCTCCTGTGGTGGGTCTCAAAACAGGAGCAAAACTCCAGGGAGGCATCCCTTGTACTTGGTGCTCAGCTGAGCAGAGTATCATGGAAGATTGGCGAAGGACTCAAGTTCAAGATTGGGAAAGATTGAAGTTTGTACTTTGGGGATAGGATTTGTTAGAGAACTTTTGGCAGGTGGGAGGAATCTGGAGAGCCACAGCTTTGAAAGAAGGGAGAAGCCTGAGATCTTGAGGAGCCTGAGAGGAATGAGGGTACACGGAGAGCACGAAAAGTGGCTGCTGGGAAAGGCCTACAGACAGGCTGAGGCAGGAAGAAGTCCAGGGAGGAGGTCGAGGACCTGAATAGACAGAGTCTATTCTTATTACAGGGTCCCTAGGCTGGAACCCAAAGAAGTGGGAGGGGTTCCCTTATTGCCCATTTGAAAAAGTGGTATGAAGACCCCAGAGACCAGGAATGGAAGGATGATAGAGTTGGGACTTGGGCCAAAGACCATGCTTGAAATTGCAGAACTATTGTCTGTTGGACTTTCAGTTATTTCAGAAAGGGTGAGACATTAAGGTGGCCTGGCTGGAGGGGTGAGTCATGAGAAGGAGCAGACCATGGACAGGACTGGTGTGGCTGTCAACAGGTGGTGCTAGATGACAAGACCCTGCTATGCCACATCCAGTGCCAGGGGGCAAACCAGCGGTGAGTGCACTCTTCTGCAAGCTTCTCATTTACCAAATCTGAGGACCTTTTTATATCAGATAGGTCTATTGCAAAGATCACAACTGTTAGGAATGGAAAAGACCTATTAGACCATCAATTCAACTCTTCTGTTATGTCAAAGTATAGTCTCCAGTGGGTATTTCAGAGAGTAAATTGATGCAGTATTTGGTCTTAGCCAATCTTTCCCAAATGGTTTATTTCCCACCAATTTCATTGTGGGTCCTTGCAGCAGTTCTCTTTAAAGTCAGGTGGCCTGACTGTTCTTTTCATATTGCATGTTCCGTGGGGGCTCTCTGTAGTCAAAGTTATGCAATGGGGTGCCTATGGCATTCCAGGTTTAAAAGACAGCAGCCAGAGGAGCAGAAGGGGGAGGGATAGCTCAGTGGTTTGTGCATTGGCCCCCCTAAACCCAGGGTTGTGAGTTCAATCCTTGAGGGGGCCATTTAGGGGCCTGGGGCAAAAATTGGGGCTTGGTCCTGCTTTGAGCAGGGGGTTGGACTAGATGACCTCCTAAGGTCCCTTCCAACCCTGATATTCTATGATAAAGATAGATCTTCTCAGGTTGTATATTACACTTCATGGGGGATTTAGATTGTGTATATCTCAGGCCAGAACTTTCTTTTCTTCTTTATTTGTACAGTGCCTAACACATTGTGGGTGTTACAGGAAATAAATAACAAATAATAATATGAGCAAAGGCAGGGGAACTGTGATGTAGCCCTGATCTTAGGTCAGGACTAGGGAATAGGAAGGAGTTGATGAGTCATCAAGTACTAACCAGGGAAATCAGCCAGAATTAGTTGCATTGAGGGCAGCAGATGGAGGAGAAGCAGGTCCAAGGATCAGGTTAGGGGGGAGAGAGGGATGGAGAAGGATTGTAGAAGGCTAAGATACATTCAGACAAGATTTGGTATCTTAAGCAAACCATATCTCCAAAAGTTGGGAGGGCTGCCCATCACTAAAGCTTCCCTCTGTTGCACTTGTTATAGGCATCAAGGCTGTCACACAAATTATTTTCCAGTAAAGACTATGCGGGTATGTGGCTATGTTCAAATGGTTGTTGGTACTACAGCCAGAGTGAAATCAGTATTCTTTATAGCCTTCTTCTTAGGGTTCAAAGTTTCTGCAACAATGAAGAATGCTATTGAAAAAGAATTAAATTTAATAATCAGGCTATTAACCAAGGATATTTGCTGCGCATTATACAGAGACAAATTTAAAAGACTACAATAGTTGCCAGAAAACATCTGTTAAACAATGTCAAATAGATGATAAAGAAAATTGAGATCCCTTTGCAGTTGAGTTTAATCCAGCTGTACCCAGCAATAAAAGAGCTATCAAAGATAACTATCCATTTGTTGTTAATTCAGAAATGCTATAGTTAGGAATCATTAACTTCCTGCCAAATTTTTGCTCCATTGAAGTTGATGGTAAGAATCAAATGTGTCATTTTTGGCTCCTTTGTGTGGAGACCTGCATGATTACTTGTTACTCCATCCTAATTAGCCTAAGCATTTGGTGGGGAAAGTATAGTGCCAGTGAAAATTTCCAAATATAAAGTACATTTTCATCCAGCTCCAAGAGAAGGAAAAAAGGTACCTTTTGTTGTTGATACTGTTTTCTGAAATGTTAACCAGTTCAAGTGGTCATTTCTACAATCTTCGACCTTAAACTTACATGAATGATCAAGAAGTTCTGCCCATTTTTCTAGCACTTCCTTTAAGGTCTGATCCAGTGCCCGCTGAAGTCAATGGGAGATTACCCACTGATTTTAATGGGGTTTGGATCAGGCCCATAATATCTATGAAACAACAACTACAATGATAATACTAATAGTAATAAAACATATATATTTGGGATCTTTGGCGCTGCCAATGAGGATTGAGGTCCTATTGTGTTGGGCACGCTACAAACACAATTCAAGAGACAGTTTCTGTTCTTTCCATCCATTCCATATTGTACTGATCCCTGTGGGATGAGTACATATTGTTACCTTTTGTGGGGATTAAAGCACAAGTCTTTGGGGGTCTAAAGAAGTGTTCTGACATCTTCCATGTTATTGTCCTAGACCTCACAAATGTGACTCTTCTCATGGGCTGTAGTCCCTGGCATATGGTCCACTGAGGCTTTTCACAGAAGACTATACACCAATAAATGTTTGGTTTGCATTCAAACTAACCTTCATACACACTTCTGTTAGAGCAGGAGTTTCATATTATTGAACTTATGAAGCCGGACTAAATGTTCTGTATCTCACCCGCTATAATAAACACTGAATATAAAGTAATTTTTGTACAGCTCAGGAATTCTTTGGAGGAATTTGTTCCAGTGCATAAAACATTCTTTAACTGTTGCAGCACTATGTCCAGATTAGATTAAATTAAGGGCCACATTCTGATGCCTTGGCTCATGTTAAATAGCCTCTTATTTCACAAATACTACTGTTGAAGTTAATGGGTCTATTTGTAAGATAAGATGCCCTTTAGTATGATTAAGGGTATCACAATCAGGCCTGAGGTTTCTCAATATGCCATTTTTGAAGATGTTTTTTCTTGCTCTGTGTGCTGTTAGAAGTCATTTCTTCTGGGATGTCTAGTTCTTTTTCTAGAATTGGGATCAACATGTTAATTTAGAACATTTATACAACTCACTCCCTTGTGCAGTTTAGAAAAGGAGGCAGGGTCTGGAATCATGGTTCATGCTTCTTGCACTACAATTCACATACTGTATTTTGATTTAAATTGTTCCTGCTCTTGCCTTCACTCAGATCTTTTCAGCTCTGGACTCACTAGTGGCCGGGAGGAGTAAATTTTGA
Organism: Macrochelys suwanniensis; assembly: GCA_033296515.1. NCBI lineage: Eukaryota > Metazoa > Chordata > Testudines > Chelydridae > Macrochelys > Macrochelys suwanniensis. Next base: position 50,557,800 of record CM065781.1, read on the forward strand.
TAAACAACTCTTGCAGTCCTGGTTTTGATTTTGATTGAATAAGATTACCTGTATTGCGTTGTCCATGGGCTTTGTTTCCTTGTGTTCAGAGTGAGTTTTCTTTGTTATACATGATATAGATTATTGTGATATTTCCAGAAGCACACTCTAGAAAGGAAAAAAAAATTAAGAGGTAAGAATGAAATAATTGCATATCCCAAATACAGGAAAATCCTTGCTTTATGAGTAAAGAAAATTAACATACAGAAAATAAGAAAACACAACCCAAATTCTTCACCAAAAAAATGATTATATGAGAAAACTGAACTGAACTGCACTTCTATATCACACACAAGAAAACCAGCTTAATGGAATTAATTTCCCTAATACAAATTGCCTTACAGACGGTAAACAAATCACAGCAGAAACAGCAGCAGCTGTGGCTAAAAATTACCATTGAACACCAAACCATTACTGAAAATAGTAATTAAGAGCGGAAGTCCATTCGCAGAGCTGACAAAGCACCTTACAATGCTAATATTGCCATCAAATACAACGAAGAGTCAGTTGCCATACAGGATTACCATGACGGCAAAGTTTTGAATGCATTGCAATTATTTCTTGAATTCAACAGACACATCATAGTATTTACAGCCAGAGTACTGAAATAAAATGCTGTCCTATAAACAGAATTTCAGAGCAAGGATCATGCAGTTGGGCCCTGATTCACTACTGTACTTAAGCACACACATAATTTTAAACGCAAAAGTAATTTCATTGGTTTAAGGGAGAATTGATTACTCACATGCTTAAAGTTCAGCATGTGCTTAAGTATGACCTTCAATTGCCCCTCATTGAAGTACACCATTAAAGTTCACAGAGCTGGAATACTTTAGGGCTGACAAAATTATATATATATATTTTTAATATGTAGCTTAATGCAGGGATTTTCATATTTTTCATGTTGTGGGACACGTATTAATAGAGTTCACCTCATTGGCCTCTCCTCTCATTCATGGGTGCACAAAACAACTCCCTACTCACTGAGCAACACTAGTGGCTAGGAGCCCAGATCCTTAAAGATCCTCCCAGGGGAGTTAGGCACCTTGATACCTTTGTGGATTTGAGCCCAGGTTTGCTGCAGTCTAGGGATTCCTTTCAAAATAAATGCAGGGATTGGCTCAATTCCCAACCTACAATTTTAACCACTTCCGAGTGTTAGGAACTTTCAACCCCCTGGTTACCATTACAGGCATTTCTTCCCCACTTGCAAGCACTCAAGAATCCTGGGGAATATGAAACCACAAATACCTTTTATATGAGAAGACCATAACCATATAAAAGCTCTGGCAGACTTACTTAATTACATACATTGTAATTTTGCCTCAGTGTTTTGCCGTGCAGTGTATTATGTTGTTATGTGTAGAGTTTGTGTTCTGTTTTTGAAAATTAATACGATGCATGAAAACAAACTTCTGAAAGGGTAGAGAAAATATGAGAGGGTTAGGCTGGGGAAGGTGGGTCACCTTGGGCTGAGTGAACTCTGCGTACTCTAGCAAATGCAAAGCCAACAAGGGGGACTGCAAGGGCTCTGCCCAGTAGTCTTTCTTTGTGCTGGGTTTCCCACTCAGAGACTCTGATCCCTGAATACACCTTGTTCTGTGGTGCTGGACCTGGCAGTGACAAAACTGACTTTGAAGAACGGCTTCAGGTGGAGCTGATTTTGCAGAACCAAACTGGGCAATAACTGAGGCAGTGATGCTGACTTAATAGGATGGGCCCAGACCAGGTGGCACAGTATTACAGCAGACATGCTGATTGAGCTATCTCCTGACACCCACTAGACCTCCACTGAGTCTAACTGGATTCATAAGTGAGAGTGTAGGTAAGTGGGCATTGTTCTTTGAATAAGAGTTCTAAGCCAAGTAACTAATAACTGGGACCATGAGGCTAGCCTTGCCCCTCAGACACTGCTTGGGTTGTGCTAGTTTCATTTTTTTGCACCCCTTTCAGAAATTCACATATATGCACCATATAATATAATTTCCAGAAACAGAACATGAACTCTGAACCACACAAAACACTGTGGCAAAATTATAATGTATATAAATTAAGCCTGCCTGAGCTACTGCTTATTCCTTTCTCAGACTGGGGAAATACTTCTTTTTGCTTGAGGTAGCCTTGCAGTTTATGTAAATTTCATTCTCTGTTTTTGTTAAGTCTGTACGGTTGATATGCGTACGGACAAGAAGCACTTGGGGCAGCTATTGTAATACTATAGTGTTCCGATTTTAGGATAGATGAAGATAGTCAAAGGGAGATACATGGTGACTAGATAGCAGTATTATGTGGTAATAAACTAGGAAAATAAAGGAGGTAGAACTTCCTGTAACAGAGAGTGGAGTAAATCCATAATCTAGTTAGATTTTTAGAATCATAGAACCATAGGGCTAGAAGGGACCACAAGGATCATCTAGTCTAATCCTCTGCCAAGATGCAGGATTTGTTTTTTTCCCCGTGTCTATTTATCTAGGAAATAATATGGCCCTCATTGCCGTAGTCATGTGGCTTATAAGTGAATATTAAAGCCATATACCTCAAATCTGTTTGCAAGACTGTCCTCATCATCTCATAAAATTCTTTAAGTCTATGCACATTTTCATTATGCTATTATTTTGGCCAATTCATTTCCATCCTGAAATGTGCTCAGAGTACACATACAAACATGGCTCTCCTCGCTTCTTGGTTGGAGAGGATTCCTCTAACAATTCTTCCAGGAGTGGAAAGAGAGAAAGTTTTCCCTCTCCCTCCTATTGTGACTATTGGATGAAAAGGGTTTCCAATCTCTCTCACTCACTGATTTGGGAAAAAGCTTCTCTTTCTATGCCATTTCTTAATAAGGGTCATCTCCTCTCTCTAACTCCTTGCTCCCCCGGGAGGGTTTTGGCTTCTCTCTCATTGCTAATGGGCAGTAGCGGGTAGCAGCTCTCTTGTGTCCAGTTTGGTCTGTGTGGTTCCTGCTTCTCTGTCCCCACAAGGGAGCCTGGAAGCTCATAGACTCATAGACTTTAAGGTCAGAAGGGACCATTATGATCATCTAGTCTGACCTCCTGCACAATGCAGGCCACAGAATCTCACCCACCCACTCCTGGAATAATCCTCTCACCTGTGTCTTAGCTATTGAAGTCCTCAAATCATTGTTTAAAGACTTCAAGATGCAGAGAATCCTCCAGCAAGTGACCAATGCCCCATGCTGCAGAGGAAGGCGAAAAACCTCCAGGGCCTCTGCCAATCTACCCTGGAGGAAAATTCCTTCCCGACCCCAAATATGGCGATCAGCTGAACCCTGAGCCTGTGGGCAAGCTCTCACACCCAGTTCATTTAACCAGTGTTCCCAACTCTCAATGACAGACCAGTGTGTACTGCTTTGATGTGCTGCTGCCTTGATCCTCCTATGTCAAGACAGAATTTTGATCAGCACTTTCCTTGAAGCGTATTCCATTTCCAATAAGGGAAAATTCATGTCTTTTTCATACTGCTTGTATGCATAGGGGTTTACAGGGATCCACTGAGTCTGCTATCTACATAATATGCACCAAAGGGTGGCATGTGAGGTCTCTGGCAACAGCCAGTTATGCACTGCTCATTCTAATCACTGTGTATGTATGGATGATATTTAAGGAGTTATGTATCTATCCTGAAAACTATGTTCTGAAGTTATGTAAGTTAAAACAAATCACCAGAAGGTAATAAACAGGTTATGTTCAGGCAGGTGATGGGAGACACTTAGCACTCGCTGGTGAGTCATTGTGCATTGTGTGTCTTACAATATAAGTCTATTTGCATACAGAGCCACCAGCTAATCAAGATTTATAGGAAGGAACACATTGCAGGAGGGTATCTAGAATGAGTGTGGTAGATCAGCAAAATGCAAGGAGACACGTTATCCTTCATGTAGGAGACAAGCTGTCAGCGTGCTTATCTTATGAATGGCAGGGCACCGCCGGCCTGGCTATTAAATGTTGGGAGGAAGGTTTGGGTAAGCTAAACTTCACCAGACAGGAAAGTGTCATGGTAGTTAAGTCTAGGCCCTAGAAAGCCTGGTATGATTTTATTTTACATGTAACTATTTGTTTCCGGTATTTTTACTTGCTACTTATCAAATCTCTATTGTCTGTTAATTAAACGTATACTTGTGTGAGCTAAGAAGAGCAGTGATCCTGTGAAGAAACTAGTAAACGGAGGCATGCTGTTCCTCTGGGATCAGTGGAGTTGAGAATTCTGTGTGCACCCAGTGGATCAGGACTGGACCCTTCAAGAGTACACTGGGAGGGCTCTCGGGTTGTTGTGAGCCTGTGACTAACCTGAAGAGGGACAAAGGGGTCTCACAAAACTGGGTGACTTGGCAACAAAATGGCAGATGAAATTCAATGTTAAATGCAAAGTAATGCACATGGCAAAATATAATCCCAACTATTGATACAAAAAGATGGTGCCTAAATTAGCTATTACTCATCAAGAAAGAAATCTTGGAGTCATTTGCAGTACTCTGGAAGCACTATGTTTCCAGAGTACTGCAAATTCATAAGAATCCTTCTCACTGTGCCTGTCTCATCCTGAACTCATTCTTCAGCTTCAGAAGATTTACAAGTTATCTCCAGTCATCAATGGGACAGACGCAACTGAATAATGTAAGTATCTTTAACATGCATCAAGACAATACCAGTGAACTAGATGTAAATAAGATTGCTGACAGTTTCATCCAGAAAGTTACAATGAGACATAATGTCTTTAAACTCGGACGCTAGTGAAGACAGCTTGTAGGTGATTGCAATGATTTTAATAAACTGAAATTCATGATAATGTAATTATGTAGTTCATAACAATTTAATCATTATTCAAATAGTAAAGATACCAATGATAGACATGTTAAATAACTAGAATATGAAAGAAGTGTGTAAATATGCAGAAAATAGCCTCCCCCCAAAACTGGCAGAGTGCCCTCTCCCCACCCAAACACACACCCTTTTTCAAAAGCAAAAACAAAAGTCAGCGCCTATGAGGCAGCACTTAGTTTCCTGTGGCTGATGGAGTCAGGGCACAGACAACGCTTTAAAGGCAGGTGGTAGCGAGCTGCCTTGCAATCCTAGAAAGCATCACAAGCCCCCAAACATCTGTGACCTGCAATACAAGAGTTTTGACATGACTATGTAAAATATTGTGGTCTTATTTCCACCATCCTTATTCGCAGTGAGCACTTTAGTGTGAAGTAGTCCCACTGGGCTACTCCCAATGTGAGTTACTACTTAGCCTGTGAAAGCTTGGCAGGAAGAGGCCCTGTATGATTTTCTTGAAGTGGCAGTGACTAGAAATAAAGCCCATGCTCCTGCAAACTGGATCAAAAAAGAAAGAAATATCTGGAAACCACAATCAAGACAACCCCCCACATCCCTCACTACAATGATTCTGCTCTACAATATTGCAAACAGAACAATGTACATTATTATTTTGATAAATTCACTAACATATATGATACTATGATATTAGCAATTATAATGTACATATTTTTATTTTTAAAATGAAGTTATCCTGTCTTCCTGTTTATACAAAGCTTCCAGATAGGTTGGATTACATTTTCCAGCCATATCTTCAGATAACTAACTGAAGGCTCAGTTGTGACACCCTAATCATGGTGAGTAGCTCCTTACAATGCAAGTACTTGTGAGCTGCTGCTCAAGGATAGTAAATGTGCCAGAATTGGACACAGTCATAGAAAGCATGATTAGTTTGCAACAAATATTATTCATCACAATTTTTTTGACCAGCTCTGCTACTATAAAACAGCAATCAGCAGGGCCTCTCTACCCTTTGTCATGACAAACCATTGAGATTTTTTCTTTCTATATTACAGCTAGTTTAAATTTTTTAAAAATATTGTAAATGTAGTGCTATGAGGCAGAGTCTCCTCAGAAATGCTTTATCATCTCTTGGATTTCATTTATTCTGCTCTCACCAACTTTTTGTTGGCTTTTCATGTTCTGATGCCAAAGGTTATATAGTGACCTAGAAAGAGCCTGCATCATATGCTTAACAAAGCAATAATCCCATGAGCTATAGCAGTACCAATTGTTCATTTATGTTTGCGGAAGTAAAGGGCATAAAAATATAAACATCTGAAATGTCTGAAGGAAGCATTCATACCATACTTGGTTAGATTTCCAATGCCCTGATCTTCGAAGAGACAAAAAAGATTTTAATATAAATAAACTTAGTGAGACTTTGGGGGTGTAATGAGCAAATATAATGGGGTATACCTATAAGACAAAAAAAAAACAGGTTTTATAAAGCAGCAGTAAGTCAGATTCTGCCCCCTTTGAAGTTAGCATGAGTTTAGTCACTTCCTCAGCGGGAGTTATATCAAGCCCAATGGGCCCTAATTCGACCTATTTTTATTTTTTTATGTATGTTTGCAAATTCTCTTCTTGGCTACTATTTACTTAAGTGGGAATCTCACATGTGAATGTGGGGGAAGTGGGATACCGGGAAGAAACACCAGGAAGAGGGTGCAACAGGGGAGGCCTCCTGATTCATACTGAGAAAGTAGGGCAATCGGCTAGTTATCTTAGCTGCCTCTACATGAACGCAAGAAGCCTGGGAAACAAGCAGGAAGAATTGGAAGTCCTCGCACAGTCAAGGAACTATGATGTTATTGAAATAACAGAGACTTGGTGGGGTAACTCACATGACTGGAGCACTGTCATGGATGGGTATAAATTGTTCAGGAAGGACAGATGGGGGAGAAAAGGTGGAGGAGTTGCACTGTATGTAAGAGAGCAGTATGATTGCTCAGAGTTCCAGTATGAAACTGGATAAAGGCCTGTTGAGAGTCTCTGGGTTAAGTTTAGAGGTGAGAGTAACAACAGTGATGTCATGGTGGGCATCTGCTATACACCACCAAACCAGGAGGATGAGGTAGATGAGGCTTTCTTTGGACAACTAACAGAAGTTTCCAGATCACAGGCCCTGGTTCTCATGGGGGACTTCAATCACCCTGACATCTGCTGGGAGAGCAATACAGTAGTGCACAGACAATCCAAGATGTTTTTGCAGAGTATTGGGGCTAACAGCCCAGTGTGGTGGCGCGCGCCTGTAATCCCAGCTGCTTGGGAGGCTGCAGTTGGCGGATCTCTCAGGAGTTCTAGGCTGCTGTGCGCTATGTCAATCGGGTGTCCGGTGCTACTGACATCTTGGCCAGCAGGTAGTTGGAAGACTGGCTAGAACAACGCATCTGATGTGTTGTGATTGGCACTCTCTCTGTGAGGGCTGATGGACCGATCAGTGATTGGGTATAACATCCCGATACAAGTGCTGAAGGAACCAACTAGGGGCCATGCTCCTCTTGACCTGCTGCTCATAAACAGGGAAGAAGTAGAAGTGGGTGGCAAGGCAACCTGGACAGCAGTGACCATGAGATGGTCAAGTTCAGGATCCTGACAAAAGGAAGAAAGGAGAGCAGCACAATACGGACCCTGGACTTCAAAAAAGCAGACTTTGACTCCCTCAGGGAACTGATGGGCAGTATTCTGTGGGAGGCTAATATGAGGTGGGAAGGAGTCCAGGAGAGCTGGCTGTATTTTAAAGAATCCTTATTAAGGGTGCAGGAACAAATCATCCCGATGTGCAGAAAGAATAGCAAATATGGCAGGCAACCAGCTTGGCTTAACAGAGAAATCTTTGTTGAGTTTAAATACAAAAAGGAAGAAGCTTACAAGAAGTGGAAACTTGGACAGATGACTAGGGAGGAGTATAAAAACATTGCTTGAGCATGCAGGGGTGTAATCAGGAACGTCAAAGCACAACTGAAGTTGCAGTTAGTAAGAGATGTGAAGGGTAATAAGAAGGGTTCCTACAGATATGTTAGCAACCAGAAGAAGGTCAGGGAAAGTGTGGGACCCTTACTGAATGGGAGAGGCAACTTAGTGACAGATAATGTGGAAAAAGCTGAAGTATTCAATGCTTTTTTTGCCTCGGTCTTCACAGACAAGGTCAGCTCCCAGACTGCTGCACTGAGCAGCACATTATGGGGAGGAGGTGAGCAGCCCTCAGTGGTGAAAGAACAGGTTAAGAACTATTTAGAAAAGCTGGATATGCACAAGTCCATGGGTCTGGATGCATTGCATCTGAGGGTGCTGAGGGAGTTGGCTGATGTGATTGCAGAGCCATTGGCCATTATCTTTGAAACCTCATGGCAATCGGGGGAGGTCCCAGACAATTGGAAAAAGGCAAATATAGTGCCCATCTTTTAAAAGAGGAAGAAGGAGAATCTGGAGAGCTACAGACTGTGTAGCTTCTATGATGTGATAACTGGCTCTATGGATCTGGGGAAAGTGCACATAATATATCTTGACTTTAGCAAAGCTTTTGATACGGTCTCCCACAGTATTCTTGACAGCAAGTTAAAGAAGTATGGACTGGATGAATGGACTCTAAGGTAGATAGAAAGTTGGCTAGATTGTTGGGCTCACGGGTAGTGATCAATGGCTCGATGTCTAGTTGGCAACCGGTATTAAGCGGAGGGCCTGGCCGGTTTTGTTCAACATCTTCATTAATGATCTGGATGATGGTGTAGGGATATTAAAAAAGATACTGACTGATTCCCCCAAGTGAAAATAACCCCCCATAACTTGTATAAAATCCAACAGCTTCACCAAGTAAAAAGATATCTTGGGTCTCCTGTTAAAACTTGTAAGTTTCTGTATGTTACTAAACATTGATTGCATCTGTCTTTTGAAAGATACTTTTACTATGTAAAACTTACAAACAAGTTAATTAACTCTGCTCTTTAAGTGACCACTATGTTAACACCCCTGCTGTGAGCCTTAATGTAAACAAACATAAGGTGTTAAGTGACTTCCACTTCATTGTAACAAGCAACGGCTCCTGGAAACAGACCCCCCCCACCCTCTGTGATTAAAGGGCCAGGAGTCTCAAATGAATTAGCACACACCCCGAAAGTGGTGGAGACAGTAAATTAAGATATAGAATGTATGTTGATGAATGCATGATATACATGAATGGCTAGGGAGGTGCCAGCCTAGACAGGGAGGATCCATCGGCCGAAGACAGGTTTTGGGTGGACTGATACAACCCCCGGAGGGTAAAAATGGGATCCACCCCACCACCTGAAAGGATGAGAAAAACAAACTTTGGAAAATGAGGAGCCACCAGGAATGCCACCAGGAACATGTCATCTGCTGATTGAGTTAGCAACAGCAAGATGAAACAGTTCCCATAAACTAACATAGGAAATAATTCCTATAAGTATGGCTTCTACACACTGAGGACTTTGAGTCTGGTTCTGCAACCACCCTCCAGGAGCATCAGATGAATCTGACAAGGACTCGGCTCCACCCTCATGCCCAGGTTACCTGGCCAGTAACTTGGCATGAGCAACTTCTAGGCTGGTAACTATGACATCTATGCAGAACCTGTGTGTGTGTGAATGAATGTGAAACTGAATGAAATGTTATAGCTATAACTGACTGCTTACTATGATTCTTTTTGTATTCACAATAAATGTGACATTTTGTCTTATCCCCTATAAAAAGATCCTGCTGGTTTTTATTTTATTGGTATAACAATGGGATGGATTGAACCCTCAGCAAGTTCACAGATGACACTAAGCTATGGGGAGAGGTAGGTATGCTGGAAGGTAGGGATAGGGTCCAAAGTGACCTAGACAAATTGGAGGGTTGAGCCAAAAGAAATCTGATGAGGTTCAACAAGGACAAGTGCAGAGTCCTGCACTTCAGATGGAAGAATCCCATGCACTGCTACAGACTAGGGACTGAGTGGCTAGGCAGCAATTCTGCAGAAAAAGACCTAGGGGTTACAGTGACAAGAAGCTGAATATGAGTCAATGGTGTGCCCTTGTTGCCAAGAACGCTAACGGCATATTGGGCTGGATTAGTAGCACAGATCAAAGGAAGTGATTATTCCCTTCTATTTGGCACTGGTGAGGCCACATCTGGAGTATTTCATCCAGTTTTGGGCCCCCCACTACAGAAAGGATGTGGACAAATTGGAGAGAGTCCATCAGAGGGCAACGAAAATGAGGTGAGGCTGAGGGAACTGGGCTTATTTAGTCTGCAGAAGAGAAGAGTGAAGGGGGATCTGATAGAGTCTTCAACTACCTGAACGGGGGTTCCAAAGAGAATGGAGCTCGGCTGCAGATGACAGATGGTGGCAGATGACAGAACAAGGAGCAATGGTCTCAAGTTGCAGTGGGGGAGGTCTACGTTGGATATTCGGAAATACTATTTCACTAGGAGGTTGGTGAAGCACTGGAATGAGTTACCTAGGGAGGTGGTGGAATCTCCATCCTTAGAGGTTTTTAAGGTCAGGCTTGACAGAGCCCTGGCTGGGATGATTTAGTTGGGGTTGGTCCTGCTTTGAGCAGGGGATTGGACTAGATGACCTCCTGAGGTCTCTTCCAACCCTAATCTTCTATGATTCTAAAACAAAATGTGTCCATTTAAGTGATTTTTATCACTATCCCATTAGTACTCATGAGCCACCCTACAATAACAAACCAATGTGGCCGTGTAATGGAAAAGAGAAGAAAATCTGATTGATCTTAGTTTCAACTATTAAAATAGCACAGGGGAAAAAGAGAGATGAGAAATTATTAAATATACCATTAGTGTCCTTTTATGTCTGCAAAAATTGCTTTCTCAATATAACCCCCATTGAGACAAAATAGTATTAAGGAATGATTAAAAAAATGCAAAATTTTGCTGTAATTCTCCATACTTTAATAAACATAGTTATAACATGCCAAGCAAATTAAACTTCTTAATCTTTTTTTTCCATTTTACCTAAAGACTGCACTGTGTTAGTTTGATGTTAATCATTCTAGAAATAAAATCACTGATCATCTTGGCATGCTGAAAAAAGTGTGTGGTTTTTATTTCTTGTGATCCTCTAGGTACAGAATCTGAAGAAGAGATTGGTGTTCAATTCTGGTCCACTGATCTGGAGTTACCAATTTGAGAGAGAAGTTAAACCAGTATTTTGGGGTCACGGGGGAATCAATCTTAATTCTTGTGCAACAGGAATGAGGCAGCTGTTTGCATCTTTGTTTTTAAATAATATGGATAAGGTCCCATTCTCCCCTAGATGGGAATCAATAACCTACTGACTGGAAACTTAGAATCATATGAATTCTTCTCTTGGGGCTAGAGGGATGAGCTTTGCCTCTGCTCTGTTTTCCAGCTCACCAGCTCTTGCTGACCACTGAAAAGCTCAGCTCCTCACAAGCCAAGTTGCCTGAGGCTTCCTCCCCACAGCTGCCTGTGGGAATTCCATAGCACAATTGCAGAAGAGATGCAGCTGAGAGCTTTCCTAGCGTGTCTTGAAGGGGGAGAATTCAGAGGAGCCAGATCTCTTTTCTGATCAACCCAGCCCAAGCGGAGGGACTTCTACAGGGCTGGTGGGAAGCAGAAGCATGCTACAGAAGCTGAATTCCCTGTTCTGTGGACTCAAGCGCCTTTCCACATGCAGATACAGAGGGCCTTTAGTTTTCTAAAGGAAAATAATATATTTATAAATGCTAGTATTACTTTCTGCTGACAGAGATGGAATGAGCAGAGAAGACATACAGACTACTAAAGGGATAGTAGTATGCATAAATCGATACTGCCTGCACCTCTATTAGCAAACTTCGGCTTCTCTAGCAAAACACAAAGAATCTGCTGGGCCAGGTCGCTTTGAAACCAGTTAAAGATCTAGCCTAGATGTCTGAAGAATAATGGAATATTGAATGTATAAACCGATAAATTCTACCAACATTTTTAATGTTTTGAATCAGAAATAAGGCTTCAAAAACTGCTGATACAACTGTGGAAAAAATTGCAGGGGAAGAAATTAGAAAAATGAACTGGAGGAGAAACTGTTTATTTTTCATCAAAGGAAGTGGGGAATGCAAATGAAAAGAAACCCTATTTCTGTTCTCAGTGCACCGCACTGAGTGTTCACAAGAAATAGTTCACAACTGCTAACTGAATATTAAAAAGCAATGTTTCAATTAAAATAGAGCTCTCCGCCACCTGCTGCAGCTGAAGAGTGGCGATGCCAGTTTGGTGTCCCAGTATAACAATTGTGTTGTGAAACAATTTCCCCTGGGCTTTACCTTGATTTGATAATTGGAATAAGAATAGTTAATGTTAAATGCTTCAACAATGTAGTTCTTCCTCTGATGGTGTCACTGTGCCTCAGTGGGTCACAGCTGAGAATGCCAAATTCAGGACAAATTGCTGAGAAATAGATTCACTTCAAAATGGTGGTTATTCTATCATTAGATTATACCAAGCTAGTAAGAAAAGTGAACTTCTTTCTCACCACACTGGTTAACAAGCAGCCAAAAATGCAATCTCCTTCGGCATACCAGCCCTTGGCTTACCACCCAGACACTAGACTATATGATGAGTGGCAATGAAAACCAATTTAATCAGATATAGGGTCCTTCCAATCCCAAGAGATCAGCCACTTAGCCCGGTCAATATGTAACTCATATCTTACCCAATAATCATGCTGATGCCTTTAGTAACTGAAAACTAAAAGTTTAATTATAAAAGAAAATAAGGGAGTTATTAATGGTTAATAGATCATACACATACAAGTGATTTTTCAGTATTCTTAGATCAGGATCATAGCAGTGATGGAATAAACTTCTAGCTTGCAAAAGTCTCTCTGGAAATTACCCAAACTGGTTGGAGGTCATCAGTCCTTGTTTAAAGCTTCCTTGTTAGAAATCCAGTCCAGAGAAATGAAGCAGGAAATGAAGACAAGATGGAGATGTTTCAGGGGGCTTTTATATCCTCTGCCATGTGCAAGGAATTTTACTGTCCTAAACAAAGCTCATAGCCTCTGTCTGTGGGAAGTTACAGGCCGAAGATGAAGTCCAGGGTTACATGAGCATATTACATGCTTTGATGACTCACGGGGCAGCCATTGCCCACATCCTTGAGGAGGCATCCACAGGAAGGCTTACTGGGCAGGATGGCCCAGTTGTTAGAGTGAAGTGTCCTTAATGGGCCATCAACACATAGCTGTCTGGCCTTGATATAAATCTCATCCTGCAGGTGTTACCCAGGAATACAACCCAGGAATAAGATACAAATCCATGGCCAATATTCATAACTTTAGCTACAAAGATGGTACCTGCATATAAACAGGATAATCATACTTAGCAAATCATAATTTTTCCATTGACATCTTATATGACATACTTTATACAAGATTTGTTGCAATTGTATAAAAGTGGTAATATCAATGATGTATATGGTCATATTCAATCATACAGCATCACAGACGGTTAGACAAGTAATTAGCTCTTTTGGAAACCTTATATTAATGACTTGTGTTCAAGGAGCCCATTTCGTTAATGTCACAAATACAACACCCTGTTTCAGATGCTCAGATACACAGGTAAGGGTGCAGAACCCAAAAACAGATACAAATCCGGGGTGTCAGGTTCATTTGATGGAGATGGTCAAATTCCATATGGGTTTGTCTGCACTACAGGTTATGTTGGTATAACGTATGTCGCTCAGGGGTGTGAATAAGCCACCTCCCACCCCGCCAACATAAGTTACACTGACCTAAGTGTCGGTGTGGAGGGTGCTATACTGGTGGGAGAGCTTCTCCGCTCCCTCTCAGAGGTGGTTTTATTATGCCAAGGGGAGAGCTCTCTCCCATCAGCATAGAGCATCTTCACCAGACATGCTACAAAGGCCCAACTGTGTCACTGTAATGCTTCAAGTGTAGCCTAGCTGAGGGCTTTGGACTGGGCTATAAATGTAGGTCTACATGCTCTCCTTCACCCAGAGTGGAACATTCACTGATATCAATGGAAGGTTTGAAGAAAGGTCAAGGGGTAATTAAGTGAGCAATGCTTCATGTGGTAACTAAGCTTTTAGTTATTATTTGTTCACTACCTTATTTTCACATTCAGCATTACTCATTGAATTCCTTACTCGTCTAATTGCTAAAATGATTATCAAGTAGGTAGTTAAGGTGGAAGTTGAAGTTTCACTATTGTGATTTTGAATTGTCACCCCAAGGAGATTAATAGGTGATGGGGGTTAACATCTCTGAATAGGTGGTTCAGGCTGTTTACAGATTAACGCAGAGGGCAATGTATCAGTTACACTCGTGTTACTGTTGGAAAGTTTTCTTCCCAGCCATTAGGGTTAGAACCCTTTTTATTTAAATGAAAGCTAATTCCGAATGTTATGCATCCACATCAGTACACTAAACATGCCTGATCCAATCCATGGGATATATGTTTGGCATCTCTTAGATAGACAGCAATAGTAGCATCCAGTGGCAAGATCCACGGAGACAACTTTTTTTTTTCATCATTTGAACTTTCAATATGCTGTGCTGAGGAAAATGAATTTTCTTTCAATAACTTGGTTTCCCGTGCTCTTGTGTGACACTGTGGTTGTCCTGTGCAAGGTTAAACAAAAGGTTATAAAAGTCATCACAATGGTCAATAAAATAATAGGAAAAGTTGTGGGAAATAATGGACTTGGATCAAAAGTGTACTTTAAACTATTCTGTGCTGTTCACTGAATCTGTTTGTCCGGCATGTGCCCATCCTCGGGGCAAGTAACTTGGGATTATTATTATTTTTTATGTAATACTAAATACTCTGAGAAACTGTCTGTGTGAAGTACTTGGTAACGTAGAAAAAACCTGAAGTGTTTTAAATACGTAGAGAAACGTTTAGAAGAAAGACAATAGGTCATGCTACATACAGTCCAGCAAGAGAAATGTACTTAAATACCGGGAATACTCTTGAATTAAAAGTTACTACAGGCAAGTCTCATCTTACGTGGGGGTTCCGTTCCGCGGTTAGCGTGTAAAGCGAAAAACCGCGTATAGTGAAACGCCATTGAGTTCAATGGCGGACGGAATTGCCTGCAGTACCGATGAAGTTTTAAAATGGTCGTTTTTCTTTTTTTTTCTGTTTTTGCCGACCGCGCAAAGCTGAATTCACGCATGTTAAATGCGCCTAAGATGCGACTCGCCTGTACTATTAAGTGTTCTTTGATAAACACCACACAGGACCTGACAGAGATCCTCTTCTTGCTTTCTTTACTATTTTCCAGATTTTTTGGTGGCTTCTTACAAAGTTACTATCCAGTAATTCTTAGCATCTACTATCTAGTAGCTTCAAAAACTACCTAAAAAAACTGGAAAACAGTTACCTTCTATAAATAGGGCAATTGGAAGGTTTTTTAACTGCTATTTCTTAACATTATATTATAATTATTACCTGATTGTAAAAGCCACTGCTCTTCTTTAAGGGTCCTTGCTGGAATCCTGTACTGTACCCACATAAATTCAGCAGCAATTCCACTGTCCTCTTTTTATTTAATTTTGTGTTCAGCTAAATGGAGTCAAGTAAGATTATTCAGCACAGAGCTAACCCGTAACTTGTCAACAAAATACCCTAATAAGCTTCTCCTCTAAATAACTTCTGATCACAAACCTAATTTTAAACAAGCAAACAAAAACACTTATTTAAAATGACAAATGATTTCAGCAATATCTTAATTATTATAATATAATCCACTTAGCAATATAGAACTAGTATTAAAAATATTGTGATCATGCCTCCATAATTGTACAGATGTTCATGAAAGACTTGAATCAACCAGAATGTTATACAGGACTCAAAGCTCTTTTTCTTAAAATCACACAAATAAGATACAATAAAAAGTCAAGCATGGTTTGATTGATGTGTCTTGTCAAGAACTGGTCTCCCCCAACATCATGATAGGTGAGAATAAGTGCAAAATTAAGTGCGTGAAATTGTCAATGATAGGTATTTTTCATTTACTCCTATTAAGATATAGCTAAGGATCCATATTCCAAATTGGACTTTAATACATTTTGTACATATGATGTAATGTTTTTATTGTATAAATGTTCTATATGTGTATGTATTTTAAAAACTATTCAGTACAAGTTTTTACTTAGAATGTATTGTGAAACTGGATTCAAACTATTTATTCAGTGAATATAACCCTTTTCTATTTACAAATTACCCACCAATAGATGTCATGAACTTGTTCATTATTTAAAATTATTTCAATCTATGGGTTAGTCACTGTGATGGGGTGCCTGCCCCACACCGGGCTCGAAGGCGTTAAACAGAGACCTAGGGAGGCTGTGCAGGAGGCAGCCAATCAGAGAAGGGCTGAAGGAAGCAGCCAAGCAGGGCCAAGCAGGCCCATATAAAAAGGGAGCTGCAGGGCAGAGAAGGGCAGTTCTCTCCTGGGAGCTCAAGGAGGAAGGACTGTGTCTCTGGAGGGCTGAGAGAACTGCCAGTACCCTGGACAGAACAGTGTGGCTAGCAGGAACTGGGGAATGAGAGACAGCTCCTGGCTGGCTTCTGGTGTTTGCAGGGTGAGGCCCTGAGGCGAGGGCAAAGAGGATGCTGGGGCCACAAGGAAGTGGCCAGACAATTTGCTGCAGTAGCCACTAAGGGAAGTGGCTGAACAGCAGACTGCAGGTTCCCCGGAACGGGGGAGCACAGTGTGTGGCACGGCCAGAGGGCTGCGTCTCTGTAGAGGATGCTGCAGTACTTGGAGAGATGTGGGTCCTAGAGCAGGAGTCATGGTGGCGAGACACCACCTGAAGAGGGCGCAGAGCTAATTCCCAAGAAGCCAGCAGGAGGTGCCACAATGGTAAGTGAACCCCGTTACAGTCACAAACTAATTGCTGCATCAAGAATTCTCTGTTTATTCTGTATGCATCTAATTCAAATGATGCTGGTTTTGTGCCCTTAATGACTGACTCTAAAAAATCAATTGAAAAGACTTAGCCATTGAAATGGTCAAATTACACAAGCATTGGGTCTGATTCTGATCTCATTTCTACAACAGTGTAGATCCCTTAGTTTATCACTCCTGATTTTCAGCAATGTAAGTAAGATCAGAATCTGACCCAGTTAGGGCTAATTTGTTCCACTTTCATAATGCACATGTGCTATATATGTACCATAGAGGAGGGGACCAATGCCAACGTTTGTTCTGGGAACCTTAATTCCAAATTTCCTGTCCTTTGTGCCTGACATGGTATGTTTGCATATAACAGGGCTAGTGTAAATCAGTGTAACTTCACTGACTTCAGTGGAGACGTGACAACTTATACCAACTGAGGATCTAGCTGATGTATATAATTCAGTGAATAACAGTTTCATACTGAGTGGCTACTTCACTAGTCAAGAGAATTTCCCCTACATCATTTTCCCTTTTCCAATGTATCTCTGTCCTTTGATATTTCTTAACATAACTTAACTAAAATCTGTGAGGCGCAAAAGTATGAATTGATGTCACTATGTGTAATATACAGGAAAGAGAACTAGATAATATGACGAGCAAGTAAACAAATATTTCACAGCAACTACTCTAGCTTTAAAGTTGGTCATAGGTGTAGACTGTGGGATGATTAAATATCTGGAAAGAAACATTTGTTTTCTCGTTTTGTTTTATTGATTTTTATAGTAATAACTGCAATGTATTATGAAAAGCTGCATTTGCTTCAAAGCAAAGAGGTCCAGCTATTTCCACTTGAAAGCTATGTAGCTATGTTCCCTGCTTACTCTTTTTGTTATCCTGGTGGGATCAAGTACACCAAAACTAGTATCCATTTTACACACTGTCTTCAATCCAGTTTATTTTACAAAATAATATGGGGGAAAGGTTTTTGTTTGTTTGTTTGTTTGTTTGTTTTAAACAGAAAGGAATCATCTTGATTTTCACAAGGAAATCAGTTGAAGAAACAATTCTGAAAGATCATGTATCCTTTAGTTTTTGATCTCTGAAAGGCATCTGAATGACAGGGAAAGTTCTTCTTTTCTTAGACGTACTACTCTCCAATCCAAGAACATCATTTTATTAAATCTAGACTGCAATTCAGTGATTAGGTGAGAGAGAGAGTTTCTGCAATTATGACTCTCCCAGAGGCTCTGAAGTTTCTCTCCTTCTGAAGCATCAGGAATGAGTTCCTGATAGAGGCAACATAATGCATCTGATTGGGCCATTGGTCCAGTCCAATATAATACTATCATTTCATTCCCCATTGAAGCCAAGGGTGTTTTACCTGTGCAAGTAAATGAATGTAACAGTGAACCATTGCCAGGAACTAAAATGAGTACCACTTATGATAAATGCTGGGGGACATGTTCATACAGGTGTACATAGGTACAGTCCACCAAAGTTGATGACTCACACTTGCTTGCCCCTGAGTCTGACCCTGTAAAAATTGGCTTTCACAGGAGACCTTTGTGGAGAGGGTGTGGTGTGGTGGAAAGTGGAAACTCCTCTCTATAATCCTTCCCACCACCCGCACCCCCACCCCTACCCCTACCCCTGGAATTAATATACCTGGTTGCCATTATCCTGGCTTCTTTGCTATTACAGTTGCAGCCCTTTTCCTAATTTTTGTTTTATGCCTTGTCTTTTTAGATTGTAAACTCTTTGGAATATACAAATGCAAGTGCAAACAAAAAGGATTGTACAATATGTGTTTGCATAGCACATAGCACAATGGCACCCTACTCCTGACTGGGCTGTTAGGTGCTACTGGAATAATAATTGGCAATAACAACAAAAGAGGGTGAGAGGGCAGGGAATCTCAGGTGCCAGTCTGACTAAAGGGGTGATTGCTGTGATTCTCCTTATTTTCTAATAACACTCTCGCATTTATATAGTACCTTTTATCCAAGGATCTCAAAACCATTGACTTACTAATAGAAAATTGTGATAAATTCATTGACTTCAATGAGACTTGTGTGGGCTGGTCCCTTTGTAGGATCAGGGCCTATATTACTGAGCATGTCCAGTGATTTTTTTTTTATGGAAGTCCTTTAGAGAAAGGAATTGTACCATGAAATAAATAATATGCTGGTATTAACTGCCACCTAATAGATGCTTGTTACTTGAGCCAGAACCACTGGTTTGTTCTTATCTCCCAACTCCTTACCCTTCTTGGGAACTGGAGAGATACTTTGGACTAGATCCACAAAGAGGACTTAGACACAGCATTGCAATGCCTAACTTTTAGGCACTCTGCCACCTAGTGGAATACAGAGACCTGAGTTAGGTGGCCAGGCTCTCTATATACTCCATGGGGAAAAGAGTTAGGCACCTAAGAATGGGATCCACAAAAGCCAGTATGTTGAGCTAGGACTTGCCAATGGGAAATACCAAGCTGAAGGGTGGGGCCTAAGTCCTGGTCTCAAAGTGTGTTAGGTGCTTAATGGGAGGTGACTCCCCACTACTTGAGATTCACAGCTGTGAACCCTCTCCTGGAGTTGTACACCTAAGCCAGGTCAGCCCTTTCTCACAAAAATGGTGACAGTGTTGTCACCCTCCCTTATAACCTTTAAGCCAGTGATTAGGGCACTCACTCAGAATATGGGAGACCTTAATGATGTGGATCAGAGACTTGAAACCAAGTCTCCTGCCACCCAGTGGCCTAATCACTGAGTTAAGAGGTTTTCTGGGGTGGGGCTTTCTCAGTCTCTCCTGTTGAAGTTGTTCTAATTTTGTAAAATACTTTGGCAAGAGAAAATGAGTAAAAGGGCACCCAGCTGGAAGGCAGGAGACAGCCCAAGTTCACAGCCCAGCCAGGTAGAATGGGGATTGCCCAGGATATGGGAGACCCATGTTCAAGTGCTTTAATCATTGGGCTAATGATAATGGTTACCACCATCGTAATTGTTTTGTGGAGGACTTGGTTCAGTAGGAGACCTCTGAACTCACCCAGTGGATTGGGCCCCACAGGCAATATGGGTGGGGGAATAGCTAGTTTGAGGATACCAGTGTGAGATAGGGGCTGGGTGTCAGGCCTGAGATGCTTGTGCATATACCCAGCAGAGAAATGTAGGTGCCTTGGGGACTTTACCAGAGGAGAGGTAGGCACCTACAAGTTTAGGTAGAAGCTGACCTGGGGTTTTCAGAATCTAAATTTTGGATTTAGACACCTAAAGTGTCAGTTAGCTCCAACACTGTGAATTGAATCTGTTCATTCATGGGTTAAATCAGTGGTGGGCAACCTTCAACCCGCCACTTCACACAGCTCCCATTGGCCAGGAACAGTGAACCACGGCCACTGGGAGCTGTGGGGGGCCGTATCTGCGGATGGTCAATGTCAACAAAATGTCTCGTGGGCCGCATCAGATTACCCTTATGGGCTGCATGCGGGATTTAGGCACAAAGGGATTTAGGCACCTATCAGCTGTGCTGTCTCACTGCATACTGATACTATAGGTGACTCTACTATGAGTGCAGCATGTGATTTAACTCTGAGGTGAAATCCTTCTCCAGTGCACAAAAAATGATATTTTAGGAATGTTTGGTAATCAAACTAACAGCCAGACAGGCTCCATGAATACTACTCTGACAGTCTGTACCCCTATGTTCACCCCTTTTATAGGACTATGATAAATCTTGTACAAACTATGCCTTGTGAGGTATTGTTTGAAAACTCATAATTTGATGATCATTATTATCCTGCTTAAATGTGTGGTAACACTTTATGTAAAGTTATAAGATTCTATTGTATGATATTACTAAAAACAGCCACAAAGTGTCTTAAAAAGAGCCACAAAAGGCAGAAATAAAAGGCTAGCCAACACCTCATCCAGGGGCCAACAAAATCAAATGGACTATCAACTTAAGTGGCAATTCTTTGGCAGGAAAAAGGATATGGGCAAAGATTTACATTTTGATAAAGAACCAGTTGGAGGTTCTTTCTCTCTCTTGAAACTCAGCTAGAGATAATTTTCAAAGACGAGGGAAGATATAAGAAGGGAGAACAAAGGCCCCAAATCTTTCCTCCATTTCTCTTTACCCATGGCATCTACAACCCCTGAGGAATAAAAGAAGCAACATTGGAAGGGGGGAGGGATCCTGACTGAAAGGATTCCGCCAGTAAGATTGCTAGAACATGTGGTGAGAGACCTTTGCTTTGAATTCACTTGGCTTGTTAAGTTAGGTATTAGTTGCATTTTACTTTTCTTTTCTTTATACCAATTCTGACTTTTATGCTTCATTACTTGTTGTCATGTAAAATCTATCTTTTGTAGTTAATAAACGTATTTTATTGTTTCATCTAAACCAGTGTGCTTGGATTGAAGTGTTTGGGGAAACTCTATTTGGGATAACAGGATTTATGCATACCATTTTCTATGGATAAAATGACAGACTTTATATGAGCTTGTATTGTCCAGGAGAGTGCTGGGCAGTGTAAGATGCACATTTCTGGGGGAAAGTCTGGGAATGGGATCTTGCTGGTGCTGCTCTGTAGTGTAATTCATGAGTGACTGGCTGTAGCACTCATACTACATAACGGGGAGTACCATACATGTTTGAGGCTGGGTCTGAGCAGACCAGGAGTGGAGGCTTACACAACGAAGCAGTATAAAAGGCACCCCAGGTTGGAGAATTGAGTTATTCATCAGCCCATATTGTTCCCTGAGTAATGTCACAATTACTAATGGGGTATACCATATTTTTCATCTATAGAAATAGTATACCATCTTTTTCTTCATAGTTTTAACCCACAAAAGCTTATTCCCAAATATATCTTAGTCTTTAAGGTGCCACCGGACTCCTCATTGTTTTTGTGGATACAGACTAACATGGCTACCCCTCTGATACTTCACAGAATCAGCCATTCGCTATTGGCCGTAATAGTGCATATTTTTTTCCATGTACTTCCCCTCAGGGTTGAATCTGTTTTGAATGATCGTTAAGAGCTATTAAAAGTGTTTGGAATATGTGAGAATAGAATAACCTAGGGAATAGAATTCAAGTTTTTATAGCTTGGGGTGAAGAATCACTGAAGGCAGTTATAAATTATGTATGAAATGAAAAATCCCTGTCCAGTGCACAGAAACAATACAGAGAATGCTCTACAATCATTTACATACTGTACAACAGCAATAATATTCAGTTCACTATTTATTATGAGACTATCACTTTCCAGCCTCCTTTGGGAAGTTTCCACAGGAAAGCACGGTAGGGAGGAAGCCAGGATGTGAGAGAGACCTTCCCTCCTGAAGGGAGAGGGATGGAAAAAATGTCAAGACCTAGTACTTAATTTGATTTCATTTTTAAATAACAATTTTCAAGGTGGTCGAATTCTATTGTACTTTCTAGATAATTAAGTAAAACAAAACATGTAGCACAGAAAATATATCCCTGAAAATATTGTAATATTTTCCTTTTAAAAATGTATTCCTATGTTCTCAAAATCATTTGGATTTTGTGCACATAGATATAGAAATCTATCTAGAAATCTTCATGCACATCTAACAAGTTATCATCCAACAGACTGTTGAAGGCCAGTGTCTTCAAGGGTTAAAACCATATCCTTTCCACCTTGTTCTAATCTTCCAGAAGTGCTGAGTGCCAGCATGGCATTGTTTTCCAAAAGTTACATGTTCTCCTTGGGTTTATCTTTGACCAGCCCATTAATAATGAACAAATCATGAATGAAGAATGGTAGTTATCTTTCTGTTAACACGTTATCTTGACCCACAGTCCTAGCGATAGTGTTGTCTGTTTCATTCTGAGCATTCCACATTCACCTGTCTCAAGGTCAAGAGGAAGATACAATAATGAGAAAGTAGAACAAACAATGGCTAATAGAAGTAACATTTTATAAAAAACTGTGATGGCAATTCCACAAAGACAGCAAAGGAATGCAGCTTTTTCACTGAGCACTACCTGACAGTTTCAATAATCAGGGGAAAGCCTTAATTGATGACACTTCATTAGCATAATGAGTTGAAGCTGGGAAAAGAGAGTCCCTTATTAATTAATCAAGGAAAGCACGAACTGTTTCAGTCTCCTACACTCTGCCATTTTCCATTAATCAAGAGAATGTGTACTAAACTCATTTGAATTCACCATGTGTTGCATATCAGTCTGTAGGATAGGTATTGGCAGTGTGGTTTGCTCAACTGAACACACTTATGTGGGTTCCAGGCATGTTAGCAGTTCATGTCTGTGAACCTAACTCCCATCACTCAGGACACAGCGATAATATTTCTTCAAAAATTCCAACCCTCAATGGTCTTTGGAAAAAAGACAAACAATTGGCTAATCTCCATCTAACAACCTGTTGCCTTACTGCAGGTGGTTTTACTCATCGGGTTGGCCAGACATTACAAAATGAGTTTTAGGAAGTATTGTGTTGCTTGCTGTCAGAAAAAGCTTTTTACAGAACAGCATACCATGTGTGTGACATATTTCCTTCTTTCTCCTAAAAGTCATTCATATTATTTTGGCTTTGTATATTAAGCATGAATTAAGAAGAACACCTATTTGTATTCAAGGTCTTAGGAAGGCTACCCCGGAATCAAGATGTACATTTTTATTTCTATTTGTAAATGTGAAAAGGGGTCAATTTGTGAATTTGCCAAGGTGCCAGTTAGATTTAAAAGCTGAAATATAACAAACAAGGTTTGCTAATACATAATAGAATCCAATAGGATAGCCCATTTTTATTGAGTCCAGGGACCATTAACTTACTAGTTTAATGCTGGGTTCTTTTCAGGGAAACTTTTAACTTGAACAGTATTTCTCAAATCAGGACACTTGCTTATTCTTAACCAACCAACAATCTATTAATTCACCCAGAACCACATTAACATATAATCAACAGTTCAGCACTTAAGTGTAGACACAACCAATTATGTGTATTGCACACAAAATAGAGTCTTGCAAGCAATTACCACAGACTAGAGTTGAGGCTCAGTAGTTATATCAAAGAACAATGCAAAGTATGAAGATTTCTAATTATATTTACTTATGATCAACAATTCTCTATTCTTCAATACCTAACATGTCCATCACACTTCCAAGGGTGCACTTATCTTTAAGGCACTTTGAAGAGCATGGTTACTTCTCTTTAACTAAATTTAACTAAATTGGCCCAAAAGGGACAAGTTCAGAACATTACAAGTAATTGCTTAAAATAATTATTTTCAATCTCTCTTAGACCAATTTGCTTGAATTTATAAAATAATTAAAATCTAAAATACAGTTACTTGAGGTCTTACTAGAGAGGGTAGACTCAGCAAAATATTCCGATTAAAGAACAGAAGGGGAAATACAGTTTTTGAAATGAAATCTCACTTCTTCTTATCCTCAACCCGGGGATGGGGGAAAGTCCTTTCCACATGGCTGGTCAGGGCATTGGTTGCACTTACGATTCTGCAGCTTCTTGTGTTGAATTCAGTCAACTCTCTTGAGCACATGGTGATTTCAGTTTATATTACCCAACTTTCAAGGTTCTTTCAGTTTCTTTGCTGCTTCCATTGGTATCCAGTAGATGGTGATGGTGAGTAACAACTTCTTTCACTCCGTTCCTTATCGGAGGATTTTTAAATTTGACTCATTTCAAAGATTGTATATCGTTATTAGCCCCTATTATCAATTGGGATCCCCTCTTTTAAGCAATTTCTCTTAATATCACAAAGGTATACCCTGGTTTATATCTTTTAACATTTTTCCTTCCTTGTGCCAGTCTATTCCTATTACTTCTAGAGTACAACGATTATGTACAATGAAAACCAACAAAATCCTTGTAACCTTCTAAACGTGGAGGGCATACTCCATACCTTCTTTTATTATACATAAGTACTTCCTTTAGTTAGGACTTACAATAGAACAAGAGACATTTTGCACATATAGAAGAATGTAGCTCCCTCTCACAAGACAAACAAATGTGCAGATTCTAATTTGGGGTATATTTGTTTTACTAGGAAACAATGTATAGTTTATAATTTGGGGTGAAAATATATGGCTTGGATTTCTTGGAGTAATAGTTCACCCTGTTTGACCTTCAGTCTTACAGCCACCTTTCTAGATTGTTTAACTTGCAGTTTATGCGTCCCACCTCTTTTATTAATCCTCTCAATGTGCAATGGGCTGCTTTGCATAGGAAAGCAAGGTGTCTCTTCCTTAGTAACTTGGAGTTCTTTTTAGCTAGGTGGGGAAGGAGAGAGAGGTTTTATCCATGTGCATATTATGAGAGAGTCATGCCTAGGTAATTAGCAATACTCTCATTTAGCCATTTAAGTTTCTGTTCTGGGGGAGCAGGGGGTAGAGGGAATGCCTGACCTTGTCTGATTTAAGGGTCTTTAGACAAAGGGTCTCACATGATATGAATCATTTTCTTATTGTCTTTATAGATGGCTCCTATTTTGGGATAAACAGAGATAGATTTTGTTAATTTTTTTTTTTTAGGGCCAGAAGGAATCTTAATGATTAATCATTCAAGGCATATCTGTTCCGTATATCCCTTACATATTTCACATCTCCTTGATAATGTTTGTAAATTCTGATAAGATAAATTGCTTCAGAAATATTTGGGTACCTTGGAAAATGGGAAGAACTTTCCAGATAAGGACAACTTATAGTTTTTTACCAAGTCCCTGTCTCTGGTGAGCTGGGGAGGACACTCCACTTCTCTCCTGTTCTTGCTTTAAAAATATGTATATGACAATAAATGACTCATTTGAATCAGCATGATAGTAATTTCTGCCAATCATTTAAATGAATGGAGTAAGTATGACACAAGCCCACAAAAGAAAGGTGTTTAGGCTGTGATGAGATCTGTGACTCTTGCTATTGTGCTTGGGTAGGACAATATCAGATAATGAACTCTGAGGACCAACTGATAAAGAAACACATTTCCTTTTCTTCAGAACGCTAACCTCTGTTAATTTGAATGGGATCGGCATAGTAGCAAGATATGTTCTGCACTTAACTAGGTTTATTTTGCAGTGGTAAGGTTATTACAGAGTTCATGCACTGTACTAGAAAGCATTATGGAAAACTGCAGTGCTGGACATTTTCAGAAGCTAATTTTCAGGTTTCAGTATCTAAGTGTTTTAATATGTAAACAACCAGAAATGATTCATATAGGTTAAGGACTTCTGACTGGTTGCAAAATTGTATTTTTCCCCTCCCTACCAAAAAACCATTTTAGGCCAAATTTTTCAGTCTGGCTCAGTCTCACTCTAGATTGTGTACCCATTTTTGTACATTTCCATCCTTAAAACATAGACACTCAACTGGCCAATTTGCATACATAAATGGTATTGACACATGCAAAACAGTGCACATCAATGATACTTTTTCATGTGCAATCATCCTTCACACAGAGCATGAAAAACTAGAGGCTGGAGCTATAAATTTAACCCTCTGAACTCTGGATATATTCTGACAACAACAAAAAAACTATGTAAAAATGCCTTCTTACTCAACAGAAGTATCTCCTGTGTATATTCAGGGTGATAATTACCTAATGCAGAGAACTAGTATCACATAAATCCTGTTTAAATGTATGTGGATTTAAAATAGAGTTTTTGTGACCACAGCTGGATTCATACCCTCATGTTTCTATTTGCTTACTTTAATGACAAAATACAGTAACCACTTATTCCTGCTAGCTCTACAGTGTCAGCGCAGCTAAGAAAAAAACAAAACTAGATTCCATCTTTCCTTGTGAATCATCAATAGAATTGTTTACTATGTACCAATCAGATATACACCTGTGCAACTGCACATGCTTCTTTGGGTTGCACAGGTGTAACTGCTTGGGACTAATTGTTCTATAGAATCTTTATTGCTAGATGGGCTGCATGGGGAGGGAAGATACTTGAAGTCTGCATGTCTAAATGGAATCCATTAAGGGACTTAGGCATAAGAATCACAGCACTGAACTTTTAGCCACCTAGCAAATCACAGGGAACACCGCAATGCACAAAGTGGAGATAGGCGCTTAGGCTCCTATACAACAAAAGGGGAGAGATAGGTACTTTAGAATGCTATCCACAAAAGCCAGCATGCTAGGCGGGTCCCTGCCTAAGCAAGCCAATGGGAGATGCTGATGTGCTAAGCCTCACCCCTTTCTCAGAGAAAGAGTCACTGAGCCAGAGAGAGGGAAAGACTCACACCCTGCACCCTAACTCCCTCCCAGAGCCCATCCCCCGCACCCCCTACTGCACCCCAACTCCCTCCCAGAGCCCTCCCGCACCCCAACTCCCTCCCAGGGCCTTAGGCAGGGGGATGGCGGGGTGATGACTTGGACCCATTCTGGGCACCACCAAAAAGTATATAAAACTGCCACCCTTGAGAGCAGGAGACCCTGCATCAAATCCTGCTGCTCCAGGCTTTCTTTATCCAGAGTGCAACACCTGAGACTGAGGGAGCCTCATGTCAGTAAAGCCCATAGCTCAGTAGTTAGAACACTGGGCCTCAGAAGTAGGAAACCCCTGTTCAAATCCTTCCTTCCCCTCTGCCAGGCACAGGGGAATTGGTCCTGGGTTTCCTACATTTCAGGTGTGTGCTAACCTCTGGGCTAGCTGTGGAAGGCAGGTGGAAAAAGGTGGAAGGCAGCACCACCTCTTCCTGGGGCCCACTTTGAATTGGACCTGATCCAGTACATGTGCTCAGGGGATGCCTACAGGATGGGGCCCCTTGGGCAAGTGAGACTTGTCTTGCCCTGGTTCATGAATTGGTCTGGGGATGAGGTGGAAGATAGGCATCCAAATGCTGAGAGTGAGGCTGCAGTGTGCATGCCAGAGGCAAAAACTTAGGCACTGAGTGAGTTTAGACACCTACAGGGTTTGGTGGACGTTTTGCGGATCTCAGTGGAGGATTTAAGTGCCTCAGTCTGGGATTTAGGCACCTAAATTCTTTTGTGGATCCCACCCCTCTCATCCTAGGCTCAGTTTGCAGGACTGGCAGTTAGGAGTGGCATCCTTTTACTTGTTAACTAAGCCCATTTGATGTGTAAATCATTGAAAGACTAAACAGGGAATAATCCCCTTGTGTTATTTTTACAAAGTCAGTTTTCAGAGCAGAACCACACTCTTAAGTTTAGAGCTTTGCAAACAATATATGTCTGGAAAAAAAGGCTCATTGTAGGCTAAATGAAGTATATATATAACCACACAATTTGAATTCACACTTTCCCATGTATATGGAAAAATACAGGGTTTTGCAGATGTAACTGGTGCACGTGTTTTTCTGGATGTGTCCCTTGCACCATAATTTATCAATCTGTCCACGTATATTTTTAATTCCTATAATAACTTGGTGAATTAAAGCAATTTTATAGAATAGATGTTTAGCATATGAATAAACCATTAGTATATCAATATTCAACCCATTATCATTTGAAACCTTGAAAACGGGTTTATACGGAAAAGCTTAGACTTCTTAGTTATAGAATCTAGATGTGTCATAATAAATAATTTGAAATGTACTAAAAATGGAACTGAAAGGAATGTAAGAATTTTTTCGGGGTTGGAAAATACTTACTTGAAACTCATTTTGTAAGGAACTATCATGATTACAAACCAAAATCTAGTGTTAGGGAGATTGTTAGTCAGGTTCTCCAGCCAATGTAAACTGACTTCAGTGGATCTATGACAATTTATACCAGATGAGGATTTGACTTTTCTTTCTTCCTTTTAAAGCAAGAATCTCAATTTACAATGTACAGTTCCTAGAATGTTATGGTGCATGGCTTGCTCTCTGTCCAGCTGTTTGGTGCACCCCTCCACCATAATAGAGCTCAGCTAGCCAATCTTTTGCCATTGTTACTGGGGAGAGCCTTGCACAAAAAATATACCTTGCGCTGTGCTAGGAATCGAGCCTTGTGCAGCTCCTGATATTTCATCCTGGGCTATCAGCATTAGCATGCCCATTGAAGGTGACTGTTGCAGATGATCTCTATGATAGGTGGGGTCATGCCACACCATAAAGTCTATTTGCACAAGATTCTTAGCAGCTGATAATAATCTGTGTAAATATGTTTATCAGTACAAGTAAGAACAAACAAAAGATACAGTAGGCACATCAGACGACTGCATTATAAACATACACATAACTGTCATCCTAGCCACAAACACATGTTTTACATGCTCCTGTGAAATAGTGCATACCAGCAGTTTGTTTGCAATGTGTGATGTTGCAGTGAAAGAGATTCATAAATCCAGATGTAACCTTACATTTTGTTTTTCCTCATGAGACCTTTTGTACATTTATTCTCCCATCTTTTTTCAATATATCTTCGGGGTCTTTTGACAATAGCATCTGTAGAACTGGCTTTCCCACTAAACAAAAAAGCAAAAGCAAAAACATTACATTTGTATTGTTAAAAAAGCAATATATAGTTAAAAAAACAGTGCATTGTGGAGGTCTGAAACTGTATGAGAAAGAAATACAATGAATGCATATTTTACCAATAGCTGCATGTTCCACAATAAAGTCTAATTTACAACACCTGGGATGCCACAATTAATGTAAAATATTAGACATGGGAGGGTTAGTGAACACTTTCCACATCTCAATAGATCAGAAACAAAGTTATTTGGAACAAAAGCTTTTAATAACTGTGATACATTCAGAAATATCATTATGTTCAGTGCTCTGGGATTTGAATCAAACAACATAAATGTGCAGTGCTTTCAGGTTTGAACATTAGGCAGTAGCATCATATCTGACTCCAATGGGATTTCTTTTAACATGATGAGCTGTTCTTTTATCTAGGTCCATCTCACAGGTTCCGTATGTATGTTTAGGCAATAGTCAAAAGTAACAGAATCTGGTACACAAGGATAAAGAAAAGCATTTGCTTGAATCATTTCATTTCTTTTAGCAAACAATGAATTTAAAAAGCTAAGAATTGACAAATGAAAGGCTTAAACCTCAAGATAAGTATGAATTTATTTTCAAACTCACCATTTCAACCTCTTCTAATAATAAAAATGATTATAATAAATTAGGCTGGAGCATTTTGTCTAGTGATACAAAATGAGCTTTCTGGAACATGCTATTTAAAATATGTCTTCCTGACAAATTGTCTAATTTTTTATGGTACAATTTTAGATTATTTATTTCTGTTTCAAAATGGGTTCACATCATACATTTTCTTCATATTTTATGAGTGATCAAATTGGTTTGAGTAGAGTTTTTAGAAAACAAAACTCTTTTAAATTATTAACTCTCTTCAGTATTGGTGCATAGCTGAGTTTGAATTTTAAAATAATATTTCAATTTATTGTTTAACTGTTTAGAACAGTCCTCAATTTACATTTTCTAACATTTCTCCATTGAGCACATACACATGAAAGGAATAATATACATGCTAAAAAAAGAAAAGATAGTATAATATGCTAATAAAGTAAGTAAAAACAATTCCTGCATAGCTTATTGGCTAACCAATCTGGTCTTGATTCAGCAAAGCATGAAAGTAAATACTTAACTTTAAGCACATGCTTAAATGCTTTGCTGTATTGAGACCTCTATTGCAAAAATAACTCAAGCATCTAAACTGGAATCACATTTTCAAGCTATCATTTGGTTCATGCGAGCTCATAAGTGGTTCTTGCATTTCACCCTTCATCATGAGATGCTGTGGGTTTATCTGACATAGATCTTTCTAGTTTTCTACTTTACAGAGTGTGCAGAGGTGCTACAGAACTTTTCAGATAGTTTTACTGTTTGTTGCAGTATGGAAGCTATTACTAAAATGAACAAAGCACAAATTTTCCATGATACATTACTGCAAATGAAATTAAAACATTCTTAGTAGATGATGGGTGGAATTTTTAAAGTGCCTAGAAAATCCCACTTTTATATGGAAAGAACAGTGTGTGCCTCGTTGTAGCAGGCTACCTCTCATATGAATACAAGATGGCAGCTACCTCCAGTAGACCCCCTAAAAATGTCAGGTTGCAATACACAGAAAATAAAACTATGACAATTACATAGCAATACATACAGCATGCTTTTCATGTTTACCTCTTACACATTGTCCACAATACAGGTTTTGCCAAGTCTAAAATTATGTGAACTCTGATGACATGATACAGGACAGAGAAGGCAGATGACGTTACTCTGCATAGATACCTGTATCTCCTTCCATGCCTGCCATATCAAGTGGATTTGGTAACCATGACAAGGTCTGTTTAACATATGGGTCTATAAAAGAGAGTGGTGAATAGTTTTTGGTTACTAGAGTGAGGCCCAAAGTAACTCCCGTTTATGACGTGGCTAGGTTCTGCTCCGACCCTATGGTTTGTCAACACCTCTTCTACCACCAGCTGCATACTCTGCCCAGTGCTTGTTTTGCTGAGTGCACTGGAGAAACTTTCTCCCAGTCAAAATCCTTTT
This sequence comes from Macrochelys suwanniensis, assembly GCA_033296515.1. Taxonomy (NCBI): domain Eukaryota; kingdom Metazoa; phylum Chordata; order Testudines; family Chelydridae; genus Macrochelys; species Macrochelys suwanniensis. The sequence continues at coordinate 50,589,059 of CM065781.1, forward strand.
ATTTCCGCCCCCATCCCCAATGCAAATTCAGCTTGCTTTTCTTTTTTGAAACTTACTGGGGTTGTCAATTCCCAGGGTTTTGTGTGTTGTTTGTTTTTATTAATCTGCTCCTGGGCTCTTTACCACCTTGGTACTTTTTTTGACATAATGCTCAACTCAAATGCATTCCTGCAACTCCAGGAAAAAATTGCCCAAGGCTAAATGAAATTATTCTAAATGTTTATGAGCGCACATTTTGTACGCAACTGACAAATGTATTGGTAGTCTTTGCCTAGCACGTTCATCACATCATTATATCTGTATAGGTGGCCAATCGGGTAGAAGAGTTTTGATATTATTTAAGTTTTTATTAACTAAATATTTCTACATGGAGAAGGAAACACTTCAAACAGTCATAGGTCAAAATTCATTGCAAAAGACTAATGAAGCTGATTAACATTACACACAAAAAACAGCGAGAAGGAAATTTCGGTATAGACATGACATACTGTGAAATGATAACTAAAAAAGCTCCTGACTACACAGTGGTTCAATGTATTTAGAGAAATTTATATGAAGCTTTTGATCAGAGTTGCACTATTTGGAATCATGGTAGTACATCAACAATGAAATTAAGTAGCGGCAAATATTCTCTGTTACTTAGAGTCCCTAGTGGGGGAGGGGAGGGGAGGAGGTGGAAGAGTTGGTGTCCTAAATACCTTTTTAGGTCCTTGGTCACTTTGATCACCTGTATTGGATGGTAGCTCATTGGAAAAGTGCAAATAATAAAATACAGATAGGTGAATCCCCATCCTTGGCTGATGCCTTGCCTGAGAGTTGCTGATTGTAACTGTATCACTCCTTAGGGTCTGTTTCACACACTCTGTATTTATAGGGGCAGCAGTTAACAATATCCTGCTGCTACACTGGGAATGTGCCTGTACAATCAATAAGGATCCCAAATGTGGTGGTTCTACGACTGGCCATGCTCAGCATAAGATTAGCTGACACTTCTCAGATGATCAGGACAGTTTGCCCCCACTCTTTGGAACATGCTCATTTTAGTGATGCTGTTTTAGTATTGTTTGTTTAGTATTGTTTTGTTTCTCTGGACGCATCTCCTATGCCAGAGACAAGAAGGAGCTGCTACAGAAGGTATGCCATCAGAAGGTTCACATCAAGTGGGGAAACCCACATTGATTGCTCAGCCAACTTGACTCTGAAGCAATTCAAAGATACCTTTATAGGACCAAAAATCTGTTCCTAAGAATTAACAGCAGAAAATAGCTGGTAAATTTCACATAACTGAAACATTCAAGAAAATCTTGATTTCTTCCCTGTTTGGCCAATACCATATATTTCAGATGACCAACTCTAGGCATTTAGCGTGGTATTTAAAAAAGCATCTAAGTGAATTATGAGTGCAAGTCAATTGAAAGTCTGTTGGTTGGATTATGACCTCAAGTTATAGCCTTTGTGCATTTTTATCCTAACATAACTGCATATGTCCTTGTTGTTTGTATAAATGTCTAATTCTTTTTTTAAAAAAAAGCTTAAACTGTTTGCTTCAATAACATCTTGTAGCAGCAGGTTCCATACATTAATTATGCATCAAATATAAAAATGTATTTTATTTTAGCATGGTTAAAATTTGTTAATTTAAATTTTATTAGGTGTCCTCCTGCTCACATATTATCAGAGAGGTCAAATACTAGTGTCTAACTGACCTTTCTCTATACCGTTCATTCATATTTTAAGATACCTGTATTATGTCACTTTTTATTCCTCTCCTTTTGATACTAAACACTCCTAATCTTTATCACGTTTCCTGATATCGAAGAATTTCCATGTCTTTTTCCATTCTAGTTGCCCTTCTTGGGATTCCTTTTCCTAGTTCTGCTATATCTGGTTTGAGATGGGTGTGTCTAGACTGGAACTCCATATTCCAGATGAGTATGTATGTTGCTTTATTTAAGAGCTTTACTATAGTATTATTCTGTATCCCTTTTGAAAATGCACTTTAACATCCTGTTTGCTTTTTTGACCATCTCTATGATTTGATCAGATGTTTTAACTGAGCTGTCCAAAGTGATACCTATGTCTTGTTCCTGAATGGCCCAACAGTGCATGCAAATCAGAATGTAGTTAAGTGTAGCAGGAGGGGAGGAAGGAGACAGCTGACACTCATTGCATAAATACTGAATATCTACAGTCGAGTTCTTACTCAGTAGGGGCCTGACCAGTGGTTTCAATGTTGTTACTCCCACTTCTCCCTTGTGGGAGAAGAGAATCAGTATCTGGATGTCTGATACACTACTGCATTACTCTAGACTTTCATTGGTATAACTCCACTGCTGTGAAAGAGTCAGATTGACTCTCAATTCAATGGAGCTATGTTGATTCACACCAGCAGAGGATCTGGCCTGGAGGATTCACTGTCATGAAACTGGCACAATGCAGTGGTGACTCAGAATCAAGATCTTTAAGTTTTGCTTATGTCATTGATGCCAATAATGACAGGCATCTGTCAGCTGATTTTAAATGTAATTAATCCAAAAATGATTATTCCACTACCGTGACATTTGACCTCATTGATCATGAACTGTCTACTTTTCTTGGAAAGCATTTTGTACTTTGCCTTAGAAGAAGAATGAAAGGGTTGCTCTGAATTACAATTTCACTTTGACAACTTCTGTGGACTGTGAGTTCCCTAAGGTTATATTGTATTTAGATGTTTCTCCTTGGTTCAGTTCACTTGCAACATAACCTTAGTTGTTGTTGCTATGCAGATAATAGCAGATCTGTTTAGAATTTCTTCTTCACTATTCAGAAGCTTATTTTCACTCTTGCTGATTATTCTGATTCTTTCTATTCTTGAATTTAATAGTTTTTTATGCTAAAAACTAAAATTAAAGCTCTGTTCACTGAACTTACAAATCTAAACTAATTATAATTCTGTTTTCCTTTCCTTCTTATACAGGTCAGATGAGCCAATCAAACCTGAATCCCTTGTCTGAAATCTTGGGTTTAACACCCCAAGTATTACTCTCTGTGTGTGTCTCTGTGTGTGTGTGTTTGTGTTTATCCAGTTTACAACATGTGTCTGCAAGATATTTCTTTCACAACATAATATGTCAACCGTGGTTGTGCATCCACATTTACCTTTCCTGTTTGCATATTGCACTCTGGTAAAAATCTGCATTACTATCCCGTAATTCCTCAGCATATATGGACTACCTGGAAGGCATGAATTCAAAGTATCACCAGAAGCAGCTGGGAGGGCAATACATTCTGGGAATGTACAGAGAGAACTGGAAAGAACTAGGGCCTGCTTACAAACCAATTAAATAGTACTGGTTAGGAATCCCCTCTACACTAAAAAAACAGGATTACAAACTGGCAAAAAGGAAGAAAAACATGTACCAATCTAGGCAAGTGGCAGAGAAAAAGAATTGTAAACTTCCATGGTAGCTGACCAAGTATTAACCAAAACAAGCAATGTTTTAGAGATAAACTGACTTAGGAATTTGTATGGCGCTGTAGTATCTAACTACTTGTTACTAAATAGTTCCAAAGTTGGTTTAAAATAGCTTTAAAGAATCTGAATAATATATTTAGATTGCATTTTGTCATTTTAAAAACACAGATTTACGTCTACATTCTCCAAATTAGATTTGAAGGCACATATTTTTGATTTTCTAGCCCCTAGGATTACCACTGTGTTATTCAGCTCCTTCAGATAAATTGCTTTTTAGATTGCAACTGAACCCAAATGTACAAGTGGTTGGTCTGAGTAATACTCAATGGAATTCATATGTTACACTAATTCGTAAGTCCTTCCATTGGCCTCCTATGCAGCTTCGAATTAATATTAAGGTTTTATCTCTCAGCCAGTGCACTTATCTGAATTTCCTGTTTTTATACTCCCAGCCATGGCATGCATTTTCTTACAGTTGATATCCTAGAACTCAGTATCACTTCATTCAGAATTAAGCTTTGATTTGAGCATATCCAGGATAAATAATGATCATCTCGATGAAAGTCTTTCAGTCTCCTAGAAATGTCATGGAAGACTGAAGTTATCCTTGCCAGAACAAGCTGATGATGGCCACATTATTTGACTAGTTTTCTTAAAGGTTCAAGGGTGAAAAAATGTGAACTCTTTGCTGTAATAAAAAGTTTTTTAAAACCACAAGTGACCTCTCCATCCTATTAATATTTCTTGAGGCTATTAAAGCATTTTACCAAGAAGTGCAGAGGTGCCTGTTGCAGGCTCAAGAATTTCTGTCTTTATTGATGGCATTCCTTAAGATATTCTTGAGTTGTTCAGATCTGAATATATTAGCTGATCTGATGTATTTCAGGCTAGAATGCCATTACCTTCGACAGAGGCATTCCACTTATAAAAATATGAACTCTGCCACTAAAAGTGGTATTTTCCAGGTACACCTGTCCAAAGATGACATCAATGTTCCCATTTACAATTACCTATTTCTTACTGTATCTTGCATCCCTTCAGGAGGCACCCTAGTACTGTTCCATACAATAAGTACTGCTGGCAAAGGCAAGGAGTAGAACAGATGCCAATTCTTCCATAGCCAATGCCTGTCAATGCCTTTGTTGGCTTCACTCTCCACTATAATTCACCCTGTTATGGAAGAAAACAGCTGTCCTGTGATCAGGGTCTGGAAGCTTGCCATAGTAACACACTGAGTTAAAATGTCAGTTTAGTACTAGGATTCAGTCTCATGACTATTGGTGAATGCATTGTATCATATTCTTAAGGGGAGAGAGCATAATTGATTGATTTTTTTAAATGATAATCCATGTCTCGAAAGTGTTCCATGCTTTAAAATCTTTATTAAATGCACAGATAATGCACCACTGACATTTTGCCTTTACAAAAGCCAGCAAACTGAAATGTAAGATTCCAGCTGCAACTCCAATTCACACCCCATTAACACACATGTAGTATTCTGTATTCCTATGCATGGTGTTAGGATTTAGTTTACTGCAATCATATACAGCCCTTGATCTATTCATGCAAGTCCCACTGATGGCAGTATATAGTTGTTAACGCACTAAGACACTTGCTTTAAGAACTGTAAATTTCTATTTCTTGACTAGTCTGTACATATGTTGTTTGCAGTGTTGTTGTTGTAGCCGTGTTGGTCCTAGGATATTAGAGAGACTTGGTGGGTGAAGTAATATCTTTTACTGGACCAACTTCTGCTCGTGAAAGAAACAAGCTTTCGAGCTACAAAGAGCTCCTCTGCAGGCCCAGACTGTCTCTTTCTCTTTTGCCAACAGAAGTTGGTCCAATAAAAGATATTACCTCACCCACCTTGTCTCTCTAATTTATACATAAATTCCCAGTCATAATGTTTTACTGCCAAATCTTGTTTGCAGGTGCTAGAGAATTGTACATTGTGATTGCACAGTCAAATACACTTTGAACACACATGGACCAGGATTAAGGCATACACATTGTAGGCCCGTTACTAGGGCTCCAGCACCTGAAGTCATTTGTCTACATCAGTATTTCAGCTTTCATTGAAAGACAAAATGTACATTTCTAGACCTCATGGTTACGATGAGAAATGAGTTAAGGCCAACTGTTGCAGAGATGTCTGACTGTCTGCTACTAACAGCCTGAGACAGTAGCTCAGAGAAGTGTAAACGATGCCAATGCATTTCAATTAATACCAAACCCTACTGTCTGGGGAACAGGAGGGGAAGAAAGTCCACCAGGACCAGCTTGCTCGTCCATGTTTCTCCAGGATGAAAAACCGCTGTTGTTATTCCTTGGAGGAGAAGGAAGCCTCATGCGTAGGGCCCTACCAAATTCACGGCCATGAAAAACGCATCATGGACCATGAAATCTGGTCTCCCCCTGTGAAATCTGGTCTTTTGTATACTTTTATCCTACACTATACAGATTTCACAGGGGAGATCAGCGTTTCTCAAATTGGGGACCCTGACCCAAAAGGAAGTTGCAGGAGGTGTTGCAAGGTTATTTTAGACAGGGTCACAGTATTGGCATGCTTCTGTCTGTGGTGCCTTCAGAACTGGGGGCCGGAGAGCAGTGGCTGTTGGCCAGGCACCCAGTGCTGAAGGCAGCGCCCCGCCAGCAGCATTACAGAAGTAAAGATAGCAATATCATACCATGCCATTATTATTTCTGTGCCGCTGCCTGCAGACCTGGGCAGCCAGAGAGTGGTGGCTGCTGATTGAGGACCCAGTGCTGCAGGCAGCAGCACATAAGTACGGTTGGCAATACCATACCATGCCATCCTTACTTCTGCGCTGCTGCTGCTGCTGGCGGCAGCTCTGCCTTCAGAGCTGGGCTCCCATCCAGCAGCCACCGTGTTCCAGCTGCCCAGCTCTGAAGGCAGCATCGCCACCAGCAGCAGTGCAGAAGTAAAGGTAGTAGTACCGCAACCCTCCTACAATAACCTTGCAAAAAAACAACAACAAAAAACTCCTTTTTGGGTCCAGACCCCTACAATTACAACACCATTAAATTTCAACTTTAAATAGTGAAATCATTAAATTTACAATTTTAAAAATCCTATGACCGTGAAATTGACCAAAATGAACTGTGAATTTGGTAGGTCCCTACTCGTGCTGTTCCTTACTGTGAGGTGGTCCCCATCTGCCATTGCCACTCCAACCAGGAAAGTTGGCAGGGAGCAGGGCTATAGGGACAGATCCATGAGGGAGTCCCATGTAATTTTCCTAGGACCTCATATTGAATGTGTGTTCAGAGCCAGATACAGGCAATCTAGATTTATTTATTCTGGAGCTGTGAGCATCAGGAAATTCCATGTCCCACAGAGTGCAAAATCTGAAACAGTAAATACAGGAAGCAGCAGAAGGGCAGCTAACACTGCTGAGCCCCACTGATGCCATCTTTAACATGGCAGGGGATAACGGTTACTCTCATTATGGATTTCACATTTTGCATTCTCTGTAAGGTACTCCCAGGTGTATAGCCCAAAACCACAAAACCTCAGCTGACAGGGTGAATCTAATAATCACCTTGTCAAAGAAACATGGCAGATGGGAATTTAGACGGATGTCTAAGGGAAGGATTGGAAAAATTACGAGGAATGTAGTTTACAGTGTGTTTCAGTGTAGAGTATTCCAGCTACATACACATTCATGCATACAAATATGTGGGCATCAGACCTTGAATTGTTGAAAGATTAGTGAAATATAACAACTTTGAAGTTATAAATAAAATAAATTTGTATGAGATATCCAACTTCCTCTCCACCCAAAAATGCTCAAATATCTAAAGTGGTGGACAGGATTTTACTATGCTTTCCATCAACCGAACATCATTTCAGGACTGACCAAATATAAGAAGCTAAAGTGAAAGACTTCATTTTTTTTAACCTAAAGTTATATACACTTGGGGTTAGATACAATTTGAGGTTGAGAATGAAAGTACCTCTTCAACTATCACTGTTGCAATGCTACAGTAATCAGAATCTGAATTACCAATATTGTACTCTACAACATCAACATTAAGTTCAAATGTAAACTGTATGTTCTTCAGGGACGGCACCCAGCACCCATATTGAGAGCATCACAGAAGAAAGAAACAACAAGAATATTTCCTAATTCGGAATGTTGACTAAAACTAGCCATAAAGCTTTCTGATGTGAAATTAATTCATGACTAAATAGTAAATTACTCAGTTTATCTCTTAAAAGTGCATGCAAGATTCAGATGTGCCAAATCCTATTGTAATACTTGGCTACCTCCAGAGTAGTTCCAATCACTTAAAACGGGGGAAAAAACAGAGAGTCAGCATAGCACAGCTCTGGGCCACAATGTTTATCTGTATTTGAACATTTATTTATCTCTATTATGCAAGGACGTATCTGTGCCATTAAAAGACTATTTACTTTCCAATTATTGTAAATAGCATTATAGGTTTGCTTAGTATGATCCAAATGTGTTGGTGTCTTTTTTTTTCTCTTTTAAATATCAATTACTTTTCTTTGGTCATATTTCTTTGGGCATGGAAGGCTGAGTTAATTATTTTTTTAAAGTTGCTGGGCATATATCTAATTAGTATGAGAAACAAAGATATTAGAGATAGTTTGTGATACCCTTACTCAAAATCATCAGGTCTACTGGCATACTAATGTGCTTCTCACCATGACTAAGAATGGAAGTACATGACCCTCAATGTTACTTAACAAGGACATTTTTGTTTGTATATTGCCATGTGTTTGAAAATATATATTTCAAAATATACATTTGTATGTGACTTGCATTGAAAAATTATTTGAAAGCAAAAAACTTTGACACAAAGACAGAATGCAACTACTAAAAAAAAGTATTAAGACTAATTATATTAAGCTTTTGTGCTGATAGTGTACTGAAGGTATCTGCCATCATTCTTAAATATACAATTGGGGATCTTTTTAAAAATAGTGAGCACACTACAGGAACAAAGCAGGTTAGTCTTTAAGATTAAGTTATTGCTAACAAATAACAATAGCGTTGATGAAGAAAAATAGAAATGAAATTTCTCACTGAAAAGCATTTCATGGTATGTTAAAATTTAACATTTTTTAAAACTCCCTTCACACTTAGATTATCCTGAAGTACTTTACAAAGGAATAAGTTAGATATTGGTAAAGCAGAGTGTGTGTGAAGGCAAACACAACAGCTATTAAGCACTCAGGAATAGCTCACACACTGCCTTGGAAATGCATTCTGTAAGGGACTGAGAATCTGCTCTAAGGTGCTGAGCCTCTTTAACATAGTGGTGTTCTGAACAGCATTGTATGGTTCTGAACAGCATCGACTCCCATAGTGGTGAATGGGAGTCGATGCTGTTCAGAACCATAATAAGCACTAGGAAGGATCAGACCCCATGGACATTAGAACTTGTTTTATTGAAAGAGGGAATGTTGATTCAATTGTTAAGCAATTTAATAGCATAATTAGAATTCCTCTGAGTCTGGTAATTTTTACAGATCATCAAAAAAAATAACACAGAGCCATAAAAATAACCAACCTCCACAAAATCCTCCTGGAATTCCCATTCGTCTTGTATACTTTTATTATTTTAAAGTAGATCCTATAATAACTCATTCTGAACCATGAAACTTCATTTATTTTTTAAAAATACCCATACAAATAAATTGGGCATTTTCAATAGGAATATATACAGTACACAGAAAAGGAGAGGCATACATTTTACAGTGCAGTTTCCTAAGATTTGTGTAATCTCTGTTTCTAGGATGAAAACACACAAATCCCTTTATCATCATCAGCAGCAGCAGCAGCAGCAATTCCTCGATTTGAGGATGATCTCTACCACAGATTTACATATGGGTCCTGATATGACTCAGGAGTCCGATCCTGGAACCACAGATTTGCCAGCAGTAGGTACAGATATTTCCTGGCAGGCCAGCTGCCTACTGGGAGAAAGTTCTTTCTTTTTCTTTCCTTCTCTCTCTTTTCAGCTTTGAGGGCAAGATGCTTCCCCTCGAAGCAGGCCACTGCCTGATGGAGGATGTGGTGCCATTGTGGTCAGTTGATGACTTGGTCCTCCCAACCTGTGATGTCCACGTCCGTTTTCTTGAGATATGCTTTCAGTGTGCCTTTGTAGCATTTCTTCTGACCACCACAAGATCTCTGACCATGTGTGAGCTGAGAGTAGAGGACTTGTTTTGGGAGGCAAAAGTCTGGCATACGCACACAATGTCTAGCCCAGCAGAGTTGGTGCATGAGGATCATTGCTTCAATGCTGGTGACCTTGGCTTCACCGAGGATGCTGGCATTAGTGAAGTTATCTTCCCACTTGATGCAAAGGATCTTCCGGAGGCATCGTTGGTGGTACCTCTCCAGACTCTTGAGGTGCTGTTGATTGGTCACCCAGGTTTTGCATCCATAAAGGAGTGTAGGAATAACAAATATGTTATAAGCCTGGATCTTGGTGAGAGTCTGTGAGAACGCATTGGAGCAATTTTGTAAAGGAAGCACTTGTGCACTGGATCCTGTGCTGGACCTCTCTGTCGAGTTTTGCGTTTTGAGAAAATTGGCTATGAAGGTAGAAAAAGTGCTCAACTGTCTGCAAAGTCCGTCCCTCGATGGTGATTTGTGGTGAGTCATGTGCAAGGCCTGAAGCAGGTTGATAGAGCACTTCAGTCTTCTCAATATTGAGTGAGACACCTAGGCTTTGGTAAGCTTGTGCAAGAAAATCCAGTATGGACTGAAGGTCATTCTCAGTGTGCGCGAGGATGACACAGTCATCAGCATACTGAAGAGGATATGCGAGTGGGGCAGTAAGGAGCAACATCAGGGCTGCCTGCATTCAGATCACTTTCCCAACCTGGGCTGCGTAAGGGGAGAGCAGGAGAGCAGCAGCTGCTTATGCTCACCTCACAGCACAGTCCAGGTGGGAAAAATGACCTGGCTGCAGGGAACCCTGGTGTGAATGTTGGGTGGACTGTGTGAGGGATACTATGCATGTGTGAAAGAGGGAGTGTATGTGTTTGTTCTAGGGAGTGTGTGACAGAGTGTGTGTGTGTGAGAGACAGTGCGTGTGTCTGAGGGGAGTGTGTGTGTGCCTGAGTGAGTGTTGAGCCGAGCGCACTGTCTCTTTAAGAAAGCACTCCGGATCAGGCTCCTGAAGGCTTGTTCAGATACAAGCAGCTGCTGCCTGACCCAGAGAGGCAGCAGCACACACAGATTCCCCCCGCCCTGTCACCCCAGCTCAGTGATACATGGGTGCGGGAGAGAGGGACACCCTGACATCACCCTACCCCTGCTCCGGAGAAGACACCTGGCTCAGATGGTCTTCCAAGTGCCCCCCTGCAGCTCGGGTCCCTCCCCACCAGATGCTGCTGCTTCGCCTGCTGCCTGCCTCATAGGAGCCGACTTCCGTCGGCGCCGCTGGGTGCTTCGGGGGCGGGGCCCCGCAACGTCGGCTGGCGTCGGGGGTGGGGCCCCGCAACGTCAGCCGGCATCCGGGGCAAAGGTAAGTGCTCCGGTAACGGGTGTGGGGCTGGCGGGGAGCTGACGGTGGGTGCTGAGCACCCACCAATTTTTCCCCATGGGTGCTCCAGCCCCGGAGCACCCACGGAGTCGGTGCCTATGGCCTGCCTGATGCCTCCACCAGCCAAGCTGCCTCTCCGCAGGTTAGGAAGGAATCAGACAACCCCTGAGCAAGACACCCCTTTTGGTGGTGTCTGTTTCACCTGTGTGTCATTATGGTTAAGATGGGTATTGAACTTAAAACAATGTGTTTAGTGTTTAGACTGTATGAAATGCTTGCAAGTTGCCACATGCATTAATCCCACTTATACTATCTATATCACATGCTATAAAGTAATATTTACGTTTTTGCTTTATAACTGTAAAAAATGTATGCTCAAACTGTGAACTCAGTCAGGAGGGACCATTTCTTGCTCATCAAGAAGGACTATCAAAACTAAATGGGCCATTGTGGACATCACAATACAACGACTTTGTTAATTGCCCCTTCACACCCATGAAGAGGCTACAGGCAAAAGGGCTAGTCCCATCAATTTGAATTTTGGAAGAAGGAAATAAAAATAGCTGACAAGAAATGTTTCCATCTCTTTTGCTGTTTGGATTCTTACAAGGCTGGACCTACGAAACAGAAGCAGAGATAAATTAAACTGGTTGAAAATCTGATTTTACTCAGACTTAGACTCAATATGTAGTTTTTTTGTTTGGGCGAGTTATAGGTAATCCTAAAGGAACATAGGCCTAGACTGCCCCTTCAGAGGCATAATCCATAGGAGGAGGCCCCATGGGAGGAAAATACTATAAGGATCCCCTCATGCAGTTTCTCCTGATTCATTCTCCCAAGGGCACAAGGTGTGCCCTTCACTCCGTCTCCCTCAGAATGGGTCATGGTTCCTCTCCAAATTCCAGGGGTTCTCTCGGAGACAAAAGCTCTGCACATTATTTAAGAGGTCATGGCCAAGCTACCTGGGCTCCCTCTATCAGCTTTATAGAACATTTCTTATATGAGCCAAAATGAGGCTACTGAATAGGTAAAAGAGCCTACGGCTGCATTGCCTTTTATGAAGATTCTCTGCAGGAGTAGGAAAGGAAGGATGGTGCCATGGAGCCATCTGACTTTCCCCTCCTCCCTACCACCTCTTTCCTACCTATGCTGGGCAGGGGATATCCACACATGGAGCTTGGGCACATAGGCCATATATACTATTTTATCACCTGATCTGAGGTACAATTTAACAATTTCAGTTCCCATTGAGTGGAAACTATTCACCACCTAACAGGACTGACTTGCACTTACTGGGATCAGATAAAAACATTTACTTGATTCCAGACTGATTCCAACAAATTCTGTGGTTGAATAAGACTCAGTTTCCTTGGGAGGCAAGAATAATGACACCTCAGAGGATATTTAAATGGTTTTTTTTGCTAAAATGCATTGTATCTAGAACCTGGGCAGGGGAGGGGGAGAAATAGGCCTAGATTGATATGTATGTATATAAGAACTGAAATGATTTACCTGATTAATGTAGCGCTTTTTACTGTTTGTCAGCTATTTGTGAACTGATTTCTACTAATCTCTTTGTTATTCATTTTACTTATTAGTCTTCTTCAAAGTTTCCTAATGTATTAATTCTTTTCATGTTACTCCTTATCTTTTTAAACACCCGTTCCTTTATACACCTGATCATCAATCTTATTGTTTTAGCATACTATGCCATATTTTGCATTTCTAAAAAAAAGAAAAATGAAAACCCACCACCTCAGATTTTGATTGAATAACCTGTATTTGTTCTAGTACTTTGTTTAAAAATAAATGGCCTGAGTGACTGTAACAAACGCATATCAGCACGTCCTAAAAAAATCCTTATTGCTTGCTTCATTTAATGAAGAATCTCAAATAAAAGGTTTTACAATGATACATTATGAGTACAAACTAGGAGAGTAAAATCAACCTACAGACCTACTCTATCCTATAAACTAGGAAGTACTTGGACACTATAGTAAATTATGGAGCTAAAATCTGAGGCATTGTGACAGGGCCAAAAGGAGTTAAGCAACTAACAGGCTAAATGACCCAAATTCTACCTTTAAAGACATATTAAGCAAGTATGTAAATGGTAATTAGGGCTATTCCTAATAAATAACTAACAAAGCCATTGCTAGACTCGAGCTATGAAATATAAACCTGTATTGTTAAAGAATTGGAAGAAGATAGTGATTGTAGTAGTCTATGTTTACCTATATCTTGTTAGAGGATAACAATGTAACCAGATGGTTCCTGTCTGTCACTATGTTCCATTGATTCAAAGATCAAAAGGGAATATTAACATTTAGATGAACTGTGAACATGGTAATATCATTGTCCGTAAATGGTGGGAGATGGGCAGTTGTCTTACGCTAATCCATGTAGCTAATTAAGAGTGATGCTTAGGAACAGGAGGTCTACTTTAAAGCCACACATAACCTATTATTCACCTGCTGTCAAAAAGCTGCCAGAGAACTATGGGCTTGTCTACACTGGCACTTTACAGCGCTGCAACTTTCTCGTTCAGGGATGTGAAAAAACACCCCTCTGAGCCCTGCAAGTTTCAACGCTGTAACGTGCCAGTATAGACAGTGCACCAGTGCTGGGTGCCCCTCGTGGAGGTGGGTTTTTTAGAGTGCCGGGAGAGTTTGAAGCATCAGCAACAGGCATCTTATTGAATATGTCCAGATCTCTCCCAGTCAGTTTTGCAACCAAAGTAGTCTTTTTTTTAATCCTCAGGAATCTCATGGAGAGTGCACAGTCTCTCAAAGGTGATGAAATACTCAGCAATAGCACTGGATTCATCATATGATGGACATAACTGCTCCCATTTATGGATTTTTGGGGAAGTGGAGCCAGCTGCTGAAGGGTTCTGTCTCTTCCACTCCATCACAGCCAGTTCATGCTTCTGGGTCTCAATTTGGGCTTGTTTCTGGGCCTCAATTTCTTTGTCTTTTAACTCCAGGGCTTGTCACCACTCTCCTTCCGTCTCCTCTTGAGCTTGCTGCCTCTCTTTCCTTCTCCTTTTGATCTTGCTGCCTCTCTCTTTCCTTCACTTCCTGAGCAGCTTGCTGTGCTAACCTCTGGGCTTCCATAACCCTTCTGTGTGCAGCCTCCTCTCTGGCTGACTCTTTTTCTTTTTCTTTTATCTCCAGTTCTTTCAGTTGCAAAATCGCTGGTGCTCCCTCTCCTTTTCTACAACTTGCAGCCTAAAAAGCTCAAACTTTGCAATTGCTTCACTGCTTTCACTCATTTTCCTCTTTTTCTGTTCCTACTTCCCTTTCCCGAAATGAGCAAACAGAACATAACAAACCAGTAACCACTTTGTATGTATCATTCTCCAGCCACCACACTTAAAACTCACTTAAAATCACTACCAGTGTCTCAAAGCAATCAGCTGTGCACATATCCTGTTTGACTACGCCACTGTGACGGGTTCAGTCACAGAGACCCCCTTGGGACTGTCACCTGACGTGCTGAGATTAACTTTGAGCCCATTTTCCCTGCCAGCTTGGGAGTTTCAGAACCCTGCCTTGTTGAGCCAGCCACCCAGATCTGGTCCACGCCCCCAAAGCTGCAGACTTTAACCAAAAACTGCTCAGCAGGTCACCTATCTCCAACACCCAGACACCCAGTTCCCAATGGGATCCAAACCCCAAATAAATCCATTCTACTCTGTATAAAGCTTATACAGGGTAAACTCATAAATTGTCCACCCTTTATAGCATTGATAGAGAGATATGCACAGCTGTTTGCTCCCCCAGATATTAATCACTCACTCTGGGTTAATTAATAAACAAAAGTGATTTTATTAAGCATAAAAAGTAGGATTTAAGTGGTTTCAATTAATAACAAAAAGAACAAAATAAGTCACCAAGCAAAATAAAGCAAAAACATGCAAGTCTAAGCCTAATACATTAAGAAACTGATTACAGGTACCTCAGAGGTACATCACCCTCAGATGTTCCAATAAACTTCTTTCACAGACTAGACTCCTTCCTAGTCTGGGCCCAATCCTTTCCCAAGGTACAGTCCTTGTTACTTCCAGCAGACTTAGGTGGAAAGCAGGGGTGTTCTCATGACTGGCAGCCCCTTTGTTCTGTCCTTTTATAGCTTTGGCACAAGGCGGGAATCTTTTCTCTTTTTGGGTCCCCACACCTCCTTCTAATTGGAAAAGTACCAGATTTAAGATGGATTCCAGTATCATGGGACATGGTCACATGTCCTGTGAGAGCCCATTCTTCATTACCCATAGGCTGGCCCACACGTACAATGGAAGGCTTGCAGGTAAATAAACCCATTCAGAACCAATTGTCCTAGTCAATGGGAGCCATCAAGATTCTAAGCTACCATTAATGGCCCACACTTTGCATAAATACAATAGGACCTCAGAGTTATACTTCATATTTCTAGCTTCAGATACAAGAATGATACATACATACAAATAGGAGGAATATATTCAGTGGGTTATAACCTTTGTTATGATACTTTACAGGAGACCTTTTGGATAAAGCATATTCCAGTTACATCATATTCACACTCATAAGCATATTTCCATAAAACATATGGAGTGAAACGTCACAGCCACGACTACACAAGCCACATTAAAATGCTGCCGCACTGCCACAGCAGCGCTTTAATGTTGCCTATGTAGGCTAGCCCTATAAGAAGAACTCTTGGTTATTCAGAATATTGTGTTGGAGCCATGCTTGCCCCCTCTTACGTCTATTTTAGTCAGAGAGAGTTTCCCCACCACCAGCACCACTCTGTTGTAATGCAGTTAAATGAAGCAGCAAGGTGCTAGCCTCTGCAATCCTGTGAAAAGATTTATATTTGTTGCACAGAATGGCCCTTTTCCAAAGAGCTCAGCTCCTATTTAAACACTAAAATAAGTGGAGGCGCTGAGCATTTTTGAAACTCTGTCCCTGTAATAAAACTGTGTCTTCACTACCAACGTTAAAACGCTGCCGCAGAAGCGCTCTAACATGGCTGTGTAGTCACAGCACCAGCACTGGGAGAGAGCTCTCCCAGCACTGTAAAAACACCACCCCCACGAGGGGAGTAGCTACCAGTGCTAGCACCCTGTCTACACTGCCACTTTACGGTGCTGAAACGTGCATTGCTCAGGGGTGTGTTTTTTCACATCCCTGAGTGAGAAAGTTTCAGCGCTGTAAATAGAGTGACCAGATGTCCCGATTTTATAGGAACGGTCCCGATTTTTGGGTCTTTTTCTTATATAGGCTCCTATTACCCCCCCCCCCCCCCCCGTCCCGATTTTTCACATTTGCTGTCTGGTCACCCTAGCTGTAAAGTGGCAGTGTAGACAAGGCCTTAATACTCCTGAAGATCAGCTAGGAATGAATATATTCAGCTAAGGATGAGCAAAGAGTTTCCATTAAAATAGGAATCCCTGGAAACTGTGCATTCATTAAACCACACACTGAACTTTCTTTGACTGCTGAGAAAATCCATTTGACCTAGCTGACTTCACATCTCAACTTTTGGTAACAGGAACTGAACTGCACCAGGATTTATTGTTTTTTTCCTCAGAAGCTTCTACTACTGGGACAAAAATACTTAACTAGATGAACAAGGACCTTCTGGTTTGATCCAGTATGGCAGTTCCTATGTCCCGGGCTTCCTTCACCTACAGAGCAGCTAATGTTGGATGAAGAGGCTGCAGAGTATCCCACCGTGAAAGTAAATATAGATTTTTAACCATGCACCACAAGTCAGTCTCTGAATTATACTGTATTCATGTAGGAAAACATTTCTGTAAACGATGTGCCTTTTCTGCCAATATATGAGAATCGTGACATCTTGGGCTGAAGGTTGTCAGAGTTTTGTATAATAAGCTCTAAATTTTGTGCTATGCTTCCCTAGTGTGACCTCTTTGCATATTAGCAAATTTTTTGTACCATCCTTTATTTCCTTGCCTTTGTTTCCATTCCTGAGTGTGTGTGCATACAGTGTTTTATATTCAAAATATGATGTAAAGTGTAATTTTGACTGCAATTTCTGCAAATTTTAGCAGAGAAATCCCAGCAAGATCTTGAGGGAGAGGAGGTGTCTGCCCTGGCATATTTACATGTTTATACAATCCTTGTTTGCTTTTGTTTAAATTTATAGTGTGGCTTTCCCAGTGCTCCCAAATGTGATCCCTTTAAGGAGGATTTACTTTTTAATTTTGTTTTAAATATCATTGCCTACAAGTAGTGTCAAATTGGAAAATCTGGATCATTCCTCAAATAGTGACATCATATGGGCTGTTCTCCGAAGTTCATCAATAACCCTTGCAATAGGTGAACTTATGGAATTATGTGGTACACCCGATCAATTTCCATCTCCACTTCCTTTCACACTCTTGAATGTACTCTGTGATGACCTGAACTATTCCCGTGTCAAGTTTAAATGTGTACTACTTTCCAAGAAAGATAAGTGAAAGTATCTTCATACTTCCTCCTGACCCCTTATCAATAAATTTAATCTTTGATTTGAATAAAAAGTTATACTGTGAGATTGACAACATTATGTTATATTTTCTTATTTTCTTTACTTCTTTCTCTTTTGGAAAAGTTTAAAAAATCCCCTTCATCTTTTGGAATACTTGAGTTGCCTGCAAGTAACTTTTATTGTTTACAGGTCTCTCGCGTTTTACACGCATTTAACATGCGCGATTTCAGCTTTGCGCGATCGGCAAAACTGAAAGAAAAAAGAAAAAAAACTGAACCGGAACCGGAACCGGAAACGCCATTCAAGTGAATGGCGTTTCACTATACGCGGTTTCCGCTTTACGCGCTCAGCGCGAAACGGAACCCCTGCGTAAGATGAGAGAGACCTGTATATTGTTTTTAGTCCTTAATTGTTATAATAACAACATTATTATACACATCTTCACCTGGTTACATGTAGTTCTTTAGGATACTATGGAGCTACTCCAACATACACGAGAGGAAGATCTTATCCATAGTATTTCATCATAACAAAAGGACACACAAGAAATAATAATGTCCTTTGTATGCATAGCACCCGTCATCTGAGGATCTCAAAGTGCTTTGTAAACATTAATTAAATAAGCTTCACATCTTCTATCTATGTAAACTAGATAAGTATTAGTATATTCCATACTGAAATGTTCATTTTGATGCAGTTAAAAGCTGTAAATAGTATGTACAAAATTAAAAGAAACTTGTAAATATTTTTTTTAAATCACAAAGCCTGGAAGCTCTTAAAATAAAAACAAAACATTAGAAAAATGAACAGATGAAATGAACAGATAAGATCACTTAACCTTAACTCTGTCCCCATCCTGCACCAAACTCTACCTGCTACACTGTATGTTGAATTGAAGACATTGTGATGTAGGCTTGGATGAGGAATTTAAGATGTTCACAGCTAACAGCTCTTGACATCCTGGACCAGATCCTCTGGTCTGGCCTAGCTGCATTCAGACTCTCTTCAGGCACAGGTGCAGAGAAGGGCTTTTAAGATGATCTGGGAAATGAAGAGCCTATGTTATGAGAACAGACTAAAAGAGCTTGGCTTGTTTAGCCTAGCAAAATGACGGCTGAGAGGGATATGCTTGCTCTCTATAAATATATCAGGGAGGAAACACCGGTGAGGGAGAAGAGTCATTTAAACTAAAAGACAATGTTGACACAAGAACAAATGGGTTTAAATCATGAATACATTTAGGCTGGACATTAGAAGGAATGAGGTTCTGGAACAGCCTTTCAATAGGTGTAGTGGGGACAAAGAAGGTAACTATTTTGAAGATGGAGCTTGATAAGTTTATGAATGGCGGATATATGACATGGTTGTGTGTGATAGCAAGGGATTGGACTCAATGACCCAAGCAGTCCCTTCCAGTCCTATGTTTTATAGGGGGAGTGAGATTTGTTAATCTTGAATTGTTGATTAAGTAATTTGACTTATTTGATAAGGTTTGTGTGATATTTTAAGACATCTATAAAGAATCACCTATAGATGCATATTTTAAAATTAAAATGAATAAACCCAGTAACATCTCTGATCATTATGGCTATTTCACAAACAAGGAGGAAAAGAAGAGATTTGCATCACCTCTAGAAATATGCCACTTTCTTAGGAGCTCCTCTACTGTTATCCCACGCACTGTCAGAGTAAGCCATATCTCCTAGGTTACTAGGCCTCTTTTATCATCAAACACGTTTTCTTTATCTACCTTTTCAGGTTGCTTTGAAAATCAGTTTTCTATCTAGCTCTCTCTCTCTCTCTCTCTGCCTACCTATCATTTTCACATGTACAATATTTCTACCCAAATAATCTCTTATGCTATCTCTACACAGAGTTTTATTTTATTCTCACACTCTAAGATCTTTCTCATACCCACATCACAAACCTTCTGTTATAAAATTGAGCTGGTTTTCTCTAAAATAAATATTGTTCATTTAATAGCCCCAACTAGTGTCCTGTTTGCCGAAATTATATTGCCTTCAATTCAATACTGGCAATGGTGCAATCTTGTACTGTCTGTGTCTTGCATCTGAGTAGAAAACAAATATGGTCACTTTTACTTCCATCTGTTTTGGCTCCTTTATATAAATAATTATACATACTCCCTATATCTCTGACTATCTTCACTTTCATTTGTATAATTACTTTAGGTAGCATTCCTTCAGCTTCCCTTTATTTTGTATGACTTTTTATCTTTCCATCCTGACCACTATTTTTTTTTAAATTAGATAACATTTTAAACCAGTTATATTTATCCGTTCTTGATGAGATTTATCTCCTTTCTTTCTGGGTTGCTTCTTTGCTACCCTCATATCAGGTCCTGTTTGTTCTTATAGCCTATGACTTCAATTTTTAACAGTAAAAACTGTAAGGCAGACTACCTTGCTTTCTGCCTTAATGTAATAAAATTATTCTACCCACTGAAATGCTTATCCTCCCTCCCCACGTTATTTTATTATTTAACTTGGCAGGTTCAGCTTTGAGCATATGAGAGTATCATTCTCACTAGAAGAAAATTAGTAATTTGAGGTAATACTGTATTGCATTCCGTCTGTGGAGCAGGCAGAATATATTTTTAGGCACTGCATGTTTATAACCTAATTTTCACTCATTACTTTACAGAGGTGACCTTGTTCTAATACCTTCAGCACCTGATGTTATAAAAGTGAAATTCTGTTCAAATCGACTCTGTGAATGTGCTCCTGCTCTGAAACAAATGCAAGATAACATTACCATTCTTCACACAAAATACCTGCTAATTTGCTTGCAGTGAAGATAGAAAGCTTTTCATTACATATCACAAACTTCATTTATGTGGAATGAGTCACCAGGCCTTCTGAAAAGCCAAATGAGTACCTAATCTCTAATGTTGCCTTCAGCTATAACATCAATCCTCCCTGGTTTGACTCATCCTTTATCAGCTACTCAGTTTTTAAAAATTTCCATCCTATTACAAAATTGTGTTGTTCATCTGTCAAAACAGCTTTGATTTATGCTTTTTTTTTAGAAAAGAAACAACCATATTATAGCTTCAGAGAAAAAACCTAGAGAAATATACTATTTTGATAGTTGAGACAGAATCAAATCAATGTAACGTAAAATGAGCAACTTTGTTTGGAACAATTGTTAACACTATTAACTCAAGAAAAGTTGCCATGCTGATGGTAAACTGATTTTTATTATATGTACCTTTCTAAATTTGAATGTTTAGCGGAGAATAGCATGCTGGTAGATATATGCTCTGTATATGTGTGTGAATGTGATATATAGTATACACTAACATTCCTAAGCATTGTACAGTTGAAGCCACAGATACTTGAGACCTCTGACTGGAAAGCCCAGAGATCATGGGAAATTGTGATAACTAGCTTGAGCTGTCTATCTGTCTCTTAATGGCATCTGGAAGTTACATGTTATGACTTGGTCATCATTTGCTGTATTCATAGTCACACTCCATCATTTTTAGCTAGAAAGCTTGAATACGTTATTTTTGTAGCATTGATAGCAAAAACAGGCCTTAAACTTATAAACTTCCCAATTTAAATCCCTAGCTGTAGTACATTCAATATTTTGCTTCATTTTGGAATAAGTATTTTTTCTCATGAGTAATTCTGATATATAGTCAGATAAATATCCACCACTTTCTTTGTGGGCAGTGGGAGGGAATGTATGCTGTAAATTTAATTTGGCAAGTTCTCTGAGAAGAGACTGCTCACTCCCCCTTAGTGGGCACAGAGCTGGTATAGCTGGCTCTTGGACCACCCTTTCAGGGTGAGCTGGCAAGGCCCCATTCACCAGACCTTGAGATGGCAGGGAGCAGATTGGGGTGGAAAGGGGAGTTTTGGGGAGGACTTCTCTGGTTATGCTCAGCTAGTGAAGGGTCCCTTGGGGACTATTGTTAGCTGGCACAGGCTACAGCAGCCCTCAGGTGTGCCAAAACCAGGGACCGAATACTGGACAGGGAATCAAGGAAATATAACTGCTCCCTGATGATCTCCCAACTCACCTCACTCAGCACAATGTTGGCAAACCATAGACTCTGATTGTTGTCCTTAAGTAGTTAATTTAGCAGTCCTTTTGCACAAGTCCTTAGTAGTGTTTCCACACAGCAGAAAAGAGACAGGGATTCAGCTGTAAGAAATGCAAAGGTGACTTTTTAGTCAAGCTACTGTACAGAGACTGAGATGCTTTAATTTCCTCTGACTCTTTAGTTCCCAGAATGTAACCCTGGCAACCTTAAAGGCGGGGGAGGAGGGATCATTATCTGGACTGATGGAGAAAAAAAGGGCAGTGGTTCCTTTAAGTGTCCCACCCATCCACCTCAATGGTTGAGAGAAGGGGGAAGGCACCACCTGCGTGGATGGGTGGGCTGGTAAGTCATTGGTTCCCTCTCACCTGGGGGGCAGGGGATTTATAAAATCTGTTCTTACAACCTGAGCCCCCTCACATGCCCAGATTTGGGGATGGGGGTAGGCAGTCAAACTAATTGCTGGTATCCATTATAGATAGTTGTTTCATAGGGGGTCCAGTTCTCTGATCAACCAGAATTGGAAGTGGATTAGGGAAAGGCATCCCCTAAAGCTGGGGAATGGGATTGTGGCTCTTAATAGCTAGCACAGAAAGGAGACATCTTTCATTCCCCAGTCCCTTAACCCTCATAAAAGGGGAGGGTGGTGAGGTCCCAGCAATGGGCTGGGGACTGGCTGTGGCAGGGTAGAAGGCTGACTGCAGCCCTCTTCCAGGGGGGAACCATTCAGGAAGGAATAGTGGCCTGCGCTGTACGAGTTATCGATGGTCAGTTTCCAAATGAGTTAAGTTAATAAAGTTGTAGCCTAATTAAACCACGTTCCTTGCATCTTTTCTTTCTTCCTGCATTTCCAGGACAATGACTGATATAGCCTTTGATGTCTACTATGGTTTCTCTAAGTCCTGGCTTGAACTATATGCTCCTGGAATGAATCAATTACTGTACTAGTCTCCATAGTCCTGTGATTCTCTTTGCATAGATTATTTAGTAATGTGTTGAGCACCCTGTCAGCAGTTTGTACAGTAACTGCACAATGGGATTCTTTAATTCTGCAGCTCATCAAACCATTAGACTATCAAGAATGCTTGAACACACTCTCTTACCTTAACCATATAAAGCCTGAGCCTCCCATTGACTTCAGTGGGCACTGGATCAGGACCTGGGGATTGTGTCCTACACTCCGTACTTATGGACTTCATTGAGAGTTCAGCCTGAATAAGGACAGCAAGATTTGACTCTAAGATGCCAAAATTAAAGCTGGAGAGTTAATGTTTTCACTTTAATTTTAGGTGAGACATTTCTTTACAAACAAGTGAGAAAGTAATACCTTAAGAAGAGAAGGGTTAGCTACATAATGTTTTGCATTTTGATAGCACCTCTTATGCTTGTGAGAATATACAGCTATGACTTATCATCAGTAAGTAAAATATCGCAGACTATACATAAACCAGAAGTTAAATCTCAATAGCATTATTAGTGTTGAATCTAATAGGACAATGAAACTTAATAACAGTTGTGATGAATGTGCCAGATAGTAGTGTACAGTACTGGAATTTAAATCATATTCAAGCTACAGATGTTCTATAGCATAGTAGATATGAGAAGCTTCACCAGGAATCTTCGTAAGTGCTGTTTTGACTGCCATGACCAACACTAAGTCCATAGAGTTGCATGTCTAAATCCTGGTGCACCACACTAAAATGTATCCCTAGCGGTCACTGTAATTCTGAAACCACATAATAACAGAATTATCCGACAGTAAAAAACCTGACCCTTAAGAAAGCAGCTTAGAAATGGAATTTCTGGATAATTTAGCACAGTGTTAATTCTGTAAGCATGGGCTACTGCTTACAGAGCATGCTGTTTTCAAATGACTTGATTACTGTTCAGATTTATATAAGGATTTACACTTTTGACAGGTAATTAGGGATCTTAGATCCCATGTGAAGCAAAAAAAATAAATCACATTTAAGGTAATTCAGAAAGTTCTTTACCACCTGCACCTCTCATGTTAAATTTTAGTTCTGGGTTGACAAAATATTTTCCTGTGTTGCTCACAATGCATAAACCAAAACCCCTAAGACTTCCTGGACCTGATTATACATTTGTATGAGAGATATTAATTCAGAAATGACTTTGTCTCATCTGTGAAGCTTTCTGCTTAGATGCTCCTTAGCGTTCTGAGTCTAATTTATTACACTGCAAGTGTTGCAGGATATCATCAAAAAAAATGTGTGGCATCAAATTGAGTATGGCCTTTTGGCAGTCATTACAAAAAAAAAAAGCTATCCTTGGAATCCCTCTGGTATCTGGTCATATCTTCCAACTCTAGAGAGCTGCCTCTTATTGATTCTGCTTTCTTTATTATAAAAGAAATATATCTAAAATACTAGTAGACAAAAAAGTTTGGAGTCTCTAACTGCAGTTGAGAAGAATTCTAATGTTGATGTGTGAGACTTTTAATAACAAGTAGAAAAGAAAAGGATGATGCCATGTATGGAGAATCTATACGAAAAAGAAGCTTTCAGTTTCTTTGAACATCAGTCAGTTGTGGCACTGAGCCTCGATTACATGTACAATACACAGAAAAACATAGAGTGGGAATATTCAAAGATCTATTTACAAAAGTTTTCCACAAGATTCTGGATGATGTAATCCTGAGAGAAAGCTGCCATGAGTAATTTTACAAACATAAATAATTCTGTATTTTTATTCCGTACAGAACATGTAGTAGTATGTATGAGAATTTGTATAGTTTTTGTAGTGAAGTTTTACTTGAAAAGTTTCTGAGTTACATAGTATGTGATTTCATAGATCAAGTTGCAAGAGTCACTTCAACAGTACCTCAAAAATTCACATTTTGGAAATTTCATTCATTTGGACTTTCACTTGGAAGTACCATAATTATTATATTTGTAGGTTGGGGAGAGAAAATGGAGAGAATAAAGCAACACAGACAGGCACATATCACATTTATTACATATTATAGAGATACATAGGCTAGGTCAGGAGTGTAGAAGCAGCTAGGAGACATATGCCCTTTGGTTCCAACTCTAGAAGTGACATAGGTCTCTATATTGGGCCTTCACTTTCAAAAACCTCCATCTCATGGACTGGCCAGGACAGAGGGCCAATCTAAAGTGCCAAGCTGTTACATGTGCAAGTAAGGCAACTGTACATGCTTTCCAGAGCCATAACCAGCGCTTTTGGTGCCCGTCCTCACCGCCGAATTGCCGCCGAAGCCGCAGGACCGGTGGACCTCTGTGTCTCCTGCGGCTTGCCGCCCCTGGTGCCTGGAGCCGCCCCTGCGAGGCGAGAAGGACTCTTCTGCGCCCCCGAGGCGTCGTCGCCTCGTTACGGCCCTGATGCTTTCCACTGATTGGGAGCAAGCAGAGGCCCAGATGAAATCATACTCCCATTGCTTGGAGCCTGCTTTCACTCATTGTAACCAGGCACAATGGACATACCGGGAACTCTAGCTGCTTCTCAGAAGATATAGATCTAATCCACCCTGTGTAGCCAAAGGGCAATGTCTGCAGCTTGTGATGCTGACTGCCTGGGTTCCCAAAGAGTTAGTTGCAATACAAGTAGGTCCATCTTCTCCTGTATCATCAGTAGTGACCTTCTCCTTCATTCTTGTCACTACAAGCCCTTGTATATATAAAGATGGAGAAGCCTCTATAATGTTCACATGGGTCTGCTGTTGAACCTGTTAAATCTCCCAGATTGGCTGATAGACTCCTGATTTCAGGAGCTTCCTTCTTGGCTCCCAAGTATTTGCTGCATTCTTCCAAGAGGGGATGTGGGGAAAACTCAGGGGGAGGGAAAGCAGGGGAATCTTAAAGGAGGAAATAATATCTTTGATAGGAACAGAATTGCCAACTCTAATGGTTTTATCTTGACGATAACAATGTGTAGTGTTTTTTAAAAGTTCCTCGTGATTTCTGGCATCAATCTCATATTTTTTCCATATACAAAATAGCTGCCAACTCCCATTTCAGTAGGACTCAGACCATAGTCTGACCTGAGTCATGATGGCTACTATTTTCCTTAGACTGCTGTCATGCTCTCTGAAGAGGCTCCTGACCATGAGTGCCAAACTCAGGGCAGATTCTCAAAAAGCAGGGCAGAAACCCCAAACTGGTTGTATGTTCTATAATTAGATTTCATCAACCCTGCAACAAATGCAAACTCCTAAAGCACTATCATAGTCTTACCACAGAGTCACAGACAGTCCCCTTGGGCATCCCGGTCTATCTTGCCACCTGGGTAAGCTATGAGATAGATGGTCACTTTACACCAAAAATCACAATATTCAGGTTTCTCACAGTCCCAAAGGACCAATCACTTACCCCATGTCAATTTGCCCCTTAGATCGCACAGCAAAGACAACCCTTGTAGGAATCCTGTAATAAACTAACGAAAGATTTATTAACTAGGAAAAAAATAAGAGAGTTATTTACAAGGTTAAAACAGGAAACATGCACACACAAATGAGTTACAGTGTTAGATTGAAAAAGCTAATATAAGCTTTTATAATAAGCAGCTCTATATGTCCTTTAGGGCTGACCTCTGCCAAGCAGCATGGAGATCTTTTGCTTATGTTTAGGACTTTTTGCCTCTCAGAGTCCAGACAGAATAATGAGACCAAGTTTGTCCTTGTCAGGGATTTTTATCTCCTGTACCCAGATTTCAAGATGGTGGGCTGAGTTCATGTGCAGGCCTCCCCTTCCGGGATGGAGTTAGGAGCGCAATCAACAAGGTCTCTGTCCTTTGATGCTACATAATGCCTCATTTGACTTCAATAGGCCATCTTGTGTGCAGGACAAGCACTTTACCTTAATTAAAGCTTCTTTTCTTGTTCGGTGAGTTATACAGTTACAGGGGCTTACATTGCAAACACTCAAAATAACTTTATATCTTGGGATACAGATATTATATGTAGGATTAATACATGCAGCATCCTACAAGCATTCCAAAAAGTCTAAATACTAAACACATACTTATAACACTAATACCTATTTTAACTATACTAACCCCCAGGTAAGCCAGACTGGTTTCCAACTCTGCATTTGTGAGGTTCAATGAGGCCCCAGGCTCTGGCACAAGCTGGTACCTGGTCTGCGAGCATTGCAGCTGCTTCTATTAAAAATGACTATCCCATTGTTTTCAATGGAATTGAAGTCAGACTGCCTTCAGGGAAGATGGTAATCTCAGGTGTTCTGTGGTTTAGGAGACTGGACAGGAAACTGAAATCTACAAAATATGAAGACGGTGCAGGAGAAATGTGCAGAAGAGGTAGGATGATTGATTGGGTGCAGCTAAATGTAAGATCTGGGAAGGCAAAACACATGCCCCTCTGAACTTCTCTGAGGTAATTTTGCAGTATTTAGAGGGTGACTATAGTAGATATCATGTCACTTGGACTCTTTGGCGCTTGAGAAGTAGCAGCTTCTCTGTCCTTTGAAAAACTTCAGAACCCATCAGCTAACAAACAGTCTTGGGGGTCTCCACAGCTAGCAGCACTCCAGTCCTTGCATTAATTAGCTAGTAGGTCCTCTCAGTTGCTGGTGACACAGAAGTCTGTACCCTGTATCCAAAGTGGTACAGGGATTGAGACCCAGCCCTCCCAGTAGACACATCTCTTGATCCTGTGTCAATCAGCCAGGAGTCCATAGTTTCTTTAACGCCTGTATTTATAACATCATCCACCGACCCCCCCCAAAAAAATGCTCTCTGACTGACACAGCTCTCAGAAGCTAACTAAAGTGTGACCTGCCTAATGGGTTGCCAACAATGAAAAACTTCCTACACAGCCTCAGAAAACAGCTACTGAGCATGGCTAATAACTGTTCTGAATGTTTCTGGGTTCTTCTAGATGAGTTGCCTGGTCCTGCTCTCTGTACATGTGCAGAGACACGAATATCCAAGTAAGCTCCATGTCTACTCCCCACTGCTTCTCTCCTAATCTCCAGGAGAAACAAAGTCAAATGATGCAGTCTAAAGCATGTGGGTTGCACAGGCAGGTGGAATAAGTGAGAACAGAGGAATGTGGAAGATAGGAGGAGTAGTAGACTAAGGAGGAGGCAGAGAAAGATGGGATGGAGGAGTGAGACCAAAATGTTGCAGGAAGAGACAGAGGGATTGCAAGGCAATAGAGGTGGCAGAGAGAAAAAACATAAGGGATAAGAGAGTGTAGGGAGATGGAGAAGAAAAATATGGAGGATAAGAGCATATAGGGCCCCAGTGGGGGCACAGAGACAGATAGAGAGCATGAAGGCAGCATGTGAGGGGGGCTGGAAACTGGCTGGGACATGGAAAGAAACATGATAGTGATAAGGGAGGGGAATGGAGGGTGATTAAAAAAAAAGGCAGATCCCTGACCTCAGGGAATAGGAAATGGCCAGTGGGGACTGCTTCTGAACAGCGAACTGGAAGGCCTGCATTTAAAGTTGAATTTTGATCCTGAAATAATCCCACTCACCTTGGGGAGAGCACCTCCCCTAGTGACTCAAAAAACAGAAGGCAGATCATTAACAAACAACCCTTTAAAGCCAACTCATGATTTTGTGGGGTATGACTCATGGTTTTTGAAAGGTTGGCAATACTGCAGAGAGTAGGAGAGAGAACTTGAAGGATTTTATAGTAGGGGGGGTATGTACATTAGATGGTGAGTACCTATTTAGTATGCAAATTAAGATATTTCCCAATTTACATTAAAATCTCAAGCCTTCCAAACCGACGACTCTAGCAGGTATATTACACTGTAAAGCTCATGCTCCACCTGAGGGACACTCACTCACCTTAGTAGAGAGGAAACTAAACTGTTCTGGGCTCAACCAGCACTAACCAGACACACCTGTGTCAGGCTTGTTTTGCCTTGAATGAGGAAGCTTTAACAGGGAAAGCCTGCCAGATGAAAGGGGTGGTGACTAGGGAGATGATTGCTAGACTGCAGAGACTGTTGGCTACAGAGACCAATCAGCAAAGAGGAAGGCTATAACAAACCTTGTTGCTCCTGAGGCTGCATGACCCAGGTATAAGGTGGGGGGTGTCCAGAAGGGGCTGGAGGCAGACCCTAACCAAAAAATCTGTATTTGCAGATAAGCTGCCCCCAAAGGAGTGACCCAGAGACTGATCACTTTTTTCTTTTTCTTCTGCTGTCAGGGGAAGGAGAGGAAAAAGAACCTTTTTGTTTTGGTTTGCAGAATCCCTTGTGTGCCATATGTGGGAAGGACCCTGTAAGCTGCTCCAGTTGTGGTCTGGTGGGGAGTTGGGGGAGCCTAGCACACTCCAAAAAAGTTATTTTGCTTTGGGAGATACTGCTGATGGAGTCTTTGCCACTTCACTTGTAATGAGCGCCTTATATATGATGACCTCACTGCTCTACAGCCAAAATGCTTCTGAAATAAATGTAGTCAAACTTTACTAATTCTGGGTCACTGAAAATGAAAATGATGCTTAAAATTGTTGATTGGCTCTAGTTTTCAAGACATGCTATTGAGTCAGTATATATGACCCTTGACTTGGGAATGGCGGAGGATAAGTGAGTTATAAAGGGAAGGGATCTCAATTTAAACCAGAAATGACTAAAATACATCTTTGACTGGATCTGTGAATAAATCTATGACTGGGTTTGGACAGTACTTGCTTTTTAGGCAAAACAATGAATGATGCAATCTGAAACTGGTATTGCGTCATACATGATATGAATTGCATCATGTTATTCCTAGAAGTCATGGATGATGCAATCATAACGAAGCTTACATCACTCTGCTGAACAAATTGCCCTATATCAGCTCTAGAAATCATCCAGTGTCGTGCTCTCTTATTTGTCAGTGTTTGATTTTGCAAAGGGACACATTTCTGTTTAGCCAAAGTGAGCAGAGATGCCTCGTACTTGTGTGAACCGTGCAGATAACTTCTGCTATGTTTGTGGTGAAGTGACTTTTGCATCACAAAAGCGCAGTATAATCACTATGGTTAAGAAAGCCTATCACCTTTATTTTGGCTGCAAAATTGGAGATCAGGACAAGAGGTGGGCCCCACACATATGCTGCAACACTTGTGCAACAAATCTTCGCCAGTGGTTGAACAGGAAAAGGAAACCTATGCCTTTTGCAGTGCCAATGATTTGGAGAGAGCCAACAGATCATACCAGCAATTGTTACTTGTGCATGGTGCCTCCAGTTGGGAAAGGTGTGTCAAAGAAGAAAAAGTGGACTGTGCATTTATCCAAACATTCCATCAGCTATACGCCCAGTACCCCACGGAGAAGGACTGCCGGTTCCTGATGCACCAGAATCATTCTCACTTGAGTCAGACGAGGAAGAGGATGAAACTTCTGGTCCTGAACCATCAATGTCACAGGACCCACATTTTCTCCCATCCTCCTCCTCTGAACCACACCTCATAACACAAGGTGAACTGAATGACCTTGTCAGGGATTTGGAACTACCCAAGAGTAGTGCAGAGCTTTTGGGCTCCAGACTACAGTAGTGGAATCTCCTGGCAGGTGATGTTAGGGTTTCCATGTTCTGTGACTGTCAAGAGGATCTTGTCCCATTCTTCTTCATGGAAGGTGATCTTGTAGCCTGCAACAACATCGATGGTGTGATGGCAGCCCTCAACTTCGTTCACAATCCAGATGAGTGGAGACTGTTCATTGATTCATCGAAGATGAGTCTTAAAGCTGTTTTACTGCATAATGGCAATGTTTTGCCATCAATTCCAGTTGGTCATGCAGTCCATATGAAGGAAACCTATGACAACATGAAACAACTTTTGAGGTGCATAAACTATGACCAACATCAGTGGCAGCTTTGTGGCGATTTGAAGGTTGTTGCTCTCTTGCTTGGTCTGCAGACTGGATACACAAAGTACTGCTGTTTTCTCTGCAAATGGGATAGTCGTGCAAGAGATTCCCACTACATCAAGAAAGATTGGCCACTCCGACAGTCATTGGAGCCTGGGAGGAAAAGTGTTCAGCATCCACCACTTGTTGAATCAAGGAAGATTTTGTTACCACCCTTACACATCAAGCTGGGTCTGATGAAGAACTTTGTCAAGGCCATTGACAAAACACAAGCAGCTTTCAAGTACCTCCGTGGAAAATTTCCAAGGTTAAGTGAAGCTAAGATAAAGGAAGGTGTCTTTGTTGGTCCTCAGATGAGCTGTCGTCATCATGAATAAGTTGGAATATGAACAGGAAGCCGCCAGGCAGCTCTGTAACTCCACATTCTACAGGCCATTATCCTCTGACCCCACTGTGGAGTACCAAAAGAAACTACACCATCTGCTCCAGAAACTCCCTGGAAAAGCACAGGAACAGATCTATACAGACACATGCCTAGAAACCCGACCAGGGGTATTCTATTTGCTACCCAAGATCCATAAACCTGGAAATCCTGGACGCCCCATCATCTCAGGCATTGGCACCCTAACAGCAGGATTGTCTGGCTATGTGGACTCTCTCCTCAGGCCCTATGCTACCAGCACTCGCAGCTATCTTCGAGACACCACTGACTTCCTGAGGAAACTACAATACATCGGTGATCTTCCAGACAACACCATCCTGGCCACTATGGATGTAGAAGCCCTCTACACTAACATTCCACACAACGATGGACTACAAGCTGTCAGGAACAGTATCCCCGATACTTCCACGGCTAACCTGGTGGCTGAACTTTGATTTTGTCCTCACCCACAACTATTTCACATTTGGGGACAATATATACCTTCAAGTCAGTGGCACTGCTGTGGGTACCCGCATGGCCCCACAATATGCCAACATTTTTATGGCTGACTTAGAACAACGCTTCCTCAGCTCTCGTCGCCTAACACCCCTACTCTACTTGCGCTACATTGATGATATCTTCATCATTTGGACCCATGGAAAAGAAGCCCTTGAGGAATTCCACCATGATTTCAACAATTTCCATCCCACCATCAACCTCAGCCTAGACCAGTCCACACAAGCGGTCCATTTCCTTGACACTACTGTGCTAATAAGCGATGGTCACATAAACATCACCCTATACCGGAAACCTACTGACCACTATACTTACCTACATGCTTCCAGCTTCCATCCAGGACACACCACACAATCCATTTTTTACAGCCAAGCTCTAAGATACAACCGCATTTGCTCCAATCCCTCAGACAGAGACAGACACCTACAAGATCTCTATCAAGCATTCTTAAAACTACAATACCCACCTGCTGAAGTAAAAAAACAGATTGACAGAGCCAAAAGAGTACCCAGGAGTCACCTACTACACGACAGGCCCAAAAAAGAAAATAACAGAACACCACTAGCTGTCACCTTTAGCCCCCAACTAAAACCTCTCCAGCGCATCATCAAAGATCTACAACCTATCCTAAAAGATGATCCCTCACTCTCACAGATCTTGGGGGACAGACCAAACCTCGCTTACAGACAGCCCCCCAATCTGAAGCAAATACTCACCAGCAACCACACACCATACAACAAAAACACTAACCCAGGAACCTATCCTTGCAACAAAGCCCGATGCCAACTCTGTCCACATATCGAGTCAAGTGATACCATCATAGGACCTAATAACATCAGCCACACCATCATGGGATCATTCACCTGCACATCTACCAATGTGATATATGCCATCATGTGCCAGCAATGCCCCTCTGCCATGTACATTGGCCAAACTGGACAGTCTCTACGCAAAAGAATAAACGGACATACATCTGACATCAGGAATCATAACATTCAAAAACCAGTAGAGAACATTTCAACCTCCCTAATCACTCAGTGACGGACTTGAGGGTAGTAATTTTGCAGCAAATAAAGTCCAAAAACAGACTACAACGAGAAGCTGTTGAACTCGAATTGATATGCAAACTAGATACCATCCATTTAGGATTATATAGAGACTTGGAATGGCTTGGCCATTACGTTAATTGAATCTATTTCCCTTAAGTTAACGATCCTCATTCACACCTGTGTGTCAACTGTCCACATTGGCCATCTTGTTTATCACTTCAAAGGTTTCTCTTCCCCTGCTGTTATGGTTCCTCTCAATTAATTAGCCTCTTAAGGTTGGTATTCGCACTTCCACCTTATCATGTTTCTCTGACTGTATAAATATCTATCTACTGTATGTTTCATTCCATGCATCCGATGAAGTGGGTTCTAACCCACGAAAGCTTATGCTGAAATAAATTTGTTAGTCTCTAAGGTGCCACATGTATTTATTTATTTCTTATTTTCTTTTTGCTGACACAGACTAACACGGCTACTACATTGTAACCTCAGATTCGTGAACTTCTTCGAGATGATGCATTTGACTATGCACTGCGTGGCAAGCTAAAAAAGGCATGGAAAGCCTTCCAGTTAGTGGCAATAAATTTTCTCGGAAACAACAAGGCAGACAACTACAGGTTGTTGGTGGAAAACCTCCTCAAGGCATACAAAAGCCTTGGTTGCAACATGTCACTAAAGATACATTTTTTGCACTCTCATCTAGATTTTTTTTTCCACCGAACTGCGGAGCAGTGAGCGACAAGCACGGCGAGCGATTTCACCAGGACATTGCAACAATGGAGAAACGCTATCAGGGCAAATGGAGCCCATCAATGCTTGCAGACTATTGCTGGACAGTGACAAGAGATGCTCCATTTAATGAATACAAGAGAGAAGCCAAGAAGCGCCGAGTAGACACTGAATAGGACTAAACTATGGACATAATAGTTTTTTGCCTTTTGTTTCATAATAAATTTTATTTATATAACCCCTTTGCTGATTTTTAAAGTGTTACATAAACAGGACAGGTGAAATAGTATCATGTAAAGCAACCATAAACACATGAAAAGACCTAGGTTTACAATTTATGATTAAAACTCTACTATCTACACAATATACATAGACATAAAATGTAAAACCTTAAATATCTTAGGAACAGTAGCTAATCAGTTGTTTTAATTGTCATATTTGAATTCAGCACATCAAAATACATACTAAATAGCACATTTTATCTCTGAAGCAGACGACTTCTCAAAAATTGTAGACCAGTGTTATTATTCTGACATGTTATTAATCCATGCTTATGTAGGAGTGACTGACTGGCTAAAAGATTATCTACCTTATGTATCTTTGATTTCTACGCCACACAAGTGGTGTTTTTCCAGAGGCAATACAAACAGGTGTTTTTTGAACTTGTCTTGCTGTAGCTCTGTAGTGAAGTTTCGGGGGAGGGATAGCTCAGTGGTTTGAGCATTGGTTTGCTAAACTCAGGATTGTGAGTTCAATCCTTGAGGGGGCCATTTAGGGATCTGGGGCAAAAATCTGTCAGGGGACAGTACTTGGTCCTGCTAGTGAAGGTAGGGGACTGGACTGGACTCAATGACCTTTCAGGTCCTTCCAGTTCTACAAGATAGGCATATCTCCATATTGTCTCTTTTGTCTGGTTTCATGCTACTTCTACTTGCATGCAGGGGTGCTGAAAGCCATTGAACCAAACTGTAAACTCTGTGTATAATGGAAACCACTTCAAGCCAGGGGGGTACTGCAGCACACCCAGAACCCCTAGTTCCAGCACCTATGTTAGCATGTAAACCCAGTGTGCTCTGGCACCTAGGGTCGTACACAAAGTGTCAAATCTCTCTATGGTATATCAATTGCCATCTTATTTTTAAATAAAGTGATTAGAAGCATCTATCACAGAGGCAAATAATGACCAACTGTTTAAAAGTACAATATACAGGCAAAAGAAATAGTCATAGAAACAAGAATGTTTCATCAACATAGATTCACCTTCTCATGCAGAGGCAATATTAAGGAAATTTGTTGGAAATTATATTCTAGTTGAAGAACAGGATCAAGCAAAACTGGCTTGAATTGTATTAAAGGCAGAGCTGCTACCTATAGTTATGGTTGCTTGATATGACCCATTATAAAGGCTTGCTTTTGGTTGTTTATAACTTTGCCAAATTTTAATGATTCAGACTGAAAAATTCCATGCCAAGTGTCTGTCTCGAGCTGACTTTTACTGAAAAGGTTCAACTAGAATGGTCCAGCTGTTTCCAAGAATGAGATTAGGGGAAAACACATGTTAAAAGAATTCTTATAGCCATTATATTGAAAAGCTCTAAGATCTATATGTGCTAGAGTTTAGCAAGTACATTTTCTGAAGATTCTGTCTACACTGAATACAGTCCAGTCAAGGCAGCAGGGGCTGAGCAGGACTTTCTCTGCAATTGCTGCTCAGGGTTGCTGTGAGCCCCTGTAGTGCCAGGCACTAGAATTAAGAGCGGGGAGAAGAGCACCACAGAAAAGCCCATGAAGAAATTCATAATTCTGTATTCAAAGCAGGGAAGGCATGGTGTGTAGTAAATAATGTATGGGACTGCATGTTGAACAATGAGGCTAAAACAAAATATTGAATAGCTGCTCATATAGTGTGCACTGAATGAGGCAGGGGCCTGTAGAAAAAATAGTAAGTGATCATGTAATTAAGACTGTATCATTGGAGCTGGTAGGAATTTCCCCCTCCTCCCATGGAAAATTTCAAGTTTTCAGTGGAAAAACTGAATATTTCATCTGAAAACCTAAATACTTTGATTCTGAAGAGCCACCAGAGTGCCTCACAGAATTTGTAGCTCAGGTAACTCTTGCTCTCTTTCTCCTCTATTTTCTGGACACTTTTGATCAGAGTACATCTCTCATGACACATCATAGCCTCTCCACTTGATAAGGAAAAGCAATGCAGCATGGGAGTTCCATAGTTGTGGTCCATGATGGGAGATGAAGCTCTGCTCACAGAGAAGAATTGGAGTATGAGGCACTCGAGCTACAGTTCCCATGAGCACCATGGTGGTATTTCAGAAACAAAATATTTGTTCTTCTGCTGAAATATTTCAGTTTTTGGAAAAATACTGTGTGTGGGGGGGGGGGGTTCTGTTTTCTTCTAAAAAGCAAGTTTTAGATGGAAAATGGCAACCCTAATGTTCTTAGAATATAGTTTTTTGGGTGTAATTTAGCCATATAATACAGAATGTGCGGTAACCTAGAATTTATAATGAACTCAAACTTTCTCCATACAAATCTTTCTTTGAAGCTCTTTGCCAGCACACACTGGTGCAGCTGTATATATATATATATATTTTTAAGGCTCACCTACCATAATAAGGATATTTGGATGCGGGGAAGGGAGGTTACTAATGTTGACATGATAGTCATCTTCTCTGAGTTCCTTCAGATCTAAATATTAGAGGTGGTCAAAAAAATTCAGGTGAAAACCAGAAGTTTTCAGGTTTTTTGGATGAAAAGTTTTGCTTTTCAGATTAAAATTTTTCTCAGTGACATCTCAATTTTCTGTAGAAAGCAGACCTCTTATGGGGTAGCCTAGTGGAGAAGGTCCTCCAAGCTCTCTAGAGTGACTGCGTGGGATTCAGCTAGTCTGGAAAGTGGCTGCCACTTGCAGCCTATCAGACCTCAGCAAGCTAGTCTAAAAGGATCCACAGGGTCACAGTGAGATCAATCAGCTGTCAGGGTGCAATAGGTGCTCCTGGCTGGCTGTAGGAGCTGCAAGGGCCAAGGCAGGTAGTTGCTGTCAGGGACCAGGAAAGCCAGGAGGGTACTTATGTCTGAGTCCCAGCAGTCATCCAGAAGGGCCACAGGGAAGTGGCCCAGGGTGACAGTTAAAGGGAGGTGGCACATTGCTGCTACATTGAGGGTCCCTGGGTTGGGGCCTGGAGTAGTGGGTGGACCTGGATTTCCCCCAACCTCCCTCTCAACAGACACTAGGGTAGTGGTTGTGACCTGAGAGAAGGGAGTTTAGACAGGGACAGCAAAGGGAGTGTATGTGGAACTGTTACCCCCACCCCCACGCCTCTCCACCATGTGGAAGAGGGTTGAACTGAGATTGACCCAGCTGGAAATCTGGGGTCAGAGAACTAAAGGACAGATGAAGAGTCTCCAGGGAGGAAGCCCTGAGGGTCCTGCTCCATCCCAGAGGAGGAATCTTTGCACATAAGATGGCCAGCTAGGTACTGAGATTTGTCCTCCATCTGACCAACAGGGCCTGAGTCTGGGGAGGGCTACAGCAACATTGCCAATGGAGGGGTACCATGAGGGGCCCTGTTGAAGGATTGAGGCTGGGAATGGCTACAGGGACACACCAGCTGAGGATACCGTGATGGGTCCCATTCGACTATGAAGGGACTGAGCCCAGGAAGAGCTGCAAGACATTTCTGAGGGCTTTGAGATAGGCCCAGTTGGACAGTATACCCTGAAAGGGGTATGTTTTGTTTAGTTTCATACATGGACTGAGTGTAACTCGGTCAGAGGACTGAGTCACTAAAGGCCCACCTGACAAGCACAGCAGCCGACAGGGCACCGTGACTGGAGGAAATCAAGAAAAAACTGCAGGCATGAGAGGAGGCACTCGCAAGACCCTTTTCACGAACACATTTATTTAATTGACATCCTAACTTCTGTTCAGAACCAGTTTTGACAGAATCTTTTAAACCAGCCCTACTAAATATCCTATTAATACAATACTCCTAGGACTCATTCCTCCAAAAGCCCCAGCAATATAAAATGTTTATAAATTACCTGTTAATGGTGTTACAGAGCAATGGGGGTGGGGAAATATAAAATACTGAAAACTGCTCAAGGCTCTAGCTTAAGAGTAAACCTCGTATTCCTTAGACAAGCCATGCTACCCTGCCAGACAGAAGAGACCAGATACCAATTGACATAGACAATAGTGATAAAAGAAGGGGTAGCACAATCCTGTGTGTGCGCACGCGCCCAGGGATTTAAAAGAATCTACTATAAGATTGTAGCAAAATAAATGAAGCTTTTACTGTATCTGAAATATGACTCTAGGGAGTCATTGTGGAGTGAGTGACTCCAGTGGACTTTGTCCAGTATAGACTACCATACCTGAGAACAGTCAACTGAGAGAAGTTCTACTCTCTGGTTCAGCCTAAACTAATCCTAGCTCATGGAGTGGACCTGACAGAGCTAATAATAACTATAAATGAGGGATATCGGATGAGAGGCAAGTACTTAGAGCCTATGATTACTTGAGTAACTTTCTATTTGTGAGGATGAGGAATGGATCAGTCCTTTTGCACCTACTTCCTCTCCCATGTCTTTGATGGGTAACCAGATGGACCGCTCTTCAATAACTAGTCTTTGGGGGAGAAGATCAGCAAAAAGTCCTTCTGACACCTTATCCCACAGAGAACTGACCTTATTCTGGCCTAGTCAATGCCTTTCAGCATGCTGAGCTGTGATATCCTACAAATCCCCAAAGCATTCACTGTTAAATTAGTATATTTGCCTTTCCATTCATCAGATTACAAAAATGCTTCCAGGAAGGAACACTTCCTCTTTTAATAATCCTATGATCTGCCCCTATTACACTAAAAGGAAGGTTGGTTTGGGATTTAAGGTAGTAGATTGAAATTTACAAGATCAGGTTTCATTTCCCAGCTCTGTCATGTTTAGTGTGTGTGATCTTAAGCAAGCCACTAAAGCACTCTCTGCCTCAATTCCAGTTCCCTGAAATAGGAATAATACTACTTCCTTCCTCCCACCATTTTTCTGTCTTGTCTAACTTTTCTGGACAGGGCTGTTTCTTACAATGGATTTGTGTAGTAGTCAGCATAAGGAAAGCCTGCTCTCTATTGGGAACTATAGGTGATACCATAATCTGAATAATAAATGTGTAATAAATTAAGTCATGATTCCCCCCAGGGGTGACTTCATTTCACTGGCGGATGAAGTGATTCCTATATATTGGGTCAAATTATCTTTTGCCGTAACGTCACTGAATTCAGCACAGTTATACCAGTAGAGAATTTGACCTGTACTTTTTGAGGTATTTTAGATAGAATCATGTGGGATGAAAGGTGCTACGTAAATGTAAGTTATTGATCCAATAAATTTCTTTACATCTAAAGAATAATGGTCTAGTACAAAGGAGTTCACACACCATAGACAGCAATAGATTTAACAAGTCTTTTACCTGTAGGCTGCAAATCGTACATTTGGTCACTTTTATGAGTGACCAGGCCAGAAATTGTTGGTCTGGTCACTCTTTTCCCTTGCCCATAGATTGTCTTCCTGTTGATTCCATAAAGTGACTGAGTGCTCTGTCCAGTCTCCTGCCGTTACATTAATCTGCAATATTTAGCACTTTATTGCCAAGGGTAGTTTTCAGGAGCACTCAAAGAAATAACCTGGAACCAAAGAACTGTTGCTGGCATATATCTTAGCTCATGCTTTGGTGTTTTCTAAATGTGCCTCCTTCCCTCCCTCATGAGAGGAATGGTTTATGACTGTATTATCAAAGTCTATGAAATGCTAAGTATTTCTGCAATGTAATTTGAATGTATTAATATGTTTTATCAACCTGTTGGGAGTACTTACTGGTGCATTTGTAACAATTTTATAGAGCAGATGTAAGACCATCTCCTTTGTGTGTGTGTGTTTGGGACTTGAGGGGCACTCTGTGCTTCATCTGTTAATGGCATCTGTTAAACTGGCACTGGCTAATGACATTGGTAATTCACACATGTTTACCAAAGTTTAACTTTCCTGGCTTTCACAGAAAAGGCAGGTAGCAATTCTTATGACACATTACTATACAGAGAGCAAGAACACCGAGTGAGAAAATGCTTTTTCATGAGGATTAGCATTTAAAGACCCTTCATTGATGACTTGAGGGATGGCCTAAAGAAAACTGCAACTGGAAGATTGCCCTCCAAGGTCTTGCTGCCAGTGTCTATTTTTAAACTGTTTTGATAATCAAGAAGATAAAATGTGTTTTGATTTCAAGACTGCAATCACTCTGTGTCTGTCAACTGCATTAAGATCATTTTGTTTTCAATTATTGTCTTTTGTTTAGCTTCATTATCACTCATCAGTCACTGAACAAATATCACATTGTCCGTCTTTCCAGGCAAGTACTGTAATTACTCAATAACTGCAATATTGATTCTAGAGCACTGAGTCCTACTGGCTGGCATACAAAGTTGCTTACTAACTCAGAACAGAGTTGTTTTTAATGTACTTCCAAGCAAGAAGTTCCTCAAAGGAAATGTTAAAGTTTCTCTCCGTATTTGATGCCAAGAAACTCTGGAGTGGCTCTGAGTTTATTCTTTAAGCAGATTTGCACATGCATGTGAGCTGTAAGATTCAAGCTATGTAAAGCTTTGCCAGAGGCCTGTAGAGCTCAGTGTAAGCAAAGGCATATCCGAGGTTGCACAGCCCCTTTAATAATGCATCTGCAATGTATTACCAAGATGTCATATTGTGAAACATCAAAATCCATGAAGAGGGGTCCCAGGGTAAAACATCACACAAATATGGTCAGTATACTGGCAGTAATCTCAGCTTCTCATTTCTGAAGCTGTTTTATCTTTCCCTCCTGTCTCACTGAAGTCTTTTCATAGCAGTACTTCCCATGGCAAGCAAACACCATCAAAAATCACATTACGTTTCTATAAGTATCTACACAAGGAACAAATATTTAATAATGGGCTTGTCAATCTAGCAGAGAAATGTAAACACAATCCAATGGCTGGAAATTGAAGTTAGACAAATTCAGATTGGAAATAAGGTGGACATTTTTAAGCGAGGGTAATTAACCATTGGAACAATTTACCAAACATCATGGTGGATTCTCCATCACTGACAATTTTTAAAGCGGGATTGGATGTTTTTCTAGAAGATCTGTTGTCGGAATTATTCTGGGGAAGTTCTATGGCCTATGTTATACAGGAAGTCAGACTAGATGATTATAATGGTCCCTTCTGGCCTTGGAATTTAAGATTTCCATTGTAATTCATAGATTGCATCTATTCGGTGGTCGTATGTGGTAAGCCATGGAAGTCTTTTTGGCGTTTATAAAGACTTGCCAAGAATTCCCAAGTAAACAAGAAACATCTTTGCATCTGGCACTGATAATTTGTTATAACTTGGAAGGTAGAATGTACCCCTTTCTGCAGTCTTAAAGGTTGCAAATGTCTTCAAATTCATGAGAGAAAGGGGCTTTGCTATTTATAAAGTGTCTTTCCTAGGTGGATTCTTTTCTGATCCCCCCCCCCCCTCCAATGGGCTACTGAACTGATGGCAGCTGCACAATGCAGGATTTGTGTGCAAAATCAGTTTGTGGGACTGGAGCCACATAGTGGGACCTACCTGAAATGATTACTTAAACCTATTGGTTGCTGTCATTGTGACTGTGTGGGGGGCAAGTAGAATGATTCAGCTCTGTGTGAAGAAAGGGCTCTTAAACAGTCACTGCTCTCTCATGTAAAGGTTAGGCTGGCTCTATTTCAGATTCTTCACTGGGGTTTCTCTTGCATTCAACAGGCATTCAGTGCAGGTGGCCTTAGAAATTAAGAGGGCTTTCACTTCTTTCTATCCTTAAAGGAAACAAGTCTCTGGCAATGTATTTAACATGGAATTTTAGAAGGCAGAAAGCAGGTGGGATGGCAAATGGTGAGTTGACATGAGAAACTCTGCTCTCTGGTTTTGTTTTGCTTTGTCTTCCTTTCTAAGGACCAGCTCCTGGCCCTAACCAGTTGCTTTGCATCACTGTGTTAGCACTAAACCCGATGCAATGTTGATTAATCCAACACTTGAGAGTTCCCATTGCATATGGGAATCCTCGGGTGGCGTAGACAAACTATAGTAGACAAATTATAGCATAGGCAAACTATCGTCTCTGGGAAACAAGTGCCTCCACACCCTATTGACACAAGGTGATCCCTGGCTGTTTTGCTTTATACAAGAAACAATCCCTAAAGGCGGATAGCCCCTAGATTGTGCTGGAGGGACTAGATATAAGTGGCTTGAGCACAGATGATGTTCCTTAAGTCATACTGATCTGGGAACCTGGGCACAGGCCCCATTGGCCAAGTGGCTAATCCACTCCTAAGACCCCTTTTCAAAACAGTGTAAAGGGACCTGAGAGTAGCTGATTATCCTGTCCTCAGTATTGTCTATAACCACTTATTTTGGCTGATAGCCAGAATTTTCCAATACCAATTTGTATCAACTTTTTATGTAGGACCCAAACAAACTGATCTGTATAGTCATTCCTAATTCCGATCAACCTCTAAGCTGAGAAACAGTTGCATTCATAGGCAGTCAGATTTGACTTCAGCTATGGGAACTTCTGCAATTGATTAGCTAACACTAAGAGTATCAATGTAGTTGAAATAAATTACCGTAGTAGGATGTAGGGGACAGAGGTTGAAGATCTTTGTCTCATAAGGAGTGTGGATTTTTTTTTTTTTAGCAGATGGACAGCTACCTGTAAGGGAAGCCATGCCAGGTGAATCCTCACTTCGCAGGAAGCTGATGTAACCAGCTGCAC
This sequence comes from Macrochelys suwanniensis, assembly GCA_033296515.1. Taxonomy (NCBI): domain Eukaryota; kingdom Metazoa; phylum Chordata; order Testudines; family Chelydridae; genus Macrochelys; species Macrochelys suwanniensis. Next base: position 50,630,982 of record CM065781.1, read on the forward strand.
ACCATCCACTCCCTACTACCTTCAGCCTAGCGATTGAGGGTGGGCGGAGAGGGACATGCTAGAGGCAGGAGGGGAAGAGGCAGAGCACACCATGTTCTTTCAGATCCTTGTCTGCAGCTGCCAGGGAGTGTTTCAGGCCAAGAGTGGGAGAGAGGAAAAGTAGCTTAGAATGTAAATATAGCAGAGCTGAAGATCCAGTCTGTTAACTTTTGGCATTTTTGTGCTTTTGAGTGCTTTATTTCTCAATTCTCATGTGTTATGGGCCTGGTGCAAATGCCCATTAAAGTCAATGGGCATCTTTTGTTGACTTCACTGGGCTTTGGATCAGGCCATATATGCAGATTCAGAAGTTAATTAAAAATCCATTTTAAAAGTATGAAGTATAAGCCACGTTGTTTCTATCTAGAGGCACCAAATCACTAGATAGGAGGGAATGATTAGAATAGAAACTCTCATAACTCCACAGCCTCTTAATCCTTTGGATGAATATTTCTTGCTAGAAAATGATGTGAGAAAAATTCTTCAAATATTCAGTGTGATGCTCAGACATCCAAGAGCTAAAAAAAGGCAGACTGAAGTTCAAGATAAGGGGTTGTTTCTCCTCTCACCCTGGTGTGAATCAGGAGTGACTCCACAAATGTAAAACTGGTGTGAGAGGGGAATCAGGCCAGCCAACATTAAACATAATAGAACAGAGAACTGATGTCACTTAAGCGCCCTTGAGCTGCAGTTGTTTCAGTCCTTTTCAGCATCACCTCTTCTGGGGCTATTTCTTCCCCCCTCTTTCCTCCATATTTTATTCCCTTTGCTTTTCAGTAAGCAACCACATTTTGGTAATGAGTCACATGGTAATGTCTGTTTGTGCTGTTGCTTTTGGCTTACTGCCCTGTGCCTGCCTTAAGAAGCACCTCTTCCCAATAACCTGCTGAGTCCTGAAGTGTCAAATCAAAGCAGGGGAGACAGGTGGGCAAGCAGCAGGAGCAGCAAAGCAATGTGACGCACGAGATATGAAACAATGGCAGCCCACAAAGTCGTCTTTCTTTCCTCCTCCCCCCAAACATTGGGCATGGCATCCCTTGAAACATTGAATTCACATGGAGGAAAAACAGACTGTTTTTTGTAGGAACAGTTAAAGGGCAAGATTAATCTCAACACATGGAAATTCAAATGGCTACACTGCCTAAGAAACCTTATATCATTTGGAGACAACCATATAATGTTTCTCTTGGATAAGCAGAGACATTTGACCTATTGCAGATCTTAGCCTGGATGGTTTAAAAAAAAACAAAACAAAACTTGTTTTTGTGCATGTGGGTTTTTTGTTGTTTGTTTTTCAATTGGATTTCTTCTAAAGGAGCTACTGTAGCGTCCCCACTTCCCCATATTTCCTGATAACCACTAATGCTGTAGGAAGGGGAGACAGAGAACTCCACAAACATTCTGCTAGAAAAGAGAGTGGGGTTTTGTGGCGGGGAGCGGAAGGAGGAGACTTCTAAAAGATTACAGAGGGTCTCATGTTTTCTTGCCTTTGAGGACACATTAACTGTCTTGTTTGAAATCGCAATATTACTATGCCTGAGATTGCCTCAGTTGATGCAAAGTGTAGAATTGTTTTGGTTTCTAAAATGACTAAATTAAGTACAGTTTTTGCATCTTCCCCCGCCCCACCCTTGAATATCTACTCCTTTGCCTGTCACTATGCCAGTTAGCTTGATTAGAGAGACAAGGTGGGTGAGGCAATATCTTTTATTGGACCAACTTCTTCTGATGGTGAGAGAGACAAGCTTTTGAGCTTACATAAAGCTCTTCTTCAGGTCTGGGAAATGTACTCGGTGTCACAGCTAAATACAAGGTGGCCTCTCTCACCAACAGAAGTTGTAGTATCTTTTTAATGGACCCTCAACCGCCTTGTCTCGCTAATATCCTTGGACCAACATGGCTGCAACAACACTGCATGCAGTTAGCTTGATGTCAGGAACTATTCATTGTTGGTTCCTGAGTGATATTCTTTCAGGTAGAAAGTGCACTGGAGAGGGGACACTGGAAATGAGGTATTTAGATTCTAAACTCTGTGGGGCAGAGATTGTCTCATATAGATCCCCAAGTTGTACATGGAGACAACTAGAATGCCTGCCATTGAATACACTGGCGTATCATCCATATGCTGTCAGGGCTGTGTCAAGAATCTCCAAGAACAGGCTAAACCTTGTTGATGCCTATTCAAGTGGGAGCACCTCCAGGCTATGGGATGGCTGAAGCCTAGATTAAAACAGTCTGGCTAGGTTTATCTGCAGGAAGGCATTTGGGATATTTGAATTGCTCTAGAGGCAGCACAAAGATCAAGTGTTAATACAGAGGTACTCACAAAGACAAAGGAAGTGTGGGCAGGACAAAGGAAGAGATGGGTATGCGTCTCATGGAGAGGGGTCTTGTTTAACTTTGGGATCAGCAAAAAAAAAAAAAAAAAAAGAGGAAACTGGCTGCCTGGGGCCTGGGTGAGAGAGAGAGACTCAAGACCGCTTACATCAACCTAATTATGTCAGTGTCTACACTAGAATGCTGCTTCCACTGAAATAAGTGGCCCGCTACACCGACATAAGCATTATGCTTCTCGTGGAGGTTGTTATGTCAATAAACTGTTACTTACATCAGCTGTTGGCGGTCAGCCCCAAGTGAGGCTGACAGCTAGAGCCTCTCCATCCCCTGCTGCCAGATGCTGACAGATTGAGCTGTCAGCCTGGCATGGGGCTCACAGCTGGAATTCCCCTTGTTCTGGGGCTGACAGCCTGAGCCGTGAGCCCAGGTGGTTCAATTTCTCAACAGGGAGTCTATCAGTAGCTGTGAAACTGACAAGAATGTCAATTTCACTACTATTTCACATTTTGCCTCCAGCTTGCATTGTCAGCCTTGGGTTAGGTTCCAACTCTGAGCCATGCATGGCTGTCACTGCCCCACAATGCCCCACTTTAGTCAGTGCAAGCGTTCCTGGTGAGGACATGCACCACTGGCAGAAGGAGGGCAGTGTGGATACCAACAGCTGATTTTTAATTGCTGCGGTGGCTATAGGTCAACCTATCCTAAGTCAACCTAATTTTGTAGTGCAGAGAAGCCATCAGTCATTTGGAGTATAAGCCATATTCAAGAGAGGGAATCCTGGACTCCTTAAAGGAGTCTGACCTAACCCCAAACAGTGCTCAGGACTGGTAAAGAAAATGAGGCAGGGAAATGCATACAGGTGAGTAGTATTTTGTCTAGATCTATATATTCCTTGTGCTAGCTGAAATAAAGAATGATAGGTTTTCGGAACCCTTATAAAGTCTGTGTCTACTTTCACTATCGTGTGTCCCTGAAAAAGTGAATTGTAAAGCGAGAGCACCCACAAGGTTGGAGCTCTGGGGAAAGGTGTACTTAAGCTAGTGAAGGGTACTAGCGTAAGGGGGGGACAGCACTTGTCCTGATGGCCTAGGGCAGCTGGGCCACATGGTCACATTTCCATGAATGGATGACAGTCAGCCTGTGCCCAGGAAGTGTGCCAGAGAGGCTAAGGAAAAAGACACTGCTGCATCAGGGGAAGCTTAAGGGCATATTTAGCCAGTGTGGTGGGACCCAAATACATAGTAGCCTAGTGCATGTCCAGCTGGAGGAGCTCTATCCAGGCTGTGTAAGACTCATACTTTGTGTTTGTACAGCTCCTAGCCCACTGAGGCCCTGATCTTGATTGGCCTACTAGGTGCTACTGGAATACACACATGATGGTAATCATAGGACACCAAAGAAGAATCAGGTCTAAAGAAGGTAACCATAAAGAGCTTCATCCTTCACTACTAAAATTAACGGGAGTTAGTGTTCAAACTTCAGTGGGATCAGGATTGAGAACCAAAAGGATGAGAATGGGGTAAGGACAAGAGGTCCATCAGTTCACTATCCCTTGTGATCTTTTGCCTGTTATATACCCCTCCCAGTTACTTATCACATCATTTCACTGATGAAGTGGGGTAAGGGGGGACAAACCCAGCTCCCTGTTTCCCTACAAAAAGTTTGGGGAAACTCTGTGAGGGTTGCAGAATTATCCACTCCCGGACCTTGTTGTTCAGGATTTCCAAGGCAGGAGGGCTGGGGTCTATAGCCTTTTTATTATGGGTTTTAAATGTGGTCTAAAAAGCTTGGTCCAAAAAAGTAGCAAAACATGATATTATAATACATTCCCATTTCTCTTAATTCCTTTGAATATTTATTTTTGGCTTGTATCTAAAGATTTCTGTCAGTTCTCAAACTGTCTCCACAAACAATAAATCAGGAACTTTCTCTTCCACTTCTCTGCTGGGACTTATTTATCACATGAGGCCAAAATCTGGTGCTTATGATGTGATAATTTTTTAACAGCAACAGCCTGTGATGTGTCAAAAGGATGTGTTAATGCCATCCTACACAAAAGGAGAAAGTGGATCATGAGAGAGAGCACTCCTTTGTCACCAAACATTTATTCAATAAATGCACATCAACATAAGTAAATGAGTACAACTGGCTCATCTCTAGAGACTTTAAATTTAGTTCAATTTGGGCACCCAGCAGAAAAATCGACATCACTTTAATTTGAGACTGGGATGTTCTAGGGTCCACTTATCTTATTTATTTTTTAAATAAATAAATAAATACTCTTCCCCCTCCCAATTATAACTATTGAACTAAGTAAACATTAGTTCAACCTGTCAGTACTATTTCATAAATGCCTGACATCCTAGTCTGTTCATGTTTTATAGTGTGCCCATCATTGTGGTATCAGCAGAGACTGTTCTAGGGGCAGGTGAGCAGAGCAGTTGCCCTGTGCACATCAACTTCCAGTTCAAATAACTGCAATTGCAAGAAGGGCTGTTTAACCACTAATATCTTGCTGCAAATGTGTCATTTCATTGGTGTGTGTGAAGTGATTCATATAGTTTGTAAAGTATTCTTTAGATCCGTTAGGATGAAAGGTACCATATATGATTGTAAGCACATTTTCAACAGCTAAAATAATAACTATTATAAATAGGTATTGAACAGGCGAAGTTAGATTTTTTTCAACTTCATTGGATTTTCCTTTGTTGGACTATTTTGCCGCAGGAGGAAGAGAGACACTTATTCTCATAACTCACAATCCAAAATTATCTGAAGTGCAACAAAATATATCGGATGGAGGCTTCTCAGAAAGCGAAAAACCTCAAATTAAACACACCTCCCATTAGAGCAGGTCAATCTATTTATTACAAATAATGGGTCTGATCTACAAACACTGGAAATCGTGGCCCTGCTGAAGTCAATGTTTTCTCATGGGGTCAGAATTTCACCCAAATCTTTATTTGTCTAATAAATGGCTTGCAGAATTGGACTCGATACTTGTTATGAATTTAGCACCTCTTCTGTTTTGCAAATTTTTTCTTTGAATGCATTCATCGTTCAAGTATTTGCCAAAAAGCTTGGTTGAATAATGTCAAACTATATGGTGTTTATTCGGTGGCTATTTGCTATTCATTATTCATGGTGTGTGACTGAAGCACTCAAATCACATGATATAGTTTTCACTGTATGAGTAGATGACTGAAGTATTTAAAATTACTAACAGTGAATAACAAATATCCTTTACTCTATATACATTTTAATGCAAATAATTTGTGCTAAAATTCTCAAAACTTTCAGAATTCATAAACCTTTTTATCAGTACTCAGTTGTCCACTTACTTATGAATAAGAAATAATATGATTCAGTGAATCATAAAAGACTAGATGCAGCACTTTTATTCATGGAAACTAATAGCTGATTTAAAAAAAAAAAAACTGTTCAGAGAAATCATGCCCATCTTAGCCATACTTGAACCAAACCTTGCTGGGCTGTCCACAAGGCCTGTAACAAGTTACATGCTGCTGCTTATTTGGGAAATATTTGTGAAAAGAAAATGTATACCATAACTATGGATAATATTTTCCCTTTTCCTTAGAGCTGTCAAATATTTCTGTTCAGTTTCCAAACTCCTTCTGTATTTCAGGCATGCTTAAGACTGTAGGGCTTTTGTAGGGCTTTTGTAGTGTCCCTCTTCCCCCCCCCCCCCCCCGCCCCTCCAAAAAAGATTCCGTTTGTGATGGCTGAAAGAATTAAGATCGATGGTTGCCAGGGCTGGTTACCCGTACCAATTTGTACTGCAATTTATGAGATCCGTGTTTTGTTGTTTGCTCTATAGATTTAGAAAAGAAAGGATGCTGGGCACACACACAGTGGTGGATCACCTCTGCTAACTAATTCATGGGGCTGCCTTGATTTGGGTTCTAGATAGAACTGCATGGGTCTATCCACCTTTCTTTGAAATGGTAAACAATTTGGAAACATCAAAAGTAAAAAATAAGTAAAATTACTTTTATATCACTATTGTGGCAAATAAAACTTCCCTGTAACAGACCATTTTATATTCATAGAAATATAACAATTAGATGAATATAACCAGCAACTATAATTTAAATTTATGAAAATTTAATAATCTCACAATGAGTAGAGCTCCCTGATGCATACAAAGACACAGGTTTTTAATTCAGTCTAGTTCCTAGGAAACATCTCTATTTAATACAAGTGAAAAATTTGTTTTTTCTTAACAATAAATGTTTTTGGGGTGGGGGGAATTCCAAGTAGATGAAATAGTTTGACTTTTTTATTTCCTATTTAAAATACAACCTCCATCCAACATCACAATATGGACTCTTTAAACATAAATGGCTTGAGACCTCCAGAATTCAAACACATGGAGATGACAGCTCAGTATCCTAGAAATCCTAACATATTACTTAAACAAAATTATGTTGTATAGAAATGAAATATCCTGCATTCCTACTAAGATGTGACAGTACTAGTACCTTTACCTGGAGTGCATAAGTATTTTAAACACTGCTGATCACTGTCTTTTCTCTCAATGTGAACAGAGGGTGAATTAAAAAGAAAATAGAAGGAATCCTGAAAATTGATGTGATTATTTATTTTTTTAAAGAAAGGTTTTACTATTACTAATCCCAGGAATTATATTGAATATTGAACACACTGTAGATTGCTTCATTAAAATGTCAAAAAGCAAATGTTAGCTGAAGGAAAAACTGTTCTTAAGAAATATAAGAATGTATGCCTGTCACAGTTGAACAGTATATTTGAAGTTAAACAGCTGAAATATATTTATTCTTATTACGAGGACACTTGAATCTTGGCTGATACTACTGCCAAGGCACCTTGCTACAAAACAAGGCCTTGAATCTGCCCTCACATCCATATGGTACAGGACCTGACAAGGACAAATGCTACTTTTGTGGTTCCTTGATCCCCAGATTCCCAAAGAGCCAGATTAACTCCAGGTAACTTAATTAGACACCAGTTAGAGCAGCCTCAGGGACAATTACAGCAGCCTCAGGCACTGAACTGTAGCAGCTTTCTGAATAGCAATGGGGAGTGGATATAACCTACATTTGGCCCACCCAGTGCATCAACTGGCACAGCTGAGAAAGTGGAAGGGGTGTTATAATTTGCTGCTGGGGTAGGCCAAGGGGAAATCAAGGGAGGGAACTGAGGCATGTTTCTACACTTCTTGTGGTGCAGTTTATGCGCTTACTTCTGCCTCAGAGTTGTGCCTAAAAGCACAAATTGGGCCACTGCATATAGTTCTCTGAAGAAAGTGTGTGTTTTCCAGGAAGTCTGTAGTGATGAATAATTTTATGTCAGAGCTTTGTCTCCAGCTACAGAATTTCAATTCTAACTTTTGGGGTGAAAAACTTTACAACTTCATCTGCACTACTAAGAAATACAAGCTACCTAAATAACACTGTACCTGATCTTCTGAGAAAAGCTGCGCCTTTTATGACAGACACATACTACTACACTCAATCACACATGCACCTGAAGATCTGAAAGAGGAACAAGAAGGGGGCTGGGAGATATAACGTTTGAGGTCTGTAATATGGGCTGGACATCCTGGGCCTAAGCCAACCCTAAGTTCAGGATAAGCCCCACTTGAGAGGAATGAGATGATTCCAGTATAAAAGAAGCAGGAAGTTTATAGTGGGTCTCAGGCAGCTGTGGTAGTGTGTGGAGAATGAGGAAAGCTCTCCAGGCAGGGAAGAGACTGCAAAGGCCCCAGGCAGGATGACCTGGGAGGACGAAGAGAAACCTTGCATTGTGTGGATTTATGAATGGATTGTTGTGTTTTGTTTTGTTTTGTTTTTTCCTGGTCAGGGCTGGGGGAGAGCTAGGGAGTTTTATTTACTTTATGAATACACCTTTTGACTAAGGGGGGGGAAGCTTTAAGTGATATTTATTTGAACAATCCAGAAGGGGAAACTGAGGCAGGCTGCCCCTAGCATGTATAGGCCAGGAGGGGGTGCATAAGAGGCAACTGGTCTGATTACAAGGACACTGACAGCCTAAAAAGTGATCTGACATACCCTTTAGATCACATGGTTTCTCAGAATATACAATGTATGTTACAGAAGGGTGCTGCTTGCACAGGCATTCTGGTTGAAGATGAGCCTATGGCAGATGACTGTATCAGCTCAAGCACAGAGACATCCAAGGTAATGGAGCATAAAATAGTTGTGCTCGGACAGCCAGGGGCACGTAATCCCAAAGGGTGTCTCAAATTGTGTTTGATGCCCTTTCACGTGGAGGATAGTCAACCAGAAACTTTGCAAATGTAGGATTCTACAAGCCCTGTGTATGCCTCCTCGGATGAAGCATACACTATTAGCAAGTATATAGGTGCTAGATCACCTTCAGGCACCAAGCAACCCTGTCATAGGTAAACAGAGAAATGTTAAGGACTAATAAATATTCATGGTGGATCAGCACAAAATGATTTAGCACAGGTGATTCTGTAATTGTGATTCATTAGGGAATATTCACAGTGCTTAATGGCCCTCAAACACTTACATCAACCTGTGAGGTGGTCTGATGTTCGTGCTCTAATGGTGCATTGTAAAACATGTAGGACAGGAAGTCTCCTTTGCTGAAGTCCTGCTAAGGCATCTTTTTTTTACAGGTCTTCTAGATGTGCTTTCTTTTTTCAGCAAAAATCATGATGATGTTTAGAAATGACACATGCTGCTGTTTAATCCCTTTCATTTTTACTCTTGAGCAATGTCATTTTAACCAAATAGCTTTCCATAAGATTTATAAGGCCTTGGGTAAAATTTTCAGTCACCTACGTGATTTGGGAGCCTAAGCCCCCTTGACTTTTAATCATGCCCAGCAGGTTCCTAAGGGACTGAAGTGCTTTTGAAAATGTTACCTTTTGCCTGAAAGGGTATTTCAGCCATTAGCAGCCAGCCAGGAATGTAGCTGTACAAGTGTAAACCATTTGTATAAACAGGAAAAGTCTCTGTAAACTGCAACTTGCACCAGTACTCAGAGCAAGGGTAGGCTACACTAGCTCAAATTATGGCTTATAGTAGCTTTAAGTCTACACTAGGATTTCACACTGGTGCTCTTGCATCGGTGGTTAGCTAGGCATGGCTGTGATCATGGGCAGTGAGTGAATCTTCCCCTGGGGGATGCTAGCTCCCCGTCTCGCCTCTTCTGTCCATCCACACTCCACCCCCACCCCTGCTTGGCCCCCTCACCGCCACTCACCATGTACCTCCCCTCCCCCATAGGGGTGGGGCAGGGGGTGAAGAAGGATGCAGCAGGTGGGGGGGGCCTCGAAGGGCAGAAGGGTGAGGAGGGTCAGGGTGAGAGGGGCGTGGGAGAGTGAGGAGGGACACAAGGCAGTGGGGTCTTGCTGGGAGGGATGTGGTGGGTGGAGAGGTGAGGCTGGACTTGGAAGACGGGCCGTCTGTCAGCTCTGGAATGCTCATTATTCATTTTATTAAAGAATATATTGTTTGCATATATGCATTCAGTGAATTCAGCAAAATAGCAACCTGAACAAAAGTCCTACCCTGAACACTATTCAGACGCAGTTGGAGATGACTATTACAGATTTCAGTATGAAGACAGGAAAAGCAAATGTTATCAACTGTCACTGAGAAAGGAATATGTTAACAAAGAGTGAAAGTGGTAGCTTCTCTTCCACCTAACCAATGGATAAGATGCTACTTATCTCTATACAGGAACAGCAAGAAAGCAGCATACAAAGCTGGTATCACTGCAAGTGTCCTGTACAGCTCATTGGTGCACATAGAGTCAGCCTATAATAAAGTCAGCTATAATAAAGTCATTTGCATTCACAGGCTTGTGTGGACATCAGAGCAGACTCTGGGAAATGTTGTTTTACTGAATCAAAAGAAATTTGCACATGAAAGCCACATCCAGGTTAGTTAACCCAGTACCTCACTCGGTATTGCCTTCCCAGTACTCCTAAACAAATCACAACTGTATAATTAAATCCTCTAAAGAAGTGTCCCTTATATCTTTAAGGGCTCAGCTAGGCTTGACAAGTGGCAAATATACTCATAGCTGATAACTGGTACCCAAAACTATATCTACTCTCCATTTCCTATATCTCAGCCTACCTCCTTTCCAGAACACACATCCCAACAGAAGTTTCTAAAGCCTCCCAAGCTCCTTCTGTGCCAGTAGGCACTGCACAGACAGTTGGCTGTTTAAGGTGGGAGCCTTAAAGGCAATCCTAGTTTAATTACATACTTTATTCTTCTGCACAACCAGGAATGAGAGGTACAGACGTGCATGATAAACATTAATCTCGCACTAGGTTGAAAATGGATTGCAGTAATGGATGTGTCAGTATTATGTTAGTGACAGACTCTGGAATCAAAAACGTGAGGGTTATAAGTTGACTCTGGACCATAACACACTTAATGCTAACTTACCCACCACGTGCACACAAAACAGTTTACAGTTTCTCAGTTGTGGTGGTAGATGAACAATTCTGTAGGAATAATAACACTACTATATAATTTTGCACTTTTGAGGGGGTCAGCTTTAGCCCTCCAGTTCCTGACATCGTTGTATTTCTCATGTAAATTTATTCCTCCTTTTTAAAATATAACCTTTTAAGTGACTTTAGTGCTTGCAAACGATGACATACTATTGAATCCACTGAAAAATGAAGTCCTCTGCTTATCACTGAATATCTACATTGAAGCTAATGTGCTTTAACCCTGACCTGGAGAGACTTTTATGTCTGATGGGGTAGCTTATTCACTCTTTGGCCTCTCTTCTGTGACAGTCAACAAAAGTGCAAATTAACACCAATTATTGTACTGTTTTATGTACTGGGCTGAGAACACCAACTCATTTTCCACAGGTCACCACACAGCTGACCTGCTTCAGCTTAATCAAGTGGCTCATAGAAGAAAGGGTCTGTATCTCATTAATAAGAAATTGACCCAGACCGTCTCCCATTACTTCCTTTCACAAATCCATGTGTGTTTGTTTTCTCATCAAATAAAAAGGGTCAAATTTTCTGCAGGTGTAACTGTTGACATCAATGGAGTTATGCCCGGAGTGAATTTGGCCTATTCAATCAGTTAAGAACAGCCATACTGGGTCAGACCAGTGATCCATCTAGTCCAGTACTCTGTCTTCTAACAGGGGCCAGTACCAGATGCTTCACAGGGAGTGAACCGAGCAGGGCAATTACTGAATGATCCATCCCTTGTTTTTCATTCCCAGCTTCTGACAGTCAGATGTTTAGGGACCCAGCATAGGGCTGTGTCCCTGTCCATCTTCAGTGATCACCATTGATGGATGTAGGTTCAGAAAGGCTAATCCTTCTTTTGAATTCAGTTATACTTTTGACCTTCAAAACATTTCCTGGCAACGAGTTCTACAGGTAGACTGTGCCTTGTGTGAAGAAGTATTTTATGTTTGTTTTAAGTCTGCTGCCTACTAATTTCAGTAGGTGACCCTTGGGTTTGTGTGTTATGAGAAGGGATAAATAACACTTTCACTTTCTCCACACCATTCATGATTTTATATCCTCCCTCTCCTTCCCCCGCACCCAGTCATCTCTTCTCTAAACTGAGCAGTCCCATTCTTTTTAATCTCTCCTTGTACAGAAGCTGTTCCATAACCCTAATTATTTTTGTTGCCTTTCTCTGTACCTCTTCCAATTCTAACTTTTATTTTCTTAAGATGAGACAACCAGAACTGCACATAGTATGTGATGTGTAGAATGCTGTGGATTTGTACAGTGGCATTATATTTTTCTGTCTTTTCTATCCTTTTCCTAGTAGTTCTAACACTGTTAGCGTTTTTTGACTGCTACTGCACACTGAGCAGACTTTTTTTCTGAGAACTATCATCAATGATGCCAAGATCTTTCTCGAGAGGTAAAAGCTAGCTTAGATTCCCCCCCCGCCCCACACATACACAGATATCATTTTGTATGTATAGTTGGGAATTTTTCTTCCCAATGTGCAGTATTTGCACATACTGACTCTAAATTTCATCTGCCATTTTGTCACCCAGTCCAGTGAGATCCTGTGGCAGAATGCACCCCTGTATTCATCCCCTATACACTATTGTAATAATCCTTGTACAAGGTATGCCTTGTGAGGTATCATTTGAAAACTCATAACTTGCTGATTTGCAATATCATGGTAAAATGCACGTTGCAACGTTATGCGTAAAGTTATGAACAGAAGCTGAAATCATGCCTGAGGTGTGTTTCCCAGATAAGTCAGGGGAGGGGCTAAACCAGTTTATCAAAGACAAAGGGCAAGATGACACCCCACCCAGGTGTCAACAAAATTGATAGGCCATCACCTATCTAGTGGCCATTCTTTGGCAAGAAATGGGAATGGGGACAAAGATCTGCATCTTAACAAAGAAATGGCATAAAGTCTCCTTCCTCCACTGTTGTATGGTTCTCAGCTGGAAATGCTTTTCAAAGAGGGACTGAAACTATAAAAAAGGAGGAGCAAACACCCCAGCTCATTCTCTGCACCTGAGAAGACCAAGGAAGCAGCCATTGGACTCTGGAGAAGGGGTCCTGACCTGGAAGCTTGGTTAGTAATGCTATTGGAAGCACATGGTGAGAAACTTTGTTTGGAATTGAATAGTTTCCTAAGCTAGGCACTAGAAAGTATTTTTATCTTTGTTTTCTTGTAACCATTTCTGACTTTTATGCCTCCTTTCTTGTACTCTTTGTAGTTAATAAATTTGTTTTATCTAATTCAGTGTGTTTGGGTAACTCCATTAAGGTGGTAACCCTGTGTATATTGTTCCCTTAAAAGAATAATGGATTTAATATATTTGGACTGTCCAGGAGAGAGCTGGACAGAACATACATTTCTGTTGGAAAATACAGAACTGGGAATGTATTGGGGTCACCCTGCTGCATAACCAAGGCTGGTGAGAGCCAAAGCATAATCCATGTGTGGCTGGCTGGCTGCAGTTACACCCACACACCCGGGGTGTGACTTGCATGCTGCAAGACTGTTTGAGCAGCCCAGCTGGGAGCTACCACCAACAAGGTATGTAAGGCACCAAGGTTGCAGGGCGGGAGTGACACAGCCCTTCACTGGTCTGGATTGCACCCCAGTATGTCACAAATCCCTTTGTAATTCTTCAGTCACACTTTGACTGAACTTAACTGTCTTGAATAACTTTGTACCGTCTGCAAATTTTGCCACCTTGCTATTCACCCCCTCTTCCAGATCATATATGAATCTGTTGATCAGCACAGGTCCCAGTATGATCCTTGGGGGACCCTACTATTTATCACTTTTCATTGTGAAGACTGACCACTTATTCCTACCCTTTGTTTCTTATCTTTTTACAAGATGAGAGGACCTTTCCTTTTATCCCATGACTGCTTACTCTGCTTAATAGCCTTTGGTGTGGGACCTGTCAAAGGTTTTCTGAATGTGGGGATTACCCTTTTCCACATGTCTAACACCATCAAAGAATTCTAATAGATATGTAAAGGGAAATCATGACTCAACAAAGTTGTGTTCCCCAGTATATCATGTTGTGTCTGATTCTGTTCTTTGCTATAGTTTCAACCAACTGGCCTGATCCTGAAATTAGGCTTACTGGCCTGTAATTACCAGAATCACCCCAAGAGCTGTTTTTAAAACAGGGTTACATTAGCTATTTTCCAGTCAGATGGTACAGAGACTAATTTAAGCAATAGGTTACATACGTGTTAGTACTTCTGCAATTTCATATTTGAGTTCTTTCAGAACTCTTGGGTGAATACCATGTGGCCTTCGTGACTTATTACTAGTTAATATAACAGTTTGTTCCAAAACCTCCGCTGACCCTTTTATCATGGATAGTTCCTCAGATTTCTAAAAAAAAAAAAAAAAAGAATGGTTCAAATGTAGGAATCTCCCTCAGATCCACTGCAGTGAAGACCAATGCATAGAATTTGTTTAGCTTGTCTGCAATCCCTTTGTCATCTTTGAGTGCTCCCCTAAGCACCTTGATCATTCAGTGTACCGACTGATTGTTTGACAGGCTTCCTGCTTCTGATATACTTACAAATTCTTTTAGTATTTGTGTTTTTTTGGTAGTTGATCTTCAGATTTTTGTTTGTTTGTTTTTTGGCCTGCCTAATTAAAATGTTATACTTGACTTGCCAGAGCTTATGCTCCTTTCTAATTTCCTCACTAGGGTCCTGTTTCACTGGGGCCTGACAGCAGCAACTGTCCTTCAAGGTAGAGCTGCTCAAATGAAATAATATTGTAATAAATGTATCCAAAGGTTTGCACTTGGGAAAGAAATCTCAAATGTGTCTGAACATTATGGGACCATCTATGGGGATGGTAGAATAAAACATTTTGTTTACAAATAATTTATGGATTCATAGATTCCAAGGCCAAGAGGGCCAATTGTGACCACTCTTAGAGGGCTTCCCTTCACCACCTCTGCTGGTTCTTGTCACGCAGACCGAAAGCAGAAGACCAGAAGTCCAAAGTGCAGACAATGCAATGTTTATTGGGGTTAATTCCAAGCCTACATGTCTATAGCTCTACACGCCAGCAGAGTCTGTTTCCTAGTGTTCCAATTCCACCTCTGACTCTGCAGAGCATTTACCCCATGACCCCTTTCTGAGCTCTGATGCCCTAGAGCCTTGCCTATGTCCGTGTTCCCTATTCCTCATTCTCATTTCCCATTCCCACCTCCTTCTCCTCACCAGGCCCAAATATACCTGCAATGCATGCCCTTGGTCCCACCCCTTACAACTTAGGGTCATGTTCCATTTTGGGTCTGGGGTCTTCACCCCACCCCTTTTGTACCCCATGGGAGGGGTAAGAAGTGAGGTTGTGCTCTGGTCAGGGAGGGGCATTTCTTTGGTCTTCTAGTATTTTATACCTCCCCCACAAGCCCCTTTGTCCCTCCCGACTGCTGCTTGACATTGCCTCAACCCCTATCTCAAGGCAATCTTAAACTGTGCTCAAGAGTAACATTTTAACTTCTTTTTTCTGTTCCCATTGTACTAACAAATCCAGCTGACTGGGCAAAAGCAACATCACAGTGTCTTTGGCCCTTGTTTACACATTTTAGTATAAGAGTATCAAAAAGTCAAACCCAGAATTCTATCCCAGGCTAATAAACATACCTATATACTAACACTCCACCCCTTTATTTTATTTTCTTCTGGGACCCTCTTGCCTAGGTGTCCCGGGAAAACGCATAGGAAATATGGCAGCACATTTCCTGAAAGGGCCAGGTATCCTGGTAGAATGTGTCGATGCTCCATTTGCCCCTGCCCCCTGTGCAGTATGGTGCCTTGCACATTCCCTTGTATGGACATACTGCACATGTATTCCAATTAGTGTGTCAGACTCCCTATAGGAATGAGCCTGAGAAACTTGGGTCTGAGTTATCTGTTACACTTTGGTGGAGGACTGTTTACATTACTTATGAGACAATTAGTTGTTGTACCTTTTGGGTCTGTGCCCCCTTTAACCACTGTAGTATGTATTGCAAAATTTGCATACTTAACAATAGGCCAGTAGCCACAATAATCCATGATAATATTGTCAACCATGACCATCATAATATAGTTCAACATCCGGGCAACCACCAGAAACACTGCTTCTCCATTTTGACAGGGTTAAGATCCTTTTAAGACCATTCTGGAGAATATATTTTAAATGTGTCCAATTGTTGGCAGTTGCATCGAGCTGCTCCTGCAGTTTTTGCATGCTTTTGTCTATATCATGAGTCCATTGACTGCCCCAGAGAAATGGGGTATTGTCCAAATCAGCTTGACCACTTGGTATGGAATCAGATAGTATGCACTAGTTCGATTGTCCACAGCAATGAGTTCCACATATCCATTCGTGCACCGAAGTCCCAATGGCAGCGTCTAAATGTGTGTAATTGTGCCAGATGCTGGTGCACTTGTACTCCCAAGTGTTATATTGCAGAACTGTGTATACTCCCAGCAGAACACTTCATACCCAATACATTACATACATTACACCCAATTGTCCACCCCTGGCAACAGGCCATTGGGTCTGCTCCTTCATAGCCATTGGGGAAGGGCACATCCAAATATTTTCTCTGGACAAACAACTACTTAAATGAATTATTGCCCAGTTTACATCATTCCGTCCTCCCCATCTATCCCCTAGTGGTTCCCAGCAAGCCCTTCCCTGTCTCATTATTCCCATAGGACTTATGGGGACCATCTTAGTTGCCGTCCCATTCCAAGGAACCACAGTAACTATTACACAGGTGCTAGCCCCACAGTTGAGAATTTTGCATTCCCATACACACCTTCTCTCCCCCCCACCCAAGTTAGCCTTTTGAAGCCACACCCTACCCATGACACGAGGTTCCCCATCCATTGAGTTAGCCACAGGTTCACCTCTGCCGCACTCTTCCACCCCCTTGCAATTGCAGACAGCTGTTGTGCCAGTAGCTCCTTGATTTGCTGCTGAAATTTCACATTTCGGCTTATCAATTACTTGGTTACCCAACTGTCCCCCAGATTCCATATACCCAACCCTGTGGTTCCTACTGCCCACTAATTCCTTTTCCGGCGACGATTCTATGTGTGTTCCCTCACTCACCAATTAAATTGTTGCTTCAACCCTTCTAGGTTTGTGCTGCAGTAGGGGTGTACCCGGTCCACCCACCATTCTCTAGGGTGTACCACCCATGTAATGGACTGAAAGGACACACTGAAGAGCTCTGGTTGCACTCGCTCCCACACGTTCGCCCGTTGGGAAGTATGTCGGCTCCAGGCTGCAGCCAACTTAGATCAGGACTTTCCCATCTTGGCAGCATCCATAATACCTGTAGGGTTACATTAACAGCAACAGTTGTGATTGGCAGCAACGATTGTTCCATCCTAGGCCAGGGAGTCCTTGGTTTCCCTTTGCGGGTCCACCTGTAAGATGCATGCAACATAATTTATCCATCCTCCTCCTTAATCCCCATTCTGTGTTTTTTTTTTTATTTGTGTGCAATTAACCCATTTTTGCCCTCCATTTTCCTATAGCGGCAGACTGGGCCTCAATCCATCAAGGACTAGGTAAGGGCCCCTCCATTTAGGAGCTGGGAATAGATTATGATGTCCTGGAATCCGGCACCTCACGTGACCTCCCACCTTGGGTAGACCGTGCTCTCAAGGCAGGTTATACCATGTGTTGACCTTTGCTGCTATATGTGTTAACCATCCTTGTACAATATCCGCCAAAATAACAAGACAAACAACACAAAACACACAACGCAATTTTCATCGTGACAATAGACCCATAGTGTTCTGGGTTGTTATACTGTCGCTAGCTTGCCTGTAGAATGTCTGAAAACAAAACAAACATTTCCAAGCCCCTTGGTGGGGACAGGTTATTGCTTAAAAATACCCCTTCCTTTTACAAATCTCCTTGCTGATTGCAGGAAAAACAGAAGAAGTACCTCCATACTTTTCTTGATTTGTTCTATAGGCATGCTAGTGAATTATCCCACTCTTCATTCATGAAATTTAAGAGGTGGTGTACCTCAGTTTCCTCTGTTGTGCAGCAGACCAGGTTTGTAATGGTTTTTCTGCTGTGCCAAGCTTTAAGGCTATTCACAGGTAATAGCTGAGAGGCAGTATTATCATGAAACCTTTGACATGAGATTTGCTTTCAATTACCATTTTTAGCATGCTTAAAAATTTCCCCAAAATCATACACATTACCCATTATTACAGGATTACTCACTAGCATTTTTCGCAAGGTTTAAATATTGTGACCGTTTGATTACTCAGAGCCACCTCAAGGCTCGTGTTTTTGACATTGCTTCTTGTACATTTCACCCCTGCCTTTGCTTCAGAGGTACACTGTCTTAACTTTTTGTTCCGCTCGTGCTATTCATTACCAAAAAGAATCCAGAATCTCTCCCCATTCTCCCAGTTCTGGCTGCTCCAGCCATGGCCACGTTCTCTGGTTCTTATTTAAAAAGACATTAAACTTTATAAAAACATGGAAGTACCTCAAAGGATTAAATGCTAAATACCAAAGCCACATCACACTAGCTACCAAAGCCACATCACACTAGCTACTCAAGTCTGGCACAAGGGTCTGTCAGTGTTGCAACTTTCAATGAGAGATTTAAATGGAGTTTTAGTGGCATTGGTGGTTTTTTTTATTTAAAAACAAAACAAAATAAAACCAACCCAATTTATCTAAATCTACACCCAGGATTTCACAAACCACGAGTGTTGGTTTAAGTCCTTAAACCCTTACATAATTACACACACACACACACACACACACACACACACTGGTTTCATTATTTTTACACAACTATATCCAAATTACATTTCCATCTTGTATAATCAGAGGCAGTCAAGTTAAGTTCCAATAGAAATCGCCATGGTACAGGAGAAGCTGCGCTGCTGCTGCTGTTTCCCGGCCCTGCCGCATGGCACAGGAGAAGGGCAGCTGTAGATCCCCATGGCGGGCGACGCTACCCGCCTGCCCCTGCTGCTGCGGAGGCTGCCACTGCCCTGGGCTCGGACCACCCGACTCCCCCTGAGCAGCTCCCAGTTCCTGCTGCTTTCGGCCGGCAGGTGCGGGGCCCCAGCTGAGCCTGGCCCCTTGCATCTCCTCCGCGGCAGCACCCCCCGCCCGCATCCTCCCGGGCAGCTGCAGGGGCCGGGGACCCTGAGAGGAGGAGTGGCCCCCGGGCAAACAGGGGAGACTCCGAGGTGAAGAGATTGCTGGCCCTGGTGTGGCCCGAACACTGGAGACTGACAGGTACCTGCCCCTAAGCAATAGCGTGTAAAAAATTTTTTTCGATTTTATTGGATCTTTTATAAACTGATTAGAAAATGGCAATGATAGCATTTTAGAGACATGGGTGGTAGTAGAGATGGGCCAGATAGGGTCCTACCAGAGTGGTAACTTGTCAAACACACTGGGCTTCATTCTCATTATCACTGGGGAAGTGTAACAGGCCTTAAAGGAGGTATACATTTACAACAGTTAGTTGTTAATAGCCTCAATGGTCCTGGCTGCCTGGGATTGAGAGAACTCTGACCACAGCCCATTTCTCCAAGGAAAGTCCAGTATGCCAGAGTCTAGGAGTAAGGAGTGGTGCAAATCAGGCCATGCTATCTCTGTGCTACCCAGATTATTCCCTCATTTGGGTAAATCCTGTACTTGCCAGATTCACTAGTACAAAGCAGATTTAAAGGGCAGAAGATGTGACTCTACATGCTGTGTGACAGTCTTATGTTTACTGGTTTAGGAAAATAATCTTTCCAAATTGGGGGGGGAGGGATAGCTCAGTGGTTTGAGCATTGGCCTGCTAAACCCAGGGTTGTGAGTTCAATCCTTGAGGGGGCCATTTAGGGATCTGGGGCAAAAATTGGGGATTGGTCCTGCTTTGAGCAGGGGGTTGGACTAGATGACCTCCTAAGGTCCCTTCCAACCCTGATATTCTATGATTCTAACTCTCATTCTGGGGGACTGTAGAGGTAAACCCTGTATCCATAGCAGCTTGCCTATGCTACCCGGTTCAGTTGTAAAGTACATGTTTGTGTATGGGGAGATGGTCTACAAACTGCTGAACCAATGGACTACAACCCTACAGGCACCCTGTGTCAAGATTGTGGAAGAAGATGCTGTCCCATCAATTCTTGTGTATGTCAGCATGAGAAATATGATTTGGCTCTGTCTCTTCCCCCTTGCACACAGCAAAAGATAGTATGTGGACAACTAACATTACATGAGCAGCTTCTGGGAAGGAACACACGTCATTGCTCCTTCAAATTTGGTACTGGGAAGATGTGTGCTATATCCAGGACCCAGTCACCCCCATCACGTTAAGAGGTAATTGAACCCTTGAGGACAAATATGGTGAATCTCTGAGCAAACGCTTTCCTATTACAATACTTCACACAGAACACCCTTATAGGCCAGCATGGCAAGTATCGTATTTTGCAAAAAAAAGAAGTGCTAACAAAACATTAAATTATCACATTTGGTAGCCTATAGAAAGGCACAGTCAGAAAGGGCACTGATAGTCATTTGGCTGTATGGTTACATGTTGTGTGTATTCATGTTCCATTCAGCTTAATGGTCTAGTGCTAAAGCAAGTATGCCTGTTGACTATAGATTGAATTCAGTCAATAATCAAATGGTTAAACATTTTAAATGTCTACGTGCTTAAATTAGATTTTATTAAGCCAGTTGTTATAGCCTAAATAATTACCATTAGATTATTGAAAGCGTATTTGTTGAGGATTAACTATGCAATAGGTGCTTATTAAGATTATGTGAAACATGAAATAATAATGCAAGTTTTATTTATATAAAAAAACCCAGTGCTGCACCAAAACACTTCCAGTGGTATGCAAATAGTTACACTTCAGAACTGAATGCAGTCTACGCAAAATAAGAGTAAATCTTAAACTGCAGAGAATTTTTGAATTTTTTTTCAGGCATAAAAATTCTTCTCCTCACTTTCTCTGCCCTACAACTTTTTAAATCCTTGGGAAAATATTATAAGAGAACTGTCATATCTTTAGCTGTGCTGTTTGGCGAAGTACCAGAGTGTTTGTGGAATTTATGGTGTTACTCAGTAGCATTTCTTGCAAACAGCTCAGCAAATATGACACAAGTTTTCTGGCTCTCTCTCCAACTACAAAATAAGAAAAGGAAATAGAAGCCTGTTTTTATTACCTTCAGTCTCTAAAAGTAGGTTTATTTATGTGTATCCTTAGTGGTTACAAAGCAAAGATCTGTAACACTAAGACTCTGACACAGTATAGTTGTTTACAAAAATAAAATTAATGTTCTACCTGACACTGTCTACCATTTTCCAAAATTATGATCATCACCACCCCCATCTTCACTTGCATGGGTAAAGCTGTTGTTTTATGCTGTACAATAGTGCACATCTCTGCAAAATAACTCCGCACTCCGAGACATTTATTATAAAGAAAATGGGAACCTTAGTAAACTTCCCTATTTACCACCCAAAATCTGAAGTCAAAACCAAAATATGGAGGGATTAGTTATTAGATGTAAACAAAGCATTAGGGATGAATTCTGTCTTGAAAATCCATGTGTACTGCATGGCTTATTGACTGGGGGGACCAAGTGAATTGTTGTTGATAATTTACTAGTATTTCAGTAATGCTTGGGATCTCCAATCAGAAAGCTGGACCTGGGGTGCCAGAACGGTGAGTGGGGCAGGGGGCCATTGCCCCCCCCTTTATGCCCCCCCACTTTTTACCAGCCATAAGGGCGAGTGAGGGGGGAGGGGCAGAGATGAGTAGGGGCAGGACCTCGGGAAGGAGTGGCGTGAGGGAGTGGGACCATGGTTCAGGCACTGATGGCCTCCCCCACTTTTAGGAAGCTTCCACTGCTCCTGGACCCCGTTGTGCTAGACACTATACAGACATAGAAGAAAAGACAATTCTGGCCCCAAAAAGTTAACAGCCTGCAAAAAACCTAACCAAATAGGAATAAATCAGGGGTTCTCAAACTGGGGGTCGGGACTCCTCAAGGGGTCGCGAGATTATTACATAGGGCATCACGAACTGTTAACCTCCACCCCAACCTCGCTTTGCCTCCAGCATTTATAATGGTGTTAAATATATAAAAAAGTGATTTTAATTTATAAGGGGGGGTTGCACTCAGAGGCTTGCTATGTGAAAGGGGTCACCATTAAAAAAGTTTGAGAACCATTGGAATAGATGAAAGAAACAAAAAACGCAAACTTATCAAAAGTAAAGCACCTTTTAGTCAAAATTTCCCCGTACTATTCTGAACGCCACAGCCCGACTCCCCACCACTACGTCTCCTCTTCCCCCCTTCCCTAACACAATCCCCCTCCCTCTTGAGGCCACAGTCAGCCTAGCATTTTGCCATTGCAATTGTTCTTATAAAGAGTGACGGTGATTAATATTTTATTGGGACTAGATTTAATACACACTTGATCTGGATTCTGCAATTCAGAAATCTTTTTCAGAGGCCGCAAGCATCCTGATTATTTTCTGGGTTAATATAGCCTTGTCGGGATCTCTGTAGAATAGAAGCTGGATGGGGAATTTTTCTTTTATGTTCAGTAATGAATCATAACACAATCTGCTGGCTCTTACACTCCCCTGCTTCTCTTAGTGAAGTAAATATTGGTCTAGATCAAGGTTAACCCAACAGATTAAATGTATTTGGATTATTATGAAGCTTTTGACAAAGTTTTTCATGATGGACTAATGTATAAACTCTTTAAATATCAGTAGGATAGTAAGTTATCAAAAAAAGTATTTGCAGGCAGAAAGTTAAGCATTGGAATTAAAGGGTGCGTATTGGATGATGACATGATTCTGTATTGGAACCTGCACTGTTTTTTGTGATTTAGACAAAACCTATAAGATCATAATGATTCCCATTGAAAATGGAAAGAGTCAGGGGAATGTATGACTTAGAGTGTGTGCCAATAAAAGTAAACCTTTATCAATAGTTCCCACAAAGTGACAGTTTTTTACTTCATACTTAGAGTAATAAATAAATGACCTACCACGTATTACTGCATAGTAACAATTGGTAAATGTTTACATATAATGGCAACCACTGGAACAGTTTTACAGAATCTTGATAGAGGTTAAGGGAATGGGTTAGAAGGCATTTCAAATAATTAGCTGCCACTATACATCATGACAGCCCATCCAGAGTCTGCCCAAAAATCATCAAAATGGTGCCACTTCAGGGCAGGGTTCTTCTGGACTTCACTGATATTTAACCCCATGCAATGCCTATTAAGGGTATTTACTTCCACTTGCAGCTGGATAGGAGACTGTCCACTACACTAGTGGATACACTAGTATCCTATTAGTTAAGTAATAAAAAATGAACTACATTTGTTCATGGAAAAGAAATAAGATGCAAGGATAAATTCTAAATAAACTTGCAGCTGGTGTAATTTTATTGGAAGCAGCAGACTTGGAGGATTTTGCTCTGTTTTATGCCAAATGATAGTTGGCATGAAAAATAAAATATGGGCATGCAAATGAGTCAGGTTGTAGGTATATTATAAAAGTTGCTCAGCAGCATTTTGGCAACCCCATAGCTACGACTACATTCAACAAGGAGACCTCTGTGAAACAACTCTTTCTTTAACACCAGAGACAGGAAATCTTTATTTTTCTATTGCCCCTCAAATAAGAGGCGTTTTTAACCCATTATTCCGTCCCTTCTTCTTCTTCTTAAGCACCTGAGAAAGAGGGGAAAGTTGGCTCACAAGCTAACTTTTTATGGGAGGGTTATGTTTGTTTTAATGGTTTAAGTGAATCCAAAGAAAAATGTTTCCTTTTCACAGAGTTGTGAAATCCCCAAATGAGTGTATGAGTTTGTTGTAGCACAGTGTCCAAAAACTGAGTAATGGCACCACCTGGACACGCAAGGTTGACTCATATATGGCACTTCCTTTTTCCATTGGAGGGAACCCATCCCTAGTAAGTACAGAAAGTACTGTTTCTAGCACAGGAAGGGAATGACATTGCACTGACCTATTCTCCAGCTGCCCAGACACTAGCTCTCACACAGGTCTATGATTGTTCTCCTAACCAAAAGGAAGCTTTGGATGAATTACTCATTCAGCATCCCCACTTCATTAATTCAGGCTCTCCCTCTGTGTTGTTGCGCTATTATTCCTCAATATTAGTGAAGAAGCCAAGGTTAGCTAATGTTAAGACAAACAAGATAACTCTGTCTTCCTAGTTGTTGTGCAGTTGGCTTTCAATACTAATCTGTCTTTCTAAATGGGTATGATCCAAAGTGGAGGAAAGATTAATAGAGTATGTGTTAAAAGACCGAACTGAATATAAATACTGGCGTATCTGTCTCAAAATGAAAGGGGTCTGTGCTATCTTTCTCTCACCAGGACTGCACTATCTAGCACCTTTCTTCCTCATGCTCATTAACTCAGGAGCTAATCATTCCAAATAGAACAAATAAGTATGTATAAAGAAGAGATGTTCAAACAAAGGCACAAAACTAGGAGTGCTACTTATATATTACAAGTAGAACAAAGCTCTACATGACCTCTGCATATATAGTAGTGGGTAGTACTGCATTCCATAACTAACCAACAGCGGTGTCAACAGTGTACTTTATACTTGAATATGCAATAGAAAATTTGTGTTGGGTAATTACATAAGATATATTTCTCTTACTTGCTTGGTTGTCTTATCTATCTTCCATACTTATATAGCCCCTCATTACTATATAAATAGAGCACCTCAGAATCTTTAATGTATTTATCCTTAAAACATTACTGAGAGGTTGGGAGGTGCTATTATCTCCATTTTACAGATAGCCTCTCTGCCTCAGTTCCTTAAGTGTCTTGTCTAAAGTCACACAGGGTATCTATGTTTGGAGCAGGGAACTGAACCCACATCTCTGGTGTCCCAGTCTAGCGCCCTAACCACCATGTGTCTGATATAGCTAGTCATTACAAGATACATTGTGAATTCCAGATAGGCGCAAGGAAATTATTCATAAATGGTCTGCAAACCAAGAATTATTTGCTGAAAAAAGTTCTGCAATTTATTCATGGATGCTTTGTAAATAAACAGGTGAAATTCACAGAGTAATTTATTGTGAATTATTCCCCCTAGCTCTTTTTGTAAAGAGTTTTGCTAATGGTTTTGTTTGTTTGCTTCTGCTCTGAGTTTTCAGGTTCACACAAATTCAAATCTCCATATATACTTCAAGGGTATGAACCAATCTTGCTGGTTTTGTTGTTTCGAAACTGCCAACTAAAATTGGTCTGCTTTGTATACCTTTATGTGTAGCGTTTTCTAGCTTTGAAAAAAAAAGTTGATCTTTCTCTACAGTAGTTGAATGAGAGTCACGGTATGGGCTGGTCCTTCAAGGGAGTTCAGCTTAGTCCATCTGTGCTTTGTGAGCTGCCTCACAGTCCATCGCCTAAGGAGGCAGCTAGAAAAAGGAGCCTGCTCAGCTCAACTGAGAAGAGCTGTAGGGAGAAGGGCTGTTTTACAATAAGCCAGGTGGGTAATAGGAAGTGCTGAGAGGCTCAGGAAACAGGCAGGCACAGAGAACCCAGGAAGGGGCTGTGGGTAAGGCTGAGAGGCAGGCACAATTAGGAAGTTGTCCAGTGACGTAAGTTGGGGTCAGAGTAGGTGGATCTTTTCTCCTTAATAATGGTCCCTGGACGGGAATCCAGAGTATATGGAAGGCCTGGGTTTCTCTACAGGCGAACTAAAGAAGATGCTGTGGCAAATTCCCACAACGGGAGTGGAAAGGCTATGGAGTCAGGAGTTCGGCTGAAGACCCAGGATGAAGATGTAGTATGGCCTCCCTGTTTAACTCTTCGAGGTCCAATCTTCTGACTTAACTGAGGGCTAAGTCTCCTCAGGGATCTCACCATGGGGAGACACTTAGTTGACAGAGGTGCAGACATGACAGGAAGCCAAGGGATGTAACGCCATCTTGTTGCGGAAAGAAAAATTAATCTAGTAATGCTATTTCACAAGCTTTCACTCTCCTTCCATCTTTAATAATGGTTGAAATCGCTGTCCTGTGACACAGTACCAGATCAATATTGCCTTGATCAAGAACGTCCAAAACATAACAAATACACTTTCTAGCACAATTCATGTGTTAGGCTTAAGTTTATATTGTCTTGGAAATCTTGAGTTTATTCAAACACTTCACACTTACAAAACTGCCAAGTTGGAAGAAGTCCTCTGCAAAAGTGGCTATGTTAGAAATGGATTAAGGGCCATATTCTACCTCCATTTACATCCTTGAAATCAATGGAATTGCACAAGTGTGACTTGAACAGAATTTTGATCTAATATTTCAGTAGTCAAGTTTTCCCTAGCTATATGTTGATTAAAGTAAGCCCTAGAAAAGTGTGCAGTCTCCATTTGTAAATCCTGGACTGAGGAGGTGGGAATCAAATTAGTCCTAATTTTGAGTGGGAAGAGATACTCTTAATGCTAATAAAACTAGGTTACAGATACCAACAGATGGCCTCCAACATTTTGGTTCTAGTGGATCTGTCTTAAAATATATTTGAGAGGTTTGTTTGGACCGAAAACCTGAGCTTTCAATATTTCTGTCTTCATATCCAGGTACTTAAACAGCCCAAATCATTGTAGCATCTGAATGCTTAAGTTTGGCATCTCTGAGACATGAAATGGATGAGCTATAACTGAAGCGGCTGCAACCAATCTAGTTAATAATGCATAACAATTTCCATTATAATATCCTGTTTTCAATTGCTTGTAACTTTCCGAAACTTTAGACTTATTGGACTACACATTTTCAGGCTTAGTTTCTGCTCAAAAGAGAGAAAATTTGGTTTTGAATATTTAAGTGAAACCATTTTTGAGTGTAAGCAATGTGAAAAATATATACTTTTCTTTCTTTCACTCTTTAATGAACAGTTCTACAACCAAAGCAGCCAGGGTAGAAATGTTTGAAAATAGCAAAGAGATTAGTCCTCAGTAAGAACCGCTGTTGAGTGTTCAAGTTAAGTTTATATCGCCAACCAACATAATTCACAGATGCAATTGAGACGCAACAAAGTCAGTCCGTCAGTAGTGCTTAGCAATGGTATAGGAAAAGAGTCAGATGCGCAAGCAGCAAACCTTCCCACAGTGGCTACAGGTCCTCTTGCCAGATGGAAGTTGATGCTGCTCTGCTTCCTGCGAGCCTCAGCCTGGGCTCTCTGATGGCTCTCTGTGGTAACAGCCCCAGTTTTAACCTGGCTTCTCCAAATTGAACGATTGTGGGCAGAATTTTCTCAGCTAGCAGTGAGAATTGAGGCTTTGCTTGACCTTATTGCTGCATCGGAGCTTTGGCCTTCCTCTGAGTTATAAGCCTTGTAAAGTAGATGTTTGATGGTGGTTGCACAAGGGTAAAATTCACCCCATGCAAAATGAGGCTTAAGTGTTGTACAGGCCTTATATGGACTCTGCACAGAAGTGAATTTCACCACAAGTGGGCAGATGTTTCATTTGTTTATGAAACTGCTATACCCGCATTCTGAAAATAGAGTGAGAGGGTGCATTGTCTGAGACAAAAGCTCTGCAAAAGATCTCTCCTCAGATCAAAAGGCCATTGAGTCAGTAGAAAGATTCCCATTACTTCAATAGTTTTAGATCAGACACTAAGTGGAGAGAAGTGAAGGGAGGCTGACAGCAGGAACCCTCCTTCAACCAATTTTCAACACTTAACAATGTTTTGGTCTTGGGAATTGCAGGGCTAATTACAGTTACTCCCAAAGCTGAAAGGGTTGATTGTAACTGAATGGTTATTGGTTCTTCCTAACTGAATAGTATAATTTCTGTTCTCAGGGGTCTTAGGAGTCACAAGAGGGGAAAGGAAGGGAGCTGCCTTGCTTTGTACCTTTGGAGATACATAGAAGTGAAGGTTCTCTATTGTGAACCTTAGTAGGAGAGCAAAGAGGGTGCTACTTTATTCTAACTCCTTGCAAATTAGCACCACAGAATACTTAAAAGACAATAATTGATTGTCTCTAAATGCTGTACATCTAGTTTATAAAATTTTGTATGCCAACTGGTAGGATATTCTCATTGGGGGCGCCTTGGTTTAGATCACAGTGCCAGGTACCTGGTGTAGATCACAGTGCCAGGTGCTACACCTGTGTATCTAATGTAGAAAAAGCATGATATTCTCTTGTTTGAGAAATAGTATGCAATCACAAACACAAAGAAGCAGAGTTAAGGTCACAAGGGCCCACTTATCTCTGAAATGTTTTGATTCTTGTGAATGCTTAATTGTGCACCCTTAATTATACCTTATATTGGTTTTTGGTTTGGAATTAATATAGAAGCCAACTGAAAAGTAAGAATGAGAATTGCCTGTCCCTTCTGGACCGTTCCCACTTTGTTGAACGACCCAAAATGCCTGGATAGTGGAGTGACTGGTGCTTTAAAAATACTGATCTCAGCATTTCAGAATAAATTTGAGGCCTACCTCAAATATCTTGAGTTTGATTCAGTTTCAGTATTTTAGATACTCATTCAAACCAGTTTGTGCTGGAAACAACCTAACAGGCTCTCTTGATATTTCTATAATTTCCAAGTCTGTCTGGAACATAAATACCTCAAGAATCTTTTGCTTGTATTTTTGCTGCTTCCACTCCCAGCTAAAACCTGGGACTTCATAGTTATAAGCAAGTGGAAAAACAAAGATAGTCACAACTACTTCAAACAACAAAAAAATAGTTCGGTCTTGAACAAAAGTTTAGATCAGTTCTTGCTTTATCTAAATTCCATCCCTATTCATGACACTTCTATTTCACTCATATAAAAGAACTGCTTGTTGGAGTGCTGTAATGAGAATGTAGGCTATTACATGCCATCTCCTACTGGGACACACTAATCTGACACTTTTTTTTTTTTTTTCAAAACAACAAATGTTAATTCACTCTAACATCGCTGATGGTCTGATCATTCCCACCCCCACTCCACCCTCTCATTTTAGCCCTGTAGATCTGATTTCCACACACTCCCAGGCTATTTAATTCACCAGGAAAACTCCCTTTGATTTCAGTGATTCAGGGTGGGGGTCCTAGGCCATGACTAGATCTCCTAGGCACTAAGATAATAATAATAATAATAATAAAAAGTATAAACTATAAGAATTGGTCTTTTGCTGGACGAACAAGGCTATGGTCCCCGGATGACTGGAAAAAAGCTAATGTAGTGCCCATCTTTAAAAAAGGGAAGAAGGAAGATCCGGGGAACTACAGGCCAGTCAGTCTCACCTCAGTCCCTGGAAAAATCATGGAACAGGTCCTCAAGGAATCCATTCTGAACCACTTAAAGGAGGGGAAAGTGATCAGGAACAGTCAGCATGGATTCACCAAGGGCAAGTCATGCCTGACTAACCTAATTGCCTTCTATGATGAGATAACTGGCTCTGTGGATGAGGGGAAAGCAGTGGATGTGCTATTTCTTGACTTTAGCAAAGCTTTTGATACAGTCTCCCACAGTGTTCTTGCCAGCAAGTTAAGTAAGTATGGGCTGGATGAATGGACGGTAAGGTGGATAGAAAACTGGCTGGATGGTCGTGCTCAACGGGTAGTGATCAATGGCTCCATGTCTAGTTGGCAGCCGGTATCAAGCGGAGTGCCCCAAGGGTCGGTGCTGGGGCCGGTTTTGTTCAATATCTTCATCAACAATCTGGAGGATGGTGTGGACTGCACCCTTAGCAAGTTTGCAGATGACACTAAACTGGGAGGAGTGGTTGATACGCTGGAGGGTAGGGACAGGATACAGAGGGACCTAGACAAATTAGAGGATTGGGCCAAAAGAAATCTGATGAGGTTCAACAAGGACAAGTGCAGAGTCCTGCACTTAGGACGGAAGAATCCCATGCACTGCTACAGACTAGGGACCAAATGGCTGGGCAGCAGTTCTGCAGAAAAGGACCTAGGGGTTACGGTGGACGAAAAGCTGAATATGAGTCAACAGTGTGCCCTTGTTGCCAAGAAGACTAACGGCATTTTGGGCTGTATAAGTAGGGGCATTTCCAGCAGATCGAGGGACGTGATTATTCCCCTCTATTCGGCACTGGTGAGGCCTCATTTGGAGTACTGTGTCCAGTTTTGGGCCCCACGCTACAAGAAGGATGTGGATAAATTGGAAAGAGTCCAACGGAGGGCAACAAAAATGATTAGGGGGCTCGAGCACATGACTTATGAGGAGAGGCTGAGGGAAGTGGGATTGTTTAGCCTGCAGAAGAGAAGAATGAGGGGGGATTTGATAGCTGCTTTCAACTACCTGAAAGGGGGTTCCAAAGAGGATGGATCTAGACTGTTCTCAGTGGTAGAAGATGACAGAACAAGGAGTAATGGTCTCAAGTTGCAGAGGGGGAGGTTTAGGTTGGATATTAGGAAAAACTTTTTCACTAGTAGGGTGGTGAAGCACTGGAATGGGTTACCTAGGGAGGTGGTGGAATCTCCTTCCTTAGAGGTTTTTAAGGTCAGGCTTGACAAAGCCCTGGCTGGGATGATCTAATTGGGTTTGGTCCTGCTTTGAGCAGGGGGTTGGACTAGATGACCTCCTGAGGTCCCTTCCAACCCTGAGATTCTATGATTCTATGGTGATTCTTAAATAAATGGGTTGTAGCTGCTTCCCTGGGAAACTTCAAAATACCAGGTGCAATTTCCTGCATAGTAAGATTTTTAAGCCAAATTTTAAGCAACGGGTTTGTATAGGCACCTTAAATCTGCATTTCTTAACTATTTCATGCTTGACATTTTGCCACCTTATTTATGTTCTAAGGTAGCACATACACCTTCATTAATACCATGCCATTAGTAATGTACTTATTTGCAGTTAGCTTTGAATCTTTTTTTTTTTCCGGGGGAAGACTTCCCCCAAGTTCTTGCTATCATATTACTATTGTGAATACTTGATTGTTTCTTGGGCATGTTTACAATCAACAAGATTTTGTCATCCTAAACTTGCCAGATAAACCATAGATGTCATAATCAATTAGCCCAAAGGTGATACTCCATTTTATTCTATTATGAGAATTCTTCAAAGATACAGCTGCTTTGCTAGTAAAGTAATTGGGGAGAGAGATTTGGCAGATAACATTATGCTCTTGTCAACCTTCAGTGGGTAAACCAAATATTTCAGCATGTTCGACAAAACAGTTTTGAAAAAAAACTTTCAGACTGCAGCTGATTGAGAATGACCAATCTGGACTGAATACAATCCATGCAGAAATGATACTGAAGTGATTTATTCAGGGAATTAAAGTGTAAGAATGAGATTGGTGAGCAGTGCTACAACAGCCATCCTTAGGCTGAATTGCAATCTGCGTTTATGAGTGAGGGAAGGGTGAGAAATTAGAAAGTTAGGTGCACACAAACAGTAACACAACTTTCAATAATACTGTTTATGCAGACTGGACGGAGTATTCAGATTTGGCCATGTGCATAGTTTCCATCTCTGTACTCATAGATAATGTCTAGTGTCTATCTCAGCTCTGATAATAAGTCAGTGTATGCATCTCTTTTCTGGTTGTTCGGTAGACAGCAGGTTTCCTACTATTTCTTTAGGGATAGAATGTAGACCAGGTTAGTAATAGAGACTAGCATTGTGTTGGAAATAAAGCTTCTGGCTGCAACAACAAAGTTCAATGTTGATATCCAACAAATACTTGAGCAAGAAATACAAGATGGATAATGCTGTCCCCATTTCTCATATTCTGCCTGACTACTGTAATCACATCCCACCTAAGAATGCTACACAGTGTACCTGTCCAATATGTATTACATCACTTTTCAGTGAGACTGCAACATCCTGTGACACTTGGAGTGCCTTTCAGTAAAGTGAAAATCATCTCACAATCTGTCAATTGGCAGTGTTATGCCACCTTAGCTACAGCATACCATGTATGACAAGCCTTTCACTTCACTGACAAGTGTGTCAAACTACTGCAGTCCTCTCTCTCTCTCTCTCTCATAGTGTATGAGCTATTTCCATTTATTTGTGTTCTCTGTCAAACGTGGTCCCGATTCATTAAAATGCAGACTGTTGCAGTTAAGTCAGTAGCTATAGAAACATACTTGAAATATTTATTAAATGAAGAACATGGTCCATGTTTTAACTATTATAGGTGAAAACCACTATGTAGATAATGTGCAGTCCATTCATTGATTAATGGACCCTCATTTCTCCAGATATCCACATGATCCCTCCAGGTGCTGGTGTTTGCATGTGAATCTGAGTTAGCTAGCAGATGTGTTTTAAAAATTCGTGTAGGCAGACAGCTCCCTGTTGAATGAGTACGCATCCGAGGAGGCTCATGTGCATTATTAATTCCCATACACTGTGCTTGTGAAATGTGTCCAGAATTACTGGTTTCAGACAGGAATATATGAAGAAATGCATTCTGGACCTGAGTATCTCCAATCCACCTATTAAGGAGAGTAGTATTCTGGCACAGCTACAGTTTTGAGCAGAGGCTGATGCTTGCTGCACAACTAAATATACTTTTCCACTTCTGATGCAATGTACATATTTGAGCTCTTATATTTAAAATGAGGACCATTTTAAAGAGGCACACAGGACTGGCGTACTTGTTAAAATGCTGTCTCCCTCACTCATCCACAGCTGTTACCTAATCATATAGCATTGGTTCAGTTTTCTTGTCACAGCATCCTAGGTTAGAGTGAACATCTTTGGTATTCGTTGCTCCTAATGGAAATTGTCATAGCTCTGTTGCCTGAAGTTAATGGAGTTGTGACAATTTATACCACCTGAAGACCTGCCCTGACCTCTTCTTTTAAACATGATCTGCTGCAAGAAGTTGGCACTAAATATAACAACCCCATCTCTGATAGCTTACACAGTAATGAAAATGGAAAACTTCATCTACAGCATATAATGGAGGGCCATAATATAAAGCCAAGCTCTTCTAAGTTACATGAGAGCAACTTATCAGAGCAGAGTTTGGCACCCTTAGAGTTTCAATTTATTTTGTCATACTAGTGGAACGGGGCGCTAACTGTGCATTTGTGTTCAGTGTTCACAGATGTTAGTTGTCGGGGTAGGAGGCGGAAGAGGCATGTCTCTGAAGATGAGGCTGTATGACCTACTGAAAAAAGCACTAGGCTGGCAGTCTGGAAACCTGTAGTCGATTTTGGGCTCTGCCACTGGTGACCTTGAACAAGTCATTTTACCCTTTGTGCCTCCACTTCCCTGAGTGTAAAATGTGGATTAAAGCACATTTCAAATGAGGCAAAGTATTACCTATGGCTTGAAAGTGCTACATTAAAGCTAAACATTAGTGTGTGCATTTTAAAGATAATGTACAGTAATAAACTACAGGGATACTAAAGGCTCCATATTCCCTGAAAATACTGTCATTTGGACAGAGGGAAAACAAGTAAAAGGAGTTAGGGAAATAAAACTAAAAGTTTCAGGATGACATTTGAAACTCCAAACTGGGGCAGATTTGCCAGCAAATTTTGCATATAACTCAAGTGTGTTCCTAATATATGAACATCTACTTTTGATATATAGTAGCCATTAAAGGGAATTTATGATGTATATAAAGGTGGCATACATCTTTTGTTACAAGATTCTTTTCATATATTAAATAACATAGCCTTAGTCAAATAAGGGAGATATGCATTATTTTCATCCGTACAGTTCATTATTCCACACATACAGAGACACACACAAATCTAGGCTTTCAGTTTTCTTATGCCTCCAATAAAATATTCTGTAGTTTGATCTTATTTTGTTGGAAGAACACCGATTGATATTGTCACTCGAAAATCAGCCACATTTAGCCACTTGCAAAGAAAACACTATGACCAATATCTTAGTCAAGTTCTTTCTGCTGCTGCTTCAGCTGTCAGAGTTACTGGTGCACTGCAGCATTCAAGGTAATTTCCATTTAGTGGTGAAAGCTGTTTTCTTCAATTTCTTGGCTTCTTTGTCTTTCTGCTTGCCCCCTATCCATCTAATATCACTCAGATGTCAGTGGCATGCTTACATTTACCACACCCCAGTGATTCCTATCCACCTGCATGACATGCCTATAGCATTAAGGCTGATGATGCATTATATGTCCAGCACTTTGTTGCAGTGACATTCCACAACAAAGTGCTGCCTGTGGGCATCTACCAGTATGTAGGAGCTCTCCTATGCAACAGTTATTCAGTTTGATTACATGCTGATAAGCTATTAAAAGGCACTCATGCAGGACTTTATATTTACCAAAAATCAGAACCTTCTGCTTTTCTTCTCCCATCTATGAATCTAACTGGTGGAGTTAACATGTTGCAGGCATTTACAGTTTGTGCAGTACACTGGATTAATGAGTCCTACAGTACAAATATCTGTATTAGCTTCCAAAACAAAAGCTTAGAAAGAGAGTAAGAGGGGGAAGAAGGAGAGAGACTTACTGTAGTTAAAAAATAACCAAGCTCTTCAACTAGCACTGTGAGACATACCCGGGTGCAATCCAGACCAGTGAAGGGCTGTGTCACCCTTGCCCTGCAACTTTTGGTGCCTTTCAATACCTTACTGGCAGTAGCTCCCATCTGAGCTGTTCACAAACAGTCTTCCAGCATGCAAGTCATACCCTGAGCATGTGTGTGTAACTGCAGCCTGCCAGCCACATGTGGATTACGCTTTGGCTCTCATCAGCCTTGGTTAAGCAGCAGGGTGTCCACAACACACTCCCAGTCCCGGATTTCCCCCCAGAAATGTAAGTCCTGTCCTGCCCAGCCCTCTACTGGACAGTCCAAATATATTAAGTCCTTTAAGGGAACTACATTCACCAGCTTACCACCTTAAATGGAGTTACTGAGACATTTTAACTTAAAACACAATCAATTACATAAGACAGTAAAACAAGCTTATTAACTATAAAGAGAGATTTTAAGTGAGTCCCAGCAATGAGGGATGAAAATGGTTACAAGAAAATAAAGATTAAAATGCTTTCTAGTGCCTAGTTTAACAAACTATTAGATTCAAACCAAAGTTTCTCACCATGTGCTTCCAACAGTATTCCTGACCAAACTTTCAGGACAGGACCCCTCCTCCAGAGGCCATTGGCTCCTTCCTTTGTCTTCTCAGGTGCACAGAATGAGATGGCAGGTTTGTCCTTCCTTTTTATAGTTTCAGTACCTCTTCAGTCCAGCTGAGAACAAGAGATGGGGGTCTGGTAGAGGAAGGAGACCTCATACTGTTTCTTTCCTAAGATCCAGATCTCTTTGATCCTGCCCCCCTTTCTTGCCAAAGAATGGCCACTTGATAGGTGATGGCCCATCAGCTTTGTTGACACCTGACTGGTGCATCATCTTGCCATTTTGTCTTGAGAAACTGGTTTAGCCCTTCCCAGACTTATCTGGAAACACACTTCAGTCATGATTTCAGCTTCTGTTCATAATTTTACAAACATATTGCTACATGCATTTTACCATGATATTACTGATCAGTAAGTTATGAATTTTCAAACTATATCTCACAAGGCACACCTTGTACAAAGATTATTACAATAGTGTGTAGAGTGTGTATTTCATAACACATTCTTCTTAGATTTGAAACTACTTGGGGAAAGTTCAGTTGTAAACATATGTATATCTATATGCATACCATGTTTGTAAGTCTTACACTGATAATTTACTAGGACAGCACGGAACCAGAACCTAAATACAGCTGGTGACTAAGCAGGTAAGGAAAGCAGCTGTTTACAATGACTACATGCAAATGACATCCAGAAGAACCTCAAGTAGACTGTGCATTATATACAGGTGGTGTTCATTTACATCTAACAAAGCTACCTCACCTGAGTTAGCAATGCATGAACTGAAGTAAGATCTGAACTTCAATTTATCTGAATTATTGGAGAGTCTTGTATGGGGAAAAAGATGGCCTGGAAGTTTCACAAGACCATGCTTTCTGATGAGATTTCCAATTCCCTCTTGAGTGAACCTTTTTTCTATTTGTATTTTCCTTTATCTTTGTTCTTTGCCCTGCACAATGGGGTACCATTCATGATTAGAGATATCTGGTACTACCATACCATACAAATTAAAGCTGGTCAGGAATTTTTCAATGAAATGTTTTTATCATTGGAAAATTTCAAAACTGAAATTTTCACAGGAGTCAATTCAACAGGTTTTTAAAATAAAATTGAATGTTTTTGAAATTTTTTGAAACATCTTGATTGAGCCATTCCAATTTTATTTTATTTTTTATTTTGAATTTTTGGCTTCTCATCAAATCAATAAACTAAAAAAATATTGTTTGGCTCAAATGTAGAGTAAAAAAGGATCACTTCAAGAACAATTTCGCAGGGAGGAGGTTGGTGAAATTATTTGTGAAAT
The DNA here is from genome assembly GCA_033296515.1 of Macrochelys suwanniensis. Taxonomy (NCBI): domain Eukaryota; kingdom Metazoa; phylum Chordata; order Testudines; family Chelydridae; genus Macrochelys; species Macrochelys suwanniensis. The sequence goes on from CM065781.1 coordinate 50,667,258, forward strand.
ATGACCTGAATTTGCAAATAGTTTTGCAGAATAGAAAAATGCATGTTTTGCAGAGTTTACTATTTGGCAAGAAAACATCATCCAGCTCTAGTAGATGGTAAAAGTTGAGGTTAATATAAAGAAATATCTATTCTTAAGAATCTATGCTTGCCTATTTTTTTTATTATAGTTTACTTCACAGCCAAAGTAGCTGATAAATAACTGACATTCTTTGAAAATATTTGGAAGCAAAATATTAGGATTATTAGCAAATAGTTTAATCTAAATACAGCACTATGCAGTGATCAGCATCTCCCAGTTTGACACCTGTAATTTGTCTACTAAACCCAATTATGTGTGCTACTAAATCCATAGCTAATGCAAAGAGCAAGGATAACAGAGTGTGCTCTGTCCCCATCCTCAGATGCACTAGGAACCTCTGATGCTTTCCAAGTGGCAACTTCATGTTATTTATTTATCCATCCCTACCACAATCCTGTATAGCAGTATAACATACAGTGTTTCTCTAATTTTAGCTCTTTCCTACAGGTCCAGCGAAGACCAGGGGTCTTGAGATTACTGTACGCACTGGGCTCAGCTAGCCCTGGTCACTCCCTGTCTCCCCCGGTACTTCATTCCTCTGTCCTTCTTATACCCCTCAGTGGCTGGACTAAGTGGCTCATTCAGCCTGATCAGCTAAATATCTTGCGTGGCCCCAATTAGCCTTCTCCAGAAGAGCGGATTGATGCCTAGCTCACATGCTAGTTTCTGTCATGGGGGAGGGGCCTTTAGCTGTGGGCGGGCGCAAGAACTGGAACTCAATAGGTGCTGTTTCCAGCACTCAGTCAGACACTCTTGTATAATGCTTTAGTTTATGCTAATATCTCCTGATTCCATAACACTACCAATATTTTTGGCCATTGGGCTAGAGTACATCAGCTTGTACAAATATATACGTCTAGGACCTAAATCCATGTTTCCAAGAAGATACCCAAGACATCCAAACACTTCAGGTAACTAGGGGATTGGATAATCAACAGGCTCTTAATACAAACGACCTGAGCCTTCTGGAAAATTCTCATGTCCATACATGTTCTCCAGGGCACCAGGGTTATCTAGTGATAACGGCAAAAAGGTAGAGAGACTGATCTACTGCTGAGCCAATGGTCTTTGGAGAAACCTGAACATTCCCTATCATGGAGGGAACACTACAGGGAAGAAGCTTTAGTTGGATGAAAAATCTGGCAGTATTGTCAGGCACAACTATTCAGAGCTCACTTGTCTGAAACCCCCATGCGACATAACCCTGTTTTGGGTTGCAAAGGGATTTGGATAAACGAAGTTCAAATAATCATGACTGAACTTTAATAATATTTCACATGATAAATATCTCCCAGGCTAGCAAGGGCATTGTTTTCTGCTGCCAGAGTTAAAAGTCCTAGTCTCCCATGAAATTCCATAAGCATATTGTATAAGTATGTATGGTGTCTCAAACTTTTTGCAAGAAAAAGGCTGGAAATGTGACAAAATGCTTTTTTTGTTGTTTTGGGATTTTTTAGGGATGAGATCGTCATGCTACATTAAAACACAGAAGCTATCAAACCAACCAAACTGAGGATCAAAGATTTATAAAGCGTGTAAAGATAACTAACACAACCTAGAACTGTTAAAAATGTGACTTTCTTGTCAATTGCCCCACCCACACTTAAACATAAGGAAAAAAATCACAGCACAAGTTAATAACATATATAACTAAAATATATCTAATAGCAATTTTGGAATTTCTGTGTAGAACTCTTTTGGGTAAAAGTTTCCCTTAAGACTTAAATACATATCCTCAGCTTTATAGGACATTAGATTGAAATGCCTATCCATCTCTAAGGTAATAAAAATGAATCCCTGTCCATTTTGCAGGACCCTCATCAGCTGTCTTGCTGCCAATACCTATAGCTTATAGCAGTAAACATTTACTTTGCAATACTTGTATGCAATAACAAAAATTTTACTTTGAGTACTTTTATTATACTAGAAAAATACACAGATGTGTATAATTCACATGCAGTGCAATATATTTGTCTATTTTCGTTGGACGCCACACTTCTTTGCATTCTTTAAAATTGTGAGAGGGAGAGCGCATGCATGAATATGTTAGTATTTCTTAACTGGGGCAGCTAGAGAGGATTCACGTACACCACAAAGGCTTAAAAAAACCAGAAGGTAAATTCAATGCGCCCAAGATTTAATTTGTTTTGTCTTTCAAAAATCATGAGACTAAAAATAAAAATCATGATCTTTAAGCCAGAGTGTTTGGATTGGTAATACTGTAGTTTTCATGACCTGCCATGCCATTGTACCTTAGTATTATGCTTGAGGGACCAGGCTCATTCAGTCTCTGTGCTTACTGTTTAGGTAGCCAAACATTATTTTACTCTCAAAGTACGTGGATTCTGTCCACTGAGAAATAGAGTTAATGTATTGTTGAAGCTTCCAAGTAGTTGAAGGAGGATTTGGGTTCCTAGAGTGGGTTAATTCCCTGCTGGGAGAGAGATGAGTGAACATAAATTTATCCTAGTTTGGTCATAAATTCTTAAAGTTAATAACTCAGAGTCATACATTTTGTTTTACATAGTTCCTGTTTACCTTGAATGAAAATGGATTAGATTGCAAAACTTATATTAAAAAATCCTCCATTTTGAAAACTCCAGTAAAACACACACCAAACCAAACTGTTACTTTCTACAAACTGCTCCTCATTAATGTCACTGAGTTGCTTTAAACCCACCCCAAACACACTAAACACCTCTCTGTGAGAAGTGCCAGTCAGTCACCCCATCAGCCAGTTGTCCAATCAGTACAAACATCCAAATTGGAATTGCCTTGTGTGGGATTTTACATTCAGGCAAGAAGGTAGCCACACCCAAAAAAATCCCATGTTAAAATAGTGAAGTACATTCTTATGAAAAAGCTTTAACATTGTGAGATCATTGTTAACCATTGGGAGAGTCTCTTGTTGTGTTTTCAAATGCAACCTTTCAGTGGAGAATTTTATCTCAGGTATTTTATTTCAATAAAGTTATTAAATTAATAGCAACACATTAAGTACTGCAGAATCATTGTCCCATATGAAGCTTAGAGTAAGATGATTAATAGTAACTAATACCGTACATATCCCATATCCCTGTCAGAAAAGAAATGCAGCCTAATACAAAATATATGCTTAAATGTTAACATTTATAGAGGGACATAGGGTAATGATTCAGGGCCCAAATCCCACTTTCCAAAGGCAAACTAGGCAACTAAAGCATCTTTTGAAAATCCCACTAGGTGTCTTTAATTTCAAAAGGGAGTTGAGCACCTATCTGCATCTTTAGGTACCTAAATGCCTTTAAAAGTCCTACAGACTTTTAATAAGCTTCTACGGCCTAACACTGGTCTACACGTTGATTTTTGTATTGGTATAAGTATTTTGGTTACGGGTGTGAATTTTTTTTAATGGAACTAATTATATAGGCACAATGCTTAGCAGTTATACTGGTATAAGTGTGACAGATATATTGCTTATTCTCCTTCCCTTACTGGAACAAGCTATACCAGTTTAAGAACTCTGGGGGAAGTAAAAGTGGGTTGTACCACTTTAACTATATTCGTATAGTTAAAGCAGTACAACTTTTCTGTGCAGACAAAGCCTGAAAGTCACTATTGAAAATAGGATTTAGGCATTAAGTATTTGGGCATTTGCAAAAATTTTACCTCTAATGTTCTTCTTTCTCAGTATTATGCCACTGTTTCCCAAAACTGTGTACTTTCCCATACTTATCTATTTACAGTCTCTTATTCCCTACATAGTCCTCTCAGCAAGCTACTTAGAACCACTTTCAATAGCGTGGCAGTTTTTTGCTCTGGTCTCTTGCATCTGGCATTGCTAAGTGCCTCAGTAGAGCCTATTATAATGGCACTTTCACTCCCATCACAACGGTTCCAATCTCAGTTTCCACAGTTGCACTTTCAGTTCCTGCATCTACCCAAGAAGAATTTATCTTTCAGATGAACCATTGGTCTGGGTTCTATTTGAGTCTCTCTCGCTCTCTCTCTCCTTCCTCTCTCTCTCTCTCTCTCTCTCGATATAGATATAGATAGATAGATATAGTGCGTCCATCCCAGGCAGGGAGAACAGGATACTGGACATGGATCTTAGAATACAATTCTATGCTCACTTTGCTAAATGATTAAGGAAGATGGAACTTTTTGTTAGGTTATTGTGCTATCAAATTTTGATGTCTTATTTTGTTTCATTTATATTCAGTTTAATAAACTGATACCCCGTGGGTGTGAATTATCTTAATACATATACAAAAAATTCCCATTAAAAGAGAGTTGTGTGACTCATAGGTAGAAGACCCTTAAAATTCCTACCAGGCGTCCAACAATATCCTGTGCAATAATGGATTGTTGTATATTAAAATCAAGTTTTGTGTCTTTCAAGACAGGAATAAAATACATTTCTCAGTGAAGAAGAAGCTCAGTGGTTTTCTGAGCTGTCTGGCCCCACACCCAGAGAAGTGATTTATAAAAACTAGGGTGGTTGCTAGATTTATTTTGTATTCCTCAGATGCTTGTGACAAAGCATCCACTAGTTAGAGTGCTGCTGATGTCATGTATCGGGTTCTGTTTTATACTAATTTAATGTTACTTTAAAAAAAATTGGCCCTTAGTTTATGATACCTGATACATTATATTTAAATTTGTCATCTGTAATAATAAAGCTAGTCAAAATGATTATTTCACAGATTAGCTATATAAGTGCTCGTGTATATAAACCAACCCCTCCTCCACCAAGCATTTAAAGCCAGAAATATAGTATTGTATTTCACAATTTACAGCTTTCTGGAGGTTTACATTGTGATCAAATGAACCCTACAATCCAATAGTCCATTTGCTTTAGCCTTTCTTTAAAGAGTTAATCTGCCTTTCCCCAGAACAATTATCAATATACCATTTTAATTAATATGTTTTTAAATAAAAGACTTTAGCAGAGTGGTTTAAAACAGCAATGTTCCTCTGGGACATTGAACTCCATGTGACCTTACTGTAGGCATATGGTCATGACAGAAAAATACTATTTGGAAAAAAAACGTTTTTTATTAACATGCAGCTGTTTTTCTTCAGTCTTTCTAGTTCAGTGATTTCCTTTCCAACCACAAATTTACAGTATTTTAAGTGTTGTTAATAAACCACATGTATAATATTAACAGTTGCATTCTTATGTCTTTGTATAAGATTGTATAAATTTAAAACCTTTACAAACTAAACTGAAGATTTTTAGACTGGTATAAAATGAAAACATGCCACGTTTGGTGGCAAATTCCCAACAGATAGTGATACTGGGAATATATCTAGTGTCACCCCTGCATACTAACTTAGCTTTAGGCAAGATGTGTTGACATTTATCTTCGTTTATAGTTGTGAATGGGATTTTCTTTACAGGGGTCTCTCAATGGTGGTCTTCAAACTGTTCTGAGGGACTACAGGGGGTCGTGCATCTCTAGTGTGCCAAAGAGTATGTCAAGTATCACCAAGTGTAAATAGAGAGGCTGCTTGGAAGTGGGGCTTGGATGCTGACTATATGTTCAAGAAGTTTAGTACTATGTACATAAGTTATAAGATCTGTCAAGATACAAAAAACTTTAATGATATCTGACTTTCTAATTTTGAAATAACAGTCTGCTGAACAATTGCATTTATGTTCTTGTAGCTTTATTATAAAGGATTGTCTAGTGGATGGGCATTGATTGGCCTTTGAATCAACACCTCCTGAGTAAATACGTAGCTTGGCCACAGAGTTCCCCGTGACATTGGTCAAGTCACTTAAGATGCCCAGTGTTTCAATTCTCCATCTGTGAATTGAGGATAATACCTCACTTTCTCACAAGAGTCAGCTGTTCAGACAATACAGTGACGAAGCTCACAGAAGTATGTAGACAGACATACTATTGTTAAACATATGTATTGTAGTAGCATCTAGAGGAGAATCAAGTGAGAGCATCACTGTCTAGCCCCTTACAAACATATGGAAAATGACAGTTCCTGCCCCAACGAGCATAGATATCTCATGTCATCTGGTTGTTCAGCTGTCAAATATTGCAAGCCAGATTAGTCTATAAGTATCTACCATGTTCTGCAAGAATTTATGAAGGCAAAAGATTTCTCATAATAGGTGGCTCTTAATCTAGCAGAAAATAGGCATAATGAGATCCTGTGGTTAGAAGTTGAAGCTAAACAAATTCAGACTAGAAATAAGGCATAAAATTTAATAGTGAGCGTGATTACACATTGGAACAACTTACTAGGGGATATGGTTAATTCTTCATCACCAGAAGTTTTTAAATTAAGACTGGATATCTTTTCTAAAAGAGATGCTATAGCTCAAATATAAATTATGGGATTGATTCAGGAATAACTGGGTGAGGTTCAATGGGCTGTTAGGAAAGGGGAATAGATGATGATGGTCCCTTCTGGCCTTAATCTATGAATCAGATACCTGTCGGAGCACCGATTCTTAATCAGGAGATTTTCATGGGACAGATACAAACTAGTATATTTTCCTGATGAAGTTTATTTTGTTTTTTGCTATTTTTAGATTTAGTCTAATTCCTTTGTAGAGGTGGATAAGTATATGTAATATTGTGAAATGTTTTCTTAGTATTTTTACTAGTAAAATATATGGCCAATAGCATTTATGTACATTTTACATAAGAATGCTATGCTAACTTTAGAATTATGTAATTACTCTAAAATTACACTTGCTAAACTGCAGTGTGTTCACTGATCTATGGAAAGATGCATAAATGAGGGAACCTAAGGTTCTAAAGGGGCCTGACTAATATAAGACTTTACAGACATTGTTTTTAATTGACTTATTTTAAAATTACTGTAAAACTTTTTGAAATTGGACGGGGAGAGGTTTTGGGTTTTGTTGTTTGTTTGTTTCCATTCAGAATATCTAGGTAAGAAGGACTGGCAGAGTTCCATTTCATATCCAGGATCATTAACCTGTGTCTATTTGCATGCAACACTGTGAGCTCTATACTGCCCTTGATCCATATGTTCAAGTCCCTATGACATCGGTAGGAAGTTTGCAGTGGATTCCAGGCATTATATGGACTTAGACTTAAAAATGACCACTGCATTGAATTTGTTGCAGCGGAGCCATGTGATGAAATCAAAGTACTACTTCTCTCTTTTCTGGGTTGGTCATGTCTCATAATGATAAATATGGTTTATATCATGAATGATGGGGCATGTGGGTATATCCCACACTTTGCATGCTCTTTTCATTCAATAGTCAATGACACAATCAAAGAATGGAGGGAAACATGCTCATCATTGCACACAAGCTGCAGAGTCAATTTAACTCTTACTTCAAAGTTCATTATCCCACATAAGTGTACTTGTTCTAGTTCAAAAAGAAAGTAACTCAAGTGAAATTCCACCACTTATAGTATATGATTGAGAGACTCCACCTCAATTCAAAATATTAAGGATTTTGCAAAGCCGTAGAAAGATTCTGATTGTCTACCTTGCAATCAAACAGAAAGATCATCTGCAGTCTTTGTCTGTATAAGACGAGCTACAGTCACAATCTGTATTATCCATCTTCTTTGCCTACTGCAGAAGGAAATATGCTGCATTGTTTCCCCGTGCTTGAAGCTAACCTAGAGCAACTGGAATAACATTTTCCTCTCAAAGATACTGAGTGGATATCTAAAACCATAAATGAAAAAGATGTTCTTGAATTGACCTTAAAGACAAAACAGACATCAATGAAACAGACTGAAAAGCCATCAGAACAAGTAAGGGAAGGAGCCTTCCCAGAAGTACAACTACCTGAAAATTATAGGTCACTATGAAGTATCGCATTCTTCTATATATATTCCAAATGTTTCTCCAAAATTGACTCCCAGCTGTTGGCTGAAGGTAGACAAAAGAATATCACAATATACACTATTTTAAGGTTTATCTAAGAATATTAATGTAGTGCAACATGTGTTAAATCTGAATTTCATATATATTAATGATTCTCAAAGCTTTTCACATGATTTCAGCAGATTTTTTCCCCCGGAGACTGGTTTCCTCATCTTGCAACTAGTTTCATAGCCAGCCAGTGACTGATTGTAAGACTTATCTGTAGTTGAAATTGTGAGGCCACTCAGAAATTAAACTATATTGGTAAGACTTTTAGCTGTTCACCTTAAAGCTATTAATTATCTAAACATTACACTGTGACACTAGGTATTAGGAGTAACATTTACAAAAGCAGCTAAGTGACTTTTAGGGAATGTCTACAGTTTGAGCTGGAGGAGTAAATTGCAGATTGAAACATACCTGTTCTAGCTCTGATCAAGCTAGTGTGCTAAAAATAGTGTAGCTGAAGTGGTGCAAGCAATGAGGGGGGATTGCTGTTCAAGTACATATCTGTTCCCATCCAAGACACTATTCTTGGGGTCCTAGCCACTCCTGTCCTGTGCACTGCCATGGCTACACTCTATTTTTAGCATGCTAGCTCAATGAGAGAGAGTGTGAGTATATCTATTCAGCTGGAATTTACTCCTCCAGCTCGAAGCGTAGACCTCCCTTAGGATCCAGCTTTCAGAAAAGACTTAGGCACTTATGACCAGCTTTGTAAAGATATTTACAAGGAGGTTGCAGATAGGCATCTAGGCACATTAAAAAAATCCAACTGGTACCTAACTCCTATTAATTTCAATGTAAGTTAGTGCTTACACACTTTTGAAAATCCCACAATGTGTTTATCTGCATATTTAGGCACTCCATACCTTTTAAAAATCTGCCCTTCAGTGCTTTTGAAAATTTTATCCTTAGACTCTTAAATAATTTATGTGCATTTCTTGTGCAGAAGACAAGAAATAATTTTAAAGTTCCCAAGTTTCCTTGCTGTGCATTTGTTATGTCTTTCTGTAGATTCAAGACTAATAATGTCTTTAGGCAGGCACTACTCCTGTTTAATCAGGTTAGGCCATGCGGTTGGGAGTGGGGAGGGGGAACCAAAAATCACAATGTCTAGGTGAAAGATTTCTAGGACACAAAATACAGCTATCAGAATATCAATTGTTGTTATCAAGAGTAAATGTAGATCCATAGGCCCAAATAGTTTCATAAACACTTTGTCAAACAGTTGTGAATTATGAAAATTTTGGATAAATCATTATCAGATTGGATATAATTCACATATAGAAAATAGGGCTAATTGACAATAAATTAAATATTTACAAAGGGATAGTTTGAACAGAGGTAAAATTTTCAAACGTTCTTAAGTGATTGAGGAACCATTTTTAATAGTGAATTAGGCTTCTAAGTCCCTGTGATGGGGTGTTCACCACATACAAGCCCTGAGTGGGTTAATGTGGGTACGGGGGGGTGGCAGTTAACCTGAGATGCTGCCCCTTGAAGAAGAACCAGAGATTAATGGGTCTTAACAGCAGATAAGCCCAGCTGGTGGAGGAGTTGAGATAATACTGTAAAACCAGGAAGTGAGAGCAGGAAGTTACAGCAGGGAAGGGGCCTGCAGTGTCTTTCTAGAGGGAAAGAGTTGGGAAGGTACAAGGAAGAAGTCCAATGGGAAAATAAGACCTGGGATCCTGTTCTGGACTAGAGAGTCTGGCAAGAGGCTAAGAAGGGTAAAGTAGCCATGGAGACCAAAGGAAGCTCTGGTGGTGAACCCGAGATAAGTAAGGAGCAGTGCCGTAACTAGGAGTGGAAATCTATGTGGGCCCCGACTTTTGGGTGGACAGGCAATGACAGACTGTGCTAGCTCCGCTTTTCCCCTGAGGACGTGCCCTCTTCCTAGCCTTGGTGCCCCCAGACACAGGGCTTCAACAGCCGAACTGGGCACGTGCATGGGGTGGCGCAGCAAATGGCAAGGCAGAGCTGCCAAAGTGTAACTTTCTGAAGGGTGGGTGCATAGCTCTGTCCCATATTTCAGGTGCCCAAGTGACATTCTGGGCCACTGTGGCAGCACTACACCCCTGCTCATATTTGGCTATGCCCCTGGTAAGGAGATAGAGAGGTGGGCTAGGAAGGAGTCCGGGGAAAGAGCAACAGGGTCTGGGACTGAGCAGACCTAGGTTGCTAGTCATAGGGTCCCTGGGCTGGAACCTGGGGGGGTGGGAAGGAGGGATGGGTTCCCCTATGAGCCACTGGCAATGTGGCACAGAACCTGGAGTTGGAACAGAAAACATCCAGAAACAGTATGTGGACAGCTTGTTACCCTAGAAGTGGGGGACTATATAGTGACCTGGCTGGAGGACCAAGTCACAAAGATGGGGGTGGGGAGAAAGGGGGCACACTGTGAGCAACTGTTGGAAGGGGGTGCCAGATGGGGTGAGAGCTAATTCTCAGACCTACCCACAAGGTGATGTACCTGCAGTGAGTGGAACCCTTTTAGAGTCCCACTGACTTTCAAAGTGTCTATTACTTTTCAAAATAGCATTTAGTCTCCTAGATCACTTAGCCACATGTCATCATTCAGGGGCAGTAAATGGACTGTACACGGACTAGAGGTTTAGGTCAAGTAGTCTAATATCCAACCTGTTATACTCATGCACTTCCAGGCAATTCTGTGGTGGGAGCCACCTAAGTATGTGATGGCATGTCTGCTTTTCCTAAATGTTTGCATATTTTATATTCCTACACAAATGCACACCTCTGAATAGGATAATGTGCAGTAATGCATTAATTATTGGATCTGAATAAGAGGTTATGAAAATTACTCACTATATTTAAACATAACATTTATTGGTACTGTTACAGTGATTATCCAAGTTCCTGTGTAACATTCTCAATAGGGATATACTTCCTCATTTCCATCTTCCATCCCTAGGGATCTGATTTTGGCAAGTCACATTTTCCTCTTTCAACTGTATGGAAAAATAACAAATCAAACAATGTTCAGCAGTGCATTTAGCCACTGTGAAGTCACATACTCATCATCCAAAAAAGTTTTCAGGTTCCTCATAATTCTCACAACTGTCTCAAACTGTGACATGGCTAAGAAAATGTATATAGTCTGGTATATACCTTCCCTTTCTGCTCAGGAAGTCTATATAACTACTTTCTAAGACAGCCTTTAAAACTTTGACCTCCACTCAGATATCCCTACTGTGATAGATGATGAATGTGAGCTATTTCCTTTAATCATTATGCTCTTCATTTCATCACGCATGCACAGGCCCACTTAATAGTTTATCCTTTATGTGGCCTCTGTATCTCAGTAATTTAATATCCCAGGCAGTCTCCTGACTTTGAAAAACTTGAGGATTTAAAATTACATTTCTTCTTCAATTTAAATATTTAATCCTGTAGCACTCCTATATTACTAAAGCATAATACAGTATTTCTCTCCTAAAACAGTGCGGTTTTTCTTATTTTCCATTTTCTTCAGGTAGCTTTCCCAACAAAACAGCACCACCTCCATCATCTGAGTATGCTCTAGCTAGCCCTCTTCCAATCTTGATCTTGGCCAGACACTGGGAAAACCAAGAGCTTGCACCACCAGAATTTGATGGAAAAGAGACAGATGAGTGTCAACTCCAGTAGGATGGAACAGCAGCTCATATAACTTCACTCTCTCAGTAATTTCACATATATATTGATCAGGATCAGCAAGAGAAAAGAACCTTTTGGTACCTCAAACAACAGAACCAGGAGGGCAATAGGAAAAAATTATTCTAGGCTCTCACAGAGAGTACTGGAGCCATTCAAGCCCCACTCCATCTATCCCTAGTATGGTCCATAAATGTGTCAGCAAAACCCATAATCAGTGTGTCAGACTGCTGACAAATCCAAAATATCTGTATGAAGACTTGTTCTTTGTACATTGCTAAAGGAGATAATTTATCTCTGTACAATAACCAGTTATAATTCCTGACCTGAAAGGATAGCTAGAAATCCTGAATCCTTTCATAATGGGAAAGCTGTATTGACAAAACTTTTTCAATAAACTTCACCAAGAAAAGCTAGAGAAAGAGTGTTAATAGGCAAGAATAAGGGTACTGGGAGATAATTTCTTGACTTCTAACTTTACCAAATCATACTGTCTGTGGTGAGAAAGTGCACATGGGTAACAACTATTACCCTGTCACCTTAGTTTCACAATTTTGTCACCTTTTTCTTCCCACTGCCCAACCATGATTTCAAAGAACCTGTTGTTTTCACTGCAGGTGACCAGTTTGCTTCTGAAATTTTCCCTGGATAGTTTGTCATCTAATGATTGTTTTGTCCTCAAAATATTCCCAGAATTCTGTTGCTTTTTCTCCTTTGCAGGGGCTAAACCAAACCGTTCTACTCAAATCCTGGTTAACAATTCAGAGACTCATTTCAACTGATTTTACATCTGTGTGAACCTTTCTGGCTTATTATAATTTCTTAATAAAAAAAACAGCCTGAAACTCATTTTCATAACCAAGATTTTGTTTCCCTTATGCCCCCTGTGCCTAGCTTCTCTCTTATACTTTTAACCTTAATTCCCGACAGACAAATTACTGACCTATGGTTTTGTCTAAAACGGTCCCTAGCTATAGTAGTTGGCCTATGAGGTCTATTCCTTTCACTTCTTGCTTCTTTCTTCTTGGTCTTTCCTGTGCCTTCCTTTAATTTAGTTTTATATTTCTATCCCTCTCGTCCCATCTACTCTCTTATGCCTTAGTCTATTCATGTATGGAGGGTCACCTTGTAATTGGATTTTTACCACCCGTGAATGTGCTATTTCACTTCTTAGTATTAGAATTAGGAATAAACCAAAAACTATGATAAAGTTTAAGTATTGCAGTGCAGTGAATAAGGGATTTTTAATGGGCCAGTACTTTGTATTTTCTGAAGACCTAATCCCAAATTATCTTTGACTTTAATGGACTTTGGATCAGACTTTTTTTTACTCTGCAGTTGTTTTTCATTCCTTTTCAAAAATTTTCTCTGCTCCCCAAAGCATCTTTCATGGTATCCCACTTTCTATATCTACCTCAAGCCATTTCAGCTCTGAATCGCTAATATTCATTCACCAAGATAAATTTTTCCTCTTGCTTTGTAAGGCTGGAAAACTTTTTTTTTAACGGATAATTGTTCAAATAACAGCAAATATACACAACCTTTGGGCACTTCAGAGTTTTAGAGTTAGGCTCAGTAAATCGAGCCAAGTGATTTTTTTTTTAAATACAAAATTATTTGATCACATTTAAAATGAATTCCCTCTAGTCATATTTCAAACCCTCTGTGTTCATTCCCCATGAGCAATTCAGCAATCAAGTTTACCTGCATGAATGCCCATAGAAAACATCATTTTGAGCCTGTACACGCCTATTTAGAGATATCAAATTTTAAACACAGATTCACAGGGGAAGTACTATAATATATATGGAATGGAGCATGTACTAAGACAGAGTTTCAGTGTTCCCAAATCCCTCATTATAACCTTGGCACAGACAAAAAGCCTGACTGTACCCTTTGTATCTTGAATCAAGTTTGCACACACAAATATTATGTGACTCCAATGAGATAAACTTATGAAGTCTTCATCCAACCAAGAAATCTTACATTAGCCTCCCTCAGACTGATGTTTTGTACAAAGCTTCTGTGATCCAGAAGCAGAAAAGGTTCAAAATATCCTAAAATTCCTTTTCTGATGCCTCTATAAACCACTACCTGTTCCTGAGAGATTCACACCTCTAGTAGCTTCATCAAATCTACCTGATTAGAGTTTCTCTTGTCCAATCAGAAAATAGGAACAGTGATTCATGACCTGTCTAACAAATCACAACTAACCAGCACACATTTCAAACAAGTACTGATTACAGGTAACATTTTCAAACAATTGGTCCTTTAAGGTGCTTAACATCTTCACCTGCAACTGGGAATTGTGGCTGCCCAGCACCTTGCAGAATTGTGCCCCAAGGGCCAGATTTTTAAAGGTATTTAGGCTGCTAAAGGTGCAGATAGGTGCCTAGTTGGATTTTTAAGTGTCTAGGTACCTAAGTGACTTAGGAGACTAAGTCTAACTGATATTCCCTTCATTTATTTAATTTATTTTAAATTACATTATTCAATATTGTTTTCATGTTTTAATCCATTTTACACGGCTGGTCAAATAATACACACATTTGCTAAATGAAATAAGTCACCAAATATTTAAAATAAATTATTCACCACATTTTTTTCTTATTCAACCAGCTCTCCAATATTCCTTACTACCTGTTTGTAGTAAGGAAACTAGTTTGTCTCATCTCTTCTTGAAGCACGTGCATGCACACACGCACACACACACACACACACACACGTGGTTGTGTGTCTATGTTTAGAAAATTTATTTTTAGGTAGGTTTGTTCCTCCTGTGGATGGATAAGGAAAAGACGCCTTTCTAAGTAGAAGTGTGAACACATTTGCACATTTAATATCCATGAAAGGCTAATGAAATAGAAAGTGCCTGACAAGGACACTAAAAGAACTGAAAACTGATATAAACACAAGATTCCTATTATGAATATCATTTTACTCTATTTTATATACAGTAATATGTTCCCTATCATTTAAATGATAGCCTGAAAAATGTAACTTAAAAATGTGCTTGACATTTATTATTTAAATTCTCACTTTTTAGAGACTCTAGGCCAAGTAATGTTCCCAAAAGGAAATGCAGCCTCTGCTTTAAAGTAACAATAATTATTTCACAAAATTCCCTCTGGGGCTGAAGCAAATGCAATTGCCATAAAATACATGGGGGAATTTGTTTTGAAGGTTGGGATTAGAGTTTGGATTCTTCTGTATTTGGAGGGAAATGGATTAATTCAAACAAATTAGCATACCCAAACTCTCGTGACCCATCTTTTTAACTAAAGATGTACCCTTTTAACGCATGTTTTTGCACTTTTGCTTAATATAAAACATTGAGGTAGAGTTAATAAACTGCAGAGAGGTTTGTTTTCTTACGGTATGATCCTGCTCCCACAGAAATGATTATTTTTGTTGCACCGGGATTGGGCTCCTTAATCTGAAAGGAGGCTCACATAGAATCAAACCAGTTACCATGTGGATGATCAGCTTATATTATTAGTTAGATCTTTTCTACCATTCCAACTAGTATGCACTTAAATGAAGGCAACAAAGCGCTGACATTCAGGAACGTAGCAATGAGTTGCAAAATAAAATTGTTTGGATGATGTACACCCTGGAGGTGCTGTGGTTTGCTGTATTATAAATAAGGCAGTTCACATTATCCCTCCTGTGTTTCTGCAGCATAGCAGAGCTAATAATGTGTAACTGATGGAATTTCAAATAAAGTATTATTAAAATATTTGTTCAGTGACCTTTTTGCCCTTTACTTTGTCGACTTCTGACTGTTATATTCTAGTACAATTTGACCATTTTCACATTCTTCCTTCTGCTCTATATTGTGATGTCCTTACTTAATTACTTTAGTGAGTCTATTTTTTAACAACTGGTCTTAATGAACTGAGTGAAAAGTGAGTGATATAATTTTAAAATAGTTTTATGTCCTATTTACCTCACCAAGTGGGTGAGGTAATGTATTTTAATGGACCAACTTCAGTTGGTGAAAGAGACAAGCTTAGAAAGATATGACCAGTATCCTGTGGCAGTGGGTGTAAAACTGCATTTCTCTAACCCTCTCAACATGTTAATTCAACTGGAATAAGTGAGATTATGGTCTGAAGTGGTTTTCCATTCCTGTCCGCATTCACCAATGGCTAGGACCTTTTGCCCAGATTCAGAAACAGCTCTCAGCAAGCTAGCAAGCTCCAAAACAAATCCTTGCAATAGCTTGAATGGGTGTTGGCAGGGATTATAATATTATACATAGTTTAAATGAGGAGAACGGGTTAACTGAAGGAAGGGTTGGTGGAAGACTGAACTCTGCATTTCATGGTTCTCGCTGAAGCAAATACCTGAAGTCCATGTCAGGCTTGTGAGATGTGGGGGCCTTGCCTCTCTGGGGTATTTGAGCCCATTCATGCCCCCTTGCTTGTCAGGATCAGGGAGACTCCTGCCTATATATGGTCTGAAGTGGTGACCAGATGTCCTGATTTTATAGGGACAGTCCCAATATCTGTGGGGGAGAGGGGGTAGTCTTACATACCCAACCCCATCCCGATTTTTCACACTTGCTATCTGGTCACCCTATATGGGGGTCTGACCTTCCTTCCAGTGTCCCTCATATGAGCCCAGTTCTGGAAGGCTTGCCTCTCTGGAGGTAATTTGAGAGTCACTCCTTACTCTCTCATGTGAGCTGGGATCTGGGGATCCTCCCCCACCCCAGGGTGTCTGAGCCCTATTCCCAGCCTAGTCAACGGGTGGACAGAATACAATTCTGCTTCAGAAAATGGTGATGGCGCTTAAAAGAGCCTTTGGGTTTCATTGTCATTTATAGGGGAAAGCTGGATTCCAAGACCAGGTCCACTTGGAACCTGGGTACTCTGCCACATGAATAAATCAGGGACATGCCTCCATGCATGGGGTAAGGAAAAGTCTGGACAAAATAGGGTGATGGGGGCTGGCTGGGGGGTGGCCAGAGTGGAAGGGACAGGGCAGGTTGGTGGAGCTGAGCAGCACGGGAGGGGGAATGGTTGTAGGACCAGGATCGGTAGTCCACTTGGCTTGCATGCTGCCACAAGATCACTAACTCCTACCAACAAGTTTTCTTACTGTTTAAAAAAAAAACCCAGGACAGGGGAGGAACTTCAGTAATGCAGAGTTAAGGTTTACTGGTGACAGCACATACACTTTCAGAACATCAAGTTCAGCAAGACTCAGACTTCAGAAAACCAGGAACTACAGGCATAAGGTACTTCCCCCGTAACCTTAACTCTGCCTTCTTTGAGCAAAACACCCATAGCACATGTATCCACACTGCCTTTTCACTGTAAAGCAAAGGAGCTACCTGTACCTGCCTTACACTAAGACACTTAGCTTACTCTCCTGACAGAATATCACACTTGTGAAATAAACAACCACTTCATATTTACTCACAGGATATCATCTAAGCCTATACTTTCCTTTGCCCAACGTTAAACACCAAAACTGCTCTCATATCCCACATTATTATTAACAATTCCCATGGCAAGACACCTCCGAACCCCTAGCATCTTGCTACACAATTTTTTCAATAAAAAGATGCAGACTAGCTCCTCAATGTACACATGCTCCCCTTCCTTTTACTCACATACATGGAGTGGATGCAAACCCTGATCTCATATCATAATCATAGCTCTGTACCTCCTCAAATTAATGCTTATCTCCTCAGATCACAAACACCCACTTATACCAACCTTTCCCACTTACTGCCTCTGCCATTCAATACAGCTACAACTCAGTACTGAATGTGGATAATTCCCATTGGCTGGTGCCAGTTCCAGTAGAGGGCAGAGTCATGGGAGTTTACCTTTCTGACAGGATCCCCAGGGTGCAGCCTGGGACTGTGGGATCACTGTTCCCTCTGAACTCTCTCCAGCCTGGGCTGTATCTCACAACGCCTTGTCAGTGACCAGCAGCAAACTCCTCCAGGTGCCGTGATCACTCAGCACAACAGGATGTGGAGACTCCACACCCAGCTAGATTGCATTAATGCCCCCAGAGGCACTCATGAATCACCCCAGAGCCAAATCCTGCCAGCTCCCAGCACTGTATCTCAGGAATATATCGTCTTGCACTGCTCAAGGTGGGCAGTGCAAATTTATTAATTAGTTCACCACTTCATCAATGGAAAGTGGACATACACCAGCCTTTGCAAAACCTGAGCAGATTTGCCACACACTTCATACAAACTCATTGGTAAAGATAAACAGTAAAACAAATGTATTGGTTATAAAGGATAGATTTTAAGTGACTATAAGTGTTAGGCAAAAAGCCAGAGTTAGTTACCAAAAGAAAATATAAGCACACAGTCTAAACTCTCAACCCTACTAGACTTGGCAACCTCTAGATTAAGCAGTTTTTCTTACCCCGCTGGATGTGGCTGTCCTTAGTATACAGGTTTGTTCCTTAAACATGGGCCAATGTCCTCTGTTGGAGTTTTGTCTTCTTCTCAATGTCTTAGTTCCTTGCAGTGTAGGTGGGGGCAGGAGAAAAGGCCAAGCATGGGGCCACTGTGTCTGTTTTATACCCTCAGTCCATATGCTTGGAAAACACAAGTCCAGGCATATCTGGGTGCATTGCTGAGACTCCAGGCAAGGTTGAGCAATTCCCCTGGTGTGGCCTCATACAGGTGAGTCACTGAATTGTAGCTCCCTTTCTGGACAATTGTTGTTGATGGGTAGATTGACACCCCACCCAGGTGTTGGCTACTTTCTTTGCTGTTGCCTCTGGGGAGCTAATATCTGGCTGATTCCCCAATTTACAGCATGTTTAAGTGACAACCATACAACATAATTCTCATAACTTCACATGCATTAATGATCTAAACATACAGATAGAGAAATGACTTTCAGCAGATCATAACCTTTGCCCTGATACTTTACAAGGTATGCTTTATATGTAAGATCATGATTATATAAAAATGAGGAATTTGGGGGGGGGTTCCAGGATGATTCTCCAAGGTATAGAATGTCACAATCTTAACTCCGTATTTCCTGGTTTTCTGAAGTTTGAGTTTTGCTGAACTTAATATTCTGGAAGGCCATGAGCTGTCACCAGAAAACCTTAACTCTTCATTAACCAAGATTTTTTGCCATTTAAAGCCCATTAAAGTTCATGTGAAGCTTTTTTAGCAATAGCACTTAGATATCATTGACAGTCAACTCAAAAGAAGTGAGGATTAAAATGGAAGTAAGAGTTAGATGGGAACACATTATTATCATAAAATAAAGGAAGCAATATTGACTTTTTTGCAGGGTGAATTCATTCTGGAACAAAAATATGAGGTTTACTATTAGTATAAATTGCTTTTCTCTTTACAGCAATTTACAATGAAATGACGGAAGCTGTTTCTTGCATAAGATCATTTAAAATATATTTGAGTAATTAGTCACTGTTTAGTGTAATATAACATAATTGGCATTTAAGACAGTACACTGATGTACACAAATAAAAGAACATACTTAGACTATTAAAAAAATAAAATTTGGACTTTATCTTGAAATTTGGTTACCTTTTCCAGCATTCTTGGAAAAATATGACTAAGGTGTCATGGCTACACAGTTATGCTCATTTTTACTACTCAATGACAAATAGCAATTATTAGGTCTTCATTACTGAATGTTTTCTTTTGGATTATTGACAAATGTTATTTCAAGTGGAGTAAAAACCCATTATATTAATAAGAAAAAGAAAAAGTACTTGGTTCAAGAGATTTAAGCATTTATTGAAATGAATTGTGTAGAAAAAATTGCCATACTGTTCACAGTATGAGACATAAATATAATAGCATTTATCAAAGAGTAATAGGTTTTCAGTATTTGACTAACACCACAAGAAACAAAAAACAGACAGGCCCTGTCTTGAAGGATATTTTCCACTGACACCTCCCACTTTTTAAAGGTCCCACTACTGCATATTAGATTGGCAGAGGTCAGGTTTCAGCTGTTGTGGTACTTAGCTTGTGGAATTCACTCTCCCTTTGCATCTATGGTAGTTCATTATGACCCACTTTTAAGTGATACTGTAAGTCTTTTCTTTTGCTTGTCCAATATTTTGATCCATTGCTTATATCCTATCTCCTCCCCATTTTAGACATGCCTACTTTTAGGAGGTGTGGTAAATTGCCGGCACTACTATGATGGGTCCCGCACTTTCTCTTCTTGTGGGGGGGTTTCAGGGTGCCATTTCTTGCCCCTGAACTGGGGTAACAGCTATCCTACTAGTATCCCAGGGAAGGGGAGTGGAGAGGGAGGGACCCAGGCCCACCCTCTACTCCAGGTCCCAGCCCAGGGGCCCTATGATAGCAGGTGAACCACTTGTACCAGTGATTCTTTCCCCTGGGCTACTTCCCTCTCCTGACCTTCAGCTTGTGGGGCTTCCTGCCTTCCCTCTGCACAAGCCAGGTGTCCCTTTACCTAGGATCTTGGTCTTCTTAGCCCGCTGCAGCACTTCTCAAAACTCTCCTCCACTTTCCTTCGAACTGCTCTTTGTTCCACCACCAATCCACTCTGCTTCACTCCTCCAAACTGCTCTCTGCTACACCACCAAACCACTCTGTTCCAGCTCCTCCTCACTCTGCTCCAGCTCCTCCTCTGGCTGATTGAAGCAGGGAGATTTTATCAGGTGACTGGTTTCAGGTGCTCTAATTAGTTTCAGGTGCTTTTAATTCATCTACAGGGAATAAGGCTTCTCCTCATCCTAGATCACTCTCCTGCTGCCTTCTGGCCATGCTGTATCACAGAGGGTAGGGTCAATTTTTTAAATTGCTGTATGATTTATATATTTTAGTGTATTTTGTTGTACTCTGCAACACTGAGTGCCTCAGTGGAAATACCAGAGAAAAGGAGGGGCAGGTTATAAATAATGTCAATGATGATTAGCTAGGTTCTCACTAGTATTTTTCCATACTGTATGTGCATCACTACCCTTTACTGTATAGAAAGTCTGAGTGACTGCAGCCTACAGTACACAGACAATGAGTCCTAATACAAATGAAATATGGAGGAATTTCTAAGGGGAAGAGCAGAAAGAGATTGGGTAGTGAAGGAAAAGAAGAGGGAGGACAAGGGAGAAAAGGATGGAGAGAGAAGAGAAAGGTGTGAAGAGGAGAAAATGGGGAGGGTAAAAAATTGAGTCATGACAAGATGCAAAAATAGAAATATAGGAAATGTGAAGGAAGGACAGGCAAGAAAAGAGGAACTGCAGGAGAACATAAAATATGAACAGGAGGGGAGAAAAAGAGGCAGAAAAAGGAAAATGTAAGAGGGTAACAAGTAGAATATACTAGGAGAAGAAGAGGCAGGGGGGAATAGAATGGAGGAGGAATAGCTATTATGGATGTCACAATCTCCAAACCATGAATTTTTCATAGGTACTTAGTAATAATGGAAATAGAGTGTGCGAAAATACTCAAGTTTAAATTCTAGGGCCCTTAAAATATAAATAAGCTCCTCTTCATATCTTACTGCCAAACTTTAACAGTAGTTGTACCACAGCATCTTACCTAATGATTTTTTATTATTGATACAGCCAACATGTATAACTGCTTAGAAGATTAGCATTAAAACCTGCTATGTTGTCGTTTGGGGGAAACAAAGAGGTGAATCCAAACTTTTAAGAGGCTAGTCAAATATTTTTAAGTTTTTGCCTGCCTGTGAACTTCTTGTCTTTGACTAGGCCCAGAAACAGAAATAAACCAAGTAACAATGGAACTCTCATAAGGAGGTGCAGGTTCTCAGGCATCATCCTTCACACATTAGGTGTAATGGTGCCTTAGCCATTTGGCTATAGAATGCTTGAGTCCCACTCATTCCAGGTTCACAGGCTCCCCTTTCGTTGCCAGTAGAAAGCCTCTGTCTTCTTAACCCCCTTGTTGCCGGTGTAGGACAGAGAGGCCTCATCGCACATGGATAAAGCATTCCAAGCCCAAATGACATTTTGATGAGTGAGGCATCATGCTCACTGCATTTCAGTAGTGATGTTCAGTGAAGGACACAAAAACATGATTGTGTGTGTGAAAGTAAAAAGCGGCTATCAAATTTCTCCCTTATCTCTGCTTTGTGGCCACTCCGTCTCTCCATAGATTAATAGATTTTAAGGCCAGAAGGGACCATGATCATCTCGTGTGACATCCTACATCAACAGGCCATAGAATTTCACCCATTGATTTCTGTATTTTTCCAGTAAATTGTGGTTGAACTAGAGCATATTGTTTAGCAAGAAATCCAATACTGATTTAAAGACTCCAAGTGATGGAAACATTCCACATCCATTGGTAAGTTCTACCAATGGTTAATTACCCTCATTGTTAAAAAAAATACCCTTATCTCAACTTTGAATTTGTCATTGGACTTTATTATGACTTTGTCTTCTAGATTAAAGATCCCCGTAGTATTGCATATCTCCTCTCTGGCTATGTGTACACTTCAAGCTGGAGGTGGAAATTCCAGCTTGAGGACACATGCCCACAATCGCTCTGATTGAGATAGGGCACTAAAAACAGAGTGCAGTTGCAGTGACAGGAAAGCCTAGCCACTCCAACTACATACTTAACATCTTGGATGGGTACCTACTTGGGGTGGCTAGCCCCTCCTGCTGTTTCCACCATCACAGCTAGACTATAATTTTTGGACGCTTAGAGTTAGTACAGGTAAATTTCCTTGTGGACATACCCACTGCACAGGTACTTGCAGAATGTGACCAAAGTTTGCTTCTTAACCTTCTGTTTTATACACTAAATAGATTGAGGTCCCTTATTCTCTTATTGTAATGTGTGTTTTCCATACCATGAATCATTTTGTAACTCTTCTATGAACCCTTTGCAATTTTTCAACATCCCTTTTTAAAGTATAGATATCAGAACAGGACACAGTATTCAAGGAGTGGTCTCACCAGTGCTATATGCAGAGGTACCATGACCTTTTTGTTCTAGCTCAGTATTACCTTCCTTATCATGAAAGTATTATTTTAGCCCTTTTTGACACAGGAACACACTGGGTGTTCATAGGCATTTGAGTGATCCTTAAATCCTTGTTAAAGACAGAGTACCCTCCCCACCCATCCTGTAAGTGTGATCTATATTCTTTATTCCCAAATGTATGGCATTGCAGTTGTCTGGATTAAAACACTTAGGGTGAAATCTTGGCTCAATTGAAGTTAATGTGAAATTTTTCATTTTTAGCCATATGTTTTTATAGTTTCCACCTTCCAAAGCAATCCAAATCACTTTGTATCAGTGACCTGCCCATACTGCTATTTACCATTCCATCAGGCTTTGTGTCATCTGAGGGGGGATTTGATAGCTGCTTTCAACTACCTGAAAGGGGGTTCCAAAGAGTATGGATCTAGACTGTTCTCAGTGGTAGAAGATGAAAGAACAAGGAGTAATGGTCTCAAGTTTCAGAGGGGGAGGTTTAGGTTGAATATTAGGAAAACTTTTTCACTAGTATGGTGGTGAAGAACTGGAATGGGTTACCTAGGGAGGTGGTGGAATCTCCTTCCTTAGAGGTTTTTAAGGTCAGGCTTGACAAAGCCCTGGCTGGGATGATTTAGTTGGGGTTGGTCCTGCTTTGAGCAGGGGGTTGGACTAGATGACCTCCTGAGGTCCCTCCCAACCCTGAGATTCTATGATTCTATGATCTACATACTTTATCAATATGGATTCTATATTTTCTTCCAGATGATTGATAAAAATCATTAACTAAATATGTAAAGATCTGGCACACATAGCAAACCTCTATCATTATTTCAGACAGTTTAAAGTTAGGGTGACCAGACAGCAAGTGTGAAAAATCAGAACGGGGTGGGGGTAATAGGAGCTTATATAAGAAAAAGACCCAAAAATCGGGACTGTCCCTATAAAATCGGGACATCTGGTCACCCTAGTTTAAAACACACCAAGAAACCATTTTGTGTTTGTTTATAGGACGTGGAGAACTTTCTGATCACTCTCCTGTCTTACACTCTACTGTATATTAGGGAAACAGCTTGGATAAAGAAACATAATATTGGAGATGGTTATATACATCCATCAATTTTCACACTTTTCTATTCTTAACCAAAGTTCCTTATGTTGAAGACACTTCACCCTTGAACTAAGCTAATGGTATGTAGTTCTCTAGCCATGCACTACTCTATGAAAGGGCAATAAAATGAATCCCCCCCAAAACAAGTATGAAATCGAACACTCAAAAGAATAAAGTGTTTTTAAAAGGGGGACAGTAGCTATGGGAAGAAAGTCTTTCTTTTTCATATTTCCAGATTATCTGCATTACAGCCCTGATCCATGAAAAGATTCCCTGTAACAGAGAGACCCTTTAGCAAAGAGTCCCATGTTCTTTGCAAACATCTCACATCTGGCACTCTTACTGCACTAAACACATGTTTTACAGGGATATTTATCCGTAAAGAATAGCATACCTACAGAAAGCTCCTAACTTGTCAAGATTCATAATCATGTTGGGATGCATGTACAGATAATATTTAAGGAATAACATATTTATATTGAAAGTATGCCTCATGGAACTGGAGTAGAAATCAGGCACCAGGAGATTGGGCCATCACTGAGACAGTTTTAGGCAAGGGGGAGTTGTCACTCCACCCTGTTTGGCTGGTGATGCAATGCAAGGCTCCATTGTTTAGTTGTGAACAATACTACATTTTTTAATGGGAAATCATCAGAGCAATGACAAACAATCAAAACCACTTAAGGCTAAAAAGAAATGTTACAATAAGACAGGGGTTCACCCTGTCTGTGAATAGAAAGAGTAGGCTGATTTCAATATAATCCAGAGTCGGGAGGGATGACATTTGGCTCCTGATTCTTGTGAAACCAACCATCTGCAACAGACTGAACTTCTTTCGGTGCGGGAGGGTCAGGGGGCTATGACTTTATTAGATAGGTAAGGTAACTTCATAAGTATAGACCTAGGTTCGTGTTTTATTATTTTGTCTTGTATTGTAACCATTTATTTCCACAACTCTCTTGTTTCTAGTTAAATCTTTTTCTTAAACCTGCTTTTGTTTTAAGTGCTCACATGCACTGTGTGGTTTACAGGAGTGGATGTTTAAGGTAAAACTGGTAAACTGTGACACACAGCTCCTTTGGGGGCAAAGGATCAGGAATTTCTGAGAGTAGCCGGTGGCAGGGGCTGGATACCACAGGGGAATGATTCAAACTGACTCAGGAATTGGAGTGCACCTACTGTTAACCTGCAAAGCAAAGTTAGGGCTTGTGTAGCCCAGCAAAGAGTGCCTGAATAGCTGAAAGGTTGATAGTGTTAGAGATCTGACACGCAGCTACCACACACAAGACTTGCTGGAGGGAGGAGATAACAAGATGAATCACAGTCCTGGATGGCCCAATGTCACTCCCACTGATGCAAATGGGTTTGGATGAGGGCCTCTGCAGACACTAGTTATTAGGAATGTACGTTATGTCAGGGTGTAGAAAGGAAATGTGCTTGGGACACTTCCAAAACTAAAAACTTAACACGCATACTACTCTCTAATGTTGGAAATAGCCTGCTTATGATTAATTCCAGCAGGAACTGTTGCAAATGTGAGCCTTCCATCCCTAGTAACAAGTCATTGGTTGCTGGAGTCCATCATATTTGAAAGATAATCATTCACTCCATTTTAAGAGATAGCGATAATGAAAGTGAGAGGAGAACATAATGAATGTGGCAAAACTATTTTTATACACACAGAAACTTGAGGAGATGATCTGAACCTTGCACCTTTCTTTTATTGTGCTGTAAACTTGACTCTTCCTTGGTAGATAATAACTGCCCCATTATTTCTATTATCAAAAAAGCTATTCTCCCACTAAACCTCATGCTGGTTCTCCCCCTCAACCCTCTGAGTGTTAGCATTGTTCCAGCCTTTTCACAGTAAATGTATCAGGTTATCTTTCATGGGGTTTTTGCTCAAGTTCTTCCTCCTCCACAGAGCTGTCAAGGCACTACTTGCAAAACCCAAAACACCATCTTGACAGCAAGTCTTCATCCTTGACTTGCCCACAGCTTTCAAACATATGCTTTGATAAAAGCAATAGACTTTTCCTATGATATTTTGTTTAAAAATATCAAACCTTTAAAATAATCTCAAATGGATTAGTTTTTGATGCCTAGTCAATTTATACTCTGCAGCAGGTGAGCCAGAGTTAAAATACAAGTAACCAATGCAGATCTTGCAGTTTGCTTGTGCTGGTGGGTAGGCAGGACACTGAACTCCAATTTGTCACAAAAATTCAGGTTGGGTGTTTACTTGGACCTGAATTTGAAGCAAATACTCAACCATTTGCATTCATTAGCATTGCCAAAACGTTAATCAGCATTGCCACTGTGAAAGAAAAGCGATACGAATATGTGAAAGAAAGAGATAAAAGGAGAGAGCTATAGTCCAACAGCAGTAGCGCAGCCAGGTCCGGAGCACAGGGGGAGTGGCGCTATAAAAAGGCACCTCCCCCTGTACTCACCCAGCGGCACTCCGGTTCTTCGGCGGCACTTCGGCGGCGGGTTCTCACTCACTCCGGGTCTTCGGTGGCACCCACTGCCAAAGACCCGGAGCGCCGCCGGGTGAGTGCAAGAAGCGGCGCTTAAAAAGAAGCGGCACCTTTTTTTAGTGCTGCTAAAAAAAGGCGCCGCTTCTGCTCACAGGAGGAGCGGCTGCTCCCCCTGCTCCCGCCCTGGCTACGCTACTGTCCAACAGTTCATTAATGATTGCCCTTTATGAACTTGATCCAAATTTTGACTAATGTCAATACAAACGAAAGCTCCCATTGACTGAAATGGATTTTTGGATCAGGCCCTGTATCCAATTCTTCCCTCCAGAAATCCAGAGTAACTTTTAGCTCTCTTGAAGTCAATGGCGGTATTCTGCATTTAAACCTGTGTCCCATTTAAACCTGTGTCTCACCCACAGTTTTTGTGAAATGATTTGATTTCCTTTGAAATTGAAGATATGAGATAGTATGCTACTGTTATGTTTTTAAATGCCTACAATCAGTAGAATTGAGTCAATACTGAATTGACACCTCAGCATTGAGTGGTGGTAATATGCTACTGGAATGGATGAGGCATCAATCTGAATTGAAGTCCAGACCACTTTTGTGGTTATTAGAGGGCCATTATCTATATCAAACACTGTATCTATAACTAGACATTTTAAAACAAATTTATTTACTTGTTTTTCCAATACCCTCCATCATTTATTTATTACGTACAAGCAATTTGCTTAGTGCTGTAAATGACACAAATTAAGGACAGCTGCTGCCAATTTAAAAGCCAGGCACACTGAAGACAATGAGGTACAGGAGGATTCAAAATGAGTTAACTTTTTAATTTTTCTGTTATTTGTTTATTCTGGGCTAAATTGCTACATCTCCAGTGTATGCCTGGTATGTGCAGCAGGGTATTCTATTTTGGTTAGTGTTTGTATGTTATATGGAAAAAATATGGTCTTCAGAAGAGATTTGAGTGAGGAGGCTGCTGGGCCTGAGAGATAGTTCCATGTGTAGGGAACTGGTATCACTGGGGACGGGTGGAGACTACACAAAGGGTGGACAGTACAGTACAATAGATGAGATCCAAGATGTAGGGTAAGGTAAAGTTGTCTACAGCTTTCAAGGTGAGGACAAACAAGGAGAGGGACTCAAAAAGGGAGTGATATGGTCTAAGCAAAATGCAAGGAAGATAATTTCACAACAGCACTCTTGACAGACCAAAGGGCAAAATATGCATATCAGGGAGGCCAAAGAACAACTATAAATAGATAACATTTGTAAAATGTGTATCCTATTTGTAGATAATTAGTGGATAGTTAAAAAGAGACAGGTTCTGCCTAATGTATTTTTCACGGCAAATTGTTTACTCCACTCTGTTGGCATGTTAACAGATTGGAGATCATGGAAGAGCCAGCTGGAAGGATTGGCTGCAGGGCAAGAATTTGATGTTCAAGGAAATATGGTGGTGATCAGACAGAGAGAACTTGATTAGTGAGAAGTCAGCTCCACAGACTGACTATCTGATAGTGGGTGGAAAAGGTCATCCACAGATAAAGAAAGACTGAAGCAGGGAAATGGCAGGTTCTTAAGGAGCATCACCACAGAAGCTGAAGTTACAGTGGATGAAGTTAAGGGATTAGGAAGAGAGGAAGAGCCAAAGATTAAAACCAGAAGAGGATAAAAAAGAGCTAGGGTGTTGGGCAGATAAACACCACATAACAAGTGAGGGGGAAATAGTGAAGCCTGCATAGCAGGCTAGATGTGAACATGAGACTGATCGAACTGAAAAGAATACCCTGCTTCTTATGTACTCTGCATTTCATTCAGTTTAAAAAGAAAACAGATTTGCTATTTTGATTTTCTGGTTCTGATGCACTAATATAGAAACACTGTTTTCCTTTGAATTTTTAAAAAACACAAACTTTTATTGATTTTAGGTTTCTAAAGACTAGCTTATACAACACCTATTTTTAGTGCTACATCAACCTGACAATGTCCCTTTAATCCTCCAAAGGTGCTTTTTTCAAGAGCTGATCTTCCTTTTCCCTTGGCACAGATGCTCAGGAGAAAGAGTATAAATTGAGGTTTGGGAAACAGAGAGGGGAAAACTAGTCTGTGGAAAATAAGGGCTCTACATTCAGGCTCATAGCATAGCATTGAATCCAAGGCTGGAGATATTTTCTGTTACTCCTTATTTCTGTGTTGCAGGATTTTATTTTATTTTTAATTTCTTCCCCACTTCCAACCCCCCACAGCATTTTCTTTTGAGGAAAATTCTGGTTGATTTTAACTGTGTTCTGTTTCTGCTGAGTCAGTCCTCCAACTTACATGAGGGTTAGCCCATTGGCAATTGCATTTCCCTTAAAGAAATTCACCTGTAGTTCCAGTTGTCCATGTCCTTCATTGGCCCTAGTTGTGCCCTGTTAAGCAGTTAGGGTTCTACCACAGTAGTGCCCGTATTTCAGTTGTGGGTAGATTGATCCCTAAATATGTAGCTGAAAAGCACTTTGGGATCCTTCGTTGAGAAACATTCACAGATGTTTTGTTAATAATGCTCCTTAGCGTACAAACCTACCATAAGCAGTAGAGTAGCTACTATGTAGCATAATCAGCTGAAAGCAGTAGCACATGTATGGTGATATAAATTGTATTTTGAACAGTTTAATTTTTATACGTGATACACTCAGCTAGATTTTAAAGGGTTCCCGCGTAGTTGCTACACAGAGAGGATACTTTATATTTTTGCAGGCTTATCCTCCATATTTATCCTACAGCTGGCTCCTGTTCTCTCTCCAGTTTCCATCCCTCTGAAAAGTATAGAGAAAACATTTCAAAGTGTTGTTGTTTTGAAATATTTGGTACTTAATAAATTCCCCTCCAATCATGAACTCACTTCATGCCCCTCAACTCACATATTCGCATCCTCACTTCCCCTCTCCATCTTTGTCACTGTTACATACAATCAAGCCTTGGGCTCACCTCCGATGCACAATTCCATTCAGAAAAAAAAGTGTGATGTTGTAATCTTGTTCTAAACATTAACTTTTACTTCAGTAGCTTTCTCTACTTTGGGCAGTTTACAGTTCCAGCCAGATCAATTATTTGATTTCTAGTATATTTTTCTAGGTTCAGACTTCTTCAGGATTCTAATATACCTCCCCATCCCAGATCACCGAGCAAATAAATGGAAAAATGTTGTGTGCTTGGAGGCATTTCTTTTTGAGATGTGGCATGGTTCAACTCTGAGCAGCTTCTTATCATAGTAGTTTTATGAGCATCCACATAGGATAAGCAGTTTCTTGCCCTCACGTTCTTGACCAAGAGTATCAAGCAAGCATTAAAGAGACATTGTCAATCTATTTAATACCTTATATGTACTGGCTGAAATTTCAAAGCCGCCAAAGGGAGTTAGTTGGCCAATTTATATTGAATTTCAATGGGAGTTAAAAGAAGGTAAATCCCATGCAGTATCCTTGTTCTGGAAGATACTGTTTGTCTCTATATGTACCCCCATCTATCATCTGTTCAGTATATATCTGGGGTTCTCAATCTGTGGGTTGGGACACCCAAAGTGGGTCGCAACCCCGTTTTAATGGGGTCGCCAGGGCTGGCTTAGACTTGCTGGGGCCTGGGGCCGAAGCCCAAGCCCCACTGCCCAGGGCCGAAGCCAAAGCCCAAGGGCTTCAGCTTTGCACCCACCCCACCCCACCTGTCCAGGGTAGTGGGGCTCTGGGTTTGACTTTGGCCCCCGCACCTGGGGCAGTGGGGCTCAGGCTTTGCTCCCCCCTCCTGGGGTCATGAAGTAATTTTTGTTGTCAGAAGGGGGTTGCGGTGCAATGAAGTTTGAGAACCCCTGGTCTATATAATACCCATTTTAAGACTCAAAGCAGAAGTTCTCCTTTCCTTCTCCCAAGGTGCAAAAGCTGCATGTGAAAAATGCGCTGTCATCATTCATGTGCAAAGTAAACGGAGTGTAGAAATATTCAGTATATATGTCATAGTGCAGGTGTATATGACCATGGGTGTGACTAACAAGAGGCGAACTCTGTCAAATATGGGTCTACCCTCCACCTTGGAGAATTTTGCATTTAACATAATTCCTAGGGTTTATATATTTTCAGTATACCATTATGTTACTCAAAAGCAATGGAGTGTACACGCTCCCCACAATCACAGGTACAAGGTATCCCAGTCAACGCAATGATAAAACTATCATCTTTGGTACCATTTTGTGCCCATGTTGCCAAAATGTTAAAACTCCAATGTGTTGCTATTCACACAGCACAAGAAGCAGGATTTGTGTCAGCCAGTATTCAGGAGTCAGACAGATAAGCAATTCTGGAAAGTGCCTAGTTCGGTGTTACCTTTTATAGCGATTGTGTGTGTTATTCAATGCAAATAGGTCAAGTTGCCACTGGTCTGCTTGTTAGTATGCACTGTAAATTGGCACCCTGCATCATAACATGCTCGTTCCCTAGCAAGACAGAACAAGACTGTTATGTTCTGACAAAAGGAAATCCACCATCTCAATCATTCACACAGCCACTGATGCAAAGGAGAGCACTCCTGGGAGACAGCCCATGGGATGTAGATTACATGTGGCAATCGTCTTGCCAGTCATTCCATCCCATATTGTCCCCTCTAGTTCATCAACACAAAGGAATGTTTAGTAGTTATATTGTTGGTTTGATTTACCTCTATGCATGGTACCCTTCCATAGCTTTAGGGTTAGTCGAACTGGAAAGTGTGCTGGATTGCTGTTCATATCCCCAATTGACTATGACAGGATGGAGGCAATGGCCGTAACAGTCCACAACACATTGGTCAGCATCTGTCAGGGCCAGGTCATAGGAAGCCAGACCTAGTTGTCAGAGCTGGAGGCCAGTTACGAATCAAAAATCAGCTGGATCAGGATACCAGGAGATCAGAAGCAGGCGACAAACCAGAGATCAGAACAAATTCATAACCAGAAACAGGCCATGACAGCATACCAGGGGATCAGAGGCAGGACTAAAACCAGAAATCAGAACCAGAAGTCAGAGATCAGGAGCCAAACCAGGTCAGGATGCCAGGAAGTCAAACCAGGGCAGCAGGAGCCAAAAGGTACACAGTCCAGAGCAAGGTGTATCCCAGTTGTTCAGACAGCTTCCTGTTCCTGTTTCTGGCTATGTTGGGCCAATGGCCCAATCAGCTGCTTTGGGACTTTACCAGTGGGACATCGGGGGCAGAGCATCAAACTGGGGCTGGGATTCATGGGTCCTGGGTCCGGAGTTGTCTGCAGGCCAACAAATGTAGGGTTGAAGCGTGGCTGCTTCTCTGGACCCAGGTTCAAGGCCCATATGTCATGACATCACCTCCTCCCCTAGGAGCGGTCTCTGGGTGGCATGGGTTCAGGTTTCTCAGGATGGCTCCTACTGAAGGCCCGAACCAAGGCATGAGCATGCATGAACATTCTCCTCTGGCTCCTAATTGTGTTCCTCTGGGCCATTACTTTCCCAATCCATGAGGTGCCACAATTGACCTCACTTGACCTTGGAATAGAGGACTTTGTGATAATTTCCTCCTGACCTTGTACTTGCACTGGTGGGAACATTGATTGAGCTCTATGGGGAAATGTGATCTCAGCATAAGGTTTTAGGAGTGAGACATGGAATATGGGGTGGACGCTAAGAGCTCGAGAGAGATGGTGAACCGGCTGATTTGTCACTGAATCTGATACGGGCCAAAGAACTGGTGGTCTAATTGACAAGAGGGTCTGTTTGTGTGGAGGTGTTCTGTAAAAGGCCATACCCTTTGTCCTAAAGAGTAGGCCAGGGCTTGTTTCGTATGCTTGTCCACATGCTTTTTGTAGTCCTCCTTTTGCCTTCTCAAGGTGTCCCGTCACCTCTGCTGAGATGTGATGGATGCGGTGTACTAGGCCCAAGGCCGATGGGTTGGGGGAGGATGTCGGTAGTTGTGGGTGAAACCTGGGGTGGTTCCTATAGTTAACAAAGAAGGGGTTGTGGCCCATCAATGCATGGTCTGCATTATTATACGAGAACTCAGCATATGGTAATAGTGCAGACCAGTCGTCCTGGTGATGGCTGGTGTAGCATTGTAGATATTGCTCTAAGATCTGTTTGATTTTTTTCCATTTGGTCATTTGACTGAGGATGGTAGGCAGGACAGGGGCACAGAGACCCCTAACAGATGTAGAGCCTTGTGCCAGAAGTGGGCAGTGAACTTGGGTCCCCTGTCAGAGGCGGTATGATCTGGGAAGGCCATGAAAACGGACTACATCGTTTATCCAAAGCCAGGCAGTCTCCTCTGAAGAGGGTAGAGCCATGCAGGGAATGAAGTGGGCCATTTTTGAAAAGCGATCAACCATTGTCGGGATGATCATAAAGCCACTGGATTCTGTTAGTTCTACCACAGAGTCCAAGGAAATGGCCTCCTAGGACCAAGATGTGGCATCCAGGGGTTGGAGAAGGCTACAGGGTTTCTGGCGTGGAATCTTGGTGTGGGCACACACCTGACAGGAAGCAACAAAGATCTCTGTTATGGGGTGCATGTAGGGCCACACCAGAGGTACCAAGACATTAATTGTCAGGTTTTATATTGCCTCAAGTGTCCTGCCAGTCATAGCACAGTTGAAGAACCGCCACCTTTGCAGGCTTAAGGGGAATACAGGTGAAGTCCCTTATGAATGTGATCCCCTCCCAGGTATTGTGTGGTTATTTGTCAATTATGGTCATTATGTCAGGTGGAATTTTAGAGACAGAGGCAGAGTAGATGAGCATGAGCAAGTCCTGGTGGTGGGTTGCACTGAGGAAGTTACAGAACTTGATAATGTGGGCTAGTTCCAGACTGGAGCCTCATGGATCAGAGCTATTCCTTGCGCGGGTCCATCTTGATTCCTTCCAGGGACAGGATGAAACCCAGGAACTCAATCAAGGTCTAATTGAACACATGCTTTTTGAGTTTAGCAGAGACTGTATTGTCGTCTTTCCAGGATTATGCAGACATGAGTGGTGTGTTGGTCCAGATCATCCAAGAAGATCAATATATCATCTAGGTATACCACTACCAACTGTTCTAGTAGGTCTTGCAGCACATTGTTAATGAAGTGCTAGAATGTTGCTGGGGCATTAGTCAATCCGAATAGACTGCCTAAATATTCAAAGTGGCCATAATGGGTTTGAAAGGCAATCTTCCTTTTGTCCCCCTATCCGATCTGGATGAGATTGTAAGATCCCTGGAGATCCAGATTAGTGAATATGTGGGCAGCCCTCACATGATCCAACAACTCAGGAATTGGGGTAGCAGGTAATGACTGTTATCTGGTTTAGAGCTTGGTAATTGATGCAGAGAGGAGGCACTGGCTGGTGAGGTTGACTTGTTGATGAACCCCGGGCCAGGTTTTCGTGGAGGTATTCTCGCAATGCCGTCACTTCAGGCTCTGACATTCCATAGATAGCCCAAATGGAATCTTCACCTCTGGCTGGACTTCTATGTGGCAATCATAGTCCTGATGCGCGGGGAGGCTTTCTGCATTCTTCTTTTTGAAGACATCAGCAAAGTCACAGTACTTAGGAGGGGGTGTTTCATAGTTGTTTCATAGTTGTTTCAATGCAAGCAAATAAACCTACTTGGAGCTTCTTGGGCCTGGGTATAACACTCACTGATCCCTGGCCATGCCGTCAGCCAAATTTTGACAGGAAAGCGGCCTTCTATTCTTGCCATTGAATGAGGGGGTCATGATGGGTTAGCCAGAAGATGCCAAGGCTCAGGGGAAAATGTGGGAAATGGATCATGCCAAATCCAATTATCTCCAATTAATTAATGACCTCCAGGGGGACAATCTCCTCCACAACTGGACCTGAAGACAGTGGGGAACCATCAATAGTTTCAATCATGTCTGCTGTGGCCTTTTGTTATAGGGGAATCTGGAGGGTCTGAGCTGTAGCTGCATCCATAAAATTGTCCGCTGCTCCCAAATCGATGAGGGCCTGTTGGAGGGGGATCAATAAGGGGTCCCCTGGGATGTGCAGCTGGATAGGCACCTGCAAATGGGAAGCCATTGCTTGGGGCTTGGGTTGCATCTCAGTGAGGACTAGGATACAGGGAAATTCTTTTCCCTCGGGGACCAGGCTGATTCCCCCCCACTGTGTTTGAATCAAATTGTTTCCCAAAGCTCCACAGGATTTGTACTCAGCAAGTTGAGATGGCGTGGCCACACTCGCTGCAGTAGAAGCACAGATGGTGCTGGTGGTGCCATTCTTGTTCTTCAGGGGTGACCCGCTGATGAGTCAGATAGGCTTTTGAGTGGGTTTGGCAGGCAATTCACAAGATGAGGTCCCAGGATGCAGGTGGAGGGACTGCAGGGACTTCATGGTTCCTGGGTCAGGCGTTGTCAACAGGCTGCCCAGTGGAGGGCTGAAGTGTGGCTGCTCCTGCGGACCTGAGTTTGAGGCCCATAAGACAACAGCATTATTTACTGTGTGTGGCTATTGTTCCTTAGGCAGGAATGTGTTCAGGGGCAGAATGTAGCCGCCTTTTTCTTTCTTTTTCTTTTTTTTAAAGACTAGATGCTCAGAAACCAATAATTGTCCTTTAAAAAATTTTTGTGTGTGGTTTACTTTCCATTTAAAAAGCTAAAATTTGGAGTAATCTAAGCGAATTGATACAATCTCTGTAACTAGCACTTCAGCACTTACTGGGCTTCAAGCACTCAAGTCCCATTTATTTGGCATGTTCATAAGTCCTTTGCTGAATTGGGGCCTTTAATGATTGCAGTGGCATTACCACAGAAATAAATCTCCAGCTTTGATTGGTACACAGCAACAAGCAAACTATTAAGAGGCAGTTCATTTAGTAAGTCTCCTATCTTCACGGATAATGTATAAATGACTCCTTACACCCGGCTGTACAACCATTTCCCTGTTTGATTTTTTTTTCCTCACCCTCTCTTTCAATCATCTAAAAAAGACCAACCCATGTACTGTGTTCTACAGCTATAAATAGTAACTAATTTTCCAACTTGTCATTTCTGGGTTTTTTAAAGGAAAAATAATAAAAGAAAACCTTGTTCCCCATTCTGGGAACCATGCCATCGTTTAGACAAGTGGAAATTGATCTAAGAAGATTTCCCATGTTTTGATGAAGAACAAGAAACAAGAAAAGGACAATACAGCCAGGATTGGTGAACAAAAGTTGTAATAATGGGTGAACCTCTAAACGTTAAGAAATTGACATCAGCTAAGCAACTTGAGGTGTGAATGTTTGGTTAACGCTTAGCAGAGCTAGTTATACTTTTGTAGGCCATTTCCCTACAGCAACACTTTACCACTGACTCTCCCATCTCCCACCTTTGATCTTAAGGAGTGGCTATCCAGTGGCATCATACCTCACTCCAGGAAGCTGTTATCTGAGGGATAGATCTGACTTGCTGCAGTCCCCATACCCAATTTTCTCATGGAATTAGAAATATGTAGAAGATGGGGGTTCAGAGATGCTCAAGGCTTTTTTCCCCCTCCTTCCTTGCAGTT
Source organism: Macrochelys suwanniensis (assembly GCA_033296515.1). Classification (NCBI taxonomy): domain Eukaryota; kingdom Metazoa; phylum Chordata; order Testudines; family Chelydridae; genus Macrochelys; species Macrochelys suwanniensis. Next base: position 50,702,922 of record CM065781.1, read on the forward strand.
CTTCTTTGAGACAACAACAGGACACAGCGATCCTTCCACACTCCAAATAGCCCTTCTGTTGTAGACAGCACGGCTCAGTGGTGTTCTTCCCTTTCCTGCCATGTCTTCTCAGAGAATAGGCTCAAGGTTGCCTCACCTCCCTAACCTTTCAGTTTTGGAGGAAGTCAGATCAAAGACCTCTCTCCCTGCCACAGAATCAACAGGGCCCAAATATCTCTAACCACTTCCTTTTTTAGGTCCTGTTGCTGTTGGTTCAAATTTCTTGTGTCCTGGAAGTTTGAATGAAGCAGCAACTAGGGACCAGCAGTGGGTCTGAGAGGAGTTGGGCCCTGTAACCCAATCCAAGAAAGGCAAAGCAGGCCTGGCTGGAATCTAGAGAGTTGCAGGGATGGTGAGAGTTCATAAAGGATATATTGGCACTGATTTGGAAAAGAAAGATACAAGGATGTGGGGGCCAGCAGAGACCCTTCACTTTACTTTTCATCACTAGCATTCTTCTTGTTGGAGGATATTGTTTCTTCAACCTGAATTTTTAGCTTTTGGAATGTAACAACAATACAAGGTCCTCATTAAGTTACTGTGTTCTGCTACCTACTCCTGCGTTTTAAGTACAAGAATTAATGTGGCAGCAGAATGCTAATAACAGCACAGTGATTTATGGCCACAGGCTATTGAATAACTTCACATTTGAGTACTCATTGGGACTTCAGAGAATCCTTATAAATAATAGCACAGAACACTAAGAGCCCATAAATAACAAACACAAAGGCCAGGAACAAAATCCAAACAATGCCCTCTACGTGAGGTGATAATATAATAGGTAGTGTTCTTTATGTACTCTTCTAGAGCTGCATTTACAGGTCAGATTTGGATCTCAGTGGCAGTTGTGTAAATCCAGAGCAACCCCCTCATCTTCATTGGAGTTATGCTGAATTTACACCACTGACACTAAGATCAGAATTTGGTTCATAGGCTATAACCAATTTCTCGGGTTCTTTGGGTGAGAAAAATAAATGTGACTATGGTCTCAACCGACATTGTCTGGTATAGTAGTATTTCCTGTTTGTGTTCCAAAAATACAAATTAGTATAACAACTGTACTATTAACACTGGTAACTCCTTGTTGAAAAAAGTCTAACTGGATCTGTTCCTTTTTATATTTCACTGAGCATTTATCAAATTCTCAGTAAACTATTGATTAATACACAAATTGGAGAGTATTAGGTTTTACTCACCTTGAAATGGTGATACTGTGATCTGTAATGCATTTTAAAATACAACTTTACAAGTTTTAAGGCCAGTTTGTGAATCTCATACATGGGATTTCAGATGTTTCCTTGTTTCATCAGTTATTCATCTCAGAGTGTTCTGGTGCATGAAATCTGCAATTAAAATCAAATGCAAAACAGAATTCTGGTCCTTTTATATGTAAAGTCAGGATTTTACATTCCACTTAGATCTGTGCAGAAATACAACTGGGATCCATCAAAGCATAAATTTTGTTTGCCTAAAAAGATTACATGTTGCCAATTAAGTGATAAAATGTTAATTTTTTTGCATCTGGTTGCAAATGAAATGAAGTTACTTTGGTCCGCCCCAAGCCAACACAAACTGGAAGTCTTATTCATAACCATAATTTTCTTTTATTACTTGTACTTTTCCTCTCTCAATTCTTCCAGCTGCCTGCAGTCTTCATTAACCTCCACGTTTATGATCCCAGAAAAGGGTGCAACATTATCATTGTGAGCCTTTAATAGTTTTACTCTAGTTGCCGATGAAGATAAATTTCAACAGTTGTCAGACAGCAAATATATGTACAAGAAATTATTGATTTTTACCTATAGTATATAAAAGTTGTAACTTTTGTTTTCATAAAACTCTGATTTAAAATGTCATTTTTAACCTCTTCTTTTGCAAGCATTAGTGGTAAGTAAACATGCTTTGGTTCTGCATGAGCATATGTATCATTTACACGTGCATGTATGCACACACACAGGGAAAAATGTTCTCTGCAGTGTTTTCTTTTTGATATTGTGGAATGTCAGAAGACAGGCTCAGTTCTCCAGTTATTGTGCTTCTGTATCTTTTTTTATTCCCTTTATATTTTATGCAATTAGTCTTTGCCTCGTTCTCCTTCAATAAAGCTGCAGTATAGAGACACCTGCTGGGAAATGAATGAACAGAAACAAATGCAAATATGTCTCTCCCAAACAAAACAATAGGTAGGTTTAGACACATAGGGTCTTATTTTCCGTGGTTAAAAATGGTATTTCTAGTCTCTTTGCAGGACTACTTATAACTGAATCAAAACCCACCCTAGGTATGAATGCTTGATTTGAGCTCACAGCAATAGTAGACTAAGAACACAGCAGATTAAGACAATCATGGTACCAAGATAATTTCCATATTTCACAGTATCTCAGTGTTACTTTCCCCCCAATTTTAAAGTCTGTGGGCAGATGGAGATGGATTTGATCACAACAGAATTTAGGGCTGGCCCAAAACAAGGCCTTTGCACCCTCCATGAGACCTTGATAGGAATACCGACGTCAAGCTTTAGTTGTACAGAGGGAATCCTTGTAACTGAGGTCCTGCAGCAACAGATGCCTAGAGCTAGGTCTGACTGAATCTACTTCTGAATAAGATGTGGGGCAAAAAGATCAAGGCATTATTTTTGAGGAGTCAGCCCTGATCCGTTGCTTACAAGGTTGAGAAAGGATGGGGATCCAAAAGACTAGGTATTATTATTATTATTATTTATTATTATTATTCCAATGTTAAATGGAGCTATCAAAACCTATACCTAGACCAAAATATATTTATTTTAGGCAGTGGGTATGTTAAAATAATGTTCAGTCTTCTATTCAAATTACATCAATGAAAGATTTCTTTAACTTACACTTTTCAGTTGAATCCTACTATTTGAATTATTATTCAGTAATTTCCTTAGGTCTGGTCTACACTACTGGGGGGGCAGGGAGGAGGGGTCGATGTAAGGTACGCAACTTCAGCTACGTGAATAACGTAGCTGAAATCGACGTACCTCGCTCGACTTACCTCGCCGTATGGTCCCTGCAAAGTCAAAGGCTGCCGCACCCCCATCGACTTCGCTTCCTCCTCGCATCGGGGTGGATTACCGGAGTCGACGGGAGCGCATTCTGGGATCGATTTATCGCGTCTAGACTAGACGCGATAAATCGATCCCCAAAAGATTGATTGCTACCCGCCGAAGCGGGCGGGTAGTGTAGACAAGCCCTTAAGGAAGGTGGTCTGGACTTTGCAGACTAAAACTCTGGGCTGAGAACAATTTTAATTTTTTGTATTTAAAAACATGTATGGTATTTTAAATCACTCACTTTTTGCAAGCCTCTAAAGTAACCAACATGATTGTTGCTTGTCTCCTCATTTCTATATCCTATGGGTTAATTCACTAGAATATACATTATAGCATTCTCCTGGTAGTGAATGCTACAGCTCAGGTTCCAAAACAGTTTAGCTAATAACTGTTTTCACATGTTCATAACTTACTGAAAAAATCCCTCTACTTGTTCTCTTACATCAATGCTTTTAAAAAACATTTATGTAAAACCTGTTTCGCTATATTTGTGTTCTGCAAGAAAAAGGGGCGGAGTTTTCAAAGACGTAAGTGGGGGTTAGGTGACAATTCCAATTGATTTTTCAGTGGGACTAGGGTGGCATCTCTGACAAACTTTCCCTTAACTTCTTATTCTGAAAAGAAACACCGTGACATTCTTTTTTTCATCCAGATAACTAAAAAATGGCTGACTTTTGACTCTTCAAACTTAGCATGTTAGGTTGTCATTAAGCAGTGCATCCACCCCCAAGTATGAAAAAATTGGTTCAGCAATAAAGTTAATAAAAGGAATTTTTTCCACCACATATGTGCACAGAAGTTTATCCATATAAGTCTGAGTGTTCATCATACTTGTGGTTTTCCTTAAAGGTCACCTAATAAAGTGCATCATTAAGGCGCTGAACCTGCAAGGACTTCTACACAGATGTGGATTCCTTGCAGGACTGGGACCTATCTTGCACTTTGCAATGTTTATGTTGGCCATAAAGTGTCTTAAATTATTTCCTAAGTGCATATATTAGTGACTTTAATGGGAAATACCAGATTGTCTGTTAGCCACTCAGCCCCTTCCTTCTTACATTTCTTCAGAACCCTTGGATGTACGCCACCTGGTCCAGGTGATTTATTGCTACACAACTTCTCATTTTGTTCTAATACCTCCTCTTTTGATTCATTAATGACTGACAATGCGTTACTCTTTCCAAGTATTAAAAATATGTCAGGAGTAGGTATCTCCACAACATCCTCCATGGTGAAGACTAATGCAAATAAATCATGTAGCTTCTCTACAGAGTCCTTATTCTTTTTACTTATGCTGCTCCTTCTACTGCTGATATATTTGTTGCTATGACTTTCCAGAGTCCATCTTAATCTTCCTGATTTCTATCTTGCATTTAACTCAACATAATTTTGGTTCCTGTCATTGGATTCATTTGGACTAGTTTCCTATCATGTACTTTACCATTTAACCATACTTTACTTTTTTTATTTGCCTTCCAGCTTGGTTTTTTTGTTTGTTTGTTTTTGGTTTAGGAATATGCAGCCCTTCTGTGACTCAACTATGATGTGTTTCTATGCTGAGACTAACAATTTTAATTTCCTCGTTTTTGACTTTGGGGTCATTTTGATTAGCTCTCATGTTTTAAAACATAATCTCCCTTTCTAAATAATGCTTAGCTGTGATACAACACTTTTTAATCTATCAATCTCAAGGGGTTTTACAAAGCAGGATAGGTATCATTGTCCCCATTTTACAGAGGGGGAAACTGAGGCACACAGGGATCTAGTGATATTTTTAAGGTCAGATAGCAGTTCTCTATTTTTTAGTACTTCTTGCATCAGCTCCCATGTGTGTTAAGGCTAGGTCAAAAGTAGCTTCTTCTCTTGAATGCTGTAGATCTAGTTGTTTGGTCTACTCATTCCAAGAAGCAATTGCTTTTCCAAACCTTGTCCTGATGCTAACATTTTTCCATTCAAATGTGGGCAGTCTATTTTATTAGATTTTGTCATCATATAGTGGCCCATGGTATTTTTTTTTCCTTACACCACCTTTCAGAAATGTCTGTTATATCAAGGTCACCTAGTTTTCATTTAAGCTTCTCACAATTATATATTGTATAGACACAGTTTTTATTTTTGATTGTGTGCCTGCTGCTTAATTCCTTTATGACACCCTGTAATTTTTCTGGAATGCACCCTTGTGGTGTTAACCTATCCCTCCCCAGTTCAGCTGTAATTTCTGCCCTATCCTTTACTACAAGATAGAGTTATATTTGTTTTACTGATATTCCAAGAAGAAGTCTTAGTCAAATATGAGCTTTTAGATTTCCCTCAGCTCTTGGTTTAAATAATCTCCTCAAACACTGTCAGTTCTCTGTGTCAGTAGCATGACTTGGTTGAGCCCACACCAGGGGCAGCGAGTTATATGGGCCCGTGGTGCCTGGACTCCAGCAATATTCAAAGCCGGGTCTCTCCCTCGGCCCCACCTGCCGCCCCCACGTGCCTCCCCCTGGAGCATCCCCTGGTCTCCACTTGCTGCCCCCATGTACTTCCTTCAGAGGGTCCCCCCGGCCCCACTTGCTGCCCCCGCACACCTCCCCTGGGCCCCAGAGCGTCCCTGCCTCAACCCAGTGGCTGCCCCCTGCAGTTCCACGCTGCGCTCTGCTCTGCTGGCTCCCGGCATCAACTGCTGCTGCAGGGTCCTAGTGCTCCCCATTCAATAGTGCCAGGGCCCGCAGCCCCTGCCCCTGCCCTTCCACCTTGGACCCTTCCCTTTTCCAGCGGGCCCCCCACCCCCACCCACAGTCACCGCTCCGGCCCCACACTGGGCAACGGGCAGCCCCATCCCCCAACCCAGTGGGGCAGAAGCAGGGGAGGAGGTGCATACATGTGATGGCAGCTCCCCCCCCAGCACACACCACAGGGGAGACAAGGGGGCTTCCTGGACCTGAGATGAGCCCTAGGAGCACATGCAGTGACAGTGGTGCAAGATGAGTGTGCAGCTGGGGGAAAAAGGGGGCCCCTCCATCAGAGCATGCTGCTGCTGGCGAGGAGAGGGCTGAGGGGGGGGAGTATTCTCTGGCCCCAACCCTGGGATAGCCTTCCTTCACCCCAAACTCCTCATCCCCAGCCCTGCCCCATCCCAGAGCCCAGACCCCCAGCCAGAGCCTCACCCACTGCACCTCAACCCTCTGCCCTAGTCCTGAGCCCCTCCCACCCTCGAAACACCTCATCCCCAGTCAGAGCCCTCATCCCCCCCATACCCTAACCCTCTGCCCTAGCCCTGAGCTGCTCCCATACCCCAAACCCCTCATTCCCAGTCCGAGCCCTCATCCCCCTGCACCCTAACCCTCTGCCCCAGCTCTGAGCCCCCTCCTGCACTGTGAACCCCTCATCCCCTGCCCCACCCCACAGCCGTCACCCCTGCACCCCAACCCTCTGCCTGAGCCCCTCCCACACCCCAAAACACTCATCACCAGCCCCATCCCAGAGCCCTCACATTTTTACATTATTTTAAAAAATGTATATCAGCTTACAAGGCAGGTGGCGGGGGGGGTGGGGCAGGGGACTTGGACCTGTTCTTGGCCGGCAAGGGAGCGGCGGATGGGACACCACCGGTGGAGGGCGCTCTAGGACTGCTGTGAGCTAATTCCCAGACCGACTGGCAGGGGGCGCCACAGTGGTGAGTAGTAACCCCGTCACACTGCCCCACCAGGAAATGCCTCAGAAAACCAAAGACTGCCCTTTGAGTCTACAGGTATGAGTGGCATGTTACAATTCCTGGAGACATATTCTATACCACATCTTCCCTTTTTTAGATCACTTTTTAAAATTTCCTGACTTAACTAAAACAGTATTAAATAAAACTATCAAACTATTATAAATATAATAACTTACTTTTCGAGTCGCTTAAACACAACTCTAACATGTCTCAGACAGTCTCATGGGGGCTTTTCAGTAATCTTCCTGATCTACTGAATTGCAAACCCTCTTTACCCAAGTCTTTGTCTGTAATAGACTGTTCAGTCTCATGATCAATAATAGGGTCAGTTTGTGAATTGTTTTCAACTTTTACGTTTGCTCTCAATTCACTTGTCTCAACCAAATTGTCAGGTATCTTGACGAAATGTTTACAGTTCCTTTGTAAGATTTTGCATTTATCTGTGATGACAGAGTATGAATGAGGTGACTTTTCGTTGGTCACTGTAGCTTTGATTGGCCAGTGCCCCTCTTGCCAAATTCTCATCGAGTCTTTGTTTTTTAACTGTGGAAGAGGTCTTGCTCCTTTATTGTAATATTTTGTCTGGTTGTACTTCCCCAGTCTTCTTCATTATCATACTTTCCCTTATGGTACTTGTTGACTATTGGTCTCATGCCAGTATTTAGCCTTAGATGGAAGGCGTGAAACTGTTAAGAGGTGCCCCTGGACGATGTGAGGCCGGTAGCGGCCCCCGGTGCACCGGGACAGGGTCTTCTTGGAGTCGGGTTGCTTGGGAATGTAGCCCAAAGCTGTTGGTAAACTCCATCTAAGGCTAAATACTGGCACAAGACCGATAGTCAACAAGTACCGTAAGGGAAAGTTGAAAAGAACGTTGAAGAGAGAGTTCAAGACGGCGTGAAACCGTTAAGAGGTGCCCGTGGACAGTGTGAGGCCAGTAGCGGCCCCCGGCGCTCTGGGACGGGGTCTTCTTGGAGTCGGGTTGCTTGGGAATGCAGCCCAAAGCTGGTGGTAAACTTCATTATCATAGATTCCTTGGCTAGCCTTTGTCTTTGTCCCATACCTGATAATCAACTATTTACATTGTAGAGGAGCTCAGCAGGTGACTTTCCATATTTAGCCATATAGCTCTATAGCTTAATAATGATAAATATGATTAACAGATTCCAAGGCCAGAAGGGACCACTGATCACCTACTCTGATCTCCTGTATAACTTCCCCCCCACCCCCCCCAAAAAAATTGCATCTTTTTGAAAAAACACCCAATCTTGATTTTAAAATTCCCATGAGAATCCACCATGACCCTGGGTAAATTTTTCCAATGGTTAATTACCCTTACTGTCAAAAAATATATGGTTTATTTCCAATCTGAATATGTCCAGCTTCAACCTGAATCCATTGGATCCTGTTATATCTTTGTTTGCTGGATTAAAGAGCCCAGTATCAAATATGTGTTCTCCATTTAGGTACTTACAAATTGTAATCAAGTCATACCTTAACCATCTCTTTAAGTTTAATAGATTGAGTGCATCACAATAAGGCATGTTTTCTAATCCTTTCATCATTCTCATGGCTCTTCTCTGAACCCTCTCCAATTTATCGACATCCTTCTTGAATTGTGGAAACTAGAGGTAGACATGGAATTCCAACAGTGGCCACGCCACTGCCAAATACAGAGGTACAATAAACTCTCTACTCCTACTTGAGATTCCTCCTACTTGAGATTTATGCATCCAAGGATCGCAATACATTATTTTGGCCACAGGGAGCTTATATACAGCTGATGATCCATCACAACCCCAAAAACTTTTTTTTCAGAGTGTCTGCTTCCCAGGACAGAGTACCCAGTTCTGTAAGTATGGTGTGCATTCTTTCTTCCTACATGTATATATTTAGTCATATTAAAATGCACATTGTTTGCTTAAGCTCAGCTTATCAAATGACTCTGTATCAGTGACCTGTCTTCTTCATTATTTACCACTCCTGCAATTTTTATGTTGTCTGCAAACATTATTAGTGATTATTTTATGTTTTCTTCCAGGTGATTGAAAAAATTGTTATATAGCATAGGGCCAAGAACTGATTCCACCAGACCTCTACTAGAAATACACCCACTTTGATGATCATTCCCTGTTTACACTTGTATTTTGAGACCTATCAGATAGCCAGTTTTGAATCAATTTAATGTGTGCAATATTAAATTTATATCTTTCTAGCATTTTAATTAAAATGCCATGCGGCACCAAGTCAAATGCTTTACAGAAGTCTAAGTATATTACATCAATACTATTAGCTGTACCAGCAAAACTTGTAATCTCTTAAAAATAAAATATATCTAGTTAACTTGACAGGATCTATTTACCATAAACCCATGTTGATTGCATTACTTACATTACCCTCCTCTAGTTTTTAATTAATCTAGTCTTGTCAGACTGATAGGATGATAATTATCCATGTCATCCAATTTACTCTTTTTTTTTAAATATTGGCACAGCATTTCTCCCAGTCTTCTGGAACTCCCCGCTGTGTTCCAAGATATGGATCTTCTCTTACATCAATTGCTTTTTTGAGCAAGTTCTTCACTATATATACACTCCAGATTCAGCTAACCTATTGGCTTGAGGATGGTGTTACTAGATGTCTAATGATGAAAGTTGTACATTCTAGCAAAGTCTAGGAATTTCTTATTTTGAATTGTTGTAAGTTGTCAGTTATTACTGTTCTTGGAATTCCATGACATGCAAATACAGATTTAATGTGCCTGACAATGGTTGCTGCTGTGGCATCTTCTAGAAAATTGGTAAAGTAGTACATTATTACCAGGTGATCAAGTCTTTCCAAGTTGAACATGTCAACTCCAGCTTTGTCCCATGGAATAGTAAGTTGTCTGTGTGGTATCATGGGTTCTTTCTGTTGGGAATCTCTGTACTTCTAACATGTTCCACAGCTGATTTCCATTTTTTTCATGTCACTATTCATCTGTAACCAAAATACAACTTCTCGAGCTCTCTTTTTTTGGTTTGGGCATTCCCAGGTGCCCTTCATGTATTTGTTCCAATATTTTCCTTCTCGTTACTGGGAAACCACAATCTGTTTTCCTTTCAAAAGCACTCTTGAGATCACGGAAAGCTCATTTCTATAATGGGAATAGGCAGGTGGGAAGTGTTGATATTTCAGTCCTTTACTTATAGCTTGTATCACTGCTTTCCACATTTCATCTTTAGCTGTTTCTGTCTCCAAGTGATCCCATCTGCCTCAAAATACAGCATCTGACTCTTTTCTCATGTTCACATGTATGTTTACTACTTGGTCCAGATCACCAGGCTGTGTATTGTCAGAAGGAGGATATGCTTTTGAGTGCCATTAGTAAGTGGCATCCAGGTTTGAACTCCAGGGTCACATCATATTTTTGTATTTTCAAAATTAGTTGCTTGTAACACTTGGTGGTGTTTCTCCAAGTCTCTTTTTGTGTATTGCAATCAGTGGTTTGTTATCATTTTGTGCTTTGAAGCTACTACAATAAAATCATGACATTGTGTACATCCATATGTCAGACCTTATGTCTTTTTCAATTTGTGCATACTTCATCTTTGTGGCTGTCATAGCTCTAAATGCATATGAGACTGGCAACCAATCAGTTCATGACACTAAAAGTGTTGCTCCCAGTCCTCATTTCGAGACATCTGTGAAGAGTTGGATGATCTAACATACTGGGACGCAATCCAGACCAGTGAGGGGCTGTCTCACCCTTGCCCTGCAACCTGGAATGCTTTGCAATGCCTTACAGTTGTAGCTCCCACCCTGGACAGCTCACACAAAGCCTTCCAGCATGCAGGTCACTGCTAGATGTGTTTGTGTAATTGCAGCCTGCACATCACCCCTGCACCAGCCTTGATTATACTGCAGGGTGACCTCAACACACTTCCAATCCCACATTTTTCTCCAAAAATGTATGCCTGGTACTGCCCAGTCCTCTCCTGGACAGTCAAATATATTAGAACAGTTATTCCCTTAAAGGAATTATATAAACACAACTTGCCACCCTAAATTGCAGTGCCCAGACACTTCAATGTGAACACACTGGATTAGATAAAACAATAAAACAAGTTTATTAACTACAAAGGGATAGATATTCAGTACAAGCAATGACACATAAAAGTCAGAAACAGTCACAAGAAAATAAAGATAAAATGCCTAGCTTAACGAACTATATTAAATTCAAAGCAAAGTTTCTCATCACATTTCTGACCAAACTTTCAGATCAGGACAAATCCCCCAGAGTCCAATGGCTGCTTCCTTTGTCATCTTAGGTGCAAAGAGTGAGACGGACAAGGAGAGAGGAAAGTTGTCTCTTAGGGTGTTTGCCCCTCCTTTTTATAGTTACAGTCCCTCTTTGAAGAGCATTTCCAAATGAGAAACAAGACAGGGGGTCTGGTGGAGGAAAGAGACCTCCTACTGTTTCTTTGCTAAGATACAGATCTTTGTCCCTGCCCCCCTTTCTTGCCAAAGAATGGCTACTTGATAGGTGATGGCCCATCAGCTTTGTTGACACCTGGATGGGGGATCAACTTGCCTTTTGTCTTTAAGAAACTGGTTTAGCCACTCCCTGGACTTATCAGGGAAACAACTGAGTCATGATTTCAGCTCATGTTCAGTAAAGTTATGAAATGATCAGCAAGTTATGAGGTTTCAAATGATATCTCACAAGGTATTCCCTGTACAAAGATTATTACAATAGTGTGTCCAGTGTGAGTACAGGGGTACCTTCCGTCACATGCTCACAAATTTCCAGTGCTCTCCTCAGTTATTCCAAATGTTCACTGGCAGTGCTGCCCCAAATTATTGTTATCAATGTACATTTTCATGCCTGCTAGACCCTCTAGCATCCAGTTTATTATACAGGAAAATACTTCTAGAGACAAAACATATTCCAAAAGACAGTCTTAAAAAGCAGCATCCACCAAATGGTGTGTTGAAAGTGCATTCTTAGAGCTCTCAGTATTCAATGGGATCTACTAAATTTCTGGTGATACATCTAATTTGCTGAAGAATCTGGGTCCTGCCATCTCAGACACCAGTTCCTTTCTTGTGGGCAAGTGTAAGTGTTCTCTCATATTTTTTTCAGCTCCTTAAGGTCCATACAGAGACATAGTCCTCTTTCCCCCGCGCTCCCACCCTCCTCTACAATTACTAAGGAGTGAACCCAATCTGTTGGTTCTTCCATTCTCTGAATGATACCATCCGCTGTCTTGCTTTGCTGTTTTTCTTCTAGCCTTCTTCTCAAGGCTTATGGACCTTTTTTGCATAGCATGTGCCACAGATTCTGCATCTTCTCTTAACAGTATGTTGTATGGTATTGGAATGCACCCATTTTCTGTGACTATGTTTTCATATGATGCCATTAATACTTTTTTATCTGATTCTATATGGCCTCTCTTTATGGTATATATTCTCTTAACAAGACCAAGTACTTCATACATGTGTAGGCCCCGGATTGGTTGCTTGTACCACCACAAATTCCTGTTTTATCATTTTTCCTTTGTATTTAAGTGTCAGTGTGCTCTCTCTCAGCATTGGAATTGTTCAGCCATCATAGTCTTTCACAGACACTTTTGATTCTTCCACTTTTATGTAATCCATACATCTCTCTAGTTCAGTTTCTGTTATTATATTTACTTGTAACCAGTGTATATCTTGTATGTTGCATATGTGCCATTTATGCACACCTTAATCAGCCAATGTTTTGAGCTTTCAACCTTCTCCATCAGGGCCAGCTCCAGGCACCAGTTTTCCAAGCTGGTGCTTGGGGCGGCATTGAGAACGGGGCGGCAGTCCGAGTCCCGCGGCGGCAATTCGGCGGCAGGTCCGCTCTTCCCGCTGCTGAATTGCCTCCGTGGGACTCAAACTGCCGCCCCATTCTCGCCCGCCGCCGTGGCAATGGGAAGGCAGGTCTGCTGCGGGACTCAGACTGCTTGCGTCAGGGGCAGGGCCCCGCAACGTCGCGCTTGCGTCGGGGGCGGGGGCCCGCAACGTCGTGCTTGCGTCGGGGGCGGGGGCCCGCAACGTCGCGCTTGCGTCGGGGGCAGCAAAATTGTCAGAGCCGCTCCTGTTCTCCATTATTGTTCTTAAAAACTGCTCTTCCTCTTCACTTGAAGTATCATTTTCTGCACTTTCCTGCTTTCTCTATTAATTTTAGCATAACAGTTGGATTTAGAACAGTTTCTATATATTTGCCTGAATGCTGGGCTTTTCCTATACTCATGCCAGTTATCACATCAATGACGTTGTTTCCTGCTTTCCATTTTGATGTCCTTGTCCTGTTTAATTTCTGTGAACTTTTCTATTGCTGATTTAGTTATGGTAACTCTGTCATGAGGTCTGTGCCTTTCTCTAGGTTTTTTTATTTTGCTACATGGCATAAACATATTACCCTTTCTAGCATCAGATCCCGCTCCCTTAGTAACCATTCACATACTTTTTTTTTAATTGTTACCCCTCAGGACAATCTGTTTTTCAATGAGGGAGTCTTTTAATATTCCATATTCACAAGACTGACTTTTTTACTTTTAAGTCGATGACAAACTCCTCTATTGTTTTACCTTCGTTCTGTGTTCTCATCCTGAATACATATCTCTCATAAATAACATTTTTCCCCATAGGGACACAACAATCTTCAAACATTTTCATTATTTCTGCAAAACTTTCCTTTCTTTTTCCACCACCATCTGTATGGAATGCACTGTGTACATCTAGGGTTTCTTTGCCTGCCACTGATAAGAGTAAAGCAATCCGTTGGTCACCCTCCAGTTTGTTTGACCCCTATAGCTTTCATATACATCTCAAATTGCTATTTGAACCATTTCCAGTCATATTCAGCATTTCCTCTAAGTCTCAGGGCTGATGGGGGAGTTATGTGCAGTTGTATGAGCTCTATACCAGCTGTTGCAATGTTACCTCTCACTGGGTGTTCTAGCACAATATGCCTGCCACTCCTGGTACCATGTAATATCTTATGATGAGCAGAGTGGTGTCAAGATAAACCCTTTATTACGAACAAGAACTACATAGAGCAATGAGGTGACAAACACCCTACTGCTCTGTGTAGCTGCAGCCTGTAACTGACCTACCCAGGGCTTCTTTGTTTCTGCCCACAGAAGAAAGGCTGTCATTGGAAACCAAACCCAGTATCTAGAGTGTACAGGAAGTATGGCATCTCCTCCTGGAGCATTTAATCTATACCACAATGTCGATGTCCAACAGGGATAATTTTGACACTTGAAAAACTACACAACAAAGTGTGTCTATCATATAAAGTGCAATAGTGGAGCCCTGCAAAAGGGTTGGTGTTTCCAGAAAGCAGAAACTGTACTGTTACCTTAACTGTATTTGTATGATAATTAGTGTGGTCATGAGGCTTTCTCTGTGTTCCTCATTGAAAGCCCAGGATCTTGGCTACCCCACTTTGGATGTGACTTTCTTTTGCCTTTATGAATTTTAACATTTAAAATGTAGTGGTGCCTAAGCACCACAACTAGATTGAGCCCTATTGTGCTAGTCACTGTCTACGTTACACCTTTGACTGAGTGCCCTAGGTCAGATAACATTTTTGTTCCCCTCCGCCTCTTGCTGGAACTGAATGGTTAGTTTTTCTTGTCTTCAGGAATAAACCCCGTTGACTTTCCAAATCTATATTAATCAAATATATTAGACATTTGAAAGAAAATGAAAATTACTAACATCTAAGACCACACCCTGCCATGCGTAGACAGCTCAAAACCTTCAGTTACAGGGTAATTAAATCAAAGAGTTAAATTCTTCATATCCGTAGGCATTTTTTCAGTGCCCTATTTCAAAATCCTGTTAGAATGTATCATGTTAATGGTCCTATTGACTTATAGTGTTGTGAGATATCTTCCCCTTTAGGAAGACTGAGGGTTCTTTCTATTTCGCAGCCTTAAAGGTAAGGTGTAACATAATATTTTCTTAATTCCATATTTCTCAATAACTGCACTCTGTGTAAAAATTACCACTTGATGGATGGTATCCAACTAGAAGGATCCACAAGGATGAGCCTGTATAATAGGTTCTTTAAAATAGCTAGATCTCTCCCTTTTAAGGGCTTTAATAACCGAGAGAACCATCTTAATTCAACCTGCTACTTTATAGGCAGCCAGAAAACTCAGGTTAGGAGTAATCTGATCATGGCTGCTCATCTGAGGGAGCAGGCATACCACTGCATTTTCCACAATATATCAGACATTACTCACCAACAGATGGCTTTTTGGCAGTCTTCAGCATAGTCTGTTTTAAGTCTCTAACACAAGATAAAAGCAATAACTGGGTTGACAACAGATAAGGAGGAAAATAAAGGTTACAATCCACCAACCTTTAAGTATAAAACATTTAAAATTATTATGTAATAAAACATAAAAAATGTTTACAACCTTTATGGCCATCTAATGGGAAAATGTAATAAACAGTCAATCAGCCAGGAGATACTATTGACTCTATTATTTAGAAGAATCAAAAAAACCCAAAATATTAAAATATCTGATACAGCACTTTCTTTAACAGTAATACCCCCTTATGATCTAGTGAAATATATGTACCTTGTTCCATAAAAACCACCTTGGCTTCACCTCTTTGTTTATGAGCCGGGATACTTTTATTTCTGTCGGTACCAGATGCTACCTTAGAGTTATTACTTAATTATTAATTTTATAGTTCAGCTATTTTTTCTTATCTTAATTGTAACTGAGCAGGAGTCTCATTGCTTTAGTTCTTCTGAATAAAGTTTGCTCTGTGTATGTAATGAAACTTGAGATTGAGACATTTACATGAAAAATATATTAAATTACTCATTACATTCACATTGATGTCACGATTAAGGATACCACAAAGAGCACAGTATGAAGCAATAATAAATAATTGACTAGTTATTTTAAAAATGATTCCAAATGTATTCTTAATCCTCTTAACTAAGACAAATTTTAAGCTCCTTATTTTATGTTCTGTGAGTCTTTGGGAGTTCAGCTGGTATTCGGTTTGATAAAACAGGGTTAAAGGCTGAGTAATAATATCTCGACGCTCCGGGGTACAGCAATTTACACTGATACCTAATGTCCATTCTCGTAAAACTAGTCTTTCACCTCCAGGACTACATTTAAAGCCCATCCTAAAGCATCTGAAGTGAAATCAGTTTGGCTATTTCAATTCAGTGCACTTAAACTATTGGACATAGTTTCTGCTGCTTCGGTATCACTGAGAGTAACCTATTCATGAGTGGCCCAACTGAGTGAGAGTGATGGCCCAGAGTGGCCAGTGTTGGGTTTTTGTCCAATATCAGTATTAAGGTCATTTGTGGATCAGTGAAAAAAAGTGTGCTGTGTTGTACTCTACCAAAACCAGCTGGTATTTTGATAAATAAAGGAGACTAGCACTCAAAGTTAGGAGTCTTTTGAAACAAATTGCTGTACCATGTCCACATGACCAGAAATTGAAGAGAAATTTCCATCTATCTGGATAAATTACACTGATTATGGATTTGGTTTCTGAAATGGAAGTTGAGAATCAAAGCCCAAATGGGAAATATTAGTCTGTATAAGACATTTATGACATAAACAACACTTCACTAAACTATGATCTTGAGCTCAGTTGGGGTCAAAGTCTGTATTATTTAGAAATAGGTTGTTTTGTCCACTACAGAATAGAGTAGAAAAGTAATTTCTTGTGAATAACCACATATTGACTTATTATTACACCTTCCAAAGAGGAGGGAAAATATATTAATGTTCAACAACAGCAAGAGCTCAATCAGCAGTGGGATTTGAAGTGTCTTCCTACTGCACCCACAATGAAAGCCAGTGTTTTTTTAAATATAGTGACTGGTTGATTTAAGATTAAAGTGGCAGATTGAGTTCACAAAACTCATATGCCTTTTTTTCCCCTAGATGCTTGACACACATCTTTCCAAAGTCACCTAGGACATTATTAAATGTTATGAAAGGTGGCTACTCTATCTAAAGGCAAGCTACTGGAATATTTGTGCATCTCTCCCCCTCCTTCTCTCCCCCGCCCCATGAGCTACATAGTCTTTTAAATGGCACTTTCTACAAATGCTAGCTATTTCCTAATAGAAAACAGAGCTGTGATCTTAAGAAAGTTTCACATATTGTGACAAATTGTTGTGCCTCCGAGCTATTCATCCACAACACAACTTTTTTTTATCACTCTCATATCTGTAATGAATGAAATGTGTGTGTGTGTGTGGGGGGGGGGGGTTACATTTATCAAAAGCAAGCTGAGCAAAAGTCAGAACCAGCCCTATTAAAGAGAATGGTGAGCATTATTTTCAGCAGGTTCAGTCGTGGAGACTTATTGAAATGACAAATCCAAGTTATATCACTATGCTTCACATTGGTAGCACTGCAAGAATGCTTTTTCATGGAAGAATGATTTTGTATTATTTTTAAAATAATGGAAAATGCATGAAATAAAATGCATGAACAAAGTAATATAATCAAGCTATTAACATTCTGAAAGTAATGAAGCAAGCCCTAGTAACCTACCTGCATACCTGTCTCTGGTAAACAAGCATGTGCCTCTTGAATCTTACTCATGTAAGTAAAGTGACACATGTGCATAAGTGTCCAGGGCCCTAGTTGATTGTAATGATTGCAAATATTTAGTTCAAAAAAGAAAACAGCAATTACAATAAGTGAAATCCAAGCACTATTACTTATACAGGGGAGGGGGATTAAATGAGTTTAAATATGTATTCCTGTTCAGTTCCTGCAGCAAACAACACTGCAATGCAGAACTTTAGACACCCCTACACACTCCCCCCTGATCATGTTGGCTCTATAGACTGGTTTTACTGTATGTGTAAGAAAACAGAGCTGTTCTCTTCAGAATAGTTGCTAGGGATCATCCCTCATTAATCTCTGCAAGGTTCTCTTCCCCACTATGTAAATTCAGCAGCAGGAAGCCCTGGCACAAAGCAACTTACTTCCCAAATGCTAAGTAAACCTAAAATAATGTACCTAGTATTCACTTTGGTCTCAAGTTCAACACAGTAAAGTGTGTGTGTGCATGTGTGCAAGCGTGCAGACAGTAACCACTCTCTATAGTTAAGGTGAAGCTAGCTTTTTATTGTGGACCCAATCCAGAGTCCATTGCAGTCACTGGAAGTCTTTCCAGTTACTTAATTCGGTGGGCCAAATCTGGATCAGATCCTGAAAGGTCAATTTTCAACACTAAGGCTCTCTCCACCCCTCATCTTCTCCCAAAAGGAACAAATCTCCTTGAAATTTTAGACGTGAAATTTTCCACACACATTTTTTTCACTGATTATATTTGCAAAATGGCTTGGCCAAAAAGTCTTTTAGTGCTCTTTTTTTTCAGAGAGAGAGAGAGAGCGAGCGAGCAGGTTAGTGTGAGAATTATAAATATATTTAACAGATATGGCTTGTGGTACAGTGTCAACCCTCTCACACTCTAAGGTCTGCAGAAAAGGGGCAAAGGAAGGGTTCAGAGTTTTTTTTCTAATTCTGTTTCCTCATAACATTGGGAAAGAGTCAGGAAACACCAGGCTGAGACCAGGATGGCACTATGAAACTGACTTTCTTACAAGGACGTTTGTAAGTTAAGGAACATTTGGTTCTCCCTTGGCTAAAGCAAGCCCAAGCCTTGCTTTGGGAAAAAAAACAGGCTAAAGAAAGCCCACACATAGCGATCCTGCATGGAGTAATACTCTGCACAGAAGTATGTGTGCCTCAAAGTGGCAGAACGCGGTATTTTGTTTGGCTCTTCTTTTTTTCCCCCTTTCCTGTTACCTGCAGCAGTGTCCCAGTCCACACTCTCTTGCAAAGCTGTTGCCATGAATGTAAAGAGAATCATCATAAATTATTCTAAAAGGTTTATGAACATAAACTGGCCTGGAAAGTGTAAGGTTGGGTGGACGGAGTACATAGAATGAGTAAATAGTGATGAAAGAATATGTGGCAGTGGGAAACTGGCTAGAACCAATAGCTGTTCATTTCTGGACATTTTAATATTTGGGGTTTTAAGGAGTTGCACATTTCTCACTAAAATGATATTTCTGTGTGCTGGTGCTAGCTGCACTCAACTGAAACACACAATTTCTATAAGTGTTTTATTATACATACTGTGGTGTACAACAGTTTTATTGGCACGAATCTGCGATGACTGCATTATGATTGGCAAAGCCATGAGTGAGTTATGCAAGTAATCTCAAACAAATACCAATAAACCTCTATACTACACCATTGCATATATTTTTCTCATATTTTACTGGGAAACATTTAGAAATGTCTCCGATGTTAAAAACATTTTATTGGCACTACTTTTCATATTTGCCTGTAAAGCCAAGCTGCCTTAGCACCATGAGTCTAGCTACATGTACCTTTGAAATGACACTATAAATAGAATGTTTCTACAAATTATCTGAAATAGTTTTTCTATGCATAATAATATGCTTTTTAAGATCCAGTCTTTCTTGACTTGCTAGGCAATAGCAGAAACTGTGGTATCCCACTCGAAAGGGCAATTTCCAGTTCTCCACTAGTATAAATAGAGCATCCATTTCTAGCCTTCAGAGTTTTTGAGATGTTTGACTTTTACAATAGTCATTGGTCCAAGACAAACTATTGTTTATGCACCTCAGACCAGTGTAATTGTGGGGGAAACAACTTTTGTGACAGGATTTTTTTTTTTAAATGTGCAGCTGTTTGCAAACCTCTGAGCAGCTGTCAATTTTATACCTAGCAAAGGAAAATTACTGAGTAGAGTGCAGAAGGCAGTTAGTTATATTATGTAAATTAAATTTATCACATGGTTCTATAATTACATAATATGGATAAAATTATCACATATATGTTATAAATATGAGGGATGAGATGTTATGCTGAGCTTCCAAGGGAGGATCCCAAAGGATCTCTCCTTCAGTCTCCTATATTCAATCTATATTCTTCACTGATATAAGGCCAGCATATAGGCTTCAGCTGATCATTGCTCTTCCACATGAAGAGATAAAGAACAATGTGTGGAGCCCCAGGGCATGAGCCACCCTAGTGTAAAGATGAAATACAATTATTTTAAAACATTAGGAAAAGATCCCCCTCTCCTCTTTTTTATATATAATCTATTAGAATACTGATTATTTTTTCCTGGAACTTTGCTGCAGTGCAAGACAACCTAGCATTTAGCAATAAAGTATATTAATTTCAGAACTGGGGACCCCACTTCAAAACTGAAACCAAAGCCTCTTGCCCCCAACCCCTCTCTCTTGTGAGATCTGATTCTGATACCACACAGGCTTATGCTCAGAGGCTATTCCTGAAAGAACATTTTGTAAATTGCAATCTGGTGTTTAAAAATGATGATACAGGATATATCATTGTCACTAAGTAAATCAGAGTCTATGTCACACACACAAATCAATTGTTTTTGGAGTTTTCGTTCCTCAGGTAGTGTCAAAACGGATGGATGGAAATTCTCTTTTCCGACCAGCTCTGTTGGACAGGCTTTGTCAGTACAGATTCTTGTCCAGGCAATATGTGTACCTGTGAATATGGCTGCCTTTAATAATTTATTATCTATTATGAATTATGTATTCATTATTATGAACTTGCACATCAGAGGGCTACAGTAACAGTGAGATTCTGGCACAGAACTCGGGGTGGGGGATGAGGATTTAGCTTAGAGCATACATCGTTTGATATTTTCAACTAGAAATTATTCTGTCAGTCTTGACTACTGATATTCAAGCATAGTAGCTGGTGAGTTTATATTGTTCAGACACTATGAATTGATGACTTCTGGTGGGCAAGCTGCATACTATTGCAAGGGCCATCTTTTCTAAATTAGTCTCTAATTCTGCATTACTGAAGCATAGGCAATGATGTCACCTTACAGTGGGTGGCAGCAGCTAAGGAATTAAATAACTCAACCATGGAGGAAAGAAAAACATGGCATTTATAGCCACATCTTTGTCATCAAGAAGACCTTTAGTTTTGCAGTGGGCACACAGGAAACCCATTGCATTCACCAAGTGCTAGGTGAGATGAAAGCAATACATATGCCACAATGGCATTAGTGGACCATCTGAACTACAATGGAATAGCTCAAAGTGACTTTAGAAGGGTGAACCTTCAAAGCACCTCCAGTACATAAGATTTGACTAAAGAGAGAAAGCACTGAAGTACTCTTAGAGCCTCTCTCTTTTCAATCTGCACTTTCTTCAGGGACAATCAGCCCAAGGCTATGTACACCTTAGTGATTCAACAAAGGAATGTATACGTTCTTTCCCATTGGCCAAAGGAAAACAATATAAATTGTCTGTTTCTTCTTGCTCCCTCCTCCATAATTGTACGGAGTAGAAGAGACAATTGTAAGAGCTGTGAAGTGTCCTAGCTGTAGTCAAGCTGTAACTAAGTAAATCAATACTTTGTGGCTGTTACCACCGCTTGTCAGAAAAAGGAGGGGGGAAATCCACAGAAATGGGGTCAAAATTGTTGGCCATTTTGGGCTGAAATTGTGATCTCTCTTTGATCTCTTTCTGATCAGCCCTAATTGTGATTGTGATAGTTCAAGACCCGGAACTGTAAGCTAGCAGTGAATGAGCAAATCTAAAGAAAAAACAGGCATGCGTCTTTAAAAGCATCATTGTGTGCAGGCATCCCGTCAGGCCATTCTCTTTGTAAGTGTTAATTCTTAGCCTGGTCCATTGAATTAGGGTTGGTTTTGTAATCAATTAATAAAGTTTAGAATCTGGGTAGCAGCAACGAGCAACTTTTGACTTCAGAAAGAGTGTCAGGGTTCAAAGGAAGCAAGTTCTGTAGAAACTCTGCAACCAAAACAGTGACAATTGAATTTTGATCCAGATAGACCCTTATATTTCTGCTGCAGATTTCATTTCATATGCACTTGAAATGTACCTGTTATTGCTTGAAAGTATTCCTTGTAATAGAGGAGAAGGGCAAGGTTAGAACATTTTGACTTGGTGCTATGACTACAGCAGAATGTAGAATGGCTTTATGTAGAAAAATCTGGTATGAGCTGCACAGCTTAGGCGTAGCTTATGATGATGCATGAGATATGCAAGAAGGGAGACGTGCCTGGGATCAGTTATGTAACACTGTGTAGCTGGATGGAATTTTACAGCAATATATTCTTCAGTCTTGTATCATTTTTATATAAATGAGTAATGAATGGTAGAAACCAACATAAAAATTTAAGTTTGTGAGTGTGACACTTCCTGGTGGTACCAGGGTTGTGAGGCACCTCGCTAACATGTGCCCTTAGCATGAGGAAGCCTTGTCTGTGCCTCCTGTGGGTCAGTTCCCCAACACCAGCACCCTTTGTCAACACAAGCACTGCTTTCCAGGCCTTTGCAGGCCCTGCTCTCTCTTTACAGGTTAACAATGTGCATGCTCCAACCACTGAGCCCAGCCAGCATCTGCCTGCAGTGCACAGCCCCTGAACCCTGGACCCTTAGATTTCCCGGATCATCTGTTCCCAAAGAAACAATACACCACAACTTACCAGTTACACCATAGAACACAGCTCCACTTCACACATAGCACTTAGATTTGTTTACAGAGAAAGCAAGTATAAGCATATTTAACACTGAACAGAGATTCAAATGATAGAAAGCTGGAATGATGGAAACAAAGAGTTAAAGGTAAAATAAAATTATAACATACATATGTGGCATTACCCAGGGTACAATCTGGACGGATGGATAGCTGTGACCTGCTCAGTTCTCTAGCCTGGGGTGCCTTTTGCCCTGCTTCGCTGTGAGAGCAACCACTCCCGGCTTGCTCACTCACAGCCTCCAACATATAAATTACTCCCAGCTACACTGTATGAGTGCTATAGCGAGCCACTCATGAATTACACTGCAGGACAACACCAGCAAACTCCCAGTCCCAGATATTCCCCCAGAAATGTGCATCTTGTACTGCCCAGCACCCTACTAGACAATACAAGTTCATATAAAGTCTGTCATTTATTAATAGAAAATGATATGCACAAATCTTGTTAGCCCAAATGGAGTTTCCCAAACTCTTCAGTCGAAGCACACTGGTTTAGATAATAAATTTGTTTCATTGTTTTAACTACAGAAAAAGATAGATTTGAAGTGACTACAAGTAATAAGGCACTTAAATCAGAATTAGTTACAAGAAAATAAAAGATAAAATACAACTAACACCTAAACTTAACAATCTAAATGAATTCAAAGCAAAGGTCTCTCTCACCACGTGTTCTAGCAGTCTTACTGGCTGAACCTCGTTCAGTCAGGCTCTGCCTCCTCCAGTCCAATGCTGCTTCCTTTGTTCTACAGCTGATGATGATGCCGTGGTTAGTGAGCAAGGGAGAATTGATTGGGGACATCTGCCCTCTCCTCTTATAGCCTTTTCTCTTGCTCAAGAATCACCTCCATCTGATGTTCAGGAGACAAAGTTTGCTGCTTCTCTATCAAAATGTAGCTCTTTTGCCCAAAGCCCTTTCTCTAGCCAAAGAGTGGCCATTTACTCAAGTGATGGTCCATTTGATGCCGTTGACACCTGGCTGAGGCGTTGGCTAGCCTTTTGTCTCTGGTGAACTTGTTTGTGACTGCTTCCAGAACATGCTGGAACATATCCTGGGTAATATACTGTGGAATCTTATACCTTTACCTCCTGCTATTGCTTGGGTGGCTGAATGCCACTTGTCCCACGAAGAAGTTGGATGCTGACCACTCAGGGGTCACATAACTAGTTAGCATGACAGACTCTCACAGTGTTGCCACCTATATTTTACCAAGACAATAGTAATCAGCAAATCATGAGTTTTCAAATGATACTTTACACAGTATGCTTGTACAAAATTTAACATAGTGTTGTAAAAGGAGTGAACATAGGGGTACAGACTGTCACAACATACTGGAACCTAAACATAACTAACAGACATTATCATATCATATAAATCAAAAGCTCACCCCAAATCCTTCCAGCATACCACAGTCAAGCCTGTCTGTGTTCTTCCGTTCATGAAACAAGCACTCTGTCCTCTTGCCTCCTCAGTGGAAAAATCCAGAGTTTGTCTATGTGCAGTTACAGTCCAAAAAATGATTGTCTTCACTTGCAAGCAGGATAATCCCCCCCCCCCCCCACACACACACACACTTGATTTTGGTATCCTAAGATCTCCCCTGCAGACTTTGCAATCACTTGACTAGCATTTTGCTCAGACTGTAAATAGGCATTCATTGTAAAGTATACAATACTCAATCTATATGTAGATAGACCGGTAAACATCTTCAGCCTGAAACAAACCTATTTCTTACCTTTTGGTGACCAGCCCCAAGTCTCAGATCTTAAGAACTTAATTTTCAGTATATATACATATTTCCTTACATATTATCTATACATACATTTTGCAATGATTATGATGACTAGGCTTTCAGCAAAGACCTTACATGAGACTTTGGTGAGCTATTGTGTAGCTACCAGACCAAGGGGATCCCTGGAGTCCTTATACATGCTTATACCCACTCCCAGTTGGCATCAAGCAGCCCCTGGATCAGCATGGGTAGCGTGATTTAGTCACCACCTTTCTAGAAAGAGGCAGACAATTTAAGATTTTTAACATTTTTCCCCAATTCAAAGTTGTATAAAGGCTTAGTCCTGGCTGAATAATACCAAAACTACTCGTGACAAATATATTTTTAAAGTTTGTGTAACAATCATCTGATGAAAAATGTTCAACCATCTTTTACAGCTGGTTGGATAACGTTCATATATAATATGAATCATGTTACTGGTGATGACACCTCCTTTCTCCCACCCTTTGCCATCATGAAACAGGTTGCAGCATCAGGGCCTAAACAGACAAATTAGACAGAGTCTTGTGCATACACATTGCCATATTGACTTGATTGGGATGCCATGTGGGCCAGAACTCCACCCACGTGGAACAAGATACAAGAGTGGAATGTTAAAGTGCAAGCTCTTTGGGGCAGGCACGTCCATCTGACTGTGTCAGGAAGGCCTTAGGGCACTAGCGTGGACTCAGCAGACCTGAGGTTAGTTCCTGGCTCTGCCATAGATTTCCTTGCTGGCCTTGGCTAAGTCACTTAGTCTCTCTGTGCCTCAGTTCCCCATCTGTAAAATGGGAGCAATAGCTCTTCCTTATCCTACAGGGGAGTTGTGAGAATGAATACATTAAAGATTGAGGGGCACCTACGGTAGTTAGAAGTGCACATATACAACATCTAACACAAGGGTCCCTGATCCCAAATGGAGTCTATAGGTGCTCCTGTAATATAAATAATAGTGTGAAAAATTACTCCTAAAACAATTAAGGAACAAAACCACCAAAATTCATCAATGACTATTTTTCTTCCAGCTCTGCATCTACATTAGAAGAGCTATATTAAATTTATTTAAGCTTTCTTTGGTGGAGGATTTGTTTATAAGAGATGCCTTTGAGGCTGCAGTTTGTTTCAAATATGACATTGTTCAGGAATACTCAGATGAGGATGTAGCTGATGATTTCTTGAGAAAAGTACTCAAACAATTGAAATTAGGATTTCTAGACATGAGAGGCGGTTAGAGCTCTAATTAAAGGAGCAGCCAAACTGTAGAGCTTGAGATGAAGTAGCAAAAACTGTAGGACATTAATTCATTTTGTTATACATGACAATAGCAGGAAAATTTGACAAGTCAAACAGCTGTCCAAATTACTGTACATATGTGCTATTCTGCTTTTTACAAAACCACACACATATATTTAGCATATGGGTCTACAGAGGATACTGTGAGCATGAGAAAATATCAGAGCAAACAGAGAAAAAAAAGCAGGATAGGGGAAAATTGATGTCATAGCCCTGGGGAGAAACATATGTGCAAACCACAGAACAGCAGGGGAAAAGTAGAGAGATTTGGTGACTGAATATAAACTATAAAATCTATAAAGAGATTGGGGGACTAGAGAAAGTCACTGGAGCTTTCAGGACGCATCAACTGCAGAAGCAGAGCTCGATTTGCTCCATCTCTCCCTCCTCTTTGTCATTCCTCTTACACTGCACTATTTAGTTAACTCAGACTCTTCCTAGAGCTAATACTAGCATGTTTAAGTGCCATAACCAGCAAAAAATTAATAACTGAGGCCTGCTTTTTAGTTTTTAAAATTATGCTTAAGAACATTTTTTAAAATCTTTTTTGATGTAAGCAATTTATTATGCACTTAGGTGGCACACACTAACGAATATGCGTTTAAGTATGAAAATGTCATCTGTCCAGAGCCAGTATTTGGATAAACCTTTGTAACATTGCACTAGCCAAGCACTTACAAAAGATGGAAATTGCCTAAGCAAATGCAGGGACAATAAAAAACAAAAGGTTTTCTAAATTACTGTTGCCCGTGTCATTAAATTTCATATTGTGCATGGAATCTAAATACATCACTTTGTTCTGCATGACAAGCAGAAGTGAGCATTCATACATTACTCAGTCACTTAATTAATTGCCTGGGATATTTGCAGTTAGCAGAAACTAATAAGGGAATCACATTTAAATTCAAATCACTCCTCAGGGTAGCTGTCTGCAACATAAGCAAAGCTTACTGGTTAGACGTTCCACTAAATGCTCAGCTAAAAGGTTAGATTTACTGTATTTGTGAGTAAAGAATAATTCTATTTGTGGTTAAAGGTGAGAGTAAAATAAACAAAACTGTTTGGGATTTTGAAGTCATGTTTTCTCTGTCTCATTTTTAAATGTTAGTGTGTCTATTACTTTGCCTAGTAAAACAGGGTTTTGCTAGCACAGAACAGGAGGTTCTATAGAAACAATCAGCCGTGCTTACCCTATCCATGGCAGTTTTTCAACGCGTTTTACAGTAATAGAACCTACACTGCAAGCAGCAAATATCAAAACTAGAGATCTCAAGTAAATAATGGAAATCCACGTATTGGTATGTTATGAATGCCAAGTGCAAAGAGATTTTTGTAATAGCTGTGAAATTAACAATACTACACAAACATGTTTCCTTGCAGTTCTCCAATTCACAGTACATTCCCTTGTTTGTATTCTTTCTCCAACCCTTATAGAATTTTACTTTTCTGTGTGATAGGTCAAACTTTGCTCCCAATAAAGTTATTGTTAAAACTGCCATTTGCCCTAAATATAAAGCCAAAGCTGCACTTCATACCAAATGTCCTCTTGGCAGAATTTAACCATTCCGTTTACCTCTCACTAGAGGGTGACAGCTCTAGGAACCAACATAACAGAAGTCTTAACATATTTGCTAATTTCTGTAACTGGAATTTAAAGACACACACAGCAGAACTCATTTAAAAAGTTTGAAAACCAGCTGATTCTTGAATATTCACAGATAAAACCATCAAGTTTGCTTCTATTAGTTATGTTACTCATCAACATTCAGACAAATGTTATGCATCATAACTTTTTTGAACCCTGACATTTTCAATACTTTAAGCATGAACATTTATACATCTGAAAACTCAATCTAGAAATGTATCAGTTATTCTCCTGTTGCTAAAAGTTTCATTCATCCGATTCGGGAACAGAAACAACACAACTGATTTGTTGATTTAAAATAAAAAGACAGCACATATTCAATATTATTCAAAATAATTCAACCATCTCTAAACCTTGTGCACCAATTTTACACCTCATGCAAAACATCACATTTGTCACAAATTCATGAAATAGTGAAAGATATTACTTCATACTTTGAATTTTTCCCTTCTGAATCCAGAAAAATGGGGCTCTCTGGCCAGACTACATCTTCCATGATGCACCCATAGTCATTTGACTCTCACACACCTTGGTCAGTGGCAGACCACTGCATCATGGGAGGTGTACTCTGGCACAGGGACCACGCCCATAGGGATGAATAGGGGCATGAGGCATGCAAACTGCTACTTTCATGAGGCACCGAGGCATCAAAGGCAGATGCAATTTAATTCTGAACTGACCCAAACACAATATCATGTTTAGATTTTTTACTAATGGCAAACTGAATAATTTTGGCAAAATAGAAATTGTCATGCTGGGTTAACGGAGGTTCCTGGGTCTCCAGCCACATGAAGGTTTTCAGTGCATTCTGGTAAGTTTTGGGATATATATATAGCACTTTTTAAACATTTAGCTCTTTAATTCTTGCAGCTCCTCTATGAGGCAGGAAAGTATTTTACAGACATGGAAACTGAGGCACAGGGAGATTAAGACCAAATTATCTTTGACCTCACTCATCATCACCATTTTTGCCAGGCTCACACACCTACCACCAGAGGCACCGACTTTCTGATGTGCCGGGGGGTGCTTGACCCTTGGCTCTGCCCCAGGCTCGGCCCCGACTCCACCTGTCCCCTCAAGCCCTCACTCTGCCCTGCATCTTCCCGCCCTGTTCCGCCCCCTCTCCCGAGTGTGCCCTGCCCTCGCTCCTCTCTCTCTCCCCAGAGCCTCCTGCATGCTGTGGAACAGCTTATCCACAGTGGGCAAGAGGCGCTGGGAGGAATGGGGAGGCACTGATCGGTGGGGCCCGCTGGTGAGCAGGAAGTGCTGGAGGCAGGGGGAGGAGCTGATGGGGGGGACTGCCGGTGGGCGCTCAGCACCTACCATTTTTTTCCTATGCATGCTCCAGCCCCGGAGCACCCACGGAGTCAGCGCCTCTGCCTACCACTGTGAGTGCTACTTTTGTCCACTAGTGTTTGCTGTTTTCACTGTCACCAATGTAACTCTGATGCAGTGATAATTTAGCACCTAGAGAACCTTAGAGTAGACCATTCAAATCCTAGAACTTCCTAAAAAGCTTATCCCCCTCCATTCAGTGGTTTGTGGTTGGAAAGGATGGGGAAATTTTGAAGTTAGTGGAGAGAGAAGGCAGTTAAAATTCTCCTGATAGAAGTATCCCAACAGTTAATTAGGGGGGATACAGTAATTTGCTAGCCTTAGCAAAGCTTGTATAAGTAGTCCATGAGTCGAGCCATGTACCCTATGTTTATTTTTCATCATGCATGTTATGTATGCATATCATACATATCACTCTATACTCTGCTGTGTATAAACTTCTTAAAATACACTACCATCATGTAACTTTTCACCCATAGTTTCAAGCTCCTGCATACTTCTCTGCTGTTGAAGAAAGCGGCCACATCACGCAGACACAGAACTCACTATATGAGAGTAAGACAGCTCCACCAGCACACCCCAACCAGTTCTAAAAAATGATTCAGTTTCAAACAACAAGATTGCCGAAAGGGAGGCTGTTAATACTTCAATAGCAAAATTGTAAGGTCAGATCTAATCTTAGATCTTTTGTTCTTAACTAAAAAAATTGCTGAGATGATAGCTATGGAGCTCCATTTCCAATAGTGGAACATGCTGGATCACAGAACATCCTTAAATGTGCAGAAATGCTATATAATCCTCCTTAAGAGATGTTATTTTTCTTTCATGCTATCCTCTGAGATGTATCAAGCAGACATTCAAGGATGGAGAGGTGACAGTTGTGCACCCAATAATGGACCATTTTGTAGTGCATGGCTGCTGGAAGGTGAAAAGTTGATGACTAATGTTCTTCCCACAGGCCAAAAAAATTGGGCATTCAGTTTTCAATGTCCTGTTTAACTTCCACCCCCACCCTCATTCAGAACTATAAGAAATCACATGGGACATTAAAAAACATCACTAACACTGTTTCTGGCAACATATTAGCTTGTTCACCAGTGTCCATCTTAAAACTATTTGCTGTCAGATTGCTAGTCCAATCATCTGCTGTAATATTTTTTGTGGCTCGTATGAAGAATTCATCTGATTTAGTGGTGCTAGCTGCGTGTCCACTCTGTGGGTGTTTGCAAACTGTGGCACTCAGTGCTTAGGTGTTTGCAAGAGATTTGGTTTGTTCTGTGTTAGAACCTGCAGGGCTGAAACCTAGGACCCTAGGAGGGCCTGGGCTGCTGCCAAAATAGTTTTCAACTTGTGTACATTGAACACTCCTTTTGGGATACGCTGTTTCCACAGACCATTTGTGTTTGCCTCCGAGGTGTTTCACTGGAAAATCTGACACATTTTTATGGTGTAGAGTGAACTCAGGTTGACACAAATGAGGTTCTGATCTGGGGAATAACAATAGATGAGCATGACCAGATGCTCAGAGCAGCTTTGGAAAGACCCAGAGCTGCAGGGCTAGAGCTAAACCAACAAAAATGTTAATTCCTTGTAATGGAAATAACATACCTTAAAGAGAAGTTAACATAGCCAGGTGAACCGGTAGATCACCATAAGGCTGAGGCCATCACCAACATGCCTGCCCCCATAGACAATGAAGGGAGACAAAGGTTCATGGGACTGATGGACTATGTAAGGAATCTTGTGTGTGTAATCTAGCTGCCCAAACCAGTGACCTAAGACCGCTACTGTGCAAAGATATCCAATGGACATAGGACACAAATCTTACTAAAGAGCGTGAGAAACTGGAAACAATTAAAGAGGCCTCAGTCCTCAGGCACTATGACAATAAGCACAAAACTAAATAGGCCATAGACGTCTCCAAGGATAGTATTGACACAGTACTCTTACAGCGGTATAGTCAAAACTGGAGACCAGTGGTTCATGTATCACAGACTCTAACAAAAACGGAGTGTCAGTCCACTCAAATAGAGAAAGACTTTGGCCTTTGTTCATGGGTATAAAAAGTTTCATAACATCATTTATGGGAGGCCTGTGTTAGATAAAAGTGACCATAAACCACTGATTGCCATTGCCAAAAGGGGCCTGGACAACACCCTTCTGAGAATGTAGAGAATCTTTTTTTTCACTTACAATTGTGTGATTTACAAATTGAATAAAAACCTGGCCGTGAGTTGGTGATAGCAGAAACATTCTCTAGAGCTTTTGGCAAAAGTATAATGAAGCAAAATCCAGAGCTAGATTTTGTATATCAATCTGATTTTTAAAAAGATCATATCACAACACAGACAAAATGTGCACTGTGATTGCCAGAGAAATTGCTCAGGCTGACACTCTGTAGAAAGTAACGAAGGCTATTAGCACATGGTGGCTGGAACAGCATATTCTCTGCCCCTATTACCAATGTAAGAGAGAACTTTCAGTATTAGCTGTGATTTTACTTAAAGGCACCAGGATTGTGATTCCTAAAATGTTATGTAATGCCAACAGACCCTGGTCATCGGCGGGCAGGATTGAACTGGGGACCTCTAGAGTTTAGTGCATAAGCCTCTATAGCATGAGCTAAAAGCCAACTGGCTGTTAGTTAAGGCTGTAGAGCAGATTCATTAATTGCTCTCTCTCTCTTGGTGCCACTAGATGGGACAGAACACCACACCCAGGAGGTGTGTGGGTTACAGTTACTCAAAAATATGTTCAAAAGAATACATGATGGTCATTTAGAGATTGAAAACTCTAGGAGAAGCGATGTTTTATACTGACCTCAAATGAACAGCAACAGTGAGGAAGCTGTTAAGGCTTTTTGCATACGTCAAAAATGCAGACCAAGGCAAGCAAAAAAGCTCATGTTGGTGGTGTAGGAAAAAATGGCTTTCGGGAGCAAAGCAGACATAGATTTGTTTATATCAACTGGAAAGTGTATGTACTTGTTGTAGATTATTATTCTCACTGCCCTAAGACAGCCTTACTAGAAGCTAAAACAGCTTAGCAGGTGATTCTGCATATCAAATCTATTTTTGCTAGACATGATATACCTAATGTAGTAATTTCTGACAATGGACCACAGTTTAGTGGGCATTAATTCAAGCAGCTTGCAGTAAAGCACAGGTTTAGAGATGTAAGTGCTAATGCCCATTATCTGCAATCCAATGGGTTGGTGGAAACTGATGTCAAAATAATAAACACTGAAATAACCTACTGAAAAAGGCTGTGGAGTTTGAACTGCATTTAGCACTGTTAAATTACACAATGGCACTAATGAACAATGGTTTGTCAGCTGCTATATTTTGTTCAGCAGAAAACTGAAAAGGAGAGGTTACTTGCCTTGTACAGCAACTGGAGTTATTAGAGAGGAGTGTTCCTCTGGGTGTTCCACTTGAGGAATATATGTGCCTTTGATCAGAGACTTTTCAGCAGCAGTACTCATTCAGTCCACCCATGCGCCATAGGCATCCTCATGCCCCGTTGAAGAGTGTATAGTGCTGCGACGGACGAACTTCCCGCAATTTCTTCTCTACCACAAAAGTCCCATGGAGATTCTCCTGAAACTGCTCCCTCAAGGAATATTTCTAAGCTTGTACGGCCTCAACCTCCTCAGCACTCTCTTTGGTCTGACCAAAAGTGGATGCCCCCCATTGCCATATTGGGACAATTGGGCTGCATACCACCAGCAATCCTCTGCAGTACCCAGCACTCTGAGGGAACACCAGGAACAGCCTTCCCCAATTCCCTCAATTCCCCCACAGCAATCCCCAACACAGGAGGAGACATGCAAAGAGCAAGACTGGAAAACTGATGAGGAGGCTACTCCTCAAACAAATATTCTGTCATCCTCCCCAGTTGAAGCTGTTCTGTCACAGAATCATAGAATCTCAGGGTTGGAAGGGACCTCAGGAGGTCATCTAGTCCAACACCCTGCTCAAAGCAGGACCAACCCCAACTAAATCATCCCAGCCAGGGCTTTGTCAAGCCTGACCTTAAAAACCTCTAAGGAAGGAGATTCCACCACCTCCTTAGGTAACCCATTCCAGCTCTTCACCACCCTACTAGTGAAAAAGTTTTTCCTAATATCCAACCTAAACCTCCCCCTCTGCAACTTGAAACCATTATTCCTTGTTCTGTCATCTTCTACCACTGAGAACAGTCTAGACCCATCCTCTTTGGAACCCCCTTTCAGGTAGTTGAAAGCAGCTATCAAATCCCCCCTCATTCTTCTCTTCTGCAGGCTAAACAATCCCAGTTCCCTCAGCCTCTCCTCATAAGTCATGTGCTCCATCCCCCTAATTATGTCCCATCTGTCTATTGTGTATGACAAACAGTTTCAAGATTCAGGAGAGTCTAGTCTAGTCAGATAATCATAAGAGCCCTGATCAGAAATGTGCACATCTGAAGAGCTCCCATCTGCAAAATCTATTGAAGAGTGATGGTCTGTCTCTCTCTAAGTATGGGTACCAGGTAATCAGGGTACTGGTGTTAGGGGAGGTACCGGAGATAGCAGTGGTTGCAGTAATGGGTGTCTAACTGAGCTCAATAAATGAGACTTGGGTTCATTGGAGAAGAAAATCAGAACTCCTGTGGTACTAGGTCAGGTTGCTCAGAAATTTGGTGGGCTGTGAACATTTGAGGCCTGTGGTACCAAGAGTGATGTAGGCAGTGCAGACATTTGCTGGTTGTGTTACCAAAGATGCAGTAGATGGTGCAGAGAGGGTCTCTAGCATCTCAGTAATGTTTTGATTGTATCAGAGGGTTTGGTACTGATCAGTGGGTACCATGTGATTTAGATGAGCTTGAGGACTTTGACTTACAGCTCTCAGTACCAAGACTGCTTGAAGCCTCTGTGGAAGCCTGTAAGGGGTGCAGAATCTCCAGTAAGGCAGATCTCTTAGAGTTATGTTTTTTTCTGAGGAGATTTAGTACTCCTTTTGGTAGAAGTCTTTCCCATGTCACTTGCAAGTCTACCAGACGGTAACAGGAGACTATGGTCTCTGACGTCACTATACAGCCTTGGATCCGAAGCCAGACGAAAAGAACACTCCATCATGAGCAGGTTAAGTTTAAACTTCCTATCTCTCGTGGAGCATATCTTAAAACTAGTGCCGATTTTGCACTTTGAGAATATAGGTGTGTCCCCAAGACAGTGGATATGGTGGGAGTGGCCATCACTAACTGGGAAGGACTCCCAGCAAGTGAAGCAGCATTTAAAGTCTTCAGACTTAGGCATGTCCCTGCCAAAAAGGCTTCTCAAAAAGGGACTCCTGTCCATGGGGGAGTGGGTAGCAGGAGGCCAAAAAGAAAAAAAAAACCCAAAGGAATAAAACTCTAAGGTAGGTAAAAGAATAAAACTATTAATGATAAAAATAAAATAAAATTATAAAAGCAACTAAGAGGATGTATCTGACCAAGTGAGCACTACCAAATGCTCTGTCTCTGGACAGGGCAGTCTAGAAGGAACTGAGGGCAATTAATCTGTTGCAGCCCTATATGCCCTTCATACAGGGTATGAGGATGGCTAGGGACCAAATGAGCACTGCTGCCAAAACTCTCTGATCAACAGCGCATTGTGTGCATGCACACCTCAGTGGACCACCCATAGGGACACTACTGAAAGAACAAGAAGGCCTGCACTGTTAGAAACTGATATTAGAGTCACTAGGGGCTTGTGGACATGTACAGAGACAGATAAACCAATATATATATATGTGATTTAGGGTCATGGGAGCTGCTACCACTTTATGAAAATGACACTATGCATATCTATGATGGGACACAATGGTTGCAAACAGCAGTGGTGTCACAAAAGATTGCCCCACAGTCATATAAGGTTTTCACCTCAAATGAACACATAAGTACATAAAAGATTGCTATAAGGAGGAGGGAGAAAAATTGTTTTTCTTAACCTCTGAGGATAGGACAAGAAGCAATGGGCTTAAATTGCAGCAAGGGAGGTTTAGGTTGGACATTAGGAAAAACTTCTTAACTATCAGAGTGGTGAAGCACTGGAATAAATTGCCTAGGGAGGTCGTGGAATCTCCGTCATTGGAGATTTTTAAGAGCAGGTTAGACAAATACTTGTCAGGGATGGTCTAGATAATACATAGTCCTCCCATGAGTGCAGGGGACTGAACTAGATGACCTCTCGAGGTCCCTTCCAGTCCTATGAGTCTATGATTCTATGATAATGAGGAGGAATAGGTGGAAACTTCATCAAAGCCTAGAAAGGAGGAAGAAAAGGGGCAACAACTATAGCAGGTTGAACCAATGGAGCCCCAGGACAAGTGGACTTGCCACCTTCTGACACCAGCAGACCTCTAGATGTCCCAGGAGCTCCACAGTGCAGGGCACCTCAAAGACTAATTGAATGTTGTTAGCAAGTTTAGTCATTGGTTATAAGTCTTTGTATGTTATATTAATGTTGGGGTTTCTAAGTGTTACTGTTGTTAAGTTTTGGCATGGAAGGGAAGATGTGATATTGGGGACTGTGTTTTTAAGGAGCTTCCCAGGCAGAGAATTTGAGAGACATGCTGTGAAGCTCTTCTTGTTATGCACATCCATTTGGAATCAGACACAAACTAAAACAGAGAACTTGCAAGCACCATAAGCACTGAGTGATCACTAAACACCATAGTGATTGTCTAGCTTCCGGAATCAATTTGGATTGCAGCCAACAGTACACCACTCCTCTGATCTGAGATCAATCAGTAAATGAGGCATTCACCTTTGGGAAGTAGAGATAAGGTGAGCAAACAAATCCTACGAATGCCCAAAAAAATCTTCATGTAGAGTTGGTATTCAAGTGGAAAAAGAAGGAAGAGAGGTTGAAAATAAGATGGTCTAGAAAAATAGCAGTGAGGATATGGAAAGAACTTGAAGGAAAGTATCTGTGGGAAAAGGATTAAAAAAAATTAGAGGAGCCAAGAAAGGAGAAGCAAACAATTAGGGAAGATGGAAGAGTGGGCAAAGAAATGTTTCAAACCAAATTCCATTTTGGAAGAGCCCGTTCATGGGCCTGCTGTTCAATTATTGCCTAATATCAAGCTTTCTGCTCAGCAAATAGGATGGTAAGTATCACCATGTTTGGAAGCACCTCAGTCTTCCTTTTGCAACCACAACTTCTTTAGCATTGAATTTCAGAATGAGCATAAAGGTAGTGTGGGTTGGATACTATGAGAAGTGGCTAGTCATAAGGGACCAATAGGGCAACACCCCACTGGTTTAATTTGTGCTCTCGTCTTTCTTTAAACAAACAAAAACCATTTGTGGCAGTTGCCTTTCTTTTCTTTCTTCTCTCCAGCAGCCTGGAGGAGAGCAGAAGAAGGGAGGTGCTAATAGATTCTAGCCACTTCAATACATCAGCACTATAGCGTAAGGGGAAGTCTTCCTAGTAGTTACTACTGGGCTTCTCAGTGCTACAGGTGGTGGTCATTGATCAGGGATCAGAGGAGTTGCAAGAGCCAAAATCAGTAGTCAAGAGTCAGGTTGAGGTCTGAGACCAAAGATCGGGAGTAGCAACTGAGCCAGAGTGAGGAGGCAGGAGTCAGGGTTGAAGTCAGGGCTCAGGCCAGGGATCTGAGAGCGAGGCGATGTCTTGAGCCACAGAAAGCCAGAAGTGGTTGCCCAAACAAGTTCCTTGGGCACCCTCCAGGATTAAATAGTAAGCATGAGCCAAACAGAGGGCTGCAGGGTGCTGTCTCTCTGGCCCCTTTGGGCAGTACTTCCTGTGGCGTCTAATCTTCACAGTGCTCCTTGGATGGGGTGGTGCATGACCTCTCAGTGGCGATGTGGGAGTGTCAGCTGCCCCAGTTTCTGCAGACGCAGGTTCTAATTCTATGCATCTTTATGTGTAAAGTGCAGCCTGGGGAAGGAGGGACAGATATGCTACCATCCCCTCAAAGGGCAGTCTTCCCTACATTGAAAGTACAGAGCAGGGCTGAAATTGGAACATGCTTACACCTTCTCAGTTTTTTCTAGGTCTAAGAAGGGTTTGTTCAAAAGAAGTAAGTAGCCTCAGGTCAGAGCTCCCCACTAGCATCAGGTACAGGACCAACCAAGGGCTCAAGGGGGAGAAAGCTGATGGAATGAAGAGTTGGCTAGTCCGTGATTTCAGGGAAGCAGTAGGTAGAAGTCTGTTACCTGGCAAAGCAGGTGTGGTAGGGGTTAGTAGCTTGGGGGCATGTGATCTAGAGAGGAAGGGCAAGCAATGGGGAGCCAGTGACCTGCTGGCGGGTGTGTGGAAAGGAAGCCTGTGACCTGTGGCTGCCAGCTTGTTTTCAGAAGGAGATTCATAGATTCCAAGGCCAGAAAGAACTATTGTGATAATCTAGTCTGACGTCCTGCGTAGCACAAAAGAACTTCCCTGGAATAACTCCTTTTGAACTAGAACATATCCTCTCCAAAAAGGAACTCCAACCTTGATTTTAAAATTGCCAGTTATGGAGAACCCACCATGACCATTGATAAATTGTTCCAATGGTCAATCACTGTCCCTTTCAAAAATGTATGCCTTATTTCCAGTCTGAATTTCTCCAGCTTCAACTTCGAGCCATTGGATCGTGTTATAGCTTTCTCTGCTAGATTAAAAAGCCCATTATCAAATATTTGTTCCTTGTATAGGTAGTTATAGACTGTGATCATGTCATTCCTTCACCATCTCTTTGTCAAGCTAAATAAACATTGCTCCTTGCATCTATCACTATAAGGCATGTTTTCTAATCCTTTAACCATTCTGAACCCTCTCCAATTTATCAACATCCTTCTTGAATTGTGAACACCAGAACTGGACACACTACTCCAGCAGCAAATGCACCAGTGCCAATTACAGAAGTGAAATAACCTCTCTTCTCCTACTCAAGATTTCCCTGTTTATGCATCCCAGGATCATATTAGCCCTTTTGGCCACAGCGTTGCATTGGGAGCTGATGATCCACCACAACCCCCAAATTTTTTCAGTGTCACGGCTTCCCAGGATAGAGTCCCCCATTCTGTAAGTATGGCCTACATTCTTTGTTCCTAGGTTTACATTTACATTTGGCTATATTAAAATGCATATTGTTTGCTTAAATCTATTCTTATCAAGCGATCCAGAGGAAGTAGAGGAACAGTGCTGGAAATTACAGCAAAGGAACACCTAAATTTTTTAGCAGTTTGGCTTATTTTATTTGGGAGATCAGAAATTATTTTGTATAGTGAGGGCACCAACTGTCACTGGCTGTTAGGGTCCTTGACCTTTCTATTTGCTATTGGCAAAGATTCATGCAAATGAACTTTTGTTCTCACCAACACATAGAGAATGGCTGCTCTTTGTATGAATGCTTTTATTTGCTTTCAGACAAGGGCATTGGTACAGAAATGTTCTTGAAATTTGTCCAGCTAGTGTCCTGTTTAAAATGTTTCAATCATATAGTCAGGGATCAGAAACAATATCATGCGACCAATAGCACAACACAAATAGAATGAAAGTCACTCCCCTGTGCAGGTGTACATTTAACCTATAGTGAATAGTCTAAGTGAACATTCCACAAGAAATCCCTAGGTTAGAAACTATTTGTATAAATTCTTTGATGAATGCACATAAGTAACTAATATATTTGCACAAACCAGGATCAGTTTACAAACCATTAAATGTACTAGGTAATTTATTGCAGTTGATAAGCTGATCAGCTCTATTCCAAGGTATCTCAAAGAAACATAAGTTGTAGTCAAATTGGGGTAAGGTCTAAAGGTTCATTAAGTGTCTAGTATTTATTTTCCTGTCCCACGGCACCTTTGTACTACTGACACAATTTCTCTTGAACTAATTCATAGAAGTAGTTCACTGGGAATGTTAAGTTTGTGCTGCAAGTCAACAGCCTGAGGACATCTATGTAAAGTAAATATAGTTATGGTTAAAGGTGCCAGATTCACAGCCCTATCAAATGAAATCCTCTGCTCATTCACACAGAAGGTAAGTGTGTGTGGTAGAAATACAGACCACAACCATAATGTTCTACTATCATGATTTAAATATAACCTGAAAAACCCATTTCAATGAGATACTTCATACTCTGTTAGCCTCTTGGTGAGATTGCCAACAGGCAAGGGTGACATTGGAGTTTTAACATTTATTTGGTCTTTGTTTGAGACACTCTCACACCTTCCCCTTCACTAATTATTTTTATTTTTTTAAAAACACAGGTTTAATAACCAGTACAATAATAGATAAAAAAGTAAGTAACCAAATTCAATAATACTGGTTTAGCAAGGCTACTTGGGTACATAAAGTG
The DNA here is from genome assembly GCA_033296515.1 of Macrochelys suwanniensis. Classification (NCBI taxonomy): domain Eukaryota; kingdom Metazoa; phylum Chordata; order Testudines; family Chelydridae; genus Macrochelys; species Macrochelys suwanniensis. Next base: position 50,741,709 of record CM065781.1, read on the forward strand.
CTCATCAGAGATTTGAGCAGTTGCAGTCTGGTTATTGAGGCAACTTCCTATGTCAACCAACAGAGACTGCTTAAGTAAAAATACCTTTTTGGCACTGAAAGCTTAATACCCACATGCTTTGTACTGTATTAACATTTCAACCAAAAGCTGAAGTAACAGTTATTCCTGCCAGGCACAGTAGCCACTGCTAGATCAGGGGAATAAATGCAAAATATAGGCACCTTATCCCCTGACTCCTGAGTCCCATCATGGCTCCTGTGGTAAGGAGGGACAGTTTGGACCAATTTCTAGGGACTCAAGAACTGGGGTGGAAGACTTCTGCCCTGAGTATGCCTGGTTGGCACTGACATTCTGAAAGACACCTATGTTCAGTGCTCTGGCAGAATTTGGTCCTAATATGGAACACTTTGCAACCAAAGGGGACACCATTAAAATGTGAACATGTATTACTTTTAAGTACTTAAATCTACTGGGGTGTTGCCCTAGTAACATTAATTACTTGCAAAGGGCTAAAGGACAATGGACCAGATCCTCTGAGAGTACAGAGTTTCACATAGATAGCGCTAAGACACTTTTACACCTCTCTATTCCTCAGAGTTGCTCTAGGTTGTACCAACAGCAGTGGGCCAAGGACTGTTGCAGAAACCAGAAAACTGGAGCTCAGCAGTGTTCTGGCCATGTGTCCTTTCCCTTGGCTGAGAAAATCCACAGGTAGTTGGTTAAGAAAGCTTTTAAGCTTTGCCCAGCCAGAGTTACACAAAGCATCCCTGGTGCAGAACTGGATCTGGCCCAACATTTTAATGATGATTGCCGCATAGTACATTGTATTTTCTGCATATAACCTATCACGCAATCATGCTGCCTTGTCTGTGTAGATGGTACTTGCTTCACTTGAATCTATCCTTGCCTCTGAACTGAAATAGTTAACCTTTGTTCTATTTTAATTCTAATTGCTATTGTTATATCCACACAAATAAAATAGGCATAGTCATCTGGGACTGGAATATACATCTATTTTAGTTGATCAGTCTGTTTTAATAACGTTGGCAATGTTTCATTTCTAATTACTCTTCTGCAGATACTTGTAATCCTCATGCTGTATTATGTCAGAAAAGAAAGTGAATTCCAGAAAAAGATGAATTAAAAATATCTTTAAACTTGTTCTACCTATTAATGTGAAATTTCTCATAATTCTTGCCAACTAGAATTAGTTGGGTTTGCAAGGTTTGGCCTGCAAAGAAAGAACAAATGGACTAATATTAAATTAAAGGGCTGATTCTGCTGTTCTTATAGGGCTTGATCCTGTGAGGTACTAAGCACTCTGGCCCTGATCCGGCAAAGCACTTTACAACATCCTTTAAAGTATATCAGTTAGCCATGTTGCTTCAATGGGACTGCTCACCTGCACAAAGTTAAGCATGTGCTTAAGTGTCTGCAGAATCAGGGTGTCAGTAAGTTGCATGCAGTGATGGTCATATATCCCTATCCAGAGGGCCATCATAATATCTAATCATCAGTTAGATCCCACTTACGCCTTCAGAACAGATCTTATCAGGACTTAAATGGTGCGTAGCTTTTCTGCATGAGGTGAATTACACCCTGGATGAATTAGGATTGAATTTTGAGCCCTAGATAATTATGTATGCCACTTAAATATGTTACCACTAATACTAGTATTTCTGGCCAGGGATAATGGTTGTTCTCCAGTTGTTTCACCATCAAATTCTGATGTTCCATTTTTCTGTGTTTAAATAATTAAACTGTACTCTTGAAGCTATTATACGTTTTTAAACAGCTTTATTTGTGATGTAAAAAATCCAAACAGAGCAGTTCATTTTTAGTCCTGAAGTACCTGGCTTTTGTTTAAAGCTCACTTGCACAGGAAAGCTTAATTTCTTGCATTTCTTTCTGCTTAGAAGTTCTTTTGCAAGTAAATCTCTCTTTATCTCCCCATCTTTGTGCTGCATTGTTTTGTTTCTATAGATTAAGTCAAATACCACACAAAGAGCAACATTAATGAAACTGCAGATAGATCGAAGGGATACAGAGACGTCTAAAGATTTATGGCCAAATTCCATCTTCAGATACTTGTATGAGTCACTTCTTAGAGCAGGAGGGTGTACTTGGGAAGAGCTTTCTTTCAAGCTTATTGGTGAATAGTGTTCATGCGAGTGAATAATTAGTGAAAGTCTCGGCATGTGGAACATATTTCTCTTCAGATGTGAATGATTAGCTCCCAGTGACCTCAAAATTTTGTTCCATGCACATCCAAGGAGGGTATGTGGCCCTCAGTGAAGGTAAGTTCACTGTATCAGCTTTCCGACACCGCTCTTCCAGCATAATATACATCTGACCTGCAGTATCCCAGACGTGGGTCTCTATTGAGCAAAGCCTGCCAGTGGTGGCAAATTATATGAGGTTTTTGTGAAGTGGGTGAAATGTCCACAGGGAATTCATCTAGATCGAGTATAATAGATCTCTCGGATACTAAAATAGATCATTTAAGTTTTTAAATGCTGCCCTAATTTCCCCCCGCCCCCAAATATTCATATCTCCATTGATTTTAATGAAGCTTTCCATAGGTTACCACTGCAAAGCAAAGGGGCTTTCACATGAAAAGCACCAATATAGTAATAATTTAATTTCTTTCTATAAGTGGTCCAGTCAGAGGGTGAGGTTGCAGAGGGAATCTTGAGTTTACCCAATCCAAGTCTCATACTTTAAAGAAAACAAATAATTTTCAATGAACTAACCACTTGTAAGTTATCAAAGAGCAAAAATCTTAATGTTTGAGGGGTTTTTTTCCTCATCCCCCTCAAAACACTTTTGTATTCAAAATGTTGTTGTAGCCTTATTAGTCCCGGGATATTAGCTAGACTAGTTGGGTGATGTAATATCTTTTATTGGACCAACTTCATTGGTGAAAGAGAGACGCTTTGAGCTTACATGACGGGCTCAGTGTAATCTCCAAAAGCTTGGCTCTTTCACCAACAGAAGTTGGCCCAATAGAAGGTATTAACTCTTCCACCTTGTATTGCTTGTATTTAAAATGATATTTTGGTAGCTTTTTTTTAGTCCATGGTAATGACCTGGGCCATTTAGAGTATAACCATAAAATAAAACAGATCCCAGCTTACCAACAACTGAAAATCTATCACTGAATGGCACCTGAATTTTCAGTTGTTATGATGTTTAGAATTAGCACTATACTGCACAATATCTAAATCTCCAGTGCTCCCAGGAAACTACTGCATATGTGGTTTTAAAAATTGCTTGACAACCTGGATAGATGGGAGTAGAGTTTGAACCTTGAGGGCAGAGGTTCAATCCTGTGTAAGACAATCATGAATTGAAGTCATTACCGTTTCAGTGCCGTTTCATGGCCTATGTGAAATGAGATTCTGTTCTCAACCCAGGCTACACTATAAAAAGTACTACCACAGTTGACATTAACTAGCTCCCCTATTAACAAGAGACCTGAAGGCTTAAATGGATATGGATGGATAGTACTATGCTTTCATCCCAGGGTGCTCCCTCCAGGATGGGGTCAAAACATATTAGTAGTGTGGGGAAATTTGTACTCCTGCTGCCTGCACTATATCTTTTTGTTCTGTAGATAAATAGAGAACTTCAGCCTCTAGGGCTCTCAGCCCATAACCTATCACTACCAACCCTAAATTCACTCTTAAAAACAATATTTACTGAAATCCTCAACTATCTCTTGGTAGTTTTCTAATCCTCAACCTATCCTGAAATGAACTGGGCACAAAGTATTTTCATATTCTTATGATATCCATTACCACAAATAAGCAAATACGTTTTGGAACTGTCTGACTGTGTGAGATCAATAATAGAACTGGCAATAAGTTTCTATGTGTACTGATCACACCATGATTTTTTTCATCCATTACAAGGTCTCAAAGAGTCCCATCCGAAATTTCCCTGCAAGCAGAAATACTGTTCTTTGTGTTGAATCTCGCCTGCAGTAATATTTTCCACACTACCAAATAAAATATGTGACCGAGACGTATTACCATTGTTATGATCAAAGCAATGCCACACATATATTTTGTATTCGTGCCCACTTGTTTTTTGGCTCTTTCACAGGCTTAGCAGAGGAGTGGCTGATACTGTACATAGTGGCCAAAAATGAAAACAAAATGCAGAACACATTATCATCATATTTATTGCATTAGAATGCTTCTGCAAACACTTTTGAAATGTGCGCACTACTACAGAATATGTCCGCCGCTATTTCTCTAACTGAAATTGATAAGCCAATCTGCAGATGAATCAAAACTATATGGCAGAAGCCTGTGCAACACTGCACAGAAAATTCTTGGTGAACAGTATCATGACAGTAATTTGACACACTGCAAAGCAAAACACATGCGAACTGGGTCCTACTGCTTTTATGCCACAGGTACTTTTTCAGTGTGAAATGGTTGATATATTGTTAACTGTTATCACAGTTGTGGCTAAGCTGTAGATAGGGCCTCCTATTTCATTCCATACACAATCAATAAATGCAGACATTTTACAGTGGCGGTTTTTGAGGTTTAGCATTACTAAACCTTAATTAGTATGTTTACAAGAGCTGCCGTAAACGGTTCATTACACAGGCTAGCTCCGGCAAACAACCTCTTCAGATTTTCAGGCCCTGGCTTGATAGCCATCCTTTGTGTAGCGAGCCTGAATACATCCTCTAGGTTGGCCATGAATTATGAGGCTGGGGGGAAACATTAAACTTTAAGCCTCTGAGTAAAGGGGAACTGCAAACCTTTGGGAGAACGGTGCGTCCAAAAGAACTGCTGAAATGAAACATTGCTGAGACTGCTGCAGCGCTTTGAGGGCAGATGAGCAAGAGGGCCAAAAGGCATGAGGAAGTTGTACAATATCACATTAGTTTAAATGCTTTAAAAAGGAAAACACATCCAAGCGCTAGTGCTACTGATTTTTCACTGAGGTCTGCTTTAAGGATTCAAAACGAAAATAAGAAAGAAAAACTTGTAGCACCTTAGAGACTAACAAATTTATTTCAGCATAAGCTTTCGTGGGTTAGTACCCACTTCATCGGATGCATGGAATGAAACATACAGTAGACAGATATTTATACAGTCAGAGAAACATGATAAGGTGGAGGTGCATAGACCAACCTTAAGAGGCTAATTAATTGAGAGGAACCATAACAGCAGGGGAAGAAAAACCTTTGAAGTGATAAACAAGATGGTCACACAGGTGTGAATGAGGATCGTTAACTTAAGGGAAATAGATTCAATTAACGTAATGGCCGAGCCATTCGAGGTCCTTATTTAATCCTGAGGTAATGCAATCTAGTTTGCATATCAATTCGAGTTCAACAGTTTCTCTTTGAAGTCTGTTTTTCGAGTTAATCTGTCGCAACACTGCTACCCTCAAGTCTGTCAGTGAGTGATTAGGGAGGTTGAAGTGTTCTCCTACTGGTTTTTGAATGTTATGATTCCTGATGTCAGATTTATGTCCATTTATTCTTTTGCGTAGAGACTGTCCGGTTTGGCCAATGTACATGGCAGAGGGGCATTGCTGGCACATGATGGCATATATCACATTGGTAGATGTGCAGGTGAATGAGCCCCTGATGGCGTGGCGGATGTGATTAGGCCCTGTGATGGTATCACTTGAATCGATATGTGGACAGAGTTGGCATCGGGCTTTGTTGCAAGGATAGGTTCCTGGGTTAGTGTTATTGTTGTATGGTGTGTGGTTGCTGGTGAGTATTTGCTTCAGGTTGGGGGGCTGTCTGTAAGCAAGGATTGGTCTGTCCTCCAAGATCTGTGAGAGTGAGGGATCATCTTTAAGGATTCAGTTATCCCTGGCCTTCTGGTACCTCCAGAAGAAGGAGGTACAAGTGGAAGTTCTTACACTCAGGAGAGCACAAGGACTGCTGCTTCTGTGCCCTCTTAGGGGCATGAACTGACCCTATAAATGAAGGAAAAGGAAATTGGCAGTCTTGCCAGTCCCCGCCATATGGGAATGCTGTCCCTTGGCATGTTGCAGCTGGCCACAGCCCTGCCAGTCCCCGCCAGGCTGGAATGCTGTCCCTTAGCATGGTGCACCTTACATAATTCTCCTGTACTCTGGGAATCTCCAGAAGGACTGTTTCCTTGAGATGCTCTCTTTCCTGAAGCTGTGCCTGGGGTCTGATCTGTTCTGTTCAGTGTAGATTCTGAAACTGCCCTCATCACTGTATTATCCGAGTACCTTCCACTACTGTACCTTCCACTACTGCACTAAGTGACGTGATTAACATCTGTCATGTGTGGTTCATTCTCTCTGCATTATACGAACTGATTGAGAGAGTAAAATCTATCGAAAGGGCAGAAGCAGTGCAGTGGAGGTCATCACTTTGAGACTAACCAGAAGAATTGAGTCTTTTTGAAGAGTTTGAAAAAGGAAAATGAAGATGTATGGTACACTGGACCAAGGAAGATATTATAAATGAAAGAAGGTGCAGTTTTAGCAAAGGATAGGGCACACGCAGGGAAGTATGGGAAACTAGAGATGGCATGAAGGCAGGAACAGAACCTTGAAGGTGAAATAAGGAGTTGAATTTGATGAAGAAAGAGATCAGAAGTCACGACAGGGACTCAAGGCTAGGGATGGGACTACAGAAGCTGTGGATAAGAAATACAATTATAACTGCAACACATTGGATAGAGTTGAGGTGGGCAGTACGAGAGCTGAAGAGGCCAGAGAGGAATAGGTTGCAATAGTCAAGATGGCTGCGGAGTGAAGCAGGCTTTTAGCAGCAGAATAGGAAAGAAAGGGATGGATTTTGGAGATGTGATGGAGAAAGAATGGGCAGGACTTATTAACATCCTAGATAAGAACAGGATGAGGGGATTCAAACAGGATCATCAAGGTTACATGCCTGAGTAACTGGGATTATGATGGAGTTATTCATTGTGATAGAGAAGAGAGTGAAAGATAAGGGGAAGAGGAGAAAGAAAAGGAGTTTTTACTGTTAACTTTGGTAAGTCCAATTTGTGTAGGCAGACGACTATCCAGGCATAGATATTGGATAGCTTCAAATGATGGACAGAAGTAGAGAGGTTAGTGGTAAAGAGTCATCATTGTATCGTTGTAATTTAACCATGAGACTGGATGAGCTCATCCAGGAAGTGGAGATTGAGAAGAAAAGGACTAGGGACTGAACACAGAGGGATACTATTGAAAAGTGAGAGAATAGAAGAGCAGGCACCACCAAGGAAAAGAAAATCATTGAAGTAAAGTCTGGGGAGATACAGTGGTTACAATTACAAAGCCAGCATTTGCCAGTGTTTGAGATCCCTTTGTGTTTCTCTATTGTTAGGTAAACTAGAAAAGTGGTATTTCACCTACTATGGTGTGGTAACTCTTGGTAATTGTTCACCATTTAATGGTAATGACTGGAGAAGGGGTCATATATAGAAACACAAAATCCTGAGGATGGAGTAACTTTGTATATTGAAGGCAGAGGACAGACTAAGGAGGGTCAGGATGCAGAAGAGATACTTGGACTTGGCCAGGAGCAGAACATTAGTGCCCTTAGTAAGAATGGATCTCAGTAAAGAAGTCAGGAGTCAGATTTCAGATGATCCATGAGAGACCTGGAAGAAAAAACCCTTGAACAGAGGTAGTAGGTGACAATCACTTAGTAAGTGAAATTATATAGCGTATTTAGAGTTCAAAAAAACCCTAGATAAATTCATGGCAGATAGGTCCATCAATGGCTATTAGTCAGGATGGGGAGCGATGATGTCCCTAGCCTCTGTTTGCCAGAAGCTGGGAATGGGCGACAAGAAATAAATCACTTGATTACCTGTTCTGTTCATTACCTCTGGGGCACCTGGCATTGGCCACTGTCGGAAGACAGGATACTGGGCTAGATGGACCTTTGGTCTGACCCAGTATGGCTGTTCTTATGTTCTTATGAACATTCAAAAAGCTCTTGAGGAGTCCCTCACAGAAGCTATTTCGTTAGTATCTGTTTAGTTTAGCTATCTAGTTAGTAGGTGTGGTTTGAAGAAATATTATGAAATAGAAATAAAAAAGACACGAACAATGAATATGAAATGGCCAAATTTAAACACTGCAAAGATAAACAGCTGGACTCTCTCATCATTCTGCACCAAGATCAGTGGTGTTTTAATATGTTCATTAATGATATTGGTCTTGGTCAAAATTTGTAGATGATTAAGATAAATAATTTTATGTCAAGACCAAGAAGACTATAAGGAATTTGAAACAGACCTAATCAAGATAGATGGATGAGGGGCTTGATGGCAAATGAAATTCACTGTTCACAAATGCAAGGTAATGGACATAGGAAGATAATTTGAACAACTACTATACATTGTTTGATTCTAAATTAATTGTACCACTCAGAAAAAAGACCTGGGTGGCATTGTGTGCAGCTTAGAAAATGCTTCTGCGTAAAGTGAAGCAGCAGTCAAAAAGCAAACTGTGTATTTGGAGATATATAGAAAATGGGGTAAAGATTATAGATTGCAAATGTATAATGAGATTATATAAACTAACGGTACATCTTCACCTTGAATACTGTGATTATTTCTGGTCCCTCTATCCATAAAAAAGATTTCTTAGAAATGGAAAGGTTCAGAGATGGGTGACAGAAATTGTAAGAAACATGAAGAGGCTTCTGTGTATGGAGAGCTTAAAAAGACTGGGATTGTTTAGTTTAGAGGGAAGATAAGTATACAGAAAGTAAATCAGATACTCTTATTTACCCTTTCTCACAGAACAAGAACAAGGGCATTGGTGTAGGGGAATACTTATTTTGAAAACATCTACAGTAACATCAGATAAGAGAGATTTCTGTTTTATAATAGTATAAAACCTCCATGCTTCAGGGCATAAGACTCTCACAAGTTGATGAGTCAGAAAGAAACTTCTTCTATGTGCAGTTCATTTTCAATGACTGGTTTTCTTGCAACTTCCTCTGAAACAGCTGGTGCTAGCTACCATTGGAGACAGGATTCTGGACTTGATGGACCACCAGCCTGTTCCAGTAGACCAATTTCTATTGTTCCTAAACATACAATTTAAATAACACTCTTCAGTGCAGAACCATATACCTGGCCATTCATATCAGCATATTCCAAACCCCTCAATCATACAGTCTGATGAAAGTGAAAAATACACAGCATGAGCTTGCTCGTCAGGGGCTGTTCGCATGCTAACGTAAATTCTATGGGCTAGATTCTCTAGTCTTGTCTACTTCATCTGTGCAAAGAGAGTGGAAACCAGCCATGACTCCCCAGTTAGGATTCCACTGATACAGGACAGTCCCCAGTGGGCATAAAGCTGTCATAGCTTGCTCCTACACAATCCTGCCCTCAGGGGTCCTGCCACATGTGTGCACGTAGTGAGCAGAGAGAGATAAAGAGACTCTGTACTTTGGTTATCTCAGACTGGTATAAAGTCCCTTGGGGACTGTTACCACACCAACGCTGCTCTAAACTCTGCTGGGGCCCTAGTCAGTTCAGATCCAGGCATCGCATTCTGTGTGCTGAGCAGAAACTTGGTGCAGCTGGGGATCTGCACCTATATATTTTTTTAAGTGTTTTTTCTCCCTTTTACTGTAGCTCATTTTACAGCTAGAATTTCATGGTGTTTATAGTTACTATCTCACAGTAGATCTTAGATCATGCCGGCATATTGCAGCAGTATGAATATACAATCATTCATGTTTAAAGAAACTACTTTCAAATATGAAATAAAATCCATAATATATATACAGTAACAAATGTTTCACATTGTTTTTACAATCTCTTATTTTACATTCATCCTGTTGTTTCCTGAACTCACTGAAGCTGTTAGCAATTTATTATTGTCTTTTAGGTTACCTGTTTAATATACTTTGATATTTTCCCCCCATATTAATCCCAGTTGTTAGATCATCTTATTTTTCTGTCCTTTGAAAATTTGAGTTTACCAGGATCCTTTGAATCCCCTTAAGAATTATACAAACTTCCATATTATTGATATATAAAATGGATTATTTTCTAATGGAAATAATCCTATGTTTCTGCTTGCACATCTGGTCTAGATTTGATTGCTGTTCATAGCAACCCTCTAGGAGAAAATATATTATTTCTATTCTTTGCATTAAAAAATAAAAAGAAACACTCTCTGAGATCTCAAGCCATTGTGTTGTGTTATATTCTGGTAAGACTTTTTATTTGTATTGTAATTGTGACAGATATTGTACCCACATGCAGTACATCTGGGAGAACATATTGTATTAAGGTTATGTATTACTGTAGACCAGGGAGCATATGCGGGATTGTGTTCTACTCCATAGGGGAGGGTTACCACAGCTCCTTCGGTAATTAACAACAGTGCAGGGTGATTAAGGTGAATCACTTGCACTGTCAACATCCCAGAGGTTTGCATATACTGGTTCAAACTGGGTTTCCAGAGACTAGGAAAACAAAGAAAGGGCTTTTAGCTTAAAAACAGGCTTTCAGGACCTTCTTTCTTATCCAGCACACAGACAGGACCTTCTATCAAAGGGCCCCAATCCTCGAGGAAGGGTTGGAAAGACTTTGGCTTACCAGGGCCCCACATAAGGCTGATAGGTGTTATCTGGTGGCCTAGCATGCATATAGGAATTTTTATAATGTTCATACATTTTTTCTCTAGTGTTTTTGCCTTAAAAATAAAGGTGCTTACTTAGTGTGAGGTAACTTGTAACTGTTGGCAATACACAGCAAAGCACAGGTGCTAGCCTTTAGGCCAACTGGCTTTCTGGGTATATCATCATGTAAGATACAGAGTTGTGCAGCCTTAAAACCCTGGTCAGGAGGGAGAAACACATGGGTCTCCAGTATCCACCCAAGAGAAGTGACAGCTGGGAGCCAGAAATCTTAAGTGGGTGCCCTCATAGAGGTGCAGTTACCCTGAAACTGTGACAGTAATCTTGTAGGCTTTTAAGAACCCTGGCATTCTGTTTATATTCTAAGTTAATACTGGCTATTAAACTGCAGGCTTTAATGATTTTTCTACAGTCATTCCAACTCCTTTTCCTTGTCCTTTTGCTGCATCAGCCTTTGTTCAACTAGGAGATATTTCCTCTCTTCAATCTTTGCTCCAAGGCCCATGGTTCTGTGTTTACTGTACATATTTGAATTACATTTTCCATTTACAGTATTAACGAAGCCACGTATGAACTGAATCCTTTAAATAAGAATGCACAGATCCTTGTAAACATTACCTGGTACAAAGTACTAAAATGGTGAGACTATGTGAGAGCCTCCAGTGCTGTGTGTAATCTAATCCCAAAATTATTAATTTCCTATTTATGTGTAATATGTATGACAATCATATAACATAGAAGAAAATTACCAAATGGAATCAACCCATATTTTGTTCTCTTCTGTTATATTCATTTTATTCACCTTCCTAAAACAATCATATTTTCAATTTAGAAAGCTTATTTCAGACATTTCCCATGCTCTTCCTAAAGGATTTTATTGATCCATGAATGTCATGACATTTCAAATATGATGGCATATACAGAATTTTCAGCATGACTGAGGACAGAGTTGGGACAAGCAGGATGACAGATGAGAGCTTAGAGGTACAAATTCAGAAGTAAAGAGAGCGGGGGTATCTCACGCAGGCAGTTCTGTCACAAATCTCCTGGAACAGCCAACCTGGGACTGCAGCAATCAAGAAATACAGTGTCATCTTCTTGTAAGAAATACAACGTATGATGAAAGTTTTGACTTGTCTCCAGTAAAATACAGTCCTGAAGTATTATACAGTAATTGTCTGATTCGTTCTTGCACATATAATGAAATCTTGCTTTGGAAAATGTCACATATAAGACACCAGTGTTTCTCCAGTAATGGCTGTTGAAGCTGAATCTGCATTTTATAGTTTGAAACTAGGGGCTCAGGAATTTGTCATGTCACCACAGACCAATGTTCCATTCAATCCATTGTCCTATCTGCATTAGTGGCCAATGTTGGATAGTTCAGTGGAAGGCAAACCCCCCCACAATGTGCTTACATTTCAAGACTATAATATAGGTAGACAGGACTGTGAGCCCTGTAATGCTAAAATCCTTGTGGCGAGGGTCTCAAAATACTGATGATCTCTGTACCTGACTTTCAGTGTTTTAAGGGCCTGATCCAAAGCTCACTGAAGTCAAAGGAAAGATTCTCATTGACTTCAATGCGCTTTAGATCAGGCCCCTATTGAACTCTTTTAATGATAAGAGTGTGCTTTCTGGGGAGAAGGCAGCCTCTGTGATTACATGTCAAACTATTCCTGATATGTGTCGATCCATTTTGACCTTTTGAAAAGGAAAAGTCAGACCGCCTTTCCCTGTTTCTTTAGCAGCAAGGAGACTGCAAACTGTTACTGTTTTTCTTTGAATAAACATCCACCATAATTAGATATGAAAGTTGAGAAGGAATGCTTGTATGACTAATTCTTCCCTGAAATACTGTAACTCATACATCCTTATAACCTACTGTATTTTACTGAGGAGGGTAAATGCCAAAGGTTTTTCATTCTTCACCTTTATAGTCACCATGAAGTTATAACACCAAGTGACTGATTCATACAGTAGCTATTTGTACTGTTTATCTCTTGCTACAGTAATCTTTTTCCTTCCCAGCTTCTTTTAGTGGGAGATAAAATTTCTCATAATGAAATGAAGGGAAATATTGTAAGGGTTGAAGACTTGCAAAGTAGCTTATTGGGGAAAGTAAATGCTAAAAAGTTAATGTGCTAATAAAAATGTTTTCACCTTTCTAATACTGTACCTCTTATTTAGTAAAGTAAAATTACCTCTGGCAACTAATGTTCAGGCTTTTCATATTTCTCCCTGATAGTGTAGTTAGCACTCCCTAGGCCTGGTAATCAAAGTTCTAAAAAAAAGACCCACAACTCTTTACTAGATACAGGTCAGAACACAGGTACTTGGTGCAGTTGGCATAGGACATGATCCAGCAGCCACTGAGATCATTGTAAAGATTCCCATAGACCTTCTATACACAAGTATCTTGGGCAGAATTGTTATAGATGGGGAGAAATGTAGGCATTGCTTGCTCAAGGAAATCCTGTTGCCCATATCACAGTTCACTAAATAATTTACCTCTAATCATTCAGGAGGATATATTCAATGGTTCAAAGAGAAGAATAGCTAATGGCCATTCAGTTCCAATGACCTTTGTGCCTTTGAACAGCTCCCTCTTCTTTGTTAAACTTTGCCTTTTTTTCCTGTTCATGAATTATCTACAGAGACACTGAAATTCTCTAATTTATTTTATTCACATTTTTTTCAGTTGATATTTTTAAAAGTGACAACTAACAGGTGGTTGTGAACTTTTAAAATCAACACAGTTGGCTAACTATAAAAGTAGAACTAACTGGACAAATGACAATGAAAATTCTTTAATCAGAATTTGAATCAGAGGCTATGTCTACACTACCACAGTCAGTTGACCTAAGTTAGCTGGAGTCGACATAGTTTAGATCGATTTACTGCAGCGTCTGCACCATGCTGGGTCGATGGGAGATGCTCTCCCATTGACTTACCTTACTCCTCTCGCTCGTGGTGGAGTACCGGAGTCGACCAGAGTGCGCTCTGCCATTGATTTGGTGGGTCTTCACTAGACCAGCTAAATCAACACCTCCCTCAGTGCATCGATCACAGCAGTGTCGATCCTGCGGTAGTATAGACATAGCCTAAAGATGTCATGCAGACAGTCTGATTTCCCCTTAAGGTCTGACAAAACCCAGACTGGAAATCTGATTTCCTGACAGCTTGCCTGCCCAGGACCTGGACAGACAACTGCTTGGACTCAGGGATCCCAGGGTTTCCACCATATAAATTGCCCCAGAGCCAGGACTCCATTCCCTTTCAAGGAGAATTATGAAACATTGGGGTTTTCTTCCTAATCAGAATGAAACCAAATTTCAAAATATTGAATGGAATGACCTTTCTCCATTCTGTTCTCTAGATCACAGGTGCTGACTTTGCAAAGTGCCAGCAGGTGCTCCTCCCCCAGCTCTGCCCCAGGCCCTGCCCCCACTCCACCCCTTCCCCCAAGGCCTCACCCCACCTCTTCCTGCCCCCATTCTGACCCCTACCCCGAGCACGCCGCATCCTTGCTCCTCCCCCTTCTCCCCCCAGAGCCTCCTGAACATACAAAACAGCTGAGTGCAGTGGGAAGACAGCACGGGGAGGGAGGAGGTGCTGATCCGTGGGACCTGCCAGTGGGCGGGAGGCATGGTGGGGAGAGGGGAGCTGATAGTGGGGCTGCTGGTGGGTTCTCAGCACCCACCATTTTTCCCCACAGGTGCTCCAGCCCTGCAGCACCCACGGAGTCAGCACCTATGCTCTAGATAAGTCATGTGATGTTGTTTCAGTTCTCCAACTGAATAAGCCTATGTAACTACCCAAATAGAGCACAAACTGCAGACTCTATATACTGGAGGGTACCTGAGTAGCTGGGAAGTACCTTAGCTGCAGCAACCCCATGCAGCGCTGATCACAGCGTCTGTATGTAACTGTAGCTGGGTGTGTCCCTACCTATATGTGTGCTGGTAAAAGTGCAGGCTTGAGCCTGGGAGAGGGCTTGGCAGGCTGGTTACAGCAGTATATGTTGGGATATGTAAGGGTTAAGTAAAGACATGGGAAACCGCTGGTGTGCTGGCATGGTATCAGGGAGTAGGCACAGGCACGCACTATTCCTTTGCTTAATAGATAAAGTGTTACCCCTTTCCCCTCCCTTCTCCATGTTAAGAATTGATAAGTGTTGCAGCTGCATAAGAAATGTGGGGATCTAAAGGATACCTTTTGGGTAAAGAAGTGTTATCTCCTCTCCTCCCTTCCTTTCCCAGCTACATAAGTGAGCCCTGGGTAATGGCCCCTTCCTCCCCCCCTGAAAACTGCAGATTAAGGGAATTTGTAGCAACAACTTACTGCAAAGAAATGTATTTTCAAGGTAAAGATGTGTGTATAATATGCGTAATGCTGTAATTAGTCAATAGGTTGGGTATAATCATAGTATGGGAATTTCTATTGCTTAATAAGGGTTTTGGGGGTGTTGTAGCAGATGTAGGCGTTTACGTACTAACTTAAATAAAAAGAGTGTGATGTAACTAATCCAGTGCTTACTGGACAACTGGGTCCAGGGGAACAAGTATCGCAATAAAGGATTCCATCTACTCAATCCGCCTCTGGATCAACCTGCTCTCTTTTCTTCTAACAGTGTAGTGTAAAGAGAGCCCAGGCCGGTGGGTCAGGGAGGTTCAGTGGTACCCCAGTTCCAGGTGGCACCCCAAGGGGAAGCCATCACAAGCCCCACTCTATTCCCCCTTAAGGACCTCCACCTCTCCCTTTTCCTCCAATCCCTAGTTCTTAAAATGATTTGGGAGATATAAACAAACTTTCAGCTCAGTCCCTATCTTAAATTTAAGCTCCTAGCTTCTTTTGGGCCTCAGCAACTGGACTAGGAGAGGTTCTTTTTGAGACCTTGTTTGCGTTTTGTCCTAACCAGCTCCAAGCTCTCCCAAAGTGCTTGGGCAGCTTTTATGCTAAAGTTTAGGCTGGGGCCTAACTTAGGAGTTGGTTTAAGGTTCCCACTTCAGCTTTTTGAGAACCAGGGGGGAAAATAAGGGAAAATGGGGAGAGGGGCTAGCAGAGAAGGTAGCTTTCAAAAGGAAACTCCTCTAAATCCATTATGTTACATGTGGATATAAGAGAAGCAGGAGAAGACAACCAAAAAACAGTAGAGAAAATGAGTTTAACCTTCCCCTACCATTTTACCTCATCCTTCCACTATGAAAAAATGTTGCCAGTAGGATTCATTTAATAAAAAAAACCCAGACCCGTTCTTTAAAATAACCAAAATAATCCATAATCTAATAGCAATAAGCCACTCCAGATGGTGCATTAATAGGTTACTGGCCTACTTTTCTGGAAATGGCGTGCCTATGCAACACACACAAGTTATGCAAGTCTGCTAATGTATACCCTGCTGTGGCTTCTTCAGTAATAGTAGTAGTAGTCTTTAGATACCACGGACACAAAAAACGTTTCTGTGTATATGTCTATATGTGAGATTTGCAGACTGGAGCCCTAAAGTATAGCACATATGATAGATACTATGGGGATGGAAGTTCTGTAGATACCATAGCATAATACCTACCTCTTATGTAGTGTTTTTCATCTTTAGATCCCAAAGCTCATTACAAAGGAAGTCAGTATCATTATCCCCATTTTACAGATGGGGAAACTGAGGCATAGATAGGGGCAGTGACTTGCCCAAGTTCTCCCAACACACCAGTGGAAGAGCTGGGAAACCCAGGTCTCCTGTGTTCCAGTCCGTTGCGCTGTCCACAAGACTTTACTGCCTCCCTTGTAAAACTTATAGCTCTGAATAACACATTTAGCTCTAAAAACTAAGGGCATTTTTCTGTTTTGGCAAAATATCTTCTGCAAAACTAAAAATGAAATAAGGTCTACAAAAGTACTTTCAACAATACATTTTCATTGTTGCGTAAGTTTGCTACTAAATTGTACTTTGGCCTATAATTTATAGCCCAATTTATATGAGCCATCTAATATTTACAGCAATTTTATGTGTCTGATGATATCTGAATAGTTCTGAGAGTTCCCTTTCTTTAGAGTTCTGTTATACTAGGTTTCTTTTTATTTATGATTTTACTGCTGTTATAATACTTTTATCAGTTATATATGAGGTTTTTTGGGGGAAAACAAATGAAATCTTATTTTCATTCTTAAACATAAAAGCTCATTCAGTTTTTAAATATGAAATGCGTTCAGTAGAAGAGGAACATGGCCTCAGTTTTTAAAGTCTTAAAAAAATAGACAACTGCTACCATTCAGAATGTTTGAATGATCACATGTACATTTCCGATATCAACCTTCTGGAAATATCGATAGAACAGGCATTAGCACCTTGCTGTCTCATAGTGTGCAAAAGTGGCACAAATTGCCTTAGAAAGCTATTAAATTTAATCTTCCTAAAACTAATGCTTTTTGGTCTCTAAGGTTCCTGAGATAGGTCTCCTTCATACATAGACATGTGATATCATATCTGAGAAGTGGTCTTAAGGGCTCACATGTTTTCTGATGACTATCTGTGTTATTGGCCCATTCCATTTGTAGCCACAACTAGGCTGTTGGGGTTTTTTTTCCGCCTGACAGCAGCTGATAAAAATCTCAGTAGCTTTACAGCATCTTCTATTGCAATGAGAATCTCTCAGAAGTCATGGGATGGCAAGTTTGTGAAAATTATTCGGTTTTCATACAGAGTGTATGCATTCTTTGTAAAGGGATTTCAGGCACATTGCATGAATGACTGAGTGTCATGAAAATTTTCACTGTGCTGTACATGAAATAAGCAAGAAAATATTTAACTTACATGAAGTAAGTGTCGAGAAGAATAATCCATAAAGAGTAATGTAGGTCAGCTTGTTCTGTTAGTATCTAGCAGTATGTTTTTTTAAAGTCCTTATCTAGCCCATAATTATCCTGGACCCTAGAGTCAGCCACATCGTGGCATGTGTCTGTCACAACCCTCCTTATCCCCAGGGGTGAAGACTGTGGCTGCTCCCACCCATTGATCTTCAATTACTGGTGAATAGGCTGCCTGTCACTGTCAATACTTATTACACACACAAAAAAAACATTAAGATTGAAAAGTCAAATGTTAGGAAAAGCCAAAATTAAGTTTGCCTGTGCACTTTTAATTTTTTCTCCTGCTGAATATGCATTATGATATTGTATTTAATTACATGATCACATACTGTTTTTTTCCCCAAGAGCTGGGAAGCTCATGTACCTGTGCCAGGGGCACTGGAACAGGGGAGCCAAGGGGCCATGGCCCTCCCACTTTTGAAAGTGGACAAGCCTGGCCCGTCCACTTTTTGCTATGGGCCCCGTCCCCTGCCCATCCTCTTCCCCCTGAGGCCCTGCCCCCACAGCCAGCCAGAAGCTGGAGCCCAGCCTGGGTAAGAGCAGCCAAGGGAGCCTAAGCAGCTGTGGGGAGCCACAGACCCTCCACCTGCCCGGGGATGGGGAGGAAAGAGCAGTCCCCGGTCCATGTCCCTGCCCCCCAGGTCTCCCACCCAGAGCAGGTGGAAGGTCTGTGGCTCACTACAGCTGCCCAGGTGGCTCTTACCATGGCCCGGCTGTGGTTCTTTGGCCCCTAGGCCTCCTCACCAGGCTGGAAGCCAGAGCTGGGTTGGAATAAGAGCCGCATGGACAGCTGTGGGAGTCACAGACCCTCCACCTGCCCTGGGTGGGAAGTCCAGGGGAGGGGACATGGGCCGGGAGCTGCTGTTGGGCAACCCCACCCCAGACAGGTGTATCCTACAGGCTCAGACACCAGAAGACAAATAAAGATTAGCAACACTGGAAATGCCTAATGTGTGCACACATGACAGGCGTTCATGTGTAAAAATAGGTAGGTACCAAAGTCCCCAGCACATGACGCAGTTTGCACATGCACTTTTACATTTAAGGCCTATAATATTGATGCATTGCCTCAGAAAACTGAATAGAAGCGCTATAGAAAATCCTCATATTAATCTTAGAGGCACACAGATGTTGTGGTGATGGACAGCAGTACAAAACGGTAGAACAGATAGATGATTTCATTAATCTAATAATTCAGTATTAGAATGACATTTAGCAGACATGGATGATATTTGCACTCATGCCCCAATAGAGTGATTTTGATGGAACCAAAGATTCCTATAAATTGCTATCTCCCAACAGCTTCAACTTCCTTTGTTGCTGGAATAAAAGCCTTGGTTTAACATGTATAGAATTCCTGCCTGTAATCCCCTATCACCATCCCTTTTACCATTCCGGTCAACCTTCCTACAGCTGAAGAGGGCTCCTTGTGGGTCCCTCCAAAACATGAGAATACTGGAGTAATTAGAGGGGATTATGTGAGAAACCTCAGCAATGCTCCCAGATTCTGCCTGCCTAGGGAGCAGCAAGGCATTGTGACTGATACCTAAGTTATATTCCTCAAATAGTGGTGAGTTTTATTGACATTGGAATGCTGGGCCATAATTACCCACAATCCATACTGCTGTATATCCTTATCTTGAAATAAATACTGCTGACCTAATTCTGATCTGGTGTAAATCCATTGGACCCAGCTTTCCAATCTGCCGAAGCCATTTTCCCTTTTGTATTGTGTGAAAATTGACCTAAAATTGGCTGGAGATTGCTGGTGGGGAATTCTGTTTGTGTAGGGCAACTCCCAGTCAATGCAAAGCAGCAGAGGCAACGCTGCCAACTCCTGTACTAACCACCCCATTTCCACTATCATAAGGAGAGAAGGGTATATTGGAGCACTTCAGGGAAAGGTTGTAGAAGAGCTCCATTACTCCTGATCTGTCGCCAGTGTAAGGTTCATTATGGACCTTATGCCAGTAATATAAGGTATAGAAGGCCTCTTGTTGCTACAACTTATGCTGGGCTTGGACAGTCAAGGATCAGGGAGCTGAAACTAGTTTTCTGTGGGCACCTCTCTCTACTACATCCAAGCACAGCTTGGACATAGTGGAAGACTGGGGCCGTTGACTTCAGTGGAGTTACTTCCTGAAGATCAAGAGGTGACTTGATTATAATTTATAAGTACATTCAAGGGAGAAAATAATTGGCTTGAAGGCTGTTTAATCTAGCAGAGAAAGGCATAACAAGGAGCAATGGCTGGACGCTGTAGGCAGACAAAGTCAAATTAGAAACAAGAAGCAAATATTTAACTGTTTTAACTATTGAAACAAACTAGCAAGTAAAGTGGATTTTCCTTCTCTTGACATCTTCAGATCAAGACTGCATGGCTTTCTGGAAGATTTGTGTTTTGATAAAGCATATTATTCAGATTAACATGGGGTAAAAATGAAATGGGTGAAATATAATGGCCTATGTTTCAGAAGAGGTCACACTGGATGTTCTAATAGTCCCTTCTGGCTTTACACTATATGAATCTATGATCACAACGAGGATGGGAGCAGTCAGGTTGGAGCTACGGAGGTGGTCAGGCCAGGAGGTTAAAATTAGTGTAACCCTTGCTTGTTCAGAGTGGCACTCTGGCCCCCACTAATGGTGGGTAGGCCTCCTAGAGATTGATGAGCTTGCTATAGCACTGGCTAATAGAGATGTCTCTTATCTCATGTAGTAGAAGCTCATGCATTATGTTCCAATATTTGATCCCTGCTGCTGACACCCCATACAGGTCACCACTTGTCATGCTGACCCACACAGGAGCATTGGCAGTGGGGAATCAAGATTAGGACCTCTGGAGCTAAATTCCTGAGTTTCTACTGCATCTGAGCTAGAAGACACGTCTGTTAACTGGGGCTGTAGCAGACTCATCAATCTCTATCTGGCCTAGCAACCACTAGAGTGGGACAAACTCTGAGCAAGCAAGGGGTTACACTAAGGTTGCCACTTTTGGTTCGATGTATTCCTGGAGGAGATTTCATCACATGACATCTTTAATTAAAGATTAATCTTTAATTCCTGGAGACTAGAACAATCCTGGAAGGTTGGCAACCCTAGTTAAAACAGAGGAGTCAAGAATCAGAACTATGGGATGCCCAGGGTCATAGTGAAAAGCCAAAGCCAATGGGTGGCCCAAAGACATTGTTAGGAAGTGGAACCAGGAGTATCAAAGATGGAGATAAGCAGGAACTGAAGCAGGCACAAGAGCAACCTGGCAGGCACAGGAAACAGAACCAACCACAACTGCAGGCCTAGAACACAACAGACAGACAGCAAAATTTGGCTGCTGCTGAATCAAGTAGTAGCTAGCTCCTCTCCTCCACCAATCAGCATATGCAATCAATCAGGCAGACCCTGCCAAGATCAGCTGTGTCCAGTGTGTTGCTAGGAGACAGGACTTGCGGCAGCTGGCTCCCTCACAACAGTGGAGTTACTGAGAGTGGTCTCAGGCCCAAGATATTATAGGTATCATTTGTGGTTTTAAGAGAGGATGATACTGTTGCTGTTTGGGAATCTGGGCAATATCAACTGGCTGTGCAGTACTCTAGGGAGAGGTTGCTCTGCAGATTTAACCCTTCCTGTTATGGGACAGATCCTGCTCACCAGATTCTGTTACACAAGTGATCCTATTCAATGGGACAATTTGTGTGAATAATATAAAGAGGATGTGAACCTGTGTCATTACCCCCACTTGCTTAGGCAGGTTGAGGATACATTAATTCGATTCCCTATTCATTACATTACCACTGGCTGCCACGTCACATAACATTAACACAAGGGAAAAAAGCAAGAAAATGTGTAATATACCTTTTAAGCTTTTTTTTCCAAGAGCTCTTTTTATGCACAGTAGGCACACATTTCATTTCCCAACAGCACAACAAGCTGCTATTACTTCAACAGCCAAGCTATTGCTGCTTCAACAACAAATTTTCACACTTTACTTTTTTTTTAGTGTCCTTGTGCGTGTTATATTTCAGTGAAGGCTCATCTCCCCAGTCCATTACCATATGTTACTAGTCTGCAACTAAGCTCATTCCCAGCCATTAAAAAAAGAGAGAAAATGAACAGTCACAGAAGAGAATGTTAGCAACAGATTCTCCACTGAGTTTCACCCTCACACTGATGGGGTATACGAGCTCCACACTGGCCGGAGTTTGGGGGTTAATGCGGGCCTCTGGCTGTAACTAGACCTATCCCATCTCACCTGCAGCAGATGTCGGGCGTGAGAAGGGGAGTTAAAAGAAGAAGCCCAGCTTACTTTGGGCATGACAAAGAAGGAGAGTAGAACCCTGCTTTTCCTTCAGTGAGGGAAGCTTAGATTCAGCCAATAGTCTCAAGCCAACTTATTGCCTAAGCAAGATTTCTGTGGGATCACTTGACTCCACCCAGAGAGACAGGATAGAAGCAAAGCTGGGGATGATGAGCAAAGCTGAACTGAAAGGCAGGGTCCTGCCAAAGACTAGTTGGAGGACCCTGTGTTTGTCACATTCCTTTATTTTTGAACTTTAATACCTTAGAAGAGTTGGGACTCAAGTGTGCCATAGCTGTGCTTAGTCGCTAAAGTATCACCACACCAGACGGCAACTGACCATTAGAGTTTCAGCAACGGGGTGAGTAGGGCTGTGTTGGGCAACAAGAGGGCAGGCCCTGTCACATTTGATGCACATTCTATAGTTTATCAACCAAACTTGGCAAATAGTCTCCTCCTATAATCAATGCTGATGCTAATATTTGCCAGTATAATTGTGCTACATTCATTAGTAACACACACACAAACAATGACCGTGCTAACAAATAGCCTGAGCAAGATGTTGACATAGTGTTGACGTCAATGATAGAAATATATTTTTTCCAATACAATTTTACTGAGAAGATATAGATGAGATACAATAAAAACCCAAGTGCACATCTGGCCAAGCAACAAGCTTAGAAGAAAAGAGATGCAATAAAGACTGTGAAAAAAGGTCCAACCATTTTACACTTCTAAGCCAGTGAAAGCTAAACTATGCAGTATAAACAGTATAAAACTAAACACTATAAAAAGATTAAACAAATTTAAACAAAAATCCACAGCTTTCCTATCCCAATTATCTACAAGACTAATAAAATAAAAACCCATGGAAATTATCTCATATATAACCCTTTCTCATAAAAAAAAAGAGTAGGGAAAAACCCCCATCCTCTTTGATGTAAGAGTCCTGTTCACGCATCACATTTAGGTTGCCACCCAACTGTTGCTTGCATTAAATTAGATGAATATGTTCTTTATAAGATAGTTCTGAATACCTATGCAGAGCAGCAGGAATGTAATTGTCATATAAAAACAGAATTATTAAGATATTTTTGCTTTGCTAGCATTAAATGCATTGTAACTTTTTTTTTTAAGTTAAGATTGCCAGTCAAAAAGGGAGTGCTAATGGTTCTTAAAAATTACCTTATTTAAAAACAAAAATCTCTCAAAACCTAAAACAGCTTAATGGTCCTTGATGTCTCAGAATAGTTTTTCACAACTGACAAAAGGGAACTATGCATCCGATGAAGTGGGACTGTAGCTCACGAAAGCTTATGCTGAAATAAATGTGTTAGTCTCTAAGGTATGACAGATTTCAGAGTAGCAGCCGTGTTAGTCTGTGTCAGCAAAAAGAACAGGATTACTTGTGTCACCTTAGAGACTAACAAATTTATTTCAGCATCTTTTTATCTTGAGTTAGCAGATCAGGCAAAGACTTAAGCACATGCTTTAAATACTGTGAGTTGTCGTGTTCGAATCAATGGTATCAGTTCTTCATGCAATTCTAGGCTTCTCAATACTAGAAAAATCCCTCAAATCTATTTCCATGCATTTTATTCATAGTAACTGGGTTCGTGTCCATTTTATGTTCATTTCCCATGGACCTTCAAATGGTTCAGTTTTATTCCCACTGATGATCACAAAAAGCACATTTTACGATCTCACATCAGACAACACTTTATATAAAAAGGGAAAAGTTTCCCAAAACCCTTTGCCATAACCCTGGCACAGAGGGCAGCTAAATGTATCAGAATCAGATGGATCTAACTGCACACACACGTAACTGCTTTTTGTGCATATAAGGAGAGAAAGGAAAGGAGCAATACTTATACTCTGTGTAGAAAGGAAAGGAACAATGTTCATTCTCATTCTTTTCAGCTGCAAGGTAGAATCTACCTTTATTCTAGGGCCATAACCCTGCAAACACTTCCGCACATGCCTAACATCACTGGTACTATTCAGCTGTGTAAAGTTAAGCACAAGTGCTTGCAGGACAGAAGCTTGGGTTACAACTGACATCGTCCAGTCTTTTTAATAGATTAGATAGTGGATTAACATCATGTTTTTTCAGGACTAGCTTTTTAAAATTCTATTTTTATTTTCTCTAAATATAATCATGACTAATAAATATAATGTACACATGCTGTAAGAAAGTAGCCAGAAAAAAACAAATATATACATTGTGTACCCATATGCACACTTAAACCCCGATCTTTCAAAGACTCTCACATGAGTACAATTATGAACCAAATCAGGTTTGGAAGGGAGGAAGAATTTAATCAGAAAAATGTGACTGATAATTGGGAATCACCTTCTGGCATTGGAATCTGTGACTTGCACCCCATAAGGCTTTATGGAAATATGCTTATGAATGTATATGACATAACTGGAATATGTTTTATGCTACATATGCCATGTAACATATCTCTGTAAAGGTTATGATCTACCGAATCTATTCCTCCTATTTGTATGCATGTATCATTTTTGTATTTGAAGTTATGAATATTGGCTGTGTACTTCCTTGATTTCTAAGTAGCCTTAGTAAAGCATTTGGTCAGCTTCTTGAGAAAGGAATGTGCAAGTTAAGTGCCCAGTCAAGAAACACTTAACAAACAATAGATCTTTGAAGGCTCCAATCCACATAAGAAGTCTACTTGAGGACATTCAAGGTAGCATGTGAACCATGGCTGCTACCTGTAAGTTCTGAGTCATGCATGGACATGTGACTTGCCCATGTAACTCCAAAACTCCATCTTGTAGCTGGGATTCTACACAGGGGGGAGGGAGAGGTGTCCACCCACAAGAGAAAGTCTATGTAAACCCCTGAGCGAGCCCTCAATTTTGTCTTCAGCTGGCTCAAGAGATAGCCTCTCCACCCCAAAGGATACCTGAAAGAAACTGGAACAAAGGACAGTAATTACAGGGGGTGTGAGTGATTGCTGGACCCAGATTAGAAGGAAACTAGTCTGTAAAAGGAAGCTTACTGGAACACCTCTGAGGGTGAGGTTTTATCTGTATTCAGTTTTCTTACTGTATTAGGCATAGACTTGCATGTTTTATTTTATTTTGCTTGGTAATTCACTTTGTTCTGTCTGTTACTACTTAGAACCACTTAAATCCTACTTTCTGTATTTAATAAAATCACTTTTTAATTATTAATTAATCCAGAGTATGTATTAATACCGGGGGGGGGGGGACAACTGTGCATATCTCTCTATCAGTATTATAGAGGGTGGACAATTTATGAGTTTACCCTGTATAAGCTTTGTACAGGGTAAAATGGATTTATTTGGGGTTTGGACCCCATTGGGAG